>CM034362.1:25552743-26196128 GCA_019925275.1 Mytilus edulis | reverse complement strand
TCATCGTCAGAATATATTAACCAACCTTCATAACTAACGTCACGGTTGAATAGGTGGAATGATTCAATGATGTAACCAATCTAATTTTTGGAAAGATAATATTTTTTTTTTATTTGTGATTATTTAAACCACCGTGACCTGTATCAACAAAGTGCAAAAAGTTTAAACATATAAGTCACAGATCAGTACAAAAGGTTCATAAGTCACAGATCGGGTGACAAAATGAAATAAGATTAATTTCTGTAAATCTGACTCCCTTAATTTGTGACAAATTATTTAATGGATCATACACAGCTCTTACTATTTCAGCGCATTTACACAATTCCTGCCCAAACCCCACCCCTCAATATCAAATGTCCATGCATATCTACTGCTCGGGGGTCCTCTTTCTATATATACAAGGTGATATGACGTGCAACTAGAATAGGTCACCTTTTCAAGTTTGAAAATATAAGAATAGGTCGGAAAAACTATCAGGAATATATGATAAGGTCAATAAAGTTCCAATAACTTCGAATTCGTTTGTCATCTTTGTTGGTGTTTCCTATCGTGTTTAATCAACCAATAATGAATTTTTACTATTTTGACAGTGGCGGATCCAGAACTTTTCATAAAAGAGGGGGGCTGACTGGCCTAAGGGGGGTCTCTCCAGTCATGATTCAGTGATTTCCAATATAATGAACCAAATTTTCCCATGAAAAGAGGGGCATAGGCCTCCAGCCCCTCCCCCAACTGGATCCGCCTATGTTTGTCACTTTTGTATTCCACTGTTACGTTACACACCAAACAATGTATGCAATATATGAAAAGGTATGCATTATTAAAATCTTATAGTTATATGAAAAGCGTGGGGTAATAGAAACCAAGCGGCACCCCCTATAAATTAAATTTTAACTGAGTGCATGCCACGTCAAGTCATGATTTTTGTTAGTAACCATAAATCACTATTCAATAGCTCATCAAAAACACCCCCCTCCCCAACCTATAACGGCCAGTGGTTGTACCGGCCACTGTGGCTGTCCCCGGCCTTAAAGTACAAATTGTCAATGCTTTTGCGGTAATCTTTAAAGATACTGTTCGTTGAAAAAAATTCATGCCAAAAAACAAATTAAATCAAGAAGTGCACTATGCTGCCATCAAATATGTGTTGCACACGTGTCCGTACTATGGTTTACTTATAATGTAGCTGACTATTTATATATACAATATTTAAATATTTTATTAAAAAAAAATCATATTTCATGAAAACAAAAGATTCATAAACGGCAAACTCTTTTTAAAAATGAATAGTAGGCCTACTATAACAGTTCTTGAAGTTGTTCTCTTTGATGTTCAAAAAGTACAAAACCAAACAGCTTACTCATCAAGTCTGGAAAAATGTAGTTTACTTGACCTTGAACTTGATACCATAGTTGTTTATTTTTAAAACATATTTTTTATGATAAATAAGCATCGCAAGGAAAAGAATTATTTACAAAATGTCACATTTCACCTTTTGAAATAATATCGAAAATATGGATCAAGCTCATGGTCCAATTTTTCAGAATAATAACAAATTGTGATTACGTGACCTAGGTCAGGAACGACAACTAATAGTTGTTTACGTCATAAAAATAGACTAGAACTCTCTCGATTTTCCAGCATGTTACTATTTATAAAACTTGAACCCTGAAGTTCACCATCATAGCCAATCAAACCTCGCCACTGAGATATAAATGGAATAGTTTTTCAAAACATGAAGTAAACACGTTTGAATACTCAAAGTGAAAGGACTATGTAATTTTCAATCTACAAATGGTGCAAACAGATTTCAAAGGTTGGAGCAGGCTTAAAGTGGTCAGTTAATATTTATTTTATTTATTGTTCATATTTAAAATAAAGAATGATTTTAATGCATAATAATGCGTCTTATAAAATAAATGAGCTCATGTTTATTATTATTACTTGCCGTTTTTTAATATTATTATTATAAGCCAAATATTCATATATTGATACCTAGCTGTATTTTTAGTTTATGATTATTATACTAAGATAAGCAAATTTAATGATTATGTGATATGTCAAAAATGGTGATACGTGATTACTAGACCCCCCCCCCCCATGGGCCTCAAAATTTGATAACAGAGAGTGCAAATTAAATTAACGTCCAGCGGCAAATATAATACATATTTTGGAAAACAGATGAGAAATAATAAAAAAATGTATTCAGTATGAACGAAAACGCCAATGAGAAATAAGAGGGTTTTCGAATCTTCTTCCCCTTAGTTCGTGAATGAATTTTTTGAGAAGAATACTAATATTTTTATGCCTGCATGCAGACTCGATTCTCACTATTATTTGCATTGCAAAATACCAAAATTCTGTCGGTCATTTGACAAATATTGCGGATCAGGACCTTCGGATCACCACTTTTCGATAATTTTTCCAAAAGAATAGAAAAAAAGGTATCATAACTTTTTTTATTTCTCATTTTCACGTTTATATGATTTATGTTAAGGTTTATTTTAATATATATATATTTTATTTACTATGTCTTACCTTCCGATTTTACTTTAACTATATCGATCTAACTTATGCTCTTCATTCTTGGAGGAAATAAAGATGTATATGATTAGTTGAATATGATATTCTATATGATGACGAACATGTCACCATGCATATAGTTAATTGTGACTTTGTGTTAGAAAACACGGTAGTTTATAATTTTTCACGATCTCTAAATGTTTGCATCCTTAAAGCAGGGTAATCAAATTTAGAGGCGGAAGGGGTTGGGAAAATTAAATGGAAGCAATGAGGAACCGTTTCAAGAAAACTTTCTGTGTATTAAAGATGTTCTATTTTCAAACCATGTGAATTAACTAAAATATGCATTATTGTTTGCATGTATTTGAAATATATCATGATTTTTCATTCAAAAACACACAAACAATTAAGAAATAAATAGGTGATTATGTGTCAGTGGAATTATTCCTAATATGATTATACTCAAAATGAACCAATTTCTACTTTTTCAAATTTCTAACAAAAATTAAATAATTTTACGTTTCAGGAGAGCACAGTCATGGATATTTTGGAATCATCGGGAGTCCCAGCAAAATTGGCCCGAAAACGTCCAGGTAGAAGACCATTAAACGTTGATGCCAAAGTCAAGGTAGAACGCAGCAGACAGAGTGCAAGGGAATGCAGAGCGAGGAAAAAAACTACGATACCAATATCTAGAAGACCTTGTCAAGTGTAAAGAAAGAGCTATTTTCAAACTCAGAAGAGAACTTGAAACAGTAAGTTGTATGTATGAACTGTCAGTAAGTGGTCAGGATAAGAGGGAAATCGGACTGATCACAGATATTTGGGGCATATAATGTGTCACTCTGAAAAACCAATAGTTTATTCTTATTTACAATTTTCTACAATATGTAGACATATATAGCAAATTTCAAAGATCCAATAGTAGTCGATTCACAGTATTTACATTTTCCACTATCCACACGAACCCTTAGTGTTGGTAATAAAAGTACTTGTTTGCAGTGGAGCCCTTAATACCTGCTAGACTGACATTGCTATTGTCCCTGAAGGCGACATTTTGTGTGCCTGAATTTTAATATGGTGCAGGTACACGATTAATAATCCAATTAACCAATTTGGTTAATGATATTTATTTCCTACATTTTCAACTTTTGCTTTAAATTTGAGAATTTATTTATCAAGAAATGTACATTTATACCCGAGGGGTTAAAGAAACAGCATTACAAAAATGCAAACATTATAAAAATATTAGAATATCATATTTCATTCTCTAGCAAGTTTGCCTCAACCAAATGTTATCAATCTTGTTCACAATGTTTATTACCATAAGAACTCAGATGTATAGGGTAGTATCATTTTTATAGCTTATTAATAAAGTTATGTCCCTTTATAACATTAAATGCAAGTGGGGCATCACCTGTGTCCCATGGCACATTACCCATATAGTTCACAAAATCGTATGGTAGCATATAGTGCATGTATGTTGACGCTCAATATAGGCCAGTTGTATAGATTCAAAGCGACCCAGAAACATTCGGTCACAATGACCTTCATTTAAAAGTTGATTTATTTTATGAGTTTGGTAGAATCATCACCAGGTCCTGGTCCAAAGCCGATGTACTATTTGCTAACTGTTCGTTGAAGAAAATACCCATCTTTTATGCTGTCATAGTGGATTGAATTTTATATTTATTCAAAAGAAGTAGTTCTACTTGTACTAACATAGAAATGTTTTTTTGTAAAGAGATTAGCACCGATTAAACGTCGAAACATATTTAGAACTTATTATTATTAAAATAAACATGGTTTATTTAACAATAAACGTGTCCATTTTGAGGATCTGAACACAATCCTTAACATGTGGCAACTTACTAAAGTGGTCCAATTGTATACATAGTTAAACATGTAACCATGGTAACAGTGGTATTGAAATGTTTGTTCAATACAGATCTGCATACAACATTTTGTCAATCTTTATTTCTAGTGGCGTAAAATGTGCATAGAAGTGGATTCTGGGACAATACCAGAAAGTTTAATCAAGCGTCTGAATTTAGAACAAGCAAAACCTGTGACGTCAACAGTAGACTTGAATATGACAAGAAAAAAAATGGCCCCAAGACTAAGTTCTGACGAAACACCAACAATTAAATCTAAACTATTTTCTCTTTTGACTGAACCAATGTCAAAGAAAAAAAAGCATTCTAATATTGGTGGAATAAATCATATGCAATGCATGAAACAACAAGATGATGCATTGTCTATAGAGAAAAATTATCAGGATTCAAATGTATTCTCAAATAGTGACCAATCAGAGAGTGTTCCGAGTAATAGTAGCTCACCCGAGGCTTTTCTTGATATAAGTTCTAGTTCTAGGGAAAGTATGGACACTAGTTCAGCAATTGTGGATTGGATATTAGCAAATGAAGATATTTTACAAGAACAGGTAGAAACATCTTATATAAAGCCTCCAGACTCTGTGGAATCAAATTCATCTCAAAGTTCTTCTCAGGGAAGTCATTTTCATGATGCTAGTGGAAATAGCAAAAGTCTTCAAGACTATGTGAACTATTTGATGGATTTTACTGATACTAATTCAAAACAAGATGGCGATATTTCAAATGAAAGCAGACAACAACCATTTAATATTGCTATGGACCAGGATATGGTGAATTTGACTGCAGAAAGTAGTGTAAATGTTGATCAAATATATCCATCATTTCCAGTGAACAATTATTATTCAACAGATATAAATGAAGACATGTGTAGTACTGGTTTCAGTACAAGTTTAGCAACCGGAAGTAGAATGAATCGTTCGGTAAGTCTAATTGACTATCCAACAAATAAGGGTACACAGGATGTGAAACGTTCAAATAGCGCGGAATTAGTTCCTGACACGCAGACAAATGACAAATTTCCGTTTTTGTCTTTCCTTTTGACCAACGAGGATTCTTAATTCGCCTTCTAGGAATCTAATTCATTTTGGGTAATGCTTTTTTTCAGTGTACATCAAAACTTTTGATTGGTTCAAAAAAAGGAAATTCAACCAATAGCACAACTATATTTTCATTGGTGTACAAATGATGAAATTACCCATAGTTCTTTAGATTTTGAAAAAGCTAATTAAAAAACCTTGCTTCTTTCAGATGAAGAATAGTCATTCAAAATATATTCAGTTGTTTGTATATTTCACTGTTGATTATAAAATATATGGTGATTACTTGGTATTACATACCTAAAAGTCAAAGTGCCATTTTGTTGTTTGTTGTTTATTTCATTATTATCCCGGTTCTATTTTTATTTCATTATTATCCCGGTTCAAATAGAAGTATCATACTTCCCCATTGCTCAATGCCCAGGTTGTTTATAGGGCATTAATTGTGTAAATAACTAATAGATATTTTTGTGACTAGTTTTGTTACTTATATTATTTTTTTTCTCTTAATTGTAAATATTTTTTTTTTTAAAGTGCCATGCTAGAATAGATTAACATATTTGAATTTTAAAAATATATTTCAAAATTCAAAAATACAATTTAAATATATATAGAAAGTAAATTAAGAATAAAAACTGAAAATTCAAAAAATTATTACGTGCATTTATTATTGCGATTTTTGTCATTTAAAAATAAATTAGATTTTATGTTTTGCAAAATTCAGAAAAATACTGTATGACTGATTCAATTAAAAACAAAAAATGAAAAAATAATTATTGCGATGATAACCTCGTGCATTTCTCGCCATTATAAAAACATCGTAATATTTTTTTAATTTACAGTACTCTTTTTTCTTAATAGAAAACATTAAAAAATATATATTTTTTTTTAAAGATTTTTTTTGTTATATATATTCGAAAGTGCTATGCTAGTTTTGTCTAACACAATTTGAATTTTAAAATATAATATTTAAAAAAAAAATTCAATTGAAATATAGATAGTGATTTAAGAACAAATACTTTTTTTTAGATAGAAAACATTTAAATAATTGAATTTTATGATATAATATTTTTTTTAAAATGCAATTGAAATATAGATAATAAATTAAGAATAAATACTTTTTTTTAGATAGAAAACATTAAAATAATTAGAATCTTTAAAAAGATTTTTTTGTGTATATTATATATTTTTTAAAAGTGCCATACTAGGATTGATTAACACAATTTTATTTTTAGAATATATTTAAATAATGCAATTTAAGTATAGATAGCAAATTATAAATACTCGTTTTTCTAAATAGAAACCATTAAAACGATTCTTTCAAAAGATTTTTTTGTTTTTATATCTTGAAAGTGCCATACTAGTATTGATTAAAACAATTTGAATTTTAAAGTATATTTAAATATGTTTAATATTAATATTATATTAAGTATAGATTGTAAATTATTAATAAATACTCTTTTTTTTAGATAGGAAATAATTAAAATAATTAGATTTTTTAAAAAGCTTTTTTTTTACCTTTCTACCTCCTGTCAAATGACATCATTTAACATTCCAATTCTCAGCGGATTTAACATATATATATGGTCTAGATGGGGGGTATTTTTTCCTACTTCTTTAATGGGTTAGGCCATTGTTCTCCTTTCTATTATTTATTTTTCTAGTTATTCTCCATACCAGTCATTGGACAAAAGTGATTTTCCACTCATAAAATGTCCTATCATTTCATCTAAAATGAATATTTTTCAAAATAAATATTATCAATTAACTACATGATTGATCTATATGAAATGAATACCATACAATGTAGAAATGTTAAAAGTTTTATTGTTTATTTGGTCATGATATTATTCATGCTTATTTTAATTTTCTGATGCAGAGGTGAAAAAGAACAATATTTCTTGAAAAGTTTGCTATGTATTCTAACCAAATTAAAATCGTAAACATTTTCATTTGTGTTTATCGTATCAAATAATTAAAACGAACCACACAAAAATTATGGCCAAATAAGCAATTAAACTTCAGACATGTCTACACCTTTTGGTATCTACTTTATAAAAATCATTCATACAGTTACTCAGTAATATTTGTTTTAAAAATGTCGAGTTTAGTTGAAATGTTAGGACATTTTTTGAGTGGGAACTCACTTTTTTTCTATGACTGTCTTTATATATTTTAACACCCAACTATTCTCCTTTTTTTTTTTATTATTTTGGCCTATTTTTCTGTGAACTTTTTTTTCATGTTTTGCCATTTTGCTACTTATTATCTATTCTTTTAAAACCCCATCTAGACTATCATAACATACTCATTTGATTTTCTTTAACCTTTATAACGTGTATATTTTATGATAAAAATAATTTAAAAAAAACAATGAAAGATGCAACTACAAACGAACTGGATCTTTGTTTATTTTAGGTGGGTTTTTTTATTATTTTTTTTCGTATTTATATATTTATATATGAAAATAAAGACTTTAATAGGGCAAAATACTCTTCATTTACATGCTACCTCAACCCAAGTTTATATTCAGGTTTTGAAAATATGGCTGCTTTTTTGTAGAATTATGCATTTATAAATTATGTTGTTTGGCAACTTTTTTGCCAGTAATATTGTAATAATAATTGTAGGTTTAATAAAAAGTAATATTTCTTATTTTGACACACTTTTTAACATTTCAAAATCTGGAGAAATTTGGGTCATTTTAAAAACCTATGTTTGCTAAAAAAATATACATACTTTAAAAATTTAAAAGATGACGTAGTTCCTGTTTAACGGATAAATAGTGTGTTTTTTTTTTTAACAAAACACAACATGTAAAAACAAAGGTCACAGACCTTGTTAAAAACTGCATACAAAATATTTGATGTAAAAATATAAAAAAAAATATTAAAAACAAAAAAGAAAAAAAAAGAAGAAAAAAGAATAAAACAAAAAATAAAACAAAAAAAAGTTACTCGTCGTTGTGCGAGTGGCGCTTTGAATTGGTATCAATTTTACAATACCTCACATATTTAATAATTTTATTATCTTGGATGTATGAATTATTTTTTTTATAATAAAAATAAAGAAGCCATGACTTTCTGTTCATTTTAGGTATGAGAAAAAGTCAGATCAAAGTCAAAAGAAACACAGAAGTTGTAGATCTTATATCGTACTGACAAACATTACTATTATTTATATCATTATACTGTAGATTGTCAGAGGTGTCACCATCTTGTGTCTCTAATTATTCCAACTTTAGGAGACTCATAGACTAGACAGATGAAGTAAATCAATGACATTGGTCTTACAAGTACATTTTGTTTTGAAAATTGCACACATAAACCATGTCGTACAAACTAATGACTCACTAGGGATCACCACAAAACAAATTAAGGGTGGAGATTATGAAATAATCATTTTGACAATATTTTTTAATTTTTATACATTTGACATTACTTATAAATGTAAACGTTAACGAATGTATCTTATTGTATACAACAATTAAAACTTGTAGATTTTCAAAAATTCTTTCAAAACTATACTGATTAAGAATAAAATTCTTTGGCTTCTTCGATTGATCTCAAAACTCAGATCTATGGATGTTTGCCCCCTCTTGTTACTGAATATTTGCCAGATATTAAGAATTCTCTGTTTTAACCATGATGTGCCATTAAAACAATTTCCCTCTAACCTCTATTATTCCTTTCATAATTTTATTACATATATAGTTTTAAAAGAAATATTTGAAAATCTTATAAAATCCTGGTTATTTTGAAACAGAGCAGCAAACATCCTTAATCTGAGAAAATTAGAGTGAAACTTAATAATCAGTTAGTAGAGGATCAAAAACCACCCTCATTTAACATGTGGAGATCCCTGGGTCATATTTATAAGCATTCTTGTTATATTGTTTGTCATTTTGTTACATAATAAATTTGTTACTAAAAATTTAGTTTCATTTCAGCCATATATTTCGAATAAACAATTTAGTTTCATTTCAGCCATATATTTCGAATAAAGATAACCGTACCTTTCGTCTGAGTTTGGTATGCTTAATTCTGGAGAATATATATATTTTAAATTCTTGTCAGATTAGTACAGACACAACACAACATACACATAAAAAAGAAACTTAAAATTGAGCAAGAAGAATCAACTCAAAGCTATGGGTTGAACTCTGTTTTTTATGAAGGGTTAACATTTTCAATCCAACTAAAGGCTTATTGTTCATCAACACTATGGCTATAAGATGTCTTTTGCATCACTTTAAGAAAATGTTACAACTTATAATATAATGAATATACATGTACAAAATGCATTGAAGACCTGTTGGTGACCTTCTGCTGTTGTTTTTTTATTTGGTCGGGTTTTTGTCTCTTTGACACGTTCCCCATTTCCATTCTCAATTTTATTATCAAATGTTAGTGTGAATATTGCAAAAAAAAAGATACCATAATGGGAAGTCTATTTGGTTTTCAAAGGGGTTGGTGTTGTTGGAGATGATTTTTATGCCAACTGAATATCCATTTTAACCAAAGTTCTTCTGTGTTTGCCCTCCTGAAAACACCTTACAAAAAGTTGATAAAATTCAGGACTTAGAATACCATTAATACACATATTTACAAGGGAGAAACTGTATTGTTTCTTTTTCAAATTGCTTGTGCTTGTTATGCAAGTATTTTAAACCAGATGCAAAACTGAAAGTTTCACCTCTGTTAAATTATATTTCAAATTCCCTGTTAAATCTCGCTTAAATTCTGTAAAAAAAAAAAAACCGTTGACTACCGACATTTCTCGAATGTTCATATTTATGTCTACGTTTGTCGTATGTAGGTCACCTTGATTAATTTATTCATGTTTCTAAAAAAAAATCAGCGAATAGCATCTACGATTGTCATGCAGCACATTTGTGCAAATTGTAATCTTGAAGCCCTGCTAGCCTTATTCCTTTGGAGTACTTTGATTTTTATATACTTTTAGAATATGAAAATAAATGCCGAACGTATTATGATCTCGCTCTCTTACTTCGGGGATATATAAAAGAATTTGACAAATATCTGATGCATTTAGAAACATCTGTGTAAAAAAAATGAAATGTGATTGATGTTCAGTGGCTAGTAAGGTTCTCAGGGACTGTGTGTATTTTTCTTCATTTCTCTACCTCATCATTTTATTATGAAACTGTAATATAAGTAGTGACCTATTTTAACGGCTGTATATTCCTTCCGACAACTCATATGAAAATTTAAAAGGGAAAAGGGAGTTTTAACCGACCCTTCACCAAAGTAGAGATACCCCATTTTTTTCTCCTACGTGATATCACGTCACGAAGTTTATATTTTTCCTTTTAAGGTCAAATTTATGTAACTACATTTTTCCTATTTAGGTCAGGTTTATATAACTAGAACTATTCTACCAATAAGAAAACAGCATTTTCGGAAAGTTACGTATACCTAGCAATGGTCGTCGGAGTGGAGAATTTGACATTCGTGATTTTTAACAATGACAATGAATGATCAACAAGATGACCTATAAACCTTTGGTTAAATTTTACACATAAAACTCTATATAAATGTATATTGATTATTTAAAAAGATGCATCAATGCGCATTGTACATGTTGTAGATTTTCCTATTTATGTAGCTGCATTATTAATGTTTGTAGTATAAGGAAAATATAATATAGAGGCGCATTTAAGAGGGATAGGGGTCTTGTCCACCTGTATGGACATTCATATAATGATAAATGCACATACTTTTTACAAGTATCACTCCTAATACTGTCTTTCCAGCTCCCTACTTCTTTTTTTCTACAAACTCATGGGGAAGTGAATTAAACACCCCCGGGTGCGGGAATTTCTCTTGGTATACTTCTGTTGTCTTTTCTATGGTCGGGTTGTTGTCTCCCTGACACATTCCCCATTTCCATTCTTCAATTTTACATAACATCATTTCTTTTAGAAGTACATACAAAGGAATAACATAAACTACAATGTGAAGTGAACACACATCGAAATGTAAACATAGCAACATCAAAAACTATACGGGTAAGGGAACACACATATAAAATGAAACTTAGGAACAAAATAAACTACAACAGGAAGGAAACACACATCAACAAAACGAAATCATAGGAACATAATACTAGGAGCTAGGGAACACATATATATAAAAAAAAAATGAAAACATAACAAGGGGAATGGAACACACATGAAAATCTAAAAATGGGAACATCATTAACTAAATGGGGAAGGGTCCTCTCATCATACAAACAAAACATGAAAACTTCAACAAACTACAAGAGGGAAATGAACATAGACAAACATGAAAACATAGAATCATCACAAACTACAAGAGACAGGAAACAAACATAATTTTAACGTAGGAACATCAAAACAAGAAGAAGAGAACAGATATATACATGAGATTTTATGAACAACATTAACTACAAGGAGAAGGAAACCACTTGATTATAAAGAAAACAAAAGAACATCATAAACTTTGAGGAGAAGTGAACAACATAAAAATGAAATCAGGAACATCATTAACTACAAAAATAGAACAAAATTTTAAAACTTAGGCACATGATAAACTATAAGCATAAGTGAACACATAGATTTGAAAACAGGATCATCATAAACTATAAGGGAAAGGGACCGCACATAAAGAAAACATAGGAACATCATTAAAAAGAAGGGGAGGGAATACTCATCATACAAATAAAAACATAGGAACATCCCTAACTACAAGTGTAGGGAATACTCATACAAATGAAAACATATGAACATCCCTAACTACAAGGGGAGGGAATATTCATCATACAAATAAAACATAGGAACATCCCTAACTACAAGGGGATGGAATACTCATCATACCAATAAAACATAGGAACATCCCTAACTATAAGGGGAGGGAAAACTCGTCATACAAATGAAAACATAGCAATACCCCTAACTATAAGGGGAGGGAATACTCATCATACAAATAAAAACATAGGAACATCCCTTACTGCAAGGGGAGGGAAAACTCATCATACAAACGAAAACATAGGAATATCCATAACTACAAGAGGAGGGAAAACTCATTTTACAAATAAAAACAGGAATATCACTAACTACAAGGGAAGGGAATACTCGTCATACAAATGAAAACATAAGAACATCCCTAACAATAAGGGGAGGGAATACTCATCATACAAATAAAAAGATAGGAACACCCATAACTATAAGGGGAGGGAATACTTATCATGATCATACAAATGAAAACATAGGAACATCCTTTACTGCAAGGGGAGGGAAAACTCATCATACAATTGAAAACATAGGAATATCCCTAACTACAAGAGGATGGAAAACTCATTTTACAAATAAAAACATAGGAACATCACTAACTTCAAGGGGAGGAAATACTCATCATACAAATGAAAACATAGGAACATCATTAAAAAGAAGGGGATGGAATACAAATGAAAACATAGGAACACCCCTAACTATAAGGGGAAGGAATTCTCATCATACAAATGAAAACATAGGAACACCCCTAACTACAAGGGGAGGGAATACTCATCATACAAATGAAAACATAGGAACATCCCTAACTATAAGGGGAGGGAATACTCATTATACAAATAAAAACCTAGGAACATCCCTAACTATAAGGGGAGGGAATACTAATCATACAAATGAAAACATAGGAACATCCCTAACTATAAGGGGAAGGAATTCTCATACAAATGAAAACATAGGAACACGCCTAACTACAAGGGGAGGGAATACTCATCATACAAATGAAAACATAGGAACATCCCTAACTGCAAGGGAAGGAAATATTCATCATACAAATGAAAACATAGGAACCTCATGAACTACAAAAAAGAGAACACACATACAAGTTTAAAATCAGAAACATTATCAACTACCAATGGAAGGGAACACACATCAAAACGAAAACATAAGAATAACATAAACTGTAATGGAAAGGAAACTTAGGAACAACATAAACTACAAGGGGAAAAGAACAGACTTAAACAGGAATACATAAACGTCATTAACTACACTGGGGAGAGAATTTTCATCTTACAATGAAAACATAGGAACATCATAAATAAAAACACATATAAACATTGGAACATGATAAACTGCAAGGGGAAGGGGACACACACAAAAAATAAAACATAGAGACATACTACCTGGGGGGGGGGGGGGGGGGGGGGGGGGGGGACACACACATAAGAATTAAACATAGAAACATTATAAACTACATGGGGCGAGAAAACACACATAAACATTAAAACTTAGAAACACCATAAACTACATGGGGAAGGAAACATACATAAGAAAAACATGGGAACATGATCAACGGCAAGGGGAAGGGAACACACATAAAAATAAAAACATAGAAACATCATAAACTACATGGGGAAGGGAAAACACACTAACATAGAAACATAGAAACAGCATAAACTACATGGGGAAGGGAACATACATAACAAAAACATGGGAACATGATCAACAGCAAGGGGAGGGAACACACATAAAAATAAAAACATAGAAACATCATAAACTACATGGGGCGAGAAAACACACATAAACATTAAAACTTAGAAACACCATAAACTACATGGGGAAGGAAACATACATAAGAAAAACATGGGAACATGATCAACGGCAAGGGGAAGGGAACACACATAAAAATAAAAACATAGAAACATCATAAACTACATGGGGAAGGGAAAACACACTAACATAGAAACATAGAAACAGCATAAACTACATGGGGAAGGGAACATACATAACAAAAACATGGGAACATGATCAACAGCAAGGGGAGGGAACACACATAAAAATAAAAACATAGAAACATCATAAACTACATGGGGAAAGGGAAAACACACATTAACATAGAAACATAGAAACAGCATAAACTACATGGGGAAGGGAACATACATAACAAAAACATGGGAACATGATCAACGGCAAGGGGAGGGAACACACATAAGAATAAAAACATAGAAACATCATTAACTACCTGGGGGAGGGAACACACACATAAGAATTAAAACATATAAACATTATAAACTACATGGGGAGGAAACACACATATAAACATTAAAACTAAGAAATATCATACACAACATGGGGGAGAGAACACGCACATAAAAATGAAAACATAGAAACGGTCTAGCTGAATGCAATGGGTAAGGGGGTATTTACTTACAGAATATTTTTTTTTGTCAACTTCTTGGCCAGAATTTGTTTTCTTCAAATTAGGGATTATAATATTTTTTTTGGGGAAAACATACCCTCTCCCCTTTCCGCCCCTAAAGTGCAATGGTCGTTCCCTTTAATCTCTTACAGCGAAGGCGCCAAAGCAAAAAAAATAAATAATTAATTATCATTTCAAGACGTCATATATATTTATTTGGACTACCGCGTGTACTAGCTATAAAGGACATTCGTGTTTCAGTTAATAAAAATAATTTAATTCACCATCTAAGCTATTACAAATTCTTTCCTTTCTTTTAGTTTTTTGTTATAAATCTTTCAGTTTCTAATAAACATTAATAAGAATATACATTCAGGCCGTGGTGAAACTTACTTTTTTTAAATTGTATGTGCTTTGTATGCAAAAAAAATCAAACCAGATGCAAAACTAAAATTTACACTTTAATTAAAAATTCCTCGTAATTTTAATGTCAAATTAAAATATATCTTGAATATATCATGGTTTTGAGTCGTTAAAGTAAAGCGTAACATGCAAGCGGATTCCAGTTTATCCCGATCGAATCCTGAAAAAAAATTCCGCTGACTTCCGACATTTCTCGAATGTTCCTATTTATATAACATCGTATGTAGGTCAGGTAATTCATGTTACTAAAAATAATCACCGAATAGCATCCCGATAGAATTGCATGTGAATCCCCCCTCCCACACACACACATACTTGCTAAAATGAATCAAGAGATCAGCACTGCTTAATACTTTTGGTGACAAGGGTTTCTTGATTTATATATTTTGAATAATAAATTAATTTATTGTATCTTGAAAGTAGTAACCTAATTCAGCGGCTATATATACATGTCTGTATATACACATTCCTACAACTGAGTTGCTTATATAGAAATGCACATGGAAAAGGGAGTTTTAATCGACCCTTTATGAAAGTTTTTTTTTCGTCTACGTGATTATTGTCACAAAGTTTAAATTTTTCCCCATTTCGGTCAAGTTTTTGTAACTACATTTTCCTAACTAGGTCAGATTTATGTAACTAAAATAAATCCGCCAATAGGAAAACGGACAATTACGAACCTATAACCTCTGTTGTCGGAAAGGACGATTACCATTAGTGACTTTTTTGCACTGGTCAGAAGGAAAAAAATTATAAATCGTTGCATAAATTTCGCACGTAAAGTAATAACTTATAATTATTGATTGATATTTATTTTTAATATATGTGCATCAATGCGCATTGCAGATTTTGTATTTGTGTTGCTGTATTAATTATTTATTTGTTTGCAGTATAAGGCAAATATCATGCAGAGGCGCATTTGAGTGAGATAGAGGGTCTCGTTCACCCTTATGGAGATTCACATATGATCAATGCATACACTTTGTACAAGTATCACTCCAAATATTAATTGGCTTCCCAGCACCCTTCCCCTCCTATTTTTTTCAAAATCATAAACTTCAAAAAGAAGTGAATATAATACATAACATCGTGTCTTTTAGCAGCTCATATAAAGGAACAGTATATCAAACTACACATAGAATTGAAAACGATGGGACATCATATTTAACTATTATATATAAGGGTAAGGGAACACACAGAACATGAAACTTAGAAACAGAATAATTTACAACTGGAAGGGAGCAAACATCAACACAAAACAATTGAACATAATTTATTTAAGAGGAGAAGCTAAGGGACACATAAAAAAATAAAATCTTAGGAACAGCATTAACTACAAGTAGGAGGGAACAATTATCATACAAATGGGAACATCATAAACAACAAGGAAAAAGAAGCACACATAGAAATGAAAACTTAGAAACATCATAGATTACAAAGTACATAGAAAATGATTGTGCGGGTTTTCAAGTTTTGGTCAAGGTAGTTTATTTCTAATCGAAGACCAATCAACTTAAAACTAATTAGTACACGTGTTCGCTATAATATGGTCTAATTTTAATGGCAATTTTTTTACCCCGACTTTCACGGTCCAGCTGAACATAATGATAGCGTGAGTGCGATAGTGTTCCGTGTAGTTTGATCAAAATGAAAGGCTTTTATTTTGTTTTTGCTTTGACGTATTGAGGAGCTTTTTTTAATTTCAAGGTTCAGGGTTATGGTTTATTTTCTTAGATTATTGTTTTCAAAATTTAACGCTTTAATGCCTGGGGTGATTTACATTAAGAATTAATTTTTTTTACATCTGCTTGACCAGAAAAATACAACATCTAATAAAGCTATTACAAATTTTACATTTTCTTTTATTTCTGTGTATTTTTGTATATCTTTTAGTTTCTAATATAAATCAATATGCATGCATGCAGTGGTAAAACTGCACTTACTGTTTTAAATTGTGTGTACTTGTATGCAAACATTTTAACCAGATGCAAAACTTAAATTTACACTTCAGAATCTGTTAAATTATTAATTTCAAATAACCCGTAATTTTAATGTCAAATTCAAGATCATTCAAGTCTCTCCTTAATCTAAGCTGGTTTGCGTTTGAGTGAAGCTTAATACAAGCAGATTCCAGTTTATCCCGATTCCTGAAAAACAATTCCGCTGACTTCCAACAGTTCTCGAATGTTCCTATTTATATAACATCGTATGTAGGTCAGGTAATTTATGTTACTAAAAATAATCACAGAGTAGCATCCCCGATAGAATTACATGTGCACAACCTCAAAAGTTGATCTTGAAACTTGCTAAAATGAATCAAGAGATCAGCACTGCTAAATACTTCTGGTGACAACGGTATTTTGGTTTTTATATACTAACTTATTGTATTATGAAAGTAGTGACCTAATTCAGCGGCTATATATACATTCTACACATTCCTACAACTCATATGGAAATTGCCCAGTGAAAGGGGGTTTTAATCGACTTTTAAGAGAAAAAAAATCATTTTCGTGAATATCGTCACGAAGTTTACATTTTCCGGTCATGTTTTTGTAACTACATTTTCCTAACTAGGTCATGTTTATGTAACTAGAATATATCCACCAATAGGAAAACATATGATCGGAAAATTACGAACCAAACTTATGTCGTCGGAAAAGGAGAATTACCATTCGTGACTTTTTTGCACTGATCAGAAAAAAGACCTATATAAACTTTTGGTTAAATTTCGCACTTAAAATTGATTGATATTGATTTTATATATATATATGCATCAATGCGCAATGCAGGTTTTCCTACTTATGTTACTGTATCATGTGTATTATTGATCTAAAATTGCAATATAACATGTATAAGGAAAATATCATGCAGAGGCGCATTTGAGGGGGATAGGGGGTCTCGTCCACCTTTATTGAGATTCATATATCATAAATGCGTATACTTTGTTTAAGTATCACTTCAAATATTAATTGGCTTTCCAGCACCCTCCTTTTTTCAAAATCATGAAACTTCAAAAAGAATTGACTTAATATACACATAAGCAGCACATACAAAGGAACAACAGATTCTAAACTACACATATAAAATGAAAACAATTGTACATCATATTTAACTATTATATATAAGGATAATGATAAGGGAACACAAATAACATGAAACTTGAGAAACAAGATAAACTACAAGGGGAAGGGAACACACATCAAAACTAAACATAGGAACATCCTACTAGGAGAAGGGGACACATATAAAAACTAAACATAGGAACATCACACTAGGAGAAGGGGACACACACATAAAAACAAAACTACAAGGGGAAGGGAACACACATCAAAACTAAACATAGGAACATCAACTAGGAGAAGGGACACACATAAAACTTAACATAGAAACTACGGAGAAGGGAACACATAAAAACAAAACTACATAGGGAAGGGACACACATAAAATAACATAGGAACATCAACTAGGAGAAGGGGACACACATAAAAACAAACATAGGAACATCATACTAGGAGAAGGGACACACATCAAAACTAAACATAGGAACATCATACTAGGAGAAGGGGACACACATAAAAACAATAACATCATACTAGGAAAAGGACACACATAAAAAAACAAAACTACAAGGGAAGGGACACACATAAAACAAACATAAACATCACACTAGGAGAAGGGGACACACAAAAACTAAACATAGGAACATCATACTAGGAGAAGGGGACACACATAAAAACAAAACATAGGAACATCCACTAGGAGAAGGGACACACATAAAAACTAAACATAGAACATCCTACTAGGAGAAGGGACACACATAAAAAACATAGAACATCATACTAGGAGAAGGGACACACATCAAAACTATACATAGGAACATCATACTAGGAGAAGGGGACACACATCAAAACTAAACATAGGAACATCATACTAGGAGAAAGGGACACACATAAAACAAAACTACAAGGAAGGGAACACACATCAAAACTAAACATAGGAACATCCTACTAGGAGAAGGGACACACATAAAAACAAAACTAAAAGGGAAGGAACACACATCAAAACTAAACATAGGAACATCATACTAGGAGAAGGGACACACATAAAAACAAAACTACAAGGAGAAGGGAACACACATAAAACTAAACATAGGAACATCACACTAGGAGAAGGGGACACACATAAAAACAAAACTACAAGGAAGGGGACACATAAAAACATTACATGGAACATCATACTAGGAGAAGGGGACACACATAAAAACTATACATAGGAACATCATACTAGGAGAAGGGGACACACATCAAAACTATACATAGGAACATCATACTAGGAGAAGGGGACACACATCAAAACTATACATAGGAACATCATACTAGGAGAAGGGGACACACTTAAAAACAAAACTACAACGGAAGGGAACACACATCAAAACTATACATAGGAACATCATACTAGGAGAAGGGGACACACATAAAAACTAAACATAGGAACATCACACTAGGAAGGGAACAAACATCAAAACTAAACATAGGAACATCCTACTAGGAGAAGGGACACACTTAAAAACAAAACTACAACGGGAAGGAACACAAATCAAAACTATACATAGGAACATCACACTAGAGAAGGGGACACGCATAAAAACTATACATAGGAACATCATACTAGGAGAAGGGGACACACATCAAAACTATACATAGGAACATCATACTAGGAGAAGGGGACACACATCAAAACTAAACATAGGAACATCATACTAGGAGCAGGGGACACACATAAAAACTAAACATAGGAACATCATACTAGGAGAGGGGACACACATAAAAACAAAACTACAAGGGAAGGGACACAAATCAAAACTAAACATAGGAAATCACACTAGGAGAAGGGACACACAAAAAACCTAAACATAGGAACATCACCTAGGAGAAGGGAACACACATCAAAACTAAACATGGAACATCATACTAGGAGAAAGGGACACACATAAAACTAAACATGGAACATCATACTAGGAGCAGGGACACACTTAAAACTAAACAGGAACATCATCTAGGAGCAGGGAACACACATAAAACTAAACATAGGAACATCACACTAGGAGAAGGGACACACATAAAACTAAACATAGGAACATCATACTAGGAGAAGGGACACACATAAAAACTAAACTACAAGGGGAAGGGAACACACATCAAAACTAAACATAGGAACATCATACTGGAGAAGGGACACACATAAAAACAAAAACAAAGGAGAAGGGGACACACATAAAACTAAACATAGGAACATCACATAGGAGAAGGGGACACACATCAAAAAAATAGAACAACTAGAAGGACAACATAAAACTAAACAAGGAACATATTAGAGAGGAACACACATCAAAACTAAACATAGGAACATCATACTAGGAGAAGGGGACACACATAAAAACTAACATGAAATCATAAGGAAAACACATAAACAAACTAAAGGGGAAGGGAACACACATCAAAACTAAACATAGGAACATCCTACTAGGAGAAGGGGACACATATAAAAACAAAACTACAAGGGAAGGGGACACACATCAAAACCAAACATAGGGACATCATACTAGGAGAAGGGGACGGACACACATAAAAACAAAACGACAAGGGGAAGGGAACACACATCAAAACTAAACATAGGAACATCACACTAGGAGAAGGGGACACACATCAAAACTAAACATAGGAACATCATACTAGGAGAAGGGGACACACATAAAAACAAAACTACAAGGGGAAGGGGACACACATCAAAACTAAACATAGGGACATCATACTAGGAGAAGGGGACACACATAAAAACAAACTACAACGGCAAGGGAACACACATCAAAACTAAACATAGGAACATCACACTAGGAGAAGGGGACACACATAAAAACAAAACTACTAGGAGAAGGGGAGACACACATAAAAACTAAACATAGGGACATCATACTAGGAGAAGGGGACACACATAAAAATAAAACTACTAGGGGAAGGGAACACACATCAAAACTCAACATAGGAACATCCTACTAGGAGAAGGGGACACACATAAAAAACAAAACTACAAGGGGAAGGGAACACACATCAAAACTAAACATAGGAACATCCATACTAGGAGAAGGGGACACACATAAAAACAAAACATATATAGGAACATCCTACTAGGAGAAGGGGACACACAAAAACAAAACTACAACGGGAAGGGGAACACACATCAAAACTAAACATAGGAACATCATACTAGGAGAAGGGGACACACATAAAAACAAAACTACAACGGGAAGTGAACACACATCAAAACTAAACATAGCAACATCATGCTAGGAGAAGGGACAAACATAAAAACAAAACTACAACGGGAAGGGAACATACATCAAAACTAAACATAGGAACATCATACTAGGAGAAGGGAACACACATAAAAACTATACATAGGAACATCATACTAGGAGAAGGGGACACACATCAAAACTATACATAGGAACATCATAATAGGAGAAGGGGACACACTCAAAACTAAACATAGGAACATCATACTAGGAGAAGGGGACACATATAAAAACAAAACTACAAGGGAAGGGAACACACATCAAAACTAAACATAGGAACATCATACTAGGAGAAGAGGACACACATAAAAACAAAACTACAAGGGGAAAGGAACACACATCAAAACTAAACATAGGAACATCTACTAGGAGAAGGGGACACACATAAAACAAACTACAAGGGGAAGGGAACACACATCAAATAAACATAGGAACTACAGGAGAAGGGACACACATCAAAATAAACATAGGAACATCTACTAAGGAGAAGGGAACACACATCAAAAACTAAACATAGGAACATCTACTAGGAGAAGAGGGACACACATAAAAACTAACATAGGAACATCACACTAGGAGAAGGGGACACACATCAAAACTAAACATAGGAACATCACACTAGGAGAAGGGAACACATAAAAACAAAACTACAAGGGAAGGGAACACACATCAAAACTAAACATAGGAACATCCACTAGGAGAAGAGGACACACATAAAAACAAAACTACAAGGGGAAGGGAACACACATCAAAACTAAACATAGGAACATCCTACTAGGAGAAGGGGACACACATAAAACTAAACATAGGAACATCTACTAGGAGAAGGGACACACATCAAAAACATAAAACTACAGGAGAAGGGACACACACATCAAAACTAAACATAGGAACATCACTACTAGGAGAAGGGGACACACATAAAACTAAACATAGGAACATCTACTAGGAGAAGGGACACACATAAAAAACAAAACATACTAAGGAGGAAGGGAACACACATAAAACTAAACATAGGAACATCACACTAGGAGAAGGGGACACACAAAAAACAAAACTACAAGGGGAAGGAACACATCAAAAACTAAACAATAAGGAAACATCAACTAGGAAAAGGGAAACACACAAAAACAAAACTACAGGGAAGGGACACCATAAAACTAAACATAGGAACATCAACTAGGAGAAGGGACACACATAAAAACAACATAGGAACATCACAAACTAAAGGAGAAGGGACACACATAAAACAAATACAAGAGGGAAACACATCAAATAAACATAGGAACATCAACTAGGAGAGGGACACCAAAAACAAAACTACAGGAAGGACACACATCAAACTAACATAGGAACATCACCTAGGGAAGGACACACATAAAAACAACTACAGGGAAGGGACACACATCAAAACTAAACATAGGAACATCACACTAGGAAAGAGGACACACATAAAAACAAAACTACAAGGGGAAGGGAACACACATCAAACTAAACATAGGAACATCCTACTAGGAGAAGGGACACACATAAAAACATAAACTCAAAGGAAGGGACACACATCAAAACTAAACATAGGAACATACATAGGAGAAGAACAACATAAACAAAACTACAGGAAAGGAACACACATCAAAACTAAACATAGGAACATCCTACTAGGAGAAGGACACACATAAAAACAAAATAGGAACAAAAACAACGGAGGAAGGGACACACATCAAAACTAAACATAGGAACATCCACTAGGAGAAGGGCACACATAAAAACAAAACTACAAGGGGAAGGAACACACATCAAAACTAAACATAGGAACATCACACTAGGAGAAGGGACACACATAAAACAAAACTACAAGGGGAAGGGAACACACATCAAACTAAACATAGGAACATCAACTAGGAGAAGGGGACACACATAAAACTAAACATAAACATCACTAGAGAAGGACACACATAAAACAAAACTACAGGAAGGGAACACAATAAAACTAAACATAGAACATCCACTAGGAAGGGACACACATAAACAAAACTACAAGGGGAAGGGAACACACATCAAAACTAAAATAGGAACATCCACTAGGAGAGGGACACACATAAAACAAACTCAAGGAGAAGGGAACACACATAAAAAAACACAAAGGAGAAGGACACACATAAAACTAACATAGGAACATATACTAGGAGAAGGGGACACACATAAACTAACATAGGAACATCATACTAGGAGAAGGACACACTAAAAACAAAACTACAAGGGAAGGACACACATAAAACTAAACATAGGAACATCACTAGGAGAAGGCACAAAAAAAAACAGGAGACAACATCAAACAAATAACACACTAGAAGGGCCACAAAACAAACAAGGAGGGACACAACTACATGATCATAGAAGACACTAAAACATACAGAATCATAGAGGCAACATAAAAAAAACATAGAGAAGAACAAAAAAAAACTCAAGAGACACACAAAAAACAGGAATCATAGAGGAAAAAACAAACACAAGGAGGAAATCAAAATAAACTAGAACACTAAGAGACACACTAAAAACAAGACAACTAAAGACACAAAACTAAACAACTCAGGAAGGACACATCAAAACAGACTCTGAGAGACACACATAAAAAACAGGAGAAAAAACAACATGAACAGGAGACAATAAACAAACTAAGGAAGGGAAAAAAAACTAAACTAGAATCAGAGAAGAGACACACATAAACTAACAGACATCACTGGAGGGCCTAAAAAACAGGAAGGACACTAAAAAAACTCAAGGAAGAACACATAAACTAAAGAACTCCTAGGAAGAACACATAAAACAAATACAGGAGGACACATCAAACTAAAAGGAAACAAAAGGCCACTAAACAACAAGGAACATCCTAGGAGAGGAAACAAAAACAAAAACAGGAGGAACCAAAATAACAAGACATCCCAAGAGGACACAAAACAATAGGGAAGGACACACACAAAATAGAACATCACTAGAAAGGACACTAAACAATACAGAGGACAACATAAATAAAAAGGAATCAGGAGAAGGACACACATAAACAAACTAGAGAGGACACACATAAAACAGAACATCTACAGGAGAGGCACAAAAACAAAACACTACAAGGGAAGGGAATACACACAAAACTAAATAGGAACACAACTAGGAGAAGGGGACGGACACACATAAAAACAAAACTACAAGGAAGGGAACACATCAAAACTAAACATAAGATCACATAGGAGAAGAGGACACCATAAAAAAACACAAGGAACACATACTAGAGAAGGGAACACATAAAAATAAACATAGGAACATCAACTAGGAGAAGAGAACACAATAAAAAAAAACACAAATAGAACAACACACAATAAAAAGGAAACCTACAGGAAAAGGGGAACACACAAAAAAAAAACTACAAGGAGAAGGGACAACATCAAAACTATACATAGGAACTCAACTAGGAGAAGAGAAACAAAAAAACAAAACACAAGGGGAAGGGAACACACATAAAACTAAACATAAAACATCACACAAAAGGAACACACATAAAAAAACAACAAAAGGGAAGGGAACACAAAAAACTAAACATAGAACATTCTAGGAGAAGGACACACATAAAATAACATAGAACATCATACAGGAGAAGGGACACACAATCAAAAAAACAAAGAACATCAACTAGAGAAAGAAAAACACAAAAAACAAAACTACAAGGAAAGGGAACACACATCAAAACTAAACATAGGAACATCCACTAGAGAAGAGGACACAACATAAAAACAAAATACAGGGGAAGGGAACACACAAAAAACAACATAGGAACACAAAAAGAGAAAAGGGGAACACAAACAAAAAAACATAGGAAACATCCTACTAGGAAAAGGAGCAACAAAAAACAAAACAAACACAAGGGGAAGGAACAACATCAAAACTAAAATAGGAACATCAACTAGGAGAAGGGAAAAAAAAAAAAAAATACAAGGGAAGAACACATCAAAACTAAACATAGGAACATCATAAAGAAAAGGGGAACACATAAAAACTAAACATAGGAACATCCATAAGGAAGGACACACATAAAAACAAACTAAGGGAAACACACATTAAAACTAAACATAGGAACACACACAGGAGAAGGGAAACATAAAAAACAAAACTACAAGGGGAAGGGAACACACATAAAAAAACAAAAAAGGAACACAACTAAAAAAGACAAGAAACAAAAAAACTAAAGGGAAGTGAACACACATCAAAACTAAAAAAGGAACACACAGAGGGAAGGAACACAATAAAATAACAAAAACACAAGGAGAAGGGAACACACATCAAAACTAAACAAGGAAACACATACTAGAGAAGAGGAACAACATAAAAACTAACATAGGAACATCATACTAGGAGAAGGGGACACACATCAAAACTATACATAGGAACATCATACTAGGAGAAGAGGACACACATAAAAACAAAACTACAAGGGAATGGAACACACATCAAAACTAAACATAGGAACATCACACTAGGAGAAGGAGACGGACATAAAAACAAAACTACAAGGGGAAGGGAACACACATCAAAACTAAACATAGGAACATCACACTAGGATAAGAGGACACACATAAAAACAAAACTACAAGGGGAACCTATTTCAGCGATTATATATACATTCTTATATACACATTACTACAACTCATATGGAAATTGCACAGGAAAAGGGATTTTTAATCGACCCTTTAAGAAAGTACAGATATTCCAGGTTTTTTGCCTACGTGATTACCGCCACATTTTCCCTTTTTATGTCAAGTTTATGTAACTACACTTTCCCAATTAGGTCATGTTTATGTAACTACAACATGTATAATTTATCCGCTAATAAAAAACAGTATGATCGGAAAATAACGTACCTAGGTTTGGTCGTCGGAATGGATTATTACCATTCGTGACTATTTTGCATTGATCAGAAAATAATAAAGATGATCTGTAAATCGTTAGTTAAATTAAGCACGTAAAATTAAGACGATATATTGATTTTTAAAATACATGCATCAATGATGAGCATTGGAGATTTCCTTTTGTATGTACCTATGAAAACATAAAAATGAATAAATGGAAATATAATTAACTACATGGGGGAGGGAACACACACATAAAAAGTTAGAAACTAAATAAAAAACGAAACATGATAAAAAATGGAACATGACCAACGACAATGGAAGGGAAAACACATTATAATAGAAATGAAAACATAGACACATCATTAACTACATGGGGGACGGAACGCACATATTATCAATACTAACAGGTCAATAAAGATGACACTAAATAGGAAACATACTACTGGAGAAGGGGAACACGATCAAATACATAATAGAACTCAACTAGAAAAAGCATCATAAATACAAGGGAATGGAACAAATAATAATAAATAATGGAATGACCAGAGATGGCGCTGCATATAGCAAAACATCTGGGTGAAGGGAAACCATTTTATATACTTAATAAAGGCATTCCATTCTTGAAATAAAGAAAATACTTTGACCTTTTTCAGCGATTTTATATACATTCTTATATACACATTACTACAACTCATATGGAAATTGCACAGGAAAAGGGATTTTTAATCGACCCTTTAAGAAAGTACAGATATTTCCAGGTTTTTTTGCCTACGTGATTTACCGCCACATTTCCCTTTTATGTCAAGTTTATGTAACTACACTTTTCCCAATTAGGTCATGTTTATGTAACTACAACATGTACAATTTAATCGCTAATAAAAAAACAGTATGATCGGAAAAATAACGTACCTAGGTTTGGTCGTCGGAATGTTTTACATTCGTGACTATTTTGCAATTGATCAGAAAATAATAAAGATGATCTGTAAATCGTTAGTTAAATTAGCACGTAAAATTAAGACGATATATTGATTTTTAAAATACATGCATCAATGATGAGCATTGGAGATTTTCCTTTGTATGTACTATAAACATAAAAATGAATAAATGGAAATATAATTAACTACATGGGGGGGAACACACACATAAAAATGAAAACTTAGAAACATCCGAACATATATAAAGAACGGAACATACATTATAAAAACATGGGGAACATGACCAACGACAATGGGAAGGGAAAACACATTATAATAGAAATGAAAACATAGACACATTCATTAACTACATGGGGGACGGAACGCACATATATACAAATGAAAAATAGGAACACTATAAACTACATGGGGGAGGGAACACTGATCAACAAATAAAAACATAGAAACAACATAAATTACAAGGAGAAGGGAACAAAAATAATAAATGGAGGATGTGTCCATGGGACTCAGATGATGTCCCGCTTGCATATAGGCAAAACACTGGGATATCAGAAGGGTAAACAGTTTTATTTCAACTAGAGGTGCATTGTCCATGTTTCGTTGATTAGTTTAAATACTTTATCTGTAATCTGTCTAGTACATCTTTTCAAGACTTTACCCTATAAGTCAAACCAACCAAGGATATCATAAATATGTTTGAATGTTTATTAGTCTGAAATTGTAAAAATAACACATTTTTTTACACAGATTTTTAGTTTCGAAGGGGTAGGTGCATGTTAAGGCAGATGTATATTTTGCTGAGGGTATATATATCCATTTTCACTTTAGATTTACTTTGCTTTGCTCGTCCTCCAGAAAACCCCTTACAAAAAGAAGACGAAAATATTCATAAATCTTTATTGTAAAACAAACAAAACGTAGGACATAGAAAAAAAATGTCGGATTAAGTAGGGTGTCGGAATTCTCTTCTTTTTCTGCAAGGATGAGCATATTTTATGACCAGAAAAATGTGTCGGTTAAAGCAGGATATTGCGATACTCAGGTTTCGGATTGGGCAGGTTATAGTGTATAAATTATGCATGCATGGTCTTTCTAATTTCTAAATTGAGTTTTGGACTCCCAACTTCACGGTCTAGCTGAACATAAAAAAATGATGGTGCGGGTGCATTTGGCATAATAATGACGTCTTGAATTAAAGGCCATTATTTTTTGCTTGTTCGCCTTAGGGAGCAACCAGTTAACTTCAAGGATGGGTTATGATTTATTTTCTAAGTAGTCAGAAAAAAAAAATGCAAGGCGCGAACAAAATTTTTAATTAGTTTTTCGAAATTTGGGATCAGAATATCACTCCCAAAACTTCAGCTCAAATTCAAATCTCCTAGATCTAAGCTGGTTCTGAGTCGTTTGAGTTAAGCTTACGTAATACAAGCGAATTCCAGTTTATCCTAAATCCTGAAAAAAATTACGATGACTTCCGATATTTCTCGAATGTTCCTATTCATATAACCATGTTTACATTTTTCGTATGTAGGTCATGTAATTCATGTTACTAAAAATAATTACCGAGCATCCCCGATTGCAATTACATTTGTACTCCCTCAAAAGATAATCTTGACACTTTAATACTTCACTGTCTGAATCAAGAGATCGGCACGGCTAAATGATGTGGGTGATAGGGGTATCTTGATTTGTTTTGAATAATAACTTAACTTATTGTATTTTGAAAGTAGTGACCTATTTCAGCGGCTATATATACATTTCTGAATATTTACATTTCTACAACTCATATTATGGAAATTGTACAGAGAAAAAGGAGTTTTAATCGACCCTTTACTAAAGATTTTTGCATCTACGTGATTATCGTCAAGTTTATGTAACTACAATTTTATTAACTAGGTCATGTTTATGTCACTAAAATTTGTCCGCCAATAAGAAACACTGTCAGTATGATCGGAAAATTACGTACCTAGCTTTGGTCGTCGGAATGGAGAATTACCATTCGTGACTTTTTTGCACTGATCAGAAAGATGATCTATTAACCATTAAAAAAAAAAAAATTAGAGGATTCGAGATTGATTGATATTGATTTGTTAGTAAATGTAATTGAAAGCTTCAATGCATTGCAAATTTCTTTATCATGCATGGAGCAATCTTGAGTTTTGCAAAACAGGAAAATATCATGCAGAGGTGCATTTTAATAAGATGGTAGCGGGTCTTTTCCGCTCTTGTGGGGCTTAGGCAGCAACCAGTTGATTTTCTGGGGGGGGGGCTATGGTTTTTTTTTTGAAAAAAAAGTTTGTTTTCAGGTTTTGGTGAAAAAAATAATTTGTTTTGGACCCTGAGAAAAAAAAATGTATGTTTCACCCTCAGCTGCCACTATATGTAATGCTAAAATTGAAAGAAAAAAATTGTTTTCGGTTTGTTGCTAAAAAAAATAGATTGTTCTTCGCTGAAGGCGAAAAAAAAAATTTGCACAGAAAAAAAACCATAGCCCCCTCCCCCCCCCCCCCCCCACCCCAGAAAATCAAATGGTTGCTGCCTTAATTAAATTCATGTATGATATTTGCAATTGAACGTTATAAACTACAAGTGAATGAGAAGGACTCCAAGTGATGATAACAGCTGACTTGGACCTTTGGGTAAAGTTTAAA
The DNA here is from genome assembly GCA_019925275.1 of Mytilus edulis. Taxonomy (NCBI): domain Eukaryota; kingdom Metazoa; phylum Mollusca; class Bivalvia; order Mytilida; family Mytilidae; genus Mytilus; species Mytilus edulis. The sequence continues at coordinate 26,166,223 of CM034362.1, read as the reverse complement.
ACATGGAACAAAATAAATTACAAGGGGAATTGAACAGACATCGAAGTGAAAACATTAAGAGTAACATATAACACTCCAAATGGCAGTAAACTGACATACAAATGAAATTGTCGGAAAAGCATCAAATACAGCATGTACAATTATAATGGACACATAAAAATTATGCATATTAATGTGATGATTTTAAAAATTTCATGAAACCCATTAACGAAAATAGGAGGAAATCCAATCCCACAAGCCTGAATTGCTCATATAAATGTTGTAATTTGCAAAGCATGCATCAATTATCAAATTTCTGTTTAGAAAACAAATTGATTCGTGTTTAAAATGGCTTTAAACTGTTATTTCGATCTATATATCATAGATTTACAAAGAACTAAATTAATGGTAATTCTATATTAAGGTATGGTGAAGACACAAATGAATATATATAACTACAGCACTATTGTTGACAATTGCATTAACTACAGGTCTGTAGAAGGAAAAGCACTTTTCCAGTTGATAAAATGAGCTAAATGTGAATGAAATTGAATACTCATGATAATAGGGGTCTCTCAATTTGCCCATCAATTTCATTAAAACTGCGATGTATATCTTATCCAAATAATGTTCCCTGTTAGATGTTACAAAAAAATTGCAAATCAAAGTCTCTTCTAATAAAGTTTACCAATTTATATAATATCCCTGTAAGACATAGAATCAACAGATAGACTTGAAGCTAAGATGTGGTTCATAGTGTTTCCCTTTTCTCGTTTTTTTTTTTTAAAGATCAGCCTGTTGGTTTTTCTGTTTGAATTGTTTTACACTTGCCATTTTGGTGCTCTTTTATAGCTTGCTGTTCGGTGTGAGCCAATACATAATGTTGAAAGCCGTACTTTAATTGACCTATAGTTGTTCACCTTTAGCGATATGGATTGATAGTTGTCTTATTTGCATTAATACTACATCTTCTTGTTTCTACGAATGTTCACTTGTTTTTCTGCATGTTTTTTTTTGTTGGTGAGAATTTCTATGAACGTTGTTTGTCTGTTTTCCATTGAAATTCAAATACATTTTCGTAGGTGGCAGTTTTTAAACTAGTAGATTGTAGAAAACATGTGATTTCGTTGATATTTGATTTCGTGGTTTTGCAAAAATCTGCACCCAATCCTATAGAAAATTTATAATTCGTTGCACATTTTAATTCGTGGTTGACCTGTTCCCACGAAACCCACGAACAATGGTATCCAACGAATAATAATGATTCCACACCGTAAATTTTCATTTTATACATTGACAAAGTCTATAAAGTTGAACTAAGGCCTCAATGGTGACCACTATTCTAGCCCAAAGTGGTGCAGCAGGATGATAGTGAAATATCTGTCAGGGTCAAACTATAATAATATTGAAGATAATAACAAAAAACTGCAAAATTTTCTGAAAATTAACAATTCAGGGGTAGCAACCAAATAAATGCTATGACGTTCTCTGTGTTATCGTCAGAAGACACATTTGGTTTCCGGACAATAACTTTGCTTTTATTAGTAAAGAATCTGTATGAAATTTTTTAAGACGATTCAATACATCAAAAGGAAGGTTTGGATTGATTTTTGGGATGATGGTTCAAACCGTGTAGGAATTAAGGGCCCCAAAACAAGCATTTTTTTCTAGTTTCAGGATAATAACTTGTGGTTAAAGTCACAGGAAACCTCAAATTAAAAAACATATGCATATGTTATTTATAACTAAATGGATAGTTTTCATTATAAAATTATGTACATATACTTTTTTCTGAGGAAAATTCTTTAATTTGTGCACATTTAGAAGAAGTTTACTTATTGTTAAGGTAGATGGGGTGTCTAAATTATAATCCATAGAATTTCCTAATAGTTTGCCAAAATGTAGTTTATATCCTGCTTGTTTCAGAATTTTAATAAAAAGAATTGGTCACCGGACTTATCTTCACACTACAGGTTGTGCAAAATTGTCAAATTTTGTATAGATTATGCATGAAAAACCCAATATTAGGTCATAAAACGAAAACCACACCATAGATTTTTGAGATAAAATGTGAGAAGATAGCTCCAATATTATTCTTTCAGATAAGAAGATAAAAAATAGGGTCACCGGACTCGTTTTCTTGCTACATAATAAAATGTGTAAATTCCTAACACAATCTATTGTAAAAGTAACATTACTAGTATCTGAATTATCTGCCCTTGCATTTGAGTTGTTTCCCCTTATTTGGCAAAGTTGGAAAAAGATGAATCAAACAAAAGTATTTGTTTTTTGGTAAATTACAACCATAAGTATGACAAAACATGGCATATTCTATATTATAATGAAAAATCTTACTTATGAATTACCTACTAATTTCAAAATTTGCACATTTTATCAAAATTCTAGACCTTGTTTTCTGGTATTTCAAAATCCAAAATGGAGGAAGACACCCTATCTACCTTAATTACTTGCTTCCAGGAAGCAATTCACCGACATATTTTCCATATGCGTAGTGAACCGAGCGTAACCCTCCTCGTAAAAATCTGGTGATCGCAATACGCATGGATCAGTCATTGAAATAAACAAATATCTTATCATACATGTTAAACACATGCTCATGCTTTTTGTGATTTGTTTACTATAAGGTGACAATCGGTTAAAACTCGGCTTCAAAACACGGCATTTAAAGAGCAGACATATTTGTTAAATCATAACAAACAGAGCGAAAAGAAATTGACGATTATATGATATATTTGCGAAAATAATGATAAAATCGTGCAAAGAGGACTAAGTTTATGATATATACATGCGTTGGTTCAAGAATTGGATAAACATTAATTTTCACCACTCACTCGTTTATGTATTTCTATTGTGCTGAAATTGTACGATGTCTAAAACCACAAGTAGAAGGTATGGATTCAGTTTAGGGGTTATGAGGCCAACAGTTTAGGAATTAATGGCCTATTTTGTCATCAGTAACAGCATATTTGAATTATAAAAGCTTTCGTTGAACCGTTCGTGAGCTAATACATGGACACAACTGGAAATACAATTTTTCAATCTTTCAAGAACCATAACTCATGAATGGTTAAAGTCAAAATCGTCATTATTAAACTTAACCTCTATTTTGTCATCAGTAACAACATATTAAAATCTTAAAAGCTCTGGTTGAACAGTTGATGAGTAAATGCAAGGACAGGACTAAAAACGTAATTTTTCACTTTCAAAAACCATAACTCTAGAACTGTAAAAGTCAAAATCGTCATTATTGAACTTGACCTCCATTTTGTTGTCAGTATCAACATAACACAATTTTAAAAGCTTTGGTTGAAAGGTTCATAAGTAAATGCAGGGACATTATTTGGCTGTCGCCCATCGACCAACGGCCTGCCATACATCCCCAAATCAATAACCAACATTTTTGTCTGACACAAAAATCCGGTTAAAATTTTTACAATAACGTTCCATACTACATAGGAAAGGCTGGGATTGAGTTTGGTGATTATAATATATTGCTCCAATGAGGGATTCAAAAATTTGGGGGGTTCAAATTTTTTAAAGTGGTTTATATTATTTTTTTTTCAAATTTTTCAAATTTCAAATTATTGAAGAAATTCAATAAGAAATCTTCAATTGCACAGTATTGGGCAAAATACTTGTTATGTCTTTCATCACATTTATTTTGTGTCAAAAACCTATATGATGTCAAAAATTTGATCACAATCCAAATTCAGATAGTATCGACCTTGAATATTGTGTCCAAATTTGATTCAGGGTTTCACCCTCTGTGGTAGTATCAAGCTGCACTCAGTGAAGCAATTTATTTAAACTAGATACCCTATTGATAATTGTGGCTAAGTTTGGTAAAATTTGACCTAGTAATTTCATAGGAGATGATTTCTGTAAAAGTTAATGGATGACAGCTCCAAGTGATTAGAAAGCCCACTTGGCCCTATTGGCCAGGAGAGCTAAAATGGGATATAAGACTAGATACACAAAAAATAATTTATTTTCATAAATAAAATATCACAATAGTACAAATATCACAGTGTGCATAAACAAGGTTAGTCTTTTAATTGGTCTCAATAAGGGGGAGGGGGATAGTAGCTAAGAAACACCCTCTTATTTGAAGAACTAGCCATAATCTCAATAAACTTGTGGTCAACTTTTAAGTCCTTTTTTTAAACAAAATCTAACAATATGTTATTAACTTTATTTTGGACACATGTAATGTTTCAGAATACGAAAAAAAAACCAATATAAATAATAAAAAGTTATCAATACAATTTTAACAATTATTCTAACAAAGATTTTTAGCCATTTTAAATCAAAAGCAGTTGGGAAGGTTAATGACTGAAGGAATTATGGTATCAAAACCAATGATGTTGCTTGTATAAAATCAGGTATAAATGATTAAAATTTATGGCAATTACATTTATATTAATATTTATGTAATTGCTTGAAACTCATAAGAAAAGCCACTTGAAAACAATCAACAGCAATTGATTATAAAAAAACAAACATTTTATTTCGCTCATATACATTAGAGAATGCTCTCCAATTTTTAAATCCAGATTTATGGCTACTGAATAGAATTATGATGTGGTTCAAATATTTTGTTTGAAGTTACATTTGGTGTTCTTAACATTGTCTGCAGAGGTCAGTTGAAACTCAGATTTGACCTTTGCATTGTGAGAAAAAAGATAATACTTCTAAATTTTGACCTTTGCATTGTCAGAAAAAAGATAATATTTCTAAATTTTGACATTGGCATTGTCAGAAAAAAGATAATACTTCTAAATTTTGACATTGGCATTGTCAGAAAAGACAATACTTCTAAATTTTGACATTGGCATTGTCAGAAAAAGATAATACTCTTAAATGTTGACCTTGGCATTGTCAGAACAAAATACGATACTTCTAAAAATCCTATTAAGACTAAAATCGCAAAAAAGCTAGCATTTTCTTCATATTAAATTTGACACAACAATCTGACTATAAACCTGGTTGTGTCACTTTCATTTTCTCTTTTTATCTATCTTAGCTGTATTGGGCAAAAATTTTAGAAATTTTGGTCCTCAATGCTCTTTAACTTTTTTGTTGTTGTTTTATTATGTTATGCATTAGAAAGGAATGTTCCTCTATGAGCACTTTAATTAGTTGAAACATATTGTGTCGTAATTGTTGGTATTCCCTTAAACTGGATTTTACAAATTTTAATACCATAACGGAAACAAATTTTGGCTTTATATTGTAAATTCAGAAATTATTGCCATGTTTTTATTATTGTGAAAAATGCAACAGTGTTATAATGGTAATTATCTAAACTTGCATTTTGAAAATTTTAAATGACTTTAACAGGTTTTTCTGAATATCTCAAAAATTTAAATCGCATTTTAGTCTTAAATGACAAAATCTCAATAATAAATGCATGCAATAATCATTGAATTTACAGTACACTGTCCAGCAATCAAAATCAACATAAGTAACTCAACAGAAAAAATGTGTTTTCAAACTTCACCAATAATCTATCAAAGATATTCAGAAAATATTGATAAATACAAATAGAGCTAACATCACACCTACACAGATATGATTTTCTTTTGATATGCAGTCCTACAGACAGGACATTTATGGCGATTTTTTTCAACTATAGTCAATTCCTCAAACATTCCAAGGCAAGTGGAATGATACACATGAGAACATGACAGTAATACAGTTTGTCTCCCTTCTTTATTAGCAGCCTCACTATCACCTTCACCTTGTACACTCTGCCTTCCATTTTCTGAAGTCTTTTGTGTAGAGGTACGTTTGGTATTCTTAACATTGTCTGCAGAGGTCAGGTGAAACACAGATTTGACCTTGGCATTGTCAGGAACTTTAATGTCACTTGGAAGTGCAAGTCCTGTTAAACATATTGGACACTCCATTTTCCCTCTTTCCACAGCCTAAAAATAGAATATAAGCAGGAATAAATATATCTCTATGTATGTTGGTGTTTGTTTTTGTATCAGTTCAGAGTTTCTGTTGTTCTGTTTTCTTTTTTCTTTTTCCCTTATAGTTGATGTGTTTCACTCAGTTTTGGTTTGTGACCAGGATTTGTTTCAGTTAAATTGATTTAGGACTATTGAACATCGGTAAACTACTATTACCATTATTTCGTATAAATCTATTATACTTATTTTAAAATCTGCTAAAAAAAGTTGAGAATTATGAAACATTTTCAATATTTACAACAAGGTAGAAATGCACAATGAGTACCACCATATACCGAGTCCATATTTACTGTACATATATCTTACTATCATTTTGCATAGTTTTCATAGTAAGCTTAATTTTTTTTTAATACTAAATTATGTAAAAAAAAATTAAACAAGAATATGTCCATAGAAGACCCATGCATCACTCGCACAATCATCTTCTATGTTCAGCATGTTCAATGGACATGCATGGTACTGTGAAATGTGGGGTCAAATCTTTTATTTGACACCAAATTTAGAAATATTGTACCATGGGAAACATGCCTGTTTCAAGTCAGGAGCCTGTAATTCAGTGGTAATCATTTGTTTTTGTGTTACATATTTGTTTTTCATTCTTTTTTTTGTTTTCTCGTTCGATTTGTCATTTCTGGCCTTTTATAGCTGGCAATGCATTATGGGCTTTGATCATTGTTGAAGGCAGTACTGTGACCAATAGTTGTTAACTTCTGTGTCATTTGGTCGCTTGTTGAGAGGTGTCTCATTGGCAATCGTACCACATCTTCTTTTTTTATATATATATGTCTACTTAGTTTCAAGTTAATTGGACTTCAACTTCATCAAAAACTACATAGCCTTCAACTTGAAATAAGACAGACCGACAAACTGACACATAGACCGTAAAACATAAAGCCAACAGGTGGGGCATAAGAACTAGTATAAAATGGAGGTCATACTTTTCAAGGTATGAACAGATGAAGAGTTTTAATAACATACCCCTTTGTTATAGAAAATATATACTTTCATTAATGAGAAAACTGTGACTTGAATTGAGAGTTGTCTCATTAGCACTCATACCACATCTTCTTATATCTATATAAGACTAAAATCCTGATGGTAAACCTTCAACTGTATCTGATCCCACTCATCATCTGTGATTCTGTGAAGGGAAGTCTCAAAACTACGGAAAACATTTCTACTGGCTTCTAAACTCTGGTCGATTTCAGACAGGAACTGGTTCAAGTTGAAGTCACATGACCTTATCATTCTATCTGTTATACTGGACAGCTGTAAAAAGAAAACAATCATCATAATTCTATCCATTATACTGAACAGCTGTATAAGTATTACAAAATTCTATCCATTATACTGAACAGCTGTATAAGTACAGTTAACTCTCGTTGTCTCGAACTCGGTTGACTCAAAATTTCGGATGAGTCGAAGTTTTCACGTGGTCCCGAACTTTATTCCATACAAAAGTATGTAATTCGACTCCTGATGAGTCGAAATTGGATGAGTCGAAATTTCGGTTGAGTCGAACTAAATTTACAGTCCCAAGGTTAACAAAAGCATTCAAAATTCATTTTTTATCTCGAACTAATACACATATGTCAAAACATGACCTCCGGGATTTAAATGGATTGAAGAGTTAATCTGACAATACACGTGTAATTAAATTTCCGGTCACTGACCACTGGATTGATTTATGACATGCTATTTCCATGAGTGTTTACCTAAGATTGTCTTTTATAAAATTTTTATAAATAATTAGTGATACCTTGTTAATGTTCATGAAAAAATATTTAAAATGTTTACAAAACACTTAATATGTGATTTACACTAATGAGCTTGGGTGTGTATAAAGTGAGGATTATGGCTTCCGTTGATGATCACCTAAAAACTACTCAAACGGCGTCTTTAATCTTGTTATATTTTCTTTTGAAAAGAAAGAGTGAGATAAAACAAAATGAATAGAAATCAAAATTTTCTTAAATCTCTTGTATCCGAGAATAAACAATTTTGTCAGCTATAACCAACCTGAATAACGAAACTATCGATTGGAAATTACTCTCTTGGAACATGTGGAAAAGCCATAGGATTTTTTTTTAATTGAAACGATTGAATAAGTAGAGATAATGTCATTATAATAATAAAAGACTGTGACATACAAATACATCGATCTGATACTAGAATATTGATCCCCTTGCCATATTCACCCGAATTTATTTTAGCTTTACCAAGCTAAGCAAGAGTTGTGTCCCTTAGATTGTCGAACTTCCGGTGTTCGTTTGAGTCGAACTACGTGTATCTTGAAATATTTCTCTGGTCCGGCTGACTTCGACATAACGAGAGTCGACTGTATTACAAAATTCTATCCATTATACTGAACAGCTGTATAGGTATTACAAAATTCTATCCATTATACTGAACAGCTGTATAAGTATTACAAAATTCTATCCATTATACTGAACAGCTGTATAGGTATTACAAAATTCTATCCATTATACTGAACAGCTGTATAGGTATTACATAATTCTATCCATTATACTGAACAGCTGTATAAGTATTACAAAATTCTATCCATTATACTGAACAGCTGTATAAGTATTACAAAATTCTATCCATTAAACTGAACAGCTGTATAGGTATTACATAATTCTATCCATTATACTGAACAGCTGTATAGGTATTACAAAATTCTATCCATTATACTGAACAGCTGTATAAGTATTACAAAATTCTATCCATTATACTGAACAGCTGTATAGGTATTACATAATTCTATCCATTATACTGAACAGCTGTATAAGTATTACAATCATCATAAAGATTTAACAGTATGTGTCAATATACATGGAGACCCCACCCGCACTACCATTTTCTATGTTTAGTGGACTGTGAAAATGGGGTCATAACTCTAATTTGGCATTAAAATAAGAAAGATCATATCATAGGGAACATATGTGTACTTAGTTTCTCAAGTTGATTGGGATTTCAACTTAATCAAAAACTACCTTGACCAAAACTTAAACCTGAAGCCGGACAGACACATTCGAATTCCCTTTCTCAATTTTACCGACACATGGATGCACAGACCGAAAAACATATTGCCCCTAAACGGAGCATCATAAAAAGGTACTATTTATAAGCTCTGAATTTCTGAAGCAAACATTAAAATTAAGGATGACCACTGCTTGAATTTAACCAAATTTTTATACTGTAAAGTTAGAAATTATTGTGTGCATTTATTATTGCGAGTTTGACATTTTTAACTAAAACGCTATTTTAGTTTTTGCGATATTGAGAAAAACCTATTTAATTCATAAAATTTTTTTGAAAATGCGAGTTTAAATTATTGCGATTATAACAGTGATCTGGAAGGATTTTTTCTCTATGGGCCCAGGGCCCCTCAAAAATAAATTCAATGGGCCATTTAAAAAAAATATGGGCCATGTTGTCAAATGAGTGGGCCATTTGCATGATTTGAATTGATTACAGTGAAAAAAAATTAATGGTGTATATTTCGCCAAAGAGGTAGTGGTACATTTTTTGTACTTACCTTACTGATTCTAAATAATATCATGGATATTGTTGCTGTCATTTTGTAATTTCAATTTCAAAGAATATAAAATAAGTTCTTCCAAACCAGACAATATTATATTTAAGATAACCTTTAATTACAATATTTAAACTGGTACTGTTGTCTTGTTCATGTTCATGTTTTTTTTACATTAAATTTGGGTCTTCGTCGATACCATGCTTATTCCAACGTTCCGTATTAGAGGACGTTTCTGGCATATCCTCTGCACTTCTTGTATTATTATTACTTCATCACAATGACAACAATAACAGTAGAGACTATCATTAAATGATAGAACAAAACAACAATTCGTTGAAGGCATGTTTACAAAATGTCAAAACGAGCCAAAGACCAAAAAGTGACAAGGACAGTTAAGCCCCTTTTATGAAGACAAAAAATATTTTTATATTCATAAAAATGCTTTGGGTTTTTTAATCGAAATAATAGCAAGCTAAACTAATTTACAGGATTATAATTAAAGATAAATCTCGTCTGTACTAGCCAAATTTCACAAATTTAAAGTTGTTTATGAAAAATCATACCATGAATGATGGTTAATTACGTTTTTTGGGTAATCAGTTGTACCGCATGGTTCTATAATTACCATATGAAAACACCCAAGACGTCCCAAAAATATATAGGTGCTCCTATCATTGGAGGAACATTACACAGTTGTGTACACACACATGGCGGCACGGAATACGATCGTTAATCCATTTTGATGATATTTAAACGTTTCGAAACAAAGTGAAAAATATCGTGCGCCACATGGGCGCTTACATAAGTCACTCTATGCGCCATTTCTGGTCGATAAGCGCTATAGGCGCAGGGCGCACGTCCTTCCCGATCACTGTTATAACCCTGTCGCATTTTTCGTAATAATAAACACATGGCAATAATTTCTGAATTGGCAGTAAATGAAACATATTTTATGGAATTTTTTGGTTAATCCTCATTACAATCTAGACAAAGAAGATTCACAGCATAGGCGATATGAAAAATTGCAAACTAAAACTCAACATAATCGAGTATCAACTCAAATATATGATTATTCCCTTTGTTAGACCCTTATTTTATGTTTATTTGATTTGTTTTACCTTTTCTTGATAGAACTTTTTCTTAAGGTTAGGATCATTTGGAGGAACCTCCTGTCTGAATTTCAAATACCAACATCTTACAACATAGCCCCTCCACGCTGCCTGTATTCTAAAAATAAGTCACAAAAAAGATAAAGATAAGTATTAAATAATATGTAGAGTACATGTATATATACACCAATATATCACAACAAATATAGCCTTTCCTATATTCCAAAAGTAAGTAACAATAAAGAAGATAAGTGTTATGTTTGAAGAGAGCAAACTTTTATAAAATGCTGTCAAAAAATATAAACATTATTATAGTCTTCAATGTTGTGTTTTAAAAGTGTTACTTTCTTCATTTTAAATTCTATGCTTCTGAGAGACCTCATTCACAAATTAACCTTTAGCAATAAATCATCAGCCTGACAACACAACAGTTGTGAGTTTGAAACATGCCTATATGGCAGGTGCATTGGACTCCCAGAGCTCCAGATAAGCTGCGTATTTGCGTGATCACGCAATGCAAATAATAAAAAACCCAATGCAATTGCCCATTGCAGGGTTCAATAACCCAATTAATTGAAGGGAAAACCCAATTATATGCCAAAACCATGAGTTCTCAACCCTTTTAGTGGCTACCGTTTGCGTTATTTACCCTTATCTGTTTACAGTCGTCGCGTAAATCTATTTTCATAATATTTATAATTGGAAATGTCCTTTCGTTTTTAAAATAGTCTCCCTGTATCAAGTAGCAGAAATGGGTCCCTGTTGGAATTTGTCGTTGCTCAAAAGGTACACGTGTTTTTGAAAACATTTCGATTTTCTTGGGGTTTATCCAATTAGCGTATGTCATGATGTCATAGTTTTTTTAATTGCTCGGGATTTGTCATAACATACATTGAATTAAAACGAAAGTGAATGTCCGCTAAAAATATAGAATAGAAGCATGTTTTCAGCTTCTTTTGAATAGCTGAGGGAAAGTTATGATGATAACAAGACTCGGCCAGTGTTTTTAGGAAGCGTCCTTTGAAAGCACAGGCGTGTTTGTGTACCTTATCGAGAACATTGCTAATAAACACTTTGTTTTGTCGTCAAAAACGAAACCAGTTGGAAAAAGTGAAAAGCCAAATCAATTATGACAAGATATATGTAGTTGGAAAGCATCAGAAACCAAAAGTTCTAATAAGGGATAGCTTAACCCAGATTTTTGTAAATTGAATAAAACAAAAAATTCAAGTATAATTAGACTAAGAGTTAATATCATATTTTTTCTTCATTTTACTAATGTGTGAATACACACAAAGGCACTCTTCTCAGATTTTTTTATATAAAGGTATATAGGAAGGAAAAAAATCTGAGACGAGTGCCTGTGAATACACATATCTGTTTTTTTACAGTTTATATAAGTTGTGAGAAAATCCAAAACTGGCAGACGTTTGAAACAGGACACAAATTAAACCTACAATTGCTGGTAAATAAACCAAATAAAACAGCACATATACAAAGAAAGAAACATATATAAGATGGAAAAACATCTGGGGTTGATATTGCCTAAATATTCAATATTGTGTGGATGAAAAAAACCAATATATTAAGGAGCTTGGTGGTGAAAAACCCAATTTGATATTAACTTGAGGGGTGAATTGGAATTGATAATGCAATTAAAAATCTTTATCACCCAATTACATAAGAAAATAGTGGGTAAAAGCCCCAATTTGTGAATTCTTATCTGGAGCTCTGACTCCACTCTTAATTGAATTCAATTTTTCAGTTTTCTTGAAAATGGTGGTGCATAGTTCTTTCCAGGGACTCTAGCTTCTTATATTTATAGAACATTTTTATAAGGCATATTTTCATTGTTGTCTTCTGTTTAGATCAGAACTTTGTGTGTGCATTTTTATGAAACTGTGTATGTGTGTAGGCCAAACTTAAATAAAATGATGTGAGATTGATCTAGTTCCTGTACACGTAGTAGAATTTGATAAGGAAAATTGAAAATGTGTGTTTTAATTATTATGACAATGTATTATGCAGCTGGTGTTATGTTCCATGTGTCACATGTTTTAAATAAAAAAAATCATGTAAAATTTTTCTACAATACTTTAAATACAAATCCAACAGTGCAGGGTCAATCTAACCACAACCGTCATAATTTTCATGGTTCATTGATTGATGTTCTTTTGCTATCTATTTGGACTACATTGGTGTTGAAAAAGTCTTGATAACTTCATTCTTTTGTGGTCATACCCTTAACAACCCTCGAGTCTTCAATAAATTATCAATAATATTTATTTGCATTAATTCATTACTACGATATTTCCACAAACCTTGAAGCACATTTGATTCTATGTTGTTTAGATCCCTCGTGTATGACTCTGGTTTGATACTGTTCTTTACGACACATAGGACAGGTTTTCTTACCGGTGAATCTCTCAAAAGCTTGTAAACACGACTGTAAATATACAAAATATTCTTTTTTTACAGATTTGTTTGTTTGAATGCATAATGTTTTTATTATTAATGAAAGAGGCTTTTATAAAGATATATTATGAACAGGACTGTAAAAAAACAGAAATAGTAAATTTTGAAGATTCATTTGTTTGTACGCATTATCGGCAATCATAAATTTTTAATGACAACATATTAATGTAGATCAATTGTTTTGTAATTAAGGGGGCTTGCAAGTCTAAATCGATTTCTTTTTAAATATAGGATTTTGGAATTTTTTTCTATAAATAAACTTTACCCTATACTTCATGTAAAAATTAAATAAAAATATGGGGTAACTCTTCATTTAAGCTCACAATCTGCCTTTGAAAGAAGCATGCATTTTTGTTACAATACTTTTTTTTGTTGAACTAGTTGGGAGAAAAAAAGGTAAAATCAAAAGAAAAAACAATTGAATTACAGAAATTGCTTAAATTTTACAACAGTTTAATTGAGTAGCTCATTTGAAAAAAATAATACTATAAGTCATAATGAGTTAAAGATTTATGCAAAAATTGTCATTTTTTCACTAATGGGAGATAGTTTGGCGCTTTTTCAATGATATTTACATTTTAAGAGTCACCTGGGGCCAAAATGTATTGAATTTTTTGGTTGATTTTGGTACCATATCATATGGTAACAACTAAAAGTGAAATAAATAAAATTTGTAATGAAAAAACAAATGTTTTAATTTTTGCTGATTTTTTGTACCCTTGAGCCTCCTTAAGGTGGTACCTAACACTACAGGGAGATAACTCTGTAAAGTCAGCTAATCGTTTTAATTACATTGTGTTGTAAAGTGAATATTAAGCTTCTCAATGATCAAAATTGGTGTTTGTCAAACTGCTATATAACCAGTGTAATTTTTCTGTCTAAACGGTTGGTTAAATTTAAAAAAAATAAATTATTTTTGTTAAAGGGTCAAAGTAAATACTTTGAAATTTTTTTATGAAAATCAAACGAGCCAAATTAATTCTAGGGAAAGTGTTGGGTACCACCTTAAGTACCACTCTGTTAAGAATCATGCAAATTGAGAAGAATGTAATTTCCCCTATGTGTGTCAAATCACCTTGTATTGTATTATTTGCTATGTTTTATGTTGAAATAAAGATATATCTAATGATAGTTGTTTATTCTTACTGTTTGAGTTTCTAAATCCTCATTTAAAATAGGTATGATCGCTATTTTCCCCCATATCAAGGCATGTAACAGCTGTGAACAGCTTGTGTATTTAGTTGATATTCTAAAGAAAAATATGTGCTCCACTCTATACTTTATCAATTTTTCATATGTGTAGCGTTCAACCAATCTCATTTTAAATCGATTTTTGAAACTGCTTCTTACAAACACTATTAAAAGAAAGATAACTCTAGACAAACTACAAAAAAATATTTTAGACTATGAAATAGCTATTCCGTAAAATTATACACAAAAAACAGGAAGGCGCGTCTTAAGATGTTTGTGCAGATTGAAAGTATGAGACAAAATCTAAAATGGGAATCCATTTTTAAAGTGTGTGGGTACTTTGTATGTTTTAATGGAACAGTCCTAACAACGGTCAGCTGCAATACAATGTACTAATATAAGTAATATTATTGATCTTGTGTTAAAAAAATTGAGGTACTTTTATTTCCCTTAGTAGCCAGATTTTATGACTTTAATATAGAAGAAAGAAAGTGATATGTTCTTCTCATCTTGATTTTTATTTCAATTTAATTGTTCCTATAGAGTTTTTAATTGCCTGTCATTAGTAGTTTTCTTTACTATTGATTAGATCCCAATTTAATGGAAAAGGAGATTTCCTTAGAGTGTGATTTTCCCTATAGAGAGTGCAATTGTATGGTATTCTTTATATTTTGAACCTACCCTGTGAAAGACATGGGTACAAGACAACAAAACTTGTTCTTTCAATCCAAAATCTTCCTTACAGATAACACACGGCATCCCTGAATCATCACGTTTGTTAGACTTCTCCTTGGCTTTCTGCCAGTCTGTCTCTGATAACAACTGGTCCGGAGCATCAATCAATCCTAATTTCTGGGCTAATTATATTGAATGAAAAATAAGAAATTTTAAGGTTATATAATGTCAGTGGTCAACTGTCCAAATGTCCTTTTTCTGCTTATAATTTCATACACTGGGAATTTTGGTAGTTATGCTCTGAGGATAGTACAGTACTGAAATTCGTCAATCAGGCTTTCAATTTTATTTCAGCTCTAATTAATAGACTAGTCCTTCAACATTATCATTGATGTCATATCATTATCACACACTGTAATTTCATTTTAAACTTCTTTGCTTCATTAAAAAATTTGTAAGGGTTCCACGGAACCCAGTGTCTTGCCTTCTTTTGCTGTTAATCATAGGCTCAACAAAAATAAGCAAATAAATTAATAAAATATGTCTTGATACTATCTTTTGAATGTAAGAAGCTTCTGTCCAAGTTTGGTAAAAATCCAAGATAGTTTATGAATCTAATAAATATTTTAAAAACTTCAACTGTTTTGGCATGCAACGTTAACTGGAAGAAAAACTAAGTCCATTTATTAGTAAAATACGGAAAAATAGGTACAAAATCGACAAAAGTTGAAGGTTCGACAAAAATTAGTCAAAATAAGCAAGACTGAGTTTATATTTAATAATCTCCTTGTGTGTTCTGGTTTTTTTTTTTTTTGTAAACATTGATATTTTTAGGAGGGTGATAATCATTATAGAATTTTATCCTTCCTTTTCAAAGATTTACAGAAAATGTGTGTTCCCTATATTAATTACATACATGTGACATCATCAGACATGGTATCCTTTTTTAATGAACTCAAATTAGAAAATTCAGATAAAACCAAGAAAATATGATGTCATAACTAAAATTTCTGCACAATGTTTGCAAAGAAAGGATATTTCACTAGTAAGAAGAACAATTTTTTCACAATCAAATGGGAAATGTGAAAATAGTGGAAAAATAGAGAAAATATAATATAAGCCTTCTCTACCATACCAAGAGTAAGAGGTGGTGGTTTAGGATCCAGATTATATTCTTCATCTTTGGGCTCTTCTTTCTTTGGTTTAGAATTTCTGTCTGAAAATTAAAACCGTGTCAATTATAATCAAAAGGCATTTCAGGTTTTGGTGCACAAATATTCTTATTCTATTATCATCATATTCATGTACTATGAATTAAATAAGATTTCTTGCAAAAAAGAATTACTTTTTTTTTATGAAATAAGATGTGGTATTAAAAAAATAAAAAATAAAGGTGATTCATTTTTACACTTCATTTGCTTTTAAATAGAAACTACCCACATAACATATTTTTTTACAGAAATTTATCAATGTTTTACATATCATGCATGCTTAACATGCTAAATATTTATATATGCTGACATTTTTTATTCTTGGCTGTTTCATTCCCACTTGTTACAGCCAGGTTATCATGAAAAAAAAATCAAAAGTATTATCTTTAAGTTTAACTGGTCTAATATTTCTTTATGTACATGTATGTGTTTTATAATTTGTCAGACCATCAATCATTTAAGGTTTAAGGGTTTTTCTTGAATGGTTTATATTTGTATAAAATTGTCAATGTCTCTAAGAGCAGACAACAGCTGAGGCTGTTTGCTTGTCCACTGAAATGGGGAATGTAAGATATAAGAAAACTAATTTGGACATGCCATATATATATGTGTTCTCAATTTGGGAAACCTTCTTTGTTGTTGTTTTATGTCATACACATGAAACATGTATCTTAAATTCTTTTTGTAGATGACAAATATTGATAGTTTTCTGTTTAATTTATTCACGACTTTTTGTGACTTAAGAAGACTTAAAGCTTGACATCGGTCTATTGTTGAAGACTATAGATATCTTTTGGTCAATTGTGTCATTCTGTCGCAGTTCAAGTATATATGTATATAGCTTAATTACGCCTCTCTTTACTATATGTTATTTTACATGTATTACATTTAAATCAAGGAAAACAATACTGCATTTGAAAAGGTTTTTTTTTGTCTTTGTTTGAACATTTCTTTGATTGCAGTGTTTGTGGCTGATGTGTTCTATTGTTCTGTCTGATATCTATAGATATAGGAAGATGTGGTATGAGTGCCAATGAAACAACTATCCATCCAAGTCACAATTTATAAAAGTAAACCATAATAGGTCTATGTCAATTTATGTTAAATTCTTTTCTGTTCATTATATTATAATATTTTCTTATATATATATATATACTTCTTCCAGTGTCCACAACTGATCGTACTGTTTTCTTCTGCTTAGCTTTGGCTGCAGGGCCTAGACCAATTTGTCGTGGTCCAGTTCTTCCAAGACCTCCTAAGTTTAAATTCTTCACCAAGTGGTCCTGGAGAGCTACAGCTGCTAACACAGTAGAAGAGGTACCTTCCTAAAATATATAAGCTTCAGTATAATTTATTCAAATTCCAATTCTTATTTCCTAATCACAGGGCCTTTTCAGGCATTACAAAATTTAACACATCATTCACACATTTATACCAATCTTTCCACTCGCTCTGATTTTGTTAATTAGATACAGTACATTAGACATTAGAACTTACACACAAAAGTCATTAATCATATGAGTATACATACATGTAATGATAAATCATATAAGTTCAGAAAGTGATTAAAGAGGGATAACTCTGATTGTTTAAATTAATATTTTCTTTTTCAGTTTTTGCCAAGTAGATGATTATTATGATTGAGCATAATTATGCTGTTTTCTTTCTGCAAAATTCACACAAAAAAGATAAAAATGTGTATATACAATGTATGTCTAGACTTTTCTAAATCTTATTCATTTCACATTAATACATATGTTATCAAAGCCGAAAAGGTACATTTTGGCGATTAAATTTGAACACTTAAATTCACAGAAAATATATTTGAAACGGTATGGGGATTCTCAACACAGTTCACATTCATACTGGAACTAAATTGACATGGTTTTTTTTTCTTCTCCTTTTCATCAACAACCAGCAATGTATTTGAATAGTATTTATTTTTATGTTTACTGTGATCATGTGTGATGCAGTGGCTATCTTACTGACACTGGCAAAAAAGCAAATTTGCTATTTTTCCTGCTCTGATAAAAATATCCTTATTAAAGCTGGCAAAAGCTGACCTCAATGAACTCAAAATTGTAAACTTTTTTTTTTTTACTTTTTAGAAATCTCCTTACTTCGTCCAGTCTCGATTCTCTGACATAAGTAAAGTATATATTTATCAGTCTAGTAAAATATAGGAAGGAACCCAATATATAAATTTTTTGATATGGAAACAAATTACAATAAACCTTATTGCTATTTGTCCACCATTACCTGATTACAGAGCTCAGACATAAACAAGTCCATTTTTTTTCTCGACTTAATAAAGAAGTAAAAACATGTATTCAATATTATAAAAATGTGTTTTCAATTTTACCATTGTTATATCATAGTTCCTTTCTGGGTGTGTAACATTTTAACGTTGTGTTTCCGTTATGTCGTTTGTTTTCTCTTATATTTGAGTTTAAATTCACATTACCAGATTACTATAACATGTATAAGACGTGTCACAGTACTTTTCTATCCCAAATTCATGTATTTGGTTTTGATGTTATATTTGTTATTCTCATCGGATTTTGTCTAATGCTTTGTTTCTGCGTGTGTTACATTTTAATGTTGTGTCGTTGTTCTCCTCTTATATTTAGTGTGTTTCCCTCAGTTTTAGTTTGTTACCCAGATTTTGTTTTTTGTCCATAGATTTACGAGTTTTGAACAGCGGTATACCAGGGGCGGATGCAGGAATTTTCGAAAGGGGGGGTGCTAACCCAGGGCAAAGGGGGGGTGCAGGGGGGGTGCAAAACATATGTCCCGATACAAATGCATTGATCGGCAAAAATAAAGGGGGGGTGCGCACCCCCGGAACCCCCCCCCTAGATCCGCCACTGTATACTACTGTTAATTTTGCCTTTATTTAGACTTATCTAAGTCAGAAAATGACAGACTTGTTTAGACTTGTGTAGGTCTATTTATGTATTAAAAAACTTAATTTTACTTGGTGGCCAAAGTACACCCCCTATGACAGCAAAAACCTGTCTGAGAGTTCACAAGGACTTCAGCTATCTATATTTAATTATCTAATTGAACATCCTTACTAAACACAGATGTTTTACTTCATTAAGTGTGGTTCCAGGTGGTTGCATTGTAAGATTGATTAACATTATCTCCAATTTTTTAGACTCTCATTCATATTTTTCTTTAGAAGACAAAGCATTTCAATGTTGTCATTATTTGATTTAGATGCATGACCTTTTTATAAATATGCGTGGGTCTTGAAGTTAACCAATTTTGATAACTTATCGGCTTGTAGGCATGGTAGGAGTCGATATTTGCAACTTTTTGATTCTGTTCAATTATTTCTTGCTTAACAATACATGCAATATTTGACTTATTAAAGTTGTATTTTGTCTTGCATTAAAGGAAGACAAATCCTAAAACTTTAGACCTCTAGGAGTCAAAAGCAGATTCAGACTTATAGTCCAGTCAATCTAGCATAAATTTGACCCTAACCTGAAAGTAATTGCAACAGAAGATTTTTAAGTTTTAATCTTTAGTCCCATAAAATCTTATTTGAAGAAGACTAAAAAAAATCACCATTTAAAATTCCTATGGAGATTTGCATTGAAAAGGGAGATAACTATTGCAAAAAAAGGCAGAAATATCAATAAAAATTGATACAAAATTATAACTTTACGGCTCCTATTCATCAGAATGTATTGATTCTTGATTTTTTTAGCAGTCTTTAGGGTATAACAAACAATTCTAAAGGTGTTTTCATATCTTTTATCAAGCTATAATCTAGATTTCCTTATTCATTGGTTGACCATTTATTGAATTTTTCAACATGTCAAGGTAAAGATTAAGAATCTCAAATTTAATAAAAATAATTAAGCATGTATTATTCTTTTTGTGGTTTAAAGTTTCTTTAGACAAATTAGATGCTGAAAAAATAAAATATATACAGATATAACCAATACAAAATTTTCACATTATTTTTTCAAAATGGTCACATACATGTAGCTTCAAATTTGCAATTTCTTTAATGAAAAATGCACAAAAAAAATAAAACTACCCATAACACTTCGGTTTTGTACAGTTCATGAGCAGAAAATTATATAATTTATTCAAATATCAACTTATAACCCCATCAAAGTATCATACTTTACATAAATTTCAAGAAAATAAACCAAATACTGACCAAAAAAGACTCATTTTTGCTGAGTTATCTCCCCTTCCAATGTTTATTTCCATAGGAAATTAATAATGCTGATTTTGAGTTTTCCTCAAGTTAGATTTTATGGGACTTTTTTCTGTGTATATAAACCATGTTAAGGGCATAATGCTATTGATGAGAACTCAAACATTTGCTGTTGCAATTACATTTTTGTAGTATGAGGTTAAATTTTAGTTTGACTGGACTATTATTTATGTCTGAGCTCTGACTGATTATTACTGGATATCACACAGGTTACCGTAAAATTTTGACGTCATAAAAAAAAATATATAACACCACAATGGAAAAGAGATTGTTGTATGCGTCAAAAGTTCAAGTGGCCGGGTCAGCCAGGATTAGCGATACGGTGTATCACAGTACTTGATGATCATGATGATAGCGTTGCTCAGTTCAGTTCACATTGAATATGACGTCATAACTCAAATAACTTCATGAACTTAAATGACCCGTTAACATATCTGCCAACTTTCACGATTTAGGCGTGTATTACACGATTTTGACACTTTGTCACAATTGCATGATTGTGATCGTGAAAAAAACTCTAAAACACGATTTTGTGAAAGGCAGTGTCTGCGCGTACCCACATGTGGGTACGAATAGTCAAATTGCCGTTCTAGGCTGCACGTACCCACATCCGGTTTTCTATTAAAATGCCATCGGATCGTGAATGAAACGTGAAATATATACGGAAATTATCGATAATATGGGGATTTCGTGTAGAAAGAGTGAAGAGTATGAAAAATAATATTTTCAAATTGTATTTATTAAATAATGATACATAATAAACATTGCAAAATTAAATGCACAATGATGTAAAATGAAACTGTACAGTCCCTGTAAAAGAAAAACATGATAGAAATTAATACTATTATAAAATTTAAATGCAAAAGAGAAAGGTAAGCAAAGCGGCAAAGGCATATCATTATATTACATTATTTTCAAATTGACAAATTGACTGTTAAATGTAATGAAACAATTATATAATGTATTTTCTTGTCAGCGATTCTATCATGGATACTGAAGGACGAAAACAGCACACTGGATGATATTATATCCGAAAAAACAAAGGCTGATGTCAATAACGTTCTTGATGTTTCTCTTATAAACAATAAATTTTTTGATGAAAACGTAAACCTCCAGCGCATTAAAAAATATTTTACCACTGAAGCTTGGAAACAACTAAAAGTTAAGATCACGGAAAGAAGGGAAACATGCGACTTGATATGTATAAAGTGTAAAAAAAAAACCTACACAATCAGGACTCGTTGGCATGTGATTGCTGTTTAGACTGGCAACATTTGAAATGTGCAGGGTTGCAATCTGTGCCAAAACAATCATATTGGATATGTAAAATTTGTTCGAAATCTTAACTAGTCAGTTACATGAATCTTTTATAATTGGTTTAAATTGATTTATTACTTGCTTCTTTAATTTTTATAAACTCAAGCTTTAATTTTAGTAGTTTTATATATTTTAAAATTTCAGTTTCTGTTTTACATTTTACTAAAAGATTATTTTAAAATATCATATGGGTATATTTTTTAATTATTAAAATGTTATTCTTTAAATTTTCATTTAAATTTTATAATAGTATTAATTTCTATCATGTTTTTCTTTTACAGGGACTGTACAGTTTCATTGTGCATTTAATTTTGCAATGTTTATTATGTATCATTATTTAATAAATTCAATTTGAAAATATTATTTTTCATACTCTTCACTCTTTCTACACGAAATCCCCATATTATCGATAATTTCCGTATATATTTCACGTTTCATTCACGATCCGATGGCATTTTAATAGAAAACCGGATGTGGGTACGTGCAGCCTAGAACGGCAATTTGACTATTCGTACCCACATGCGGGTACGCGCAGACACTGCCTTTGTGAAAATCTACACGAAAAATATGATTGTTCCCGATTTTGAACTGTGTCTAAAGGAAGACAACCATGTTCAGCCAATAAATTCTATGTTTCTCATGATCAACTTAATCAGCCAATCAAAAATGTTTTCTCTCAAGATTATTCTAACATGCTAGATTTTGAACTTGTGTTGTATTCCTCTGTTTGTTAGTGAGAATTGTAAAATTGTGAACATGGCACAGAATAAGAATAAAAGCATGGCTGATTGACAGACTTCAATGATGCAGTACTACCATAAAGATAATAAATATAGTAGTTTATTCACTAATATGTATTTATGTATTCACTTAAACGTCTGGCAAAACAGCCGTTAGACGTCAGAGTAATCTCGGACTATGTGCCGATTTGATCATTTGATTAGAATTCGTTTTTATCTACCTTGGTTTTCTGATTTTGCTTGTAACCTGACGCCATATTCAACAAGGTGTTTTCCTTTTTTACATTTTAAAAGATTATATCGCAAAGATTAACAATAAAGCAACCGAAAACTGCTTCGGTCACCAAGCACGCTCAGCTTTTGACTCCATCTTGATGCATAACAATCCCGCAGTTAATATTGTTCTAAGGCCAGTAACTCGTATTGGTCTCAGCCAATTACCAAACATTGCATGTGAAAATATAGCATTCAAAGTGTGGAACACAGTTTATCAACTTAAGAATGGCATCCGTTGAAGCAGGCATCACCTCTGTGTTTTCAGATTTCCAAAAATATTTAACTGCTGACCAAGAGTTAAGAGAAGTATGCAAAGGAACCATATTTATTGTAGAACCCATAACAAAATGAAAGACTACTGTAACAATATTGAAAGGCACCATATTAAAACTATATGGATATTTTAATTCAGATTTAGTGAACCTGCAATAAACTATCAGATAAAGCCAATATTACACTTGATCACTATTTTAATGTATTTGGAAATACTTGACCTAAGAATCTGTCCCGCTTGAACTTTTGATGTCATACAACAATCAATTTTCGATTGTGGTGTCAGACATATAATGACATTTAAATTTAAAGGAACTTTTGTGATGCCCAGAAATTGCGGACAAATAGCAAAAGGTGTATAGGCGAGGGTAGGAATGCCAGGTGCAAACGGTCGTTTCCAGTATTGTTACATGTAACGTGACAGTACCCAAATTGCACCTATTTTGACAGTTTTTTCACCTACGTTTTTTTATGATAAAGACAAAAATGCCCATTTTGTGTTTATTTTGTAGCCGTATCCTTCTTTATTATATAGGTACACCAATTTGATTTTTAATCCATATGGAATCATAAAAAAATTGGTCTAAACTGACCTTCAAACCATCAATGATTCTGAAATAAGGAGTACCCAAATTGCATCCATGCTTAAATTTGCATCGTCAAAAGTCTACTAACAGAGCTTTATTTTAATTTCTTCAAATATTTTGAACAATTGGATATTAGTCACAGGCACTTGTCTCAGAAAAAAAAATTACCTATATACCTTAATATAATACCTTGTTACGTCGCGACGTTTCAGGACATTTTGCTTTTTCAGTAAACACTTCATCTATTGATAAATACTGTGAACGTTTTGTGCATATCTGAATATTTTTACATATTTTGAAAGATGTGCATAGTATCAAATCTTAAAAATACAAATTGTTTAGTCGCTAGGAAATCTTGTAAGATGTTCGCTACTATTTTTGCTAAATAGGTGCAATTTGGGTACTCGGTGCAATTTGGGTACTGTTACGTTAGGGTCCAATCGGTCATGTCGGTTAAAATAATTTTGTGATTTGTCAAAGTTAAAATGTAAGCTAAACTAGATTTGTCAGAGGTCTCTAATAATTATTTGTTAATGTTATTTTTTATTTACGATTTATTATCATGATAATTGTCATAAAGAAAATGTTTGTTTTATCATCATGCGCCAAAAATTACTGTTAAAGTCATTTGGCAAGATTTTCATCAAGGTACATGTATACCAATTAATAATATTAAAATGTTTTGTTATATATATATATACATGTACATATAACATGTTTAAGTACAAAATCATTAATATTTATCACCTGATCACAGTACATGCATGACATGCATGCGGAAGAACATCTCAAGAACTCTTCAATCTTTATAAGGAATGATAACTCTACATTTAACATTTTTTGCGAGAAATTATGAATGCCTACTTAAATTCATTCTATTAGAAAAATCAGATTATTAGAGAAGAGTGACGTGTCCACCATGCACTTGCACTGGACTACAATAATAAAAC
This sequence comes from Mytilus edulis, assembly GCA_019925275.1. Classification (NCBI taxonomy): domain Eukaryota; kingdom Metazoa; phylum Mollusca; class Bivalvia; order Mytilida; family Mytilidae; genus Mytilus; species Mytilus edulis. The sequence goes on along the minus strand of CM034362.1, from coordinate 26,141,663 downwards.
TCTTTTTTACCCTACCACACAATCAACTCTTTAGGTTTAAAACATTGTATAAACATGATAAATGAAAAAAAGTTTCATGTAACAACAAGTCAAGTAAATTCTATGTATACCATTACACTTTTAACTGATATTAATACCATCAACTTAAACATCAGTATAATTATTCTAAATTTTGCTTAAAACACACAATCACAATTATTTGAATTAATATCATTAATTTTATATTTAGATCTAACATTGTCTAATTTTGTTATGTCATGTATATTGAGGACATTCAACAAGTTCAATCAAAAAATGTATCTCTTTTTCAATTTTTCCTGTGCAAAATTTATAAAATCTCAAAAAAATAGAGGGTGTGTGCACTTATTCTTTATTTAGTGAGTTTTTTCTAAGGCATTTAGGAACATTAAACATTTTAAAGTTAAAATATTCTTGTTGTTAAAATTTAGTATAAATTTTACTAAAACATGAACAACAATTATACTCTAGAAACAGATTAGAGGAAAATTTTGTGGATAGACTAATTCAGTGGTTGTCGTTTGTTTATCATGTTTATGTGTTACATATTTGTTTTTCATTCATTTTTAGCTCACCTGGCCCGAAGGGCCAAGTGAGCTTTTCCCATCACTTTGCGTCCGGCGTCCGTCGTCCTGCGTCCGTCGTCGTCCTGCGTCCGTCGTCGTTAACTTTTACAAAAATCTTCTCCTCTGAAACTACTAAGCCAAATTTAATCAAACTTGGCCACAATCATCATTGGGGTATCTAGTTTAAAAAATGTGTCCGGTGACCCCGCCAACCAACCAAGATGGCCGCCATGGCTAAAAATAGAACATAGGGGTAAAATGCAGTTTTTGGCTTATAACTCAAAAACCAAAGCATTTAGAGCAAATCTGACATGGGGTAAAATTGTTTATCAGGTCAAGATCTATCTGCCCAGAAATTTTCAGATGAATCGGACAACCCGTTGATGGGTTGCTGCCCCTGAATTGGTAATTTTATGGAAATTTTGCTGTTTTTAGCTCACCTGGCCCGAAGGGCCAAGTGAGCTTTTCTCATCACTTGGCGTCCGGCGTCCGTCGTCCGTCGTCCGTCGTCCGTCGTCCGTCGTCGTCGTCGTCGTTAACTTTTACAAAAATCTTCTCCTCTGAAACTACTGGGCCAAACTTAACCAAACTTATCCACAATCATCATTGGGGTATCTAGTTTTAAAAATGTGTGGCGTGATCCGGCCAGCCAACCAAGATGGCCGCCATGGCTAAAAATAGAACATAGGGGTAAAATGCAGTTTTTGGCTTATAACTCAAAAACCAAAGCATTAAGAGCAAATCTGACTGGTTAAAATTGTTTATCAGGTCAAGATCTATCTGCCCTCAAATTTTCAGATGAATTCGACAACCCGTTGTTGGGTTGCTGCCCCTGAATTGGTAATTTTAGGGATTTTTTGCTGTTTTTGGTTATTATCTTGAATATTATTATAGACAAAGATAAACTGTAAACAGCAATAATGTTCAGCAAAGTAAGATTTGCAAATAAGTCATCATGACCAAAATGGTCAGTTGACCCCTTTAGGAGGTATTGACCTTTATAGTCAATTTTTAACCATTTTTCGTAAATCTAAGTAATCTTTAACAAAAATCTTCTCCTCTGAAACTATCGGGCCAAATTAATCCAAACTTAGCCACAATCATCTTTGGGGTATCTAGTTTAAAAAATGTGTGGCGTGACCTGGCCAACCAACCAAGATGGCCGCCATGGCTAAAAATAGAACATAGGGGTAAAATGCAGTTTTTGGCTTATAACTCAAAAACCAAAGCATTAAGAGCAAATCTGACTGGTTAAAATTGTTTATCAGGTCAAGATCTATCTGCCCTCAAATTTTCAGATGAATTCGACAACCAGTTGTTGGGTTGCTGCCCCTGAATTGGTAATTTTAGGGATTTTTTGCTGTTTTTGGTTATTATCTTGAATATTATTATAGACAAAGATAAACTGTAAACAGCAATAATGTTCAGCAAAGTAAGATTTGCAAATAAGTCATCATGACCAAAATGGTCAGTTGACCCCTTTAGGAGGTATTGACCTTTATAGTCAATTTTTAACCATTTTTCGTAAATCTAAGTAATCTTTAACAAAAATCTTCTCCTCTGAAACTATCGGGCCAAATTAATCCAAACTTAGCCACAATCATCTTTGGGGTATCTAGTTTAAAAAATGTGTGGCGTGACCTGGCCAACAAACCAAGATGGCCGCCATGGCTAAAAAAAGAATGTAGGGGTAAAATGCAGTTTTTGCCTTATAAATCTAAAAGCGAAGCATTTTGAGCAAATGTGACATGGTGAAATGTGTTTATCAGGTCAAGATCTATCTACCCTCAAATTTTCAGATGAATCAGATAACTGGTTGTTGGGTTGCTGCCCCTGAATTGGTAATTTTAAGGAAATTTTGCCGTTTTTGGTTATTATCTTGAATATTATTTTAGATAGAGATAAACTGTAAACAGTAATAATGTTCAACAAAGTAAGATCTACAAATAAGTCAATTTGACCAAAATGGTCAATTGACCTCTTGAGGAGTTATTGCCCTTTAAAGCCATTTTTTACCAATTTTCGTAAATTTTTGTTATCATATACAAAAATCTTCTCTTCTGAAACTATTGGGTCAAATTTAACCAAACATAGCTACAATCATCATTAGGGTATCTTGTTTAAAAAATGTGTGCTGTGACCAAGCCAACCAATCAAGATGGCCGCCATGGCTTAAATTAGAACATAGGGGTAAAATGTAAATTTTGGCTTATATCTCTGAAACCAAAGCATTATTATAGATAGAGATAAACTGTAAACAGCAATAATGTTCAGCAAAATAAGATCTTAAAATAAAGGCCAAGTTTAGAAAATTGTAAGTATCTTAAATATTATTATAGATAGAGATAAAGTTTAAACAGCAATAATGTAAGTATTTTGGTGTCTTGTTCCACAGATTCTGAAGTTTAAATGTCAATTTCGAATTCCAAAAATTATTTATATAGACTTTGTCTTCTTTCACAGGTAATCATTATATGGGGCGGATGCAGACATTTAAAAAAGGGGTGTGTGTGTGTTCCAACTTTAAGTCCCCATTCAAATGCATTGACCATTAAAAAAAAGGGGGTGTTCCAACCCCTGGAACCCTCCCTTGGAATCACCACTGTGTGTGCCTCATATTATTGTTTAAAGCTTTTATAGAATAACAGAAATTTTGAAAGCTAGATTTTTCAACAACACAGGATCTTAAAATAATTTATATTGTTCAAAATATCAATTTACTATTAAAAGACATTTTTTCTCATAAAAATAAAAGAAAGAATATAGTTCTTCATTTTACATTTTATTGCAAGTTAAGGGAAATATTTCATAAATAAATATAATTGTGTCCATTGTTTTCATTTCATAGGAGAAATCCAATATAAAGTATTGGTATTGATTTGATATTTAAGAAATGATTATACTTAATATAAAAATATAACTTTACAAGAAAATCGTACATGTGATAGACTGTGAAACTCAGATCAGACGATTGGGAAATTTTGGTCAGGAGATTAGGACTCAGATAAGGAGGTTTTTTATCAAGATAATTTTGTTGTAAATGTATACTGTATAATGTAGATATTGTCTTTAATAAAAGTGATTTGTTTTTCAAATTTCCATCAGAATGTAATGTTTATCATGTTTGAAGTACCCTTGTTGCCTTTCTATTTGAATGATATCATTTATCATTATTAAGTAAAACATGTTCTGTTTCTAGAAGTATAAAATATTTTGATTTATTCAGATGCATATTACAATATTTTAACAGGATTTTATTGAAAACATTTGACTTGAAGGTTATGCTCCTTGTAGAATACTGCACTGATACAACAAGTGGACGATTTTTACAACCTTGACTGGCTTATATAGCCCTTGCACGGTCGGTAATGCATAGCACTGATATATATATATGGAAGTTTTTAACGACCTGGACTGGCTTTTCAGCCCTTGCACAGTCATCACTGATAACTGTCATAGTTCAGATTTTGAATAATATTTTCAATTCCTTGAAAGGAAGTCTAGATTCCAAAAATAATTTATAAATTTATGTTTTTTATTTGTCCCAAAACATTTAAATTCATTTAATTACCACCCTTTAATGATTATTTTATTAAAATATAACTAATTTATATGCTTTATACAATTTACATTTTAAGAGAAAAATTACTTAAAAAAGGATACTTCAAAGGGAAGTAATCTTTTTTCAATACACAAATTTTTTTAATACACATGATACACAACGGCAGTTTATAGCCAGAGGTAAACATTATTGACTACCAGTATGTTTGACACCTATGCTGTCAATTAAAGCCATATAATTATACATCTTCTTTGATTTGCAGGTAAAATTAAATACAATAGTAAGAAATTATCAAAAATAGCAGCTGAAAATTTTCATTCATGAAATATTTCATACAGAGCAGATGATTTTTACTCCTTAACAGGAGGAGACCCTTAAACAGGAGATTATTGTACTCTCGTTGGGAGGTTCACATTCTTAGAATAAAGACCCATGTTTAAACTTTTCAGTGTCATTGGTTCCAGTCATCATATTTATTGGACTTTGTTGTTTTAATTTTTTTTTTGTGGTAATAAGATATAGCAAAATGAAATTCTTCAATGAAAAGTCTGAATTTCTCCTTTCCGGTCAAGGTCGGTTGAAGGTATGAGTTTGCCCAAGTTTTAAACTATAATAGGGACACATAAACTGCTTTGTATTTTCAGATATAATATAGATAAATATGAGCAACATAGTCAAATGAAAAATTTGATTAGCTAGCATTGTAAATTTAGAATGAAAGAAGCTAGATAACGATGAACAGGTTGGGAACCAATAATCACAAGTCCTCATACGGTGGTGATGACATTCTGCCCTAATTTGTTATAAATCCAATCTAAACAAAAATACCACTCTATATGGATAATTGTATGCCTCTTTAAAAGGATTATCTCTCTATACAGGAATACTCACCATATAGAGGGTTTGTTCCCAACCTGATGAAAGGGAAGAAATTATACAGATTTATAAATGACAGCAAATGAATTGATATTACCTCATGAAAATAGTTAACACATTATTTTGCTGTTAATATTTATTTTAATGCGTTGTGCAGTTGGAAATATAGTAGCATACAACTAAATGTATCTTAATTTGCAAACCCTTATAAATTTTAATCTCAATATTTTACATGTTCTCAAATTATGATGTTGTCGTGAAAACATATTCTAGTTAAAGACTTAAGGGGGTTCGCTTCTCAGTTTCAAAGTAATTAACTTTTCAAAACACTAGTTTATATTGAAAGGGGATTAATAAAGGAATTCAAAGAGCAAAAAAATATATAGGTCACCGTGCTTGTTTTCAAAATATTAGCCATTGAAATTTTGGCGGGAAACTATTGTCTCTTGACTTTTCATAGCTTTATCATTGATAAGTTTAAGTTCTCAAAAACTATAAAAAAGTAATTAAAAATTTATAAGACTTTTCCAGATGGCTTATCATTATACATGTAAAAGATTTACAAAAAGAAAAATGGGGGTTACCGGGCATTTTTTTTCAAGGCATTCAAATGGATAAAACCAGAGGATTCCGAAAATCTGACAATATATCCAAAACATGACAAGCCAGCTTCCTTAAAAGAGAAGGATGAAGCTAAAAACCAGTTTTCAATGGAAATATTAAATTCATTAAAAATATTCTAACCATTTGAGTTTTGTTTATTGGAACTTCTGTTATCAGACTCGCCTACTATCATCTTGATTTTCCTCAGATATCAGGATCATAAATCAGGTCAATATCCCAATTATTGGTTTCCATTTTATTTTTTTCTGGTCCATTCAAATGAATGTTTAATTTTACATGGGGACATATAATGACAAGTTTAAGACCCTACCCTAATCAACAGGCACAACAGGTGTCATAATTATACCCCGCTTTAAAAAAGGGGGGGTATACTGTTTTACCTCTGTCTGTCCGTCCGTCAGTCCGTCTGTCTGTCAGTCAGTCCATCCCATGAAACTTTCGTCACATTTTTCTCAGGAACTACAATACAAGAATTTCTGAAATTTGGTTTCAGGGTTTATCTAAGTCAGCTTTACCGTGTGATGCGTTTTCAGATTGATCACTTGACAACTTCCTGTTTACCGAACACTACACAAGTTCCCCATGATATGATCTTTCTAATTTTAATGCCAAATTATAGTTTTGAGCCCAATTTCATGGTCCACTGAATATAGAAAATGAGAGTGCAAAGTTAAGGTTAAAGTTTTTGGTCAAGGTAGTTTTTGATGAAGTTAAAGTCACATCTACTTAAAACTTAGTACACATGTTCCCTATGATATGATCTTTCTAATTTTAAATCCAAATTAAAAGTTTGACCCCAATTTTATGATCCACTGAACATAGAAAATTATAGTGTGTGTGAGTCATCCATGTAGTATGAACACATTCTTGTTTTCTAAATGCCTTTAGATGTTTGGCTGATTTTTAGTATGTGATATAAAAAAAGAAGATGTGGTATGATTGAGTTAACCATGATGAGTTACAGATTTAGTTTAACTTTTGTTCCGCCCTGCTAATAATTGCAGAAATTATGGGCTTTGGACTTTGATAAGTTGTTGAAATCATGAAATTCTGAAATCATGATTAAAAGGACAACATAATTTTTCCTTAGTTTATCAAAGGCTACATGTTTAGAAACTATAATTGCACTTTGATGTATTATTTATTCAAATACGTGAAGCATAAAGTATTCTAGACACATATATAGATATAGCTATAAATATGTCTGAACAAGTGACAACTCTATGGCAGAAAACACATATTATATTCATGATATATAAAGGTACTATGTCTACCCCAATTATATTAGCTCTCATTATATAATTGTTCATCTAGCCTTTCTTGTATCACACTATGCATTTATAACATTTTGTCCTTGTTATTGTACATTGTTTGCATATGTATTTATAGATTTTTAAAGATGCCAAGAAGAAAAAATTGGAAGGCAGCTGAGGCTAAACGTGGTGTGAAAAACCCAAAGAAACAGAGACTGACAGACTTGACTGGGGATACTGGCCCCATTAACAGTACAGAGTTCGACCTTGACATAGGGGATACTGACACCCTCAGCAACAGTAACTCAAATAACATGGGGGATACTGACCTCCACACAATTATAAACAACAGTAACTCAAATAACATGGGGGATACTGACCTCCACTCAAATATAAACAACAGTAACTCAAATAATATGGGGGATACTGACCTCTACTCAAATATAAACAACAGTAACTTGAAACTACTTGAACAATCTGAATTGAAAACACTTGAAATATCTGAACTGAATATACTTGAAATATCTGAATTGAATAAACTTGAAATATCTGAACTGAATATACTTGAAATATCTGAATTGAATAAACTTGAAATATCTGAACTGAATATACTTGAATTGAATAAATTTGAAATAAATGAACATGAACTATCTGATTTGAATCAAAACAGTAACAATAACTGTGCAAAAAAATTGAATGAAAACAGTAACAATAACTGTGCAAAAGAATTAAATGAAAACAGTAACAATAACTGTGCAAAAGAATTAAATGAAAACAGTAACAATAACTGTGCAAAAGAATTAAATGAAAACAGTAACAATAACTGTGCAAAAGAATTAAATGAAAACAGTAACAATAACTGTGCAAAAGAATTGAATGAAAACAGTAACAATAACTGTGCAAAAGAAACTTGTCAAATACAAACAGATATTCTGTCAAATGAATCAAACAATAGTTATGCAAGAAAAGATTCTCATAGTAATATCCAAACTGATCTGTTGCAAGACCAAAATGAACAATCTAAAAGTAATTTAAAAGAAATATCTGATTATTCCAATTCTTTTAATGCAAAATTTCTGAAATTTGGAACTTTTGACCAATATGCCACAAAATTTGCTGATCAAAGCAGGGGAAACCAATGTACTTGTAATTGCATAGTTTTCTTGTCACTTTCTACATCAAATTTTGATTCAAACACACTGAACCTGGATTACATTTTGAATAAAGGTGATGATATTTACAGGAAGCATGTTCAAGAATTAACTACACAGGGATTATTTAAAAATATGCTTTTAAATTTTGATGAAATTCCCATCAAAATAGAAATTCCTGAAGGGACTTTTATAATTAACAAACAAAATATTCTGTTTGGTCTAGCTTTACAGTACCAAGAGTTGACTGGATTTCTAACATTACAAGAAGCAATTCAAAATTGTATAAAGCAGTCTAACAAATTTCTTATAATGATTGGAGCCATATGTTCGGCAGTTTATTATTTTAATCATACATACTATTTTTTTGACACTCATTCTCATTCAGAATGTACACTGAATAATCCATTAGATTCCTCCGGCAAAAGTATTTTGATTGGATTTGCTGATTTGCATGACCTCGTCAGTTACTTGTATGCTTTTTACACAAGTTTACAAATTGATTTAGACTCTCAATTTGAAATTTTACCTGTATGTATCAGTAGTAAAGATACTGACAAAGATGTGACCAAGCAGATGAAAAATTATTTTGATGATCAGAAACTAAGGAACACAAACCAAAAAAAAGATTCCAACCAGTATATAAAAGTGCCCAAATTTGTATATATGAAAAACTACATGCAAAATAGAAGAAAAAATAAAAAATTCAAGGAAAAAGAACTTTCTTCTAAAAGAGAGACTAGAAAGAATGAAGGTTTCAAAAAAACAGAACTGGCTGCTAAAAGAGAGGCTAGAAAGAATGAAGATTTCAGAAAAAGAGAACTGGCTGCTAAAAGAGAGACTAGAAAGAATGAAGATTTCAATAAAAGAGAACTTGCTGCCAAGAGAAAAGTTAGAAAGGATGAAAATTATAGAAGGGCTGAAGCGGAACGTAAGAAGTCTCAAAGAGATAATTCTGATATAAGACAGATGGAAAGACAAAGAGAACTTGCTTCTAAAAGAGAGGCTAGAAAGAATGAAAATTATAAAAGGGCTGAAGCAGAAAGTAAGAAGTCTCAAAGAGATAATTCTGATATAAGACAGATAGAAAGACAAAGAGAACTTGCTTCTAAAAGAGAGGCTAGAAAGGATGAAAATTATAAAAGGGCTGAAGCAGAAAGTAAGAAGTCTCAAAGAGATAATTCTGATATAAGACAGATGGAAAGACAAAGAGAACTTGCTTCTAAAAGAGAGAGCTAGAAAGGATGAAAATTATAAAAGGGCTGAAGCAGAAAGTAAGAAGTCTCAAAGAGATAATTCTGATATAAGACAGATGGAAAGACAAAGAGAACTTGCTTCTAAAAGACAGGCTAGAAAGAATGAAGATTTCAAAAGAAACGAAACAGAAAAGAAAAAAATTGCCAGACAAGATGAAGACTACAGAAAACATGAGTCTGAACGAGACTTCCACAGAAAAAAAGAATATAGGTCAAATCCAGAAAATTTAGAAAATGAGCGTTTGAAGAAACAAAATTCTAGACAGAAAAACCTAGATATAGACAGATGTTATGAAAAGACAGTCAAAAGTACTAAAAGAAAAAACATTGATTTTACAGATCATGAAAAAGACCTGAAAAAGAAAAAAACTCAGGGTATAACCCTTGATGCTTGCATAAAAAATTTTAAAACAAAAATAAATCAAGGTCCTACATATATATGTACTTCATGTCATCAAACTTGGTTCTGTGATTCTGTAGTAAATTCTAAAACTGTCAAAACTAACACTCCTGCTAACATGACTCATTGCTTTACTAATTTTAAATCTGTACAAGACATAGAATGGATATGTCACACTTGTCTAAATGCAATTAAAAGACGAAAAATACCTCGTTTTGCAATAGCAAATAAAATGGGATTTCCTCAAAAACCAAAAGAATTAAATTTGTATCCTTTAGAAGAGAGACTATTATCATTAAGAATTCCTTTTATGCAGATTCGACAGTTGCCTAGAGGTGGACAGTTATCAGTTAAAGGCAATGTTGTAAATGTGCCTGTTGAAGTTCAACCTACAATAAATTCTCTTCCACATACAATAGAGAAATCAGGTACAATATCAGTTAAATTGAAGAAAAAGCTTGAATTCAAAAAATGTGATTTTAGTGAAAATGTCAGACCATTTGCTGTCATTTGTGCACTACATTATTTAATGAGAACAAGTGACTTGTACAAGTCTTCTGGGATTGAAATAAATAATGATTGGATTACCGAAATAGCAAAAATAAATGAAGAAGAAACACAAAATGAAAACAATAGTACAGAACAAGAGGATGACCAAGATGAAAATGATTCAGACGATGATTCCGATCATTTCAGTGAAGTAGATGAAAGTGAAACGCATGTTGGAAACACAGATACACTGTTAGATCACATTCCAGACGACAATCCGCTATGTGATGCAGGTTTAACTTTTGCTCCTGGTGAAGGTCAACGACCAATTAGTCTCTACAGTGATCCTGATGCAGAGTACTTATCTTTTCCAACTATATTTTGTGGTCAAAGGAGACCAGATAACAAAGAAAGGTCTGTTTCTGTACACTATACTGATATTGTTAAATGGGAACTAAGGTCCATGGATAGGAGAGTAGCACAGTCTGTACCAAACATTTTTTTTAAGTTAAAGAAAATTCAGTTAAAAAACATAAGTGATAAGGTCAATCTTGCTCTGAGAAGGTGTCAATCAGAAGGAAAACAATGGACAGCAAAAGATGTACTGAATCCTAACACTGTGAATGATCTTGTAAGATTGGATGAAGGTTATTATATCTTTAGAAGTTTAAGAAATTCTCCAGTATATCTTGAAAAGAGGAAAAAAGATTTGTTTGCAATGATTAGACAGTTGGGTCTTCCAACATGGTTTGGCTCTCTTTCATCTGCAGACACTAACTGGAAAGATTTGCTACGAATTCTAGGTAAATTAAATGATGGAAAAGAGTATACTGACAAAGAATTGGAAGAAATGGATTGGAATCAGAAATCTAAACTTGTTCAGAAAGACCCTGTGACATGCTCTAGATATTTTGATTATCGTGTTCAACAGTTTATCAACTTGGTGTTGAAAAGTGATCATGATCCTATTGGAAAATTGACAGATTTTTTTTATAGGGTTGAATTTCAACAGAGAGGTTCACCACATATTCATATCTTAATATGGATTGAAAATGCACCAGTATATGAAAGTGATTCAAATGAAGATGTTGTAGCATTTATTGATAAATATGTCTCCTGTTCACTTTTAGAAAATGACAGTTTAGTCAATTTGCAAGTTCATAAACATTCAAAAACGTGCAGAAAAAAAGGTCACCCAATTTGTCGTTTTGGTTTCCCCCTTCCACCTATGAAAGCAACAGTTATTTTAGAACCTTTGGGAGAAAATGATGACATAGAAAAACACAAGGCTATATATAAAGAAATACAAAACGAAATTAATTCACTTCACAATTCTGAAGATATAGACCAGATGACATATGACATGTTTTTAAATGATGTGTTACAAATGAATGATGAAAATTACATTAAGGCCATTAGAAGCAACTTGAGTGGTCCAAAAGTTTTTCTCAAACGAAAACCATCTGAAGTCCGTGTTAATGGTTACATGAAAACTGTGTTGGTAGCCTGGAAAGCAAATCATGATTTACAGTTTGTTTTAGATGCATTTGCATGTGCAGTGTATATTGTTTCATACATAAGTAAATCACAAAAAGGTATGAGTGCACTACTAGACCAAGCAGCAAAAGAAGCACGACAGGGAAATTTAGACTTGAAGCATCAAGTAAGACACATTGGGAATTACTTTTCAAATTCTGTTGAAACAAGCGCACAAGAAGCAACCTACTTAACACTACAGATGCCTTTAACAAAAGCTACAAGACAAGTTGTATTCATTAACACATCTCCACGTCACAAAAGAACTTTCCTTCTAAAGCAATCATCAGCCCTAGAAAAACTAGGCCCAGACTCTACTGAAATAGAATCAGACAATGATATTAAAAGATACTCGCGTAGACCAAAACAACTGGAGAATTGGTGTCTAGCCGACTATGTATCTGAACTTGAATTTCAGTATCCTAAAACTTCAGAGTCCTCAGATCATGAATCAGAACAGCAGGACAATGGATCTGAAAGTGAAAATGAAGAGGCAAATACAGATGTTATAGAAGAAACCAATAACAAAATTGACTTAACTCTGAAGAATGGTATCAGAATATACCAAAGAAAAACACCTAAGGTTATAAGATATGTTAAATACAATTACAAGACTGACTCTGAAAACTTCTACAGAGAACGCTTAATGTTATTTTATCCATGGAGAAATGAACTTTCAGATTTGCAATGTGGACATGAAACATTTGAAAAAATGTACTTGACTGTTGCAAGACTATTAGAAAAAAAAGCCAAGCAATATGAGGGTAAAGTAATAGATCTAGAAAAAGCTATAGAAGAGGCAGAAAATGAATGTAATGAGAATGATCAAATAGCACCTGCCACACAACAAGTAGAAATGGAAGATGCTGAAATAGGCCCAACAGAATCTGAACAGTATGTTCATTTCAATCCAGATAGACCAACAGAACATAGACTGTATGATATGTCCCGTGAAGTTGGAATAGAAGCAAGAACAGTAGAATTGACAAATCATGCCAACAGAATAAATGAGAGTGATTATTTTGGATTAATAAGATCCTTGAATAAAAATCAGTGGGAATTTTTCCAACATGTTGTCACATGGGTTAAAACAAAACATGAACCATTTTATACATTTTTGACAGGTGGAGCAGGATGTGGAAAATCTGTAGTTGTCAGAGCAATATTTCAAGCTTTACACAGACACTTATGTTCTATTGAAGGTGAGGACCCTGACGATATAAGAATTCTTCTTTGTGCTCCTACTGGAAAGGCAGCTTACAATATAAATGGTCTGACCATTCACAATGCTTTCCAGATACAACCAAATAAAGGACTTGACCAGTCACTGTCATGTGATGTTCTCAATACACTCAGAATGAAATACAGAAATTTGTCTCTGATTTTGATTGATGAAATCTCAATGGTTGGAAACAAAATGTTCTCTTTACTGGAGAGAAGGCTGAAAAAAATCAAGGGAAGCAACTGTTCATTTGGTGGCGTCAGTATCATAGCTATTGGTGACTTTTTCCAACTTCAGCCTGTATTTGACAGCTGGATTTTCAATGATCTTAGCAAAGGATTAACAGCATTAGCCCCTAATTACTGGAAATTATTATTTTCTTTTCATGAACTTACTGAAATAATGAGACAAAAAGATGATTTAGAATTTGCTCTATTACTAAATAGGTTGAGACAAAATCAGCTGACTGAAAATGATTTTGCAGTTTTAAGTACCAGAACTGTTTCAATCAGTGATCCAACATACAGAACTAATGCTACACATTTGTTTGTTGAAAATGCTTTGGTGGATAATTTTAATTTGCTATACATATCTAAATTAAGCTCTCAAAAGGTTAAAGTTAAAGCAGTTGACACAGTTTGTGGGGATTTGCCAGCATCTGTAAAAACAAAATTACTTAGTTCTTTACCAGAAAAACAGTCTGATACAGCCAATCTTGCAAAAGAAGTAGTACTAGCAATTGGGATGAAATATGATCTTACAGCTAATATTGAAGTCACTGATGGTCTTACAAATGGTTCAACTTGTGAACTTAAATTGATTGAGTGCAAAACTACATCTTTAAGACCAAGTATCATATGGGTTAAGTTTGAAGATGCCAGAATAGGTGCTAACAATAGAAAAAAATATTCACACTTGTACGGAAAAGATATTGAAAAAACCTGGACTCCAATGTTTGACATTAAAAGATCATTTACTTATAGATATAAGACATTTGAAAGAATTCAGTTTCCTCTTCGCCCAGCAGCTGGAAAAACAATTCATAAATCACAAGGAGATACATTACATGAGGTTGTTGTTAGTCTGAAATCAAAACGTAAAGGGAAAATACCACATATTCACTATGTTGCCTTAAGCAGAGTAACATCTTTAACTGGATTACAGATATTAGATCTCAATCAAGAAGCAATAGCTGTAGCAGATTGTGTTCGACAAGAATTACACAGACTAAGGACAGATGCAACTCTACAGTTGTGCTTTAAGCCATTGTATAACTTATCAAGTAACTATTTTAAAGTAGTTTTTCACAACACAAGGTCATTGCATGCTCATTTTAATGATCTTAAATCAGACCCTAACATCTTGGATGCTGATGTTATTGGTATTGCTGAATCAAGACTTATTTCAACAGATGAAAATGATGATTTTCTCATACCTGGTTTTGAACCACCAGTTCGATTAGACCAAAAGCAAACAAACTTTAATACAAGACCACCTCATGGATTGGTATTATATTATCAAAAGGAATGTATTCTTCACAATACAGTAACTTTCTCAACTCCATCTTTAGAGTTTGTAATAGCAGACATAATATCACCCAGCAAAGGTCTTTTTCAGGTTGTCTTTGTTTACAAAGCACCAAACTGCAAATTGCAACAACTAAAAGATACTTTCCTTGCAAACCTTCTTCCTGACGTGTATTTAAAACATCCAAAAATTATCATAATGGGAGACTTTAATATTGATTTAAACACTGGGAACACTTCTTTTTTAAAGTTCATGATAGATTCATTTTGCTGTTCACAAATTGTGCCTAAACCTACTACATCGTATGGTACATTGTTGGACTTAATTTTCCTAAATTTTGATAGTAAGGTAAATTTTGAAACAGATGTTCTTGATTCCTATTGGTCAGATCATAAAGTTATATATGTAGCCATTGAAACACAATGATTCAGTGTTATAATTATTTTATATGCCAAAACAAGCTTTGTTTGAAACCACAAAAATCAAACCCGCTGAAAAACATGACACATTTGCGGTTGCTGAAAATGCAACCTCAAATGTGAACGAGTGGTTTTAAAGGAAAATGGGTTTCCACTCCAACAGATTTGCCTTTTTATAAGTAGGAATAGAAATGAGTTGGCTTCAAGACTCCTGATATCCAGTTTTACCTGTTTAGAAGAAAGCTTCTTTACAAAGCTTTCTTCTTTATAGGTACATTGGATTGACGGTAGCAGAGGTGGAGAAATTTGAAACTGTGTTGCTTTGACTTCCATAAAGCAGAAAGGCCATTGGTGATTGGTCAACCATTTTGCTATGGAAGAAAAGTAGAATTCCATTCATTTCAAATTAGTAATGATTGGAGACATCAAATTTTACTACCTGAATGATCATTGTATCAGTGGAGAGTTGTGTGCACTTCGCCTAAGAACACTCCTGATATTTACTTGTTATAAATGTATATATATATATATAATTCTTGAAATATTTGTTTTTGAATACAATCAAAAGCCATTGCTTTAATTTAGATGTAAAAAGGGAGTTTTGAAGACCACAAGTTCCATGCCTCATTTCTCTTCTTACAAAATGATTAAATTTAATTGGCTGTTTGGTGAACTATGATTAAATAATCAAAATGTTTTAATGTTGAAATCCTTTCTGTTATGTACATATATTCATTGTAATTTTTCATATAGATAACTTGATACAATTTACAATACTTGAGTTCACTGTACATATATGATATACTAAACATTTATCATATTAATTATGTACAGTTTACTTTTTGTAATGCCAAATTAATCTGTATATTTATCTCATCCAATATTCATTGCTTTTCTGTTTAAGAAATGCTCTCAAGTTCATATCAGACATAATAAATCAGTTTCTGTACAAATACCACATATTTTATTATAATATAATTTACTTGAAGTTCTCCAAATTAAGAACCAATCCATAAATCCAATATTTTTGTTTTTTTATGATTTCAGTTATGTCTTATTCTAAGTACAGGTTAATCAAAATGTGTAAATCATTAATTTATGCAAAGGGTTAAATGTTGAGAAAAAAAATCAAATATGGTATTAATTTGTCATTCTACTTAACTATGAGGTTGCATTTTTGCTTATACATTGACTAAATATGTAGAAGTCATTTATAAAACTGAAACTAATGAACAATTCATGTAAACATTTGCTTCATAGAGAAAAAAATTGTGAACATTTGCTTAATAGAGAAGAATTTGTGAACATTTGCTTAATAGAGCAGAAATTTGTGACATTTGCTTAATAGAGCAGAAATTTGTGAACATTTGTCAATACAGCACAAATTTGTGAACATTTCCTTAATAGAGCAGAAATTTGTGAACATTTCCTTAATAGAGCAGAAATTTGTGAATATTTGCTTAATAGAGCAGAAATTTGTGAACATTTCGTTAATAGAGCACAAATTTGTGACATTTGCCATCAGAGAAGAATTTGTTAACATTTGCTTAATAAAGTACAAATTTCTGAATTTGCTTAAAGAGCAGAAATTTATGAACATTTGTTTAATAAAGTGGAAATTTGTGAGCATTTGCTTAATAGACCAGAAATTTGTGACATTTGCCATTAGAGAACAATTTGTGAACATTTGCTTAAATAGAGCAGAAATTTTGAACATATGCTTAACAGAGCAGAAATTTGTGAACATTTGCTTAACAGAGTAGAAATTTGTAAACATTTGCTTAATAGAGCAGAAATTTGTGAACATTTGCTTAATAAAGCAGAAATTTGTGAACATTTGCTTAATAGAGAAGAAATATGAAAACATTTAATGACTGTTTTATAATAAGCCAATGTAAAGTGAATTCAGTAAACTAACTACTGACGATAATAAGAATTATATAGATTATTTCAATAACATCATACAACAATTAATAAACGTAAACTCTTGAATCTTGCATTATAGCAAATGCACCAGAACTGATAAAAAGTGAATAAATTTAAAACAGAGATACTATGGTATAACTCAGTATACCATGATAGAAATGAAACACAAATGACAATTACTTTGACAGATAGTTGTTAAAAGCTCAAGAGAAAATAAATTATATATGGAATCTAAACTCTTTAAGTTGGAAAAAAACTGTTGAATATTCTTCTTGAAAAGTTCTTACAAATTAACTTCAAGAAATTTTGAAGGTCAAGTTATGGAAACAATAACTATATCATAATATAATCACTATGTCACTTTTTACTGTCATATTTTGACTTTGAAAATGTTTTGTTATAGAATGTAAATATTGTTCTATAAGTGAACTGTTTTAATTAATTAATGCACATATAAAAAAAATGTATAAGACAATGAATATTATAATGCATTATTTGAAGTATTTTATGTGTTCAAATTTTTCATAATAAACAATTAAATTTGATGTCTTTTATTAATTTTCACCACCCCATTCAGTTTTGAAATTGATAAGAACAAAACTTCCAGTCAACAAGAGAAATAAAAATGAGTCACAACCCAAAAATGACAAACAAATAGCAGCTTCACACATGTAACAAATACTATAAAGGTCGTCTCTATTAAAGCTAGCAAAAACTTAGTTCTCTGTGTCTACCTTGTTCAATTCAACTAATACCTATTCATTTTTAATCTTAATTTAAGCGTCAGGTCACCACTCATATAAGATGATAATCCTGGGTCCAGTAAAAAGATTGATACAGTTGATCTGTTGTCATTCTCCATAATGATCAGTAACTTTGCTGTCATAACCAATTGAACAACTTATATATATTGAACAAAATCAATTAAAGTTTCCTTAATGATCCTTGACCAGCGTCTGGTGTATATACAAAATGTAGTCCTGGTATTGATGATGAGTTTATATAAAACAAACATATAATAAAATTAAGAATGGAAATGGGGAATGTGTCAAAGAGACAACAACCCGACCAAATAAAAAAACAACAGCAGAAGGTCACCAACAGGTCTTCAATGTAGCGAGAAATTCCCGCACCCGATGCCAGCTCCAGACTTCAATTAAACTGACTGAAAGATTATCATTTCATCATATGAACATCGGGCACAATCCTTCCTGTTAGGGGTTTAGTATCATACCATCTAAAACATGTATGTTCATAAGAGTTCAACACAATACTTGAAAAGTGTGTTTTAAACCTCAAAACTGAAAATAATAAACTTGAAAATGGTTCAATCACAAAAAAGATTAGATTTTGGTTCACAAAGTTAAAATTTCCTTTAACAAAAATTATTATTGTTCTTTCATGCATCAATTGTCAACAAAAATCTAAGGTGAGCGACACAGGGTCCTTGGACCCTCTAGTTGGTTATTATCTTGAATATTATTATAGATAGAGATAAACTGTAAACAGCAATAATGTTCAGCAAAGTAAGATTTACAAATAAGTCAACATGACCGAAATGGTCAGTTGACCCCTTAAGGAGTTATTGCCCTTTATAGTCAATTTTTAACCATTTTTCGTAAATCTTAGTAATCTTTTACAAAAATCTTCTCCTCTGAAACTACTGGGCTAAATTAATCCAAACTTGGACACAATCATCTTTGGCGTATGTAGTTTAAAAAATGTGTCCGGTGACCCGGCCATCCAACCAAGATGGCTGCCACGGCTAAATATAGAACATAGGGGTAAAATGCAGTTTTTGGCTTATAACTCAAAAATCAAAGCATTTAGAGCAAATCTGACACGGGGTAAAATTGTTTATCAGGTCAAGATCTATCTGCCCAGAAATTTTCAGATGAATCGGACAACCCGTTGATGGGTTGCTGCCCCTGAATTGGTAATTTTATGGAAATTTTGCTGTTTTTGGTTATTATCTTAAATATTATTATAGATAGAGATAAACTGTAAACAGCAATAATGTTCAGCAAAGTAAGATTTACAAATAAGTCAACATGACCGAAATGGTCAGTTGACCCTTAAGGAGTTATTGCCCTTTATAGTCAATTTTTAACCATTTTTCGTAAATCTTAGTAATCTTTTACAAAAATCTTCTCCTCTGAAACTACTGGGCTAAATTAATCCAAACTTGGCCACAATCATCTGTGAGGTATCTAGTTTAAAAAATGTGTCCGGTGACCCGGCCAACCATCCAAGATGGCCGCCACGGCTAAAAATAGATCATAGGGGTAATATGCAGTTTTTGGCTTATAACTCAAAAACCAAAGCATTTAGAGGAAATCTGACATGGAGTAGAATTGTTAAACAGGTGAAGATCTATCTGCTCTAAAATTTTCAGATGAATCGGATAACCCGTTGTTGGGTTGCTGCCCCTGAATTAGTAATTTTAAGGAAATTTTGCTGTTTTTGGTTATTATCTTGAATATTATTATAGATAGAGATAAACAGTAAACAGCAATAATGTTCAGCAAAGTAAGATTTACAAATAAGTCAACATGACTGAAATGGTCAGTTGACCCCTTTAAGAGTTATTGCCCTTTATAGTCAATTTTTAACCATTTTTCGTAAATCTTAGTAATATTTTACAAAAATCTTCTCCTCTGAAACTACTGGGCCAAATTAATCCAAACTTGGCCACAATCATCTTTTGGGTTAGCATTTTGAAAAATGTGTCCGGTGACCCGGCCATCAAACCAAGGTGGCCGCCATGGCTAAAAATATAACATGGGGTAAAATGCAGTTTTTGGCTTATAACTCAAAACTCAAAGCATTAAGAGCAAAACTGACATGGGGTAAAATTGTTTATCAGTTCAAGATCTATCTGCCCTCAAATGTTCAGATGAATCGGACAACCCGTTGTTGGGTTGCTGGCCCTGAATTAGTAATTTTAAGGAAATTTTTCTTTTTTTGGTTATTATCATGAATATTATTATAGACAGAGATAAACTGTAAACAGCAATAATGTTCACCAAAGTAAGATTTACAAATAAGTCAACATGACTGAAATGGTCAGTTGACCCCTTTAGGAGTTATTGCCCTCTATAGTCAATTTTTAACCATTTTTCGTAAATCTTAGTAATCTTTTACAAAAATCTTCTCCTCTGAAACTACTGGGCCAAATTAATCCAAACTTGGCCACAATCATCTTTTGGGTTAGTAGTTTGAAAAATGTGTCCGGTGACCCGGCCATCCAACCAAGATGGCCGCTATGGCTAAAAATAGAACATGGGGTAAAATGCAGTTTTTGGCTTATAACTCAAAACCCAAAGCATTTAGAGCAAATCTGACACGGGGTAAAATTGTTTATCAGGTCAACATTTATCTGCTCTGAAATTTTTAGATGAATCGAACAACCCGTTGTTGGGTTGCTGACCCTGAATTGTTAGTTTTAAGGAAATTTTGCTGTTTTTGGTCATTATCTTGAATATTATTATTGATAGAGATAAACTGTAAACAACAATAATGTTCAGCAAAGTAAGATTTACAAATTAGTCAACATGACCGAAATGGTCAATTGACCCCCTTAGGAGTTATTGTTCTTTATAGTCAATTTTTAACAATTTTCATAAAATTTGTAAATTTTTACTAACATTTTCCACTGAAACTAATGGGCCAAGTTCATTATAGATAGAGATAATTTTAAGCAGCAAGAATGTTCAGTAAAGTAAGATGTACAAACACATCACCATCACCAAAACACAATTTTGTCATGAATCCATCTGCTTCCTTTAATATTCACATAGACCAAGGTGAGCGACACAGGCTCTTTAGAGCCTCTAGTTTTATATAAATAAGGCTGTTAGTTTTCTCGTTTGAATTGTTTTACATTGTTTTATCGGGGCCTTTTATAGCTGATTATGCGGTATGGGCTTTGCTCATTGTTGAAGGCAGTACGGTGACCTATAGTTGTTAATGTCTGTGTCATTTTGGTCTCTTGTGGACAGTTGTCTCATTGGCATTCATTCCGCATCTTCTTTTTAGCTCATCTGGCCCGAAGGCCCAAGTGAGCTATTCCCATCACTTTGCGTCCGGCGTCGTCCTGCGTCCTTCGTCGTCCTGCGTCCGTCGTCGTTAACTTTTACAAAAATCTTCTCCTCTGAAACTACTGGGTCAAATTGAACCAAACTTGGCCACAATCATCATTGGGGTATTTAGTTTAAAAAATGTGTGGCGTGACCCGGCCAACCAACCAAGATGGCCACCATGGCTAAAAATAGAACATAGGGGTAAAATGGGGTTTTTGGCTTATAACTCAAAAACCAAAGCATTTAGAGCAAATCTGACATGGGGTAAAATTGTTTATCAGGTCAACATCTATCTGCCCTGAAATTTTCAGATGAATCGAACAACCCGTTGTTGGGTTGCTGCCCCTGAATTGATAATTTTAAGGAAATTTTGCTGTTTTTGGTTATTATCTTGAATATTATTATAGATAGAGATAAACTGTAAACAGCAATAATGTTTAGATTATACAAAGTAAGATTTACAAATAAGTCAACGTGACCGAAATGGTCAGTTGACCCCTTTAGGAGTTATTGCCCTTTTTAGTCCATTTTTAACCATTTTTCGTAAATCTTAGTTATCGTTTACAAAATCTTCTCCTCCGACACTGCTGGGCCCAATTAATCCAAACTTGGCCATAATCATCTTTGGGGTATTTAGTTTATAAAAATGTGTCCAGTGACCCGGCCATCAAATCAAGATGGCCGCCACGGCTAAAAATAAAACATAGGGGTAAAATGCAGTTTTTGGCTTATAACTAAAAAACCAAAGCATTAACAGCAAATCTGACATAAATAAAATTGTTTATCAGGTCAAGATCTATCTGCCCTGAAATTTTCAGATGAATCACACAACCCGTTATTGGGTTACTGCCCCTGAATCAGTAATTTTAAGGAAATTTTGCTGTTTTTGGTTATTATCTTGAATATTATTATAGATAGAGATAAACTGTAAACAGCAATAATGTTCAGCAAAGTAAGATTTACAAATAAGTCAACCTGACCGAAATGGTCAGTTGACCCCTTTAGGAGTTATTGCCCTTTATAGTCAATTTTTAACCATTTTTCGTAAATCTTAGTTATCTTTGACAGAAATCTTCTCCTCTGAAACTACTGGGCCAAATTAATCCAAACTTGGCCACGATCATCTTTGGGGTATATAATTTAAAAAATGTGTCCGGTGACCCGGCCATCAAATCAAGATGGCCGCAACAGCTAAAAATAGAACATAGGGGTAAAATGCAGTTTTTGGCTTATAACTCAAAAACCAAAGCATTTAGAGCAAATCTGACATGGGATAAAATTGTTTATCAGGTCAAGATCTATCTGCCCTGTTTTTCAGATGAATCAGACAACCCGTTGTTGGGTTGCTGCCCCTGAATAGGTATTTTAAGGAAATTTTGCTGTTTTTGGTTATTATCTTGTATATTATTATAGATAGAGATAAACTGTAAACAGCAATAATGTTCAGCAAAGTAAGATTTACAAATAAGTCAACATGACTGAAATGGTCAATTGACCCCCTAAGGAGTTATTGTCCTTTTCTAGTCAATTCTTAAAGTATTCAATGCTTCCCTTGATCGGTACCAAAGGAGGTCTGTATCACATACATCATGTACATGTATTGTATACAACCTAATTTTTGTGAGTCATTTATTTCTTCAATTTCGTCATTGAGAAATTATATTGCAGATATAAATCATTTGGTAAATTGTCCCAAATATATAAGCTTGGATCTTCCTGTATACAAATACATCAAGATAATAACACAATCATGAAAAATTAATTGCTTTAATGCACAAAATTCACCTCTATTTGTTCTTCATCATTCCAGTTTCTAAAAAAAAATTATAGGTGACAGATTTGTTGCTCATTCTGGAAGGCCTCACTGTGACTCTGAGTATAAGAACAGAGCAATGAAAGCACTGTTTCTTTGCCTTTTTGTGTGTTTAGCTACAGTATATGCATGTATTGATTTTGTTGCATTGACATGAGGGCTATTCCAGAAAAAAATGTATGGGGGGTTGGATGGCAGTTTTTGTCAGCACCCACCACCCAGACAACTGTAATTGAGAATTACAGTGCATTATAGTGTGAAAAGTTGCTCTGATACCCATCACCCATGTATTATTAATACAATGTGCCTTCCAACCCCCACCCCCCCCCCCCCCCCCCATACATTTTTTTCTGGAATAGCCCTGAATGAGGGATACTCTTTTATCCTTTGATTGGCTTTTGAAATGTCTATAGTTGGCAATACTACATGTAGTACTATGGGCATATGGCTTATTTTATTTACATGTTTTACAGCAAATCCGAGTGTGTGTTAGAGACATAGAACAGAAATCTAGAGAAATTCATACACAACTACAGCAAGTTCATCAGATACAAAATATCAAAAACAGTAAGTTGTTCATTAGATTTCAAAAATGACTGATATGATTGTATACATGTACATCTCAAAATTTTGATTAGGCAGTAAATTGAAATTTTGATTTCAAAATTTACATACATGTACCTTTTTGGTAATTTTTCTTTAGCAAAAAACTTTAAAAACTTTTCCATGTTTACCATGTTTACCCTGATAATTATGTACTGACTTGAATTAAAAAATAAGCCCCTACTACAGTAGGTATACATAAAAACAAAGGCATGGATTGTGTATGCCACCTAATGAATTTACCTATATGAAGATAATTTGTTATAAAAAATGCATTTAAAATTTCTCTAAGAGTTATTTCCCTTAACACACACTTCATGCCCTTTAACATTTTCAAATTTATTTTAGCACCTGCATTATGTGCAAGAATGAAGCCAGAATTTACGACAATTGCAGAAGATATGAAAAAGTTGGCAGCCATCATTCCTCCTAATCAATACTACAGGTGATCAGTAATGAATTCTTAGTTTGTTGAAAATATTTGAAATGGGTTAACATGGTTAACATAAACATGATAAATATAAAAGAGAGTAGTTCAAATAATTATGACGTCTTGAAAGGCTATTTAGTATTATACTTTTTTGTTTTGACTATGCTGTACAGCATCAATGCAAAAAAGTATTTGTAATAGCCTTTCAAGACATCATTATTATTTGGGCTAACAATAGAGGTAAAAGATACCAAAGGGTTATTCAAACTCATTAATCGAAAAAAACAAAGACAATGCCATTGCAAAAAAAAAAGGAAAAAAAAACGATAAACATTACACAAAAAACAACATAAGGAAAACTAAAGACTAATCAACTCTAACCCCACTTAACTCAAAACCGAGTAGTGTACGTATACAGTCAGGGGACTTACTTAAATGAGTGATTTTCTAAACATTGCTGAATCACTGATTCAATTAACATTATGTTCATACAGGTTGTCTTTCTTTAATAATCACCTATTTAAGTAGTACAATAGTTTTAAATATAGAATACTAATGATCCAGGGACTAATTATGTTGCTAAAATTATCAATCTGTGTTGTCTAGGATGAACAGGTCATGTCAGGTGATGACCTTGTACTGAATCTAGGATAATGACATAAAAATCACCTGTTTAAGTATCATACCTCAATCTCCTTCCAAAAAATCACTTCTTTAAGTATCATTATTCTAAAAAAACCCACTTATTTCATCCCCCCCCCCTGAACAGTGAAATTTTGATCTCGAACAGTAGAATTTTTAACCGGATTTTTGTGACAAAAATGTCGGTTATTGATTTGGGGATGTAAGGCGGGCGGGCGGTCGGGCTGTCGGGCGGGCGGCAATCAAATGTTGTCCGTGCATTAACTCATGAACCGTTCAACCAAAGCTTTTAAAATTTTAATATGTTATTACTGACAACTATACAAAGGTCAAGTTCAATAATGGCGATTTTGACTTTTACCGTTCAGGAGTTATGGTTCTTGAAAGATTGAAAAATGGAGTTTCCAGTCGTGTCCGTGCATTTACGCATGAACTGTTCTACCAAAGCTTCCCAAATTTTAATATGTTGTTACTGATGACAGAATGGAGGTCAAGTTCAATAATGACGATTTTGACTTTTACCGTTCAGGAGTTATGGTTCTTGAAAGATTGAAAAATGGAGTTTCCAGTCGTGTCCGTGCATTTATGCATGAACTGTTCTACCAAAGCTTCCGAAATTTTAATATGCTGTTACTGATGACAAAATAGAGGTCAAGTTCAATAATGACGATTTTGAATTTTACCGTTCAGGAGTTATGGTTCTTGAAAGATTGAAAAATGGTGTTTCCCGTCGTGTCCGTGCATTTTCTCATGAACCATTCAACCAAAGCTTTTGAAATTTTAATATGTTGTTACTGATGACAAAATAGAGGTCAAGTTCTATTATGACGAATTTGACATTTACCGTTCAGGAGTTATGGTTCTTGAAAGATCGTAAAATGGCGTTTCCATTCATTTGATATTGACGATTTTAACTTTCACCATTCATCAGTAATGGTTCTTGTGATATTGCCAGGACACAAATAAATGTTAATAAATCCGGTTTGCTGTCGTTGTGACAGCCTCTTGTATTACATAATCTGAAAGATGAAACCTTGAACTTTACACGAAAAATACTCCCACTGCTGGGAAAAATCTTTTAAAAAAGTATCAGTTCATTAACTTAAGCCATTATTATAGCATTTTTTCCTATAAAATAGAATTTACAGCTAAATGATAGCATCAAAGGCATAAACCTTGCTACTTAAAAGAAGCAAAAAGTTCATTTTTTTCCATTTTACTAGTGAAAAGATATTATCTAAACCTATGTGTTTAATATTTTAAAATTTTAGTAAAACTACAAATTCACAATTTATGACAAAATTTCAAATTTGCTACTTAAATAAGTGGTCTAAAAATCACTTATTTCAATAAGTCCCCTGACTGGTATACATCAATGAGATAGCAACCTAATAACACAAAAAAACTCTGTATAAATTTTTTAAGTCAATATACCACTGGCGGCAATAGAAAATTTTACTGTGGATTTATTTATTTGCGTACTCAGCCTGTATGAAATTATAAACTGGGCGTAAGTGACAGTAACCAGTCAAGATCCAGGTGTTATGGAGTAGGAAAGGTAAATTTGTATCATTTCTGGGCGTAGATCATTGTAGATATAGTGGTAAACCTGGGGTAAAATAAAATAATCATGCAAGGTTTAAAATTTTCTACTGGCGTAAACCTTTTTGAAAGGCTCAAATCTTAATACACATAATGCTTTGTTTAAACATGTTAAAGGATCATGGGAAACTTTTTTTCAAAATTTGCCTC
Source organism: Mytilus edulis (assembly GCA_019925275.1). NCBI lineage: Eukaryota > Metazoa > Mollusca > Bivalvia > Mytilida > Mytilidae > Mytilus > Mytilus edulis. Next base: position 26,115,516 of record CM034362.1, on the reverse strand, counting down.
TCTTGTGTTGCATGTATGTCATGTATGTATTAGCTTGCAATAGTTGGACATATGGCAGCTTGAAATATGGGAAACAAGCAATATTTGTGTTTCATGGAAGAATTTGAAACTGGAATTATGGAATCAAATTGATGAATGAAAATTGTGAAATGAAAGGAAAGTAATATAAATAATAAAAAATAATTATGTAAATAAACTAATTGTTATTAAATTCTTATTTTTTAACATAATATTTCAAATTCTAGAAACCCTCATCCTTTGATTATTAAATATTCTACCATGACATCCTTCAAACGCTTTGAGTACACACCCGTGGTAAAATGTGAATATACTACCTGGGCTGTTTCAATCGTTCTCCCACGTCATTTGTTTTTTTTTATGAATGAGCTTCCCAACGTCATAGAACGATTACGCTAGAATATAAGCATTTTACGTGGAAATACACGCTTGTGAAACCGAAAATCATCACAAGAAGGAAACGTAAACAAACAATGCTAAAATGTGGTATACATTGTAAGCCATTTTTTTTAAACATATAAGACATGTATAAGTAAATTATCATTTAAATTTATTTAAACCGATCTAAATAGGCTATTGTAAATAGTTTAAGCATGTTACTAATTCAGTTAGCTCCTTTCTTTTACGCCATTTTAATAGTGCGTTTATTTATGGGAACGGCAAATATTTGCCTCCACCTAGAGCCCTTGGATCCAAAGAATTGCTGTATTTGTCCTATTAGAATCGAAATAATTCATGAGGGCTTGAATATATCTAGATTTTATCACCGGTTGTCCCTTTATGCCGAAATTTTACCCCTAGCTATCACTCAGGGAAAAAATATTTGTCATAAAGGGCCAACCCGTGGTTAAATCACGATATACTCAAGCCCCTATGAATTATTTCTTAAACATTTAAATCTTTCACAAGTTAAATGAAAATATGATGATTTATTTTTTGGTCCAGATTTCATGATCATTGGAAGACAGTAATGCAAAAGTTAAGTTTCCTGACAGCATTCATTAAGTACCTAGAGAAAGAAGAACTAAATACTAGAGAGGAGGCGGCTAAAATGGTTGGAGGTAACTATTGATTCATTTAGACAAATAGAAAAAATAAAAGCATTTTAATGGTTTACTTTTATAATTTTTATTTGGATGGAGAGTTGTCTCAGTGGCACTCATACCACATCTTCCTATATCTATTGTTCAGGATTGATTGTTCATGTTGTTTGGTGTTTAATGCCACTTCAGCAAAATATCTGTTAATGCCCAATGAAAATTATCATTTTAAACAAATGGCATAAGAATAACAGTTAACAGGGAAAATTTTAAATTCATTATAGTTACACAAACAGAGAACAGATCATCCAGATGAGATAAATACCGGCAACTTCATTGTACTAGGGATATCTTATGCTGACACCTACTTCAACTTACTAAAGTTACTGTTTTAAGGCCATAAAAAAGAATAGGTTTGTTTGCCCTAATCCTACCTACCCATGAAATAGCTGCCTACTTAAAATCTTTTAATGTCCTGATGTGATTTTTTTCCCCAGATAGGCATGAAGACTAATAAACATCTGATTCCTAAATTTCTCTTTGCCAAATTTTTTTTTAAAAGTACCGACCTTTCTATCCACAGTCTTGATGTTGGGCAAACCAAAGTGTTTTTAAGTGTCGCCTAATTGCCTGAATTATTACTTATTAGGGCTGTAACAATGGTAACAATACACCTACCTGATGATACAAAACATATACCACGATACAAGGGGGATGATATGATACACATAGATTCTACCACTGCATCAAAGTGATAATATATTTATCCACTCGAGACATTTAATTTTCAAATTCAAGCAGATCATTTTAAATATTAAGAATGTAACTGTCGAAAGTGGATTAATATTGAATTGCACAAGATTTGGAGGTGGAATCTGCTTCTGATTTTTAGACAATATACAGACAAAATTAATTCTTCTTTTCAATTAATTTAGAAAAAAGATGTGTTCTTTCTATGTGACTCCATCAGGTATGGTCATCTTTTTTCATGGCGTCTCATAGAAAATTTCTGAGGAGAGCAAGAAAATTTGACATCATAATCGAATTTTTAGCAATTAAGAACTGAGATCAAGCTTAGGGAGCTACCATTTGATTTTTATGGGGGGGCTAGGATGAAAAATTTTGTCCTGCATTTTTTTTTAGTTGTAATCTCTGTCCTGCCTTTTTATTTTTCACTCTATTCGGTCCTGCTTTTTTTTTTTTTAGTTTATCCTGACATTTTTACATAAATTGTCATCCTGACTTTTTTTTTAACCCAAAACTCCTGTCCTGCCTATTTTTTTCAAATTTCATCCTAGCCCCCCCCATAAAAATCAAAATGGAAGCTCCCTTACCACATGTTGATTAAATAAAAATAATCAACAGGTCAGGGTAAACCGGAAAGGAATCAGAGAAATTTCAATGCAATACATTAAGCAGTAACCCAACCTTGAATAAATACATGTAGCAAACTACCTTTATTCACGTTTTTGTTTTTTTGTTCAGTAAACACTGTTGTTCCCTATGAATGGCTAAAACTCATGAAGATATTTATTTTTACCAGCCATGCCAGGTATTTTCATAGAGACATTTAGCATGTTTAGTTTGAAAAAATTTGTAACACATGTCTCTGATTAACTAATAAAAAATTACATGTATAAAACACATAATGTATCAAAATTTATGAAATGAATTGTAAATTGAATCAACCAAAAGTATTGTAGTTCAGAATTTTTCTGGGAACCATTTTTCCACTAGTTCTTTCAGGTTTGCTTAGAACAACAATTCACCATATTTATGTATTTATTACAGTATATACTAACAGAGAGGAAGGGTTCCACATGGACCTAGATGACTATCTGCATGGGTTATTACAGTTAGCTAGCGAATTGGTAAGTATTTAGTGAAAAATTTATGAATGCACAAGATGATAGAACAGAATTAAACGTGAAATCAAATATTAATTTACAGTTGACTCTCGTATCTCGAAGTCAGCCAGACCAGAGAAATATTTCGATATACCCGTAGTTCAAATCAAACGAAAACCAAAAGTTGAACAGACCAATTGCAAGGGACACAACTCTTGCTAAGCTTGGTAAAGCTAAAATAATTCAGAATGAATATTGGTTGGGATCAATATTCTTGTCTCAGATTGATATACTTGTATGTTATTGTCATAACTTCGACTCATACAAAATTTCGAATCAACTGAGTTTGAGACAAAGAGAGATAACTGTATTTTGTAATATCCTTTAATATTTAAAGTTAAAACTATTTTTTTTCCCCATATGATGAAAAAATCACTTTAAACAATATCTTCACATATCTTTTAATTTTTTTAATTTTATTTTGATGGCATCTTTATTTATATGCATCCATGACTTTCATTTTTGTATATTGTTCAACTATAGCAATTATAAATGTGGACAAAAGTTTCTAAATTTACAGAATATGTTGGGATTTTTTTGCCATGGTGTTTTATATATTTTTCTTTTGAGATATACATTTATTGTACTTGAAGTATTTCTGTTATTAATTAAAAAAAAAATTGCAGATTTATTATATCAGCCAATACAGTCAGACCTTGTTGTGTTGAAGTAATTTTTGTCGAAAATTCTGATGTGTCAAATAAATTTCTCAGTATCAGTAAAATTCCTGTTTGATCAATGCATATGTCATGTATATAATGACCTCTGATCAGTCAAGCCTCATTATGTCAAAGGTGAAGGGTTGACCTGACTAAAGAATTGGACTTACTTGATGTCGAGTGTGTTGTCATCAATTTAGATCACTTGTAATAAGGTATGAGATTTTTGTGTTACATAGATACTTTAAATATCTTTATATATTTTCAGTCTCGACTTGCTGTAAATTCAGTAACCGCAGGAGATTATGGGCGGCCATTAAGAATAGCTAAATTCATAGCAGAGTTAGATGCTGGATTCAGACTACTGAACTTGAAGAATGATTCTCTAAGGAAAAGATTTGATGTCCTAAAATATGACCTCAAGAAAGTGGAGGAGGTAGTTTATGATTTGACAATTAGAGGACTTAAACCTGCAGAACAAATGGAACAAGAGTCTAAATAAATCATTCATATCAAATTTCTTTTTTGTTATGCCCCATTTATGGCCATTATGTTGTCTGATCTGTGCGTCGGACTGTTTGTCAATCCGTCTGTTTGTCTGTCTGTCCCATGTCAGGTTAGAGTTTTTGGTCGAGGTAGTTTTTTATACGACTGCAAAAATTGAATTTGTTGGTTGTATATTGGTATCACGTTGGCGTCGTCATCGTCGTCGTCCGAAAACATTTGGTTTTCGCACTATAACTTTAGTATAAGTAAATAGAAATCTATGAAATTTTGACACAAGGTTTATGACCACAAAAGGAAGGTTGGGATTGATTTTGGGAGTTTTGACCCAACAGTTAAGGAATTAGGGGCCAAAAAGGGCCCAAATAAGCATTATTCTTGTTTTTTTGCACAATCAATGAAATGTAAACGCAAGGTTTATGACCACAAAAGGAAGGTTGGGATTGATTTTGGGAGTTGAGGTCCCATCAGTTTAGAAATTAGGGTCCAAAAAGTAGCCCAAATAAGCATTTTTCTTTAATATAAGTAAATAGAAATCTATGAAATTTAAACACTAGGTTTATGACCATAAAAGGAAGGTTGGGATTGCTTTTGGGAGTTTTGGTCCCAACAGTTTAGGAATAAGGGGCCCAAAGGGGCCAAAATTAAACTTTGTTTGATTTCATCAAAAAATGAATAATTGGGGTTCTTTAATATGCCGAATCTAACTGTGTATGTAGATTCTTAATTTTTGGTCCCGTTTTCAAATCGGTCTTCATTAAGGTCCAAAGGGTCCAAAATTAAACTAAGTTTGATTTTTAACAAAAATTGAATTATTGGGCTTCTTTGATATGCTGAATCTAAACATGTTCTTAGATTTTTTATTATTGGCCCAGTTTTCAAGTTGGTCCAAATCAGGATCCAAAATTATTATATTAAGTATTGTGCAATAGCAAAAAAAATTTCAATTTCACAGTATTCAGCAAAAGCAAGAAATCTTCAATTGCACAGTATTGTGCAATAGCAAGAAATTTTCAATTCCACAGTATTGCACAATAGCAAGAAATCTTCAATTGCACAGTATTGTGCAATAGCAAGTATTTTCAATTGCACACTATTGCGCAATAGCAAGAAATATCTAATTGCACAATATTGCACAATAGCAAGAAATTTTTAATTGGAGTTATCTTTCTTTGTACAGAATAGTAGTTGAATCAACTTAAATCATTGTTTTATACAATATACAATGTATATTCACTTTTACTACCAACTGATAATTTAAAACAATATTTACCATTCAGTGATAACAAGAACTTTTTTTACATTTTAATATTTTATGATGTATTAAATGAGTAGTTATTGTTGCGAACTCCATTAGAAATTTGAATTGAGATCAGTTTTAGAATAAGGGAAAGTGGGATGTGAAAAAAAAAAATTGGGGGGGGGGGTGGGGGTTCAATTTTTCTCATTTCAGATTTCATAAATAAAAAGAAAATTTCTTCAAACATTTTTTGGAGAAGATTAATATTCAACAGCATAGTGAATTACTCAAAGGCAAAACAAAATTTAAGTTCATTAGACCACATTCATTCTGTGTCAGAAACCTATGCTGTGTCAACTATTTAATCACAAACCAAATTTAGAGCTGAATACAGCTTGAATGTTGTGTCCATACTTGCCCCAACCGTTCAGGGTTCAACCTCTGCGGTCGTATAAAGCTGCGCCCTGCGGAGCATCTGGTTGATGAAGTTGAAGTCTAATCAACTTGAAACTTAGTACACATGTTCCCTATGATATGATCTTTTTATTTTTTGTCGAGCCTGTAACTTTTGTTGCAGAAAGCTCGACATAGGGATAGTGATCAAGCAGGGGCGGCTACGGTGGCATCGTAAGCTAACTTGTTCGAACCTTTATATTTTAGAGGGTGGAAGACCTGGATGCTTCATACTTTGTATATAGATGCCTCATGTTATGAAGTTTCCGTAAGTCACATGTCCAATGTCCTTGACCTCATTTTTATGGTTCAGTGACCACTTGAAAAAAAAGTTCAGATTTTTTTCGAGCCAGCCAATTTTGTTGCAGAAAGCTCGACATAGGGATGGTGATCCGGCGGCGGCTACAGCAGTGGCGGCGTCAGCTAACTTCTTCAAACCTTTATATTTTAAAAGGTGAAAGACCTGGATGCTTCTTACTTTGTATATAGATGCAACATGTTACGAAGTTTCCGTCAGTCACTTGTCCAATGTCCTTGACCTCATTTTTATGGTTCAGTGATCACTTGAAAAAAAAGTTCAGATTTTTTGTAATGTTAAATTCTCTCTTATTATAAGTAATAGGTTAACTATATTTGGTATGTGCGTACCTTGCAAGGTCCTCTTGCCTGTCAGACAGATTTCACTTGACCTCGACCTCACTTAATAGATCAGTGAACAAGGTTAAGTTTTGGTGGTCAAGTCAATATATTGGATGCTATAAGCAATAGGTCTAGTATATTCGGTGTATGGGAGGACTGTAAGGTGTACATGTCCAACTGGCAGGTGTCATCTGACCTTGACTTCATTTTTATGGTTCAGTGGTTATAGTTACGTTTTTTGTGTTTTGGTCTGTTTTTCTCATACTTTATGCAAAAGGTCAACTTTATTTGTTGTATGGAATGATTGTAAGGTGTACATGTCTAGCGGGCAGATGTCATTTGACCTTGACTTCATTTTCATGGTTCAGTGGTCAAAGTTAAGTTTTTAAGTTTTGGTCTTTTTATCTAATACAATATGCCATAGGTCAACTATATTTGGTGTATCGAAATATACTAGGATCTGTATGTCAGTTGCGCAGATTTTATTTCACCTTGACCTCATTTTCACGGTTCATTGCTCAGTATTAAGTTTTTGGGTTTTGTCAGTTTTTCTTAAACTATAAGCAATAGGTCAACTATAATTGTTGTATTGTAGAATTGTTAGCTGTACAAGTCTGCCTAGCATTGTTCGTTTGACCTTGACCACATTTTCATGGTTTATTGGTCAATGTTTAGTTATCTTGGTTAATGTTAAGTTTATGTGACAGTTGTAATGAATCTTCATATTTAGGATTGTCAACATAATATCAATGATTAGTAAAGAAGCCGAGACATTGAGACATTCAGCGTGTGCACTCTTGTTGTAATATTGAATTCTCTCATATAAGTAATAGGAGAACTGCATTTGGTATGTGCGTACCTTGCAAGATCCTCATGCCCGTCAGACAGTTTTCACTTGACCTCGACATCATTTCATGGATCAGAATGATCAGTGAACAAGGTTAAGTTTTGGTTGTCAAGTCCATATCTCAGATACTATAAGCAATAGGGCTAGTATATTCGGTGTATGGATGGACTGTAAGGTGTATATGTCCAACTGGCAGATGTCATCTGACCTTGACCTCATTTTCATGGTTCAGTGGTCAAAGTTTAGTTTTTGAGTTTTGGTCTTTTTATCTTAAACTATATGCCATAGGTCAACTATATTTGATGTATGGAAAATTTTTATGATCTATATGCTAGTCGAGCAGGTTTTATTTGACCGTCACCTCATTTTCACGGTTCATTGCACAGTGTTAAGTTTTTGTCTATTTTTCTTAAACTATATATTGTTGTATGGAAGCATTGTTAGCTGTACATGTCTGCCTGGGATGGTTCATCTGACCTTGACCTCATTTTCATGGTTCATTGGTCTTTGTTTTGTTATCTTGGTTAATGTAAAGTTTATGTGACAATTATGACTATTAACATGATATCAATGATTAGTAAAGAAGGCGAGACATTTCAGCGTGTGCACTCTTGTAATGCCAAGCTAGAGATTTTTCCCTATTTTCACGGACCACTGAACATAGAAAATGATAGTGTACTGGGGACACATTCTTGTTTTAATTTTCATGTAATGCCTGGAGTAGTAAGAGTATTGCATGTATGTTGGGTTTTTTTTGTCTGTGCATCCCTTTGTCATTTGTCTGTTGTTTGTTCTGTATCAGGTTTAGTTTTGGTTACGTTAGTTTATCATGAATTTGTGGTCATATCAACTTAGTATCTTCAAAATTTGGTGACTATGTAGAACGCATCTATCCCATCGAACTAGAGATAAAGGATACTACAGATACAGTTAAGTCGGCTTCATATCTTGACTTACATCTAGAAATTGACAATGAGGGTCGGTTGAAAACAAAACTTTACGACAAAAGAGATGATTTCAGCTTTCCAATTGTGAACTTTCCATTTCTAAGTAGCAACATTCCAGCAGCACCTGCATACGGGGTATATATCTCCCAATTGATACGATATTCCCGTGCTTGCATTTCCTATCATGATTTTCTTGATAGAGGGTTGCTGCTCACAAGGAAGCGTCTTAGCTATTAAACCAAGAGTTCCAAATGGTGAAGTTGAAATCATCCCTTCGTAAATTTTACGGACGCCATCACGAGTTGGTTGACCGTTATGAAATAACTGTTACACAAATGATATCGGATATGTTACTTACGGCGTAACTACAATCCCCTTTCCTTTCATGAATGTGACCTACCGAATAAGACTATTTACCGGATTTGTTATGACATAAGCAACACGACGGGTGCCACCTGTGGAGCAGGATCTGCTTACTCTATCGGAGCACCTGAGATCACCCCTAGTTTTTGCTGGGGTTCGTGTTGTTTATTCTGTAGTTTTCTATGTTGTGTCATGTGTGCTGTTATTGTTTGTCTTTTTCATTTTTAGCCATTGCGATGTCAGTTTGTTTTAAATTTATGAGTTTGACTGTCCGTTTGGTATCTTTCGTCCCTCTTTTAGTACACATATTGTTGACTTTTTCATTCTTCAGGCCAAGTTATGGTTATTACCCAGATTGCATGGTTCCCATGTCAGTGTAAAATCACCCGAATGCCGGGAAGCTGTTCAAAATTAGATAAAACAAACAACATATACGCTACATTAGATCTAGTTTAGAACGCCACACAATTATTGTACTCTAAATGAGCTGATGAAAACATGTTTAAATATTTTGATTAACCGAAATTTTGTATCTGTAGGTATATGATTTGTGGGTCTATATTTTACAGATCTTGAGTTGAATCCCAGCATAGACACTCGATTTTTTTCTACATAACTACATAAATCTTGATTTATTAGTCTTTCCTGTATCACTAATTCTAAGTTTTTAGCTATCCTAGCTGCTAACAATATCTATGTAGCAGCTAGGCTGGCTACACTTCCAAAGTCATAAATCTACGCAGCCTCATGTAGCTTCCTCGATATTGAACGCATCCCAGAACATTCTCATTTAAAACATTTTGATGACTGGTACTTTACATCAGCTTGAAACATGTTCATTTTGTTGTTAACTTTGTGAAACTATATTAATAATTATTGTTCAGAACTGAAATTAAATTTGATAGAAGGTATTCAAGATATATTCTCAGGTCAAAGTTATGGTTAAGGTAGATAATCATTAACAGCATTATATTATGAATACTCTTGTCAACTTAAACTTAGTAACATTTCATTACTTTGTGTTTTCATGGTTGTCTGATCATGGCCATGTGGAATGGTATCATAGGGACACACATTTCTGTTATTAATTTTTTTTGCTGTGGAATATTTTATAAATTTTACAAAAATTTAAGATGCAAGTATTACAGCATGTGATAGGCAAAATTGACTTCAGAATAAATTGAGCAAGGAAAAGGGGAATGTGTCAAATAGACAACAACTGGATCAAACAGCCTAAAACAGCATAAGGCCACCAATTCAATGGTTCTTCAACACATTGAGGAAATCCTGCACCTATAGAAGATTAAACAAGCACACAGCAATACACATGAAAAAACTCCGCGAAGTTGTTTTTTTATGCCCTACTTTGTTTTCGGTTTGTATATCCGCTCGTTCGTCCTTCTGTGTTGCATCAGATAATTTTTTTTGGTCAATGTAGTTTTGATTAAGTTGAAGTCCAATCAACTTGAAACTTAGTACACATGTTTTGTATGATATGATCTTTCTAATTGAATGCCAAATTATAGTTTTGAACCCTATTTTACAGTCCACTGAACATAGAAAATGATAGTGGGGTTGGGGCATTTGTGTTCTATAGATACATTCTTATTATTTATTACTTATTACTTGAAAATGGTTTAGTTACCAAGTTTCGTGGGTTTCGTGGATACAGGCCTAGGTGAACCACGTTTTCAAATGTTCAACGAATAGCATATTTCCAATGAGCTTTGTTTACAGAGATCTGCAAAACCACGTTCATTTTTCAGCAATCCACGAACGAAAATTAAAACCCACGAAAATAAATGAATCCACAGTATTTAAAGTGTACATTTTCTATTGCCATGCATGCAGACTTTGGGGAAAAACAATGAATCAAATATCCAGGAAAATATATTTCTCCCTCAATCCACACAAAAATTATTGGTCAAACAAACAGCAATAATAAATACATCTGTAGATTTTCGTTTGTGGATTGCTGAAAAATGAACGTGGTTTTGCAGATCTCTGTATACAAAGCTCATTGGAAATATGTTATTCGTTGAACATTTGAAAACGTGGTTCACCTAGGCCTGTAACCACGAAACCCACGAAAATTGGTATCAAACGAGTTATAATGAATCCTCAGTAATTGAATTTACCTATACCGATGAAATCCAGGAAAATTGATCTCTAACATCTACTAATGAATAAACTCCTCATAGATACCAGGATTAAAATTTTATATGTACGCCAGACGCGCGTTTCGTCTACAAAAGACTCATCAGTGACGCTTGAATCAAAAAAATGTTAAGTATAGGATTAGCAAAATAATGTGTGATCTTCTTTGATACACCACTGATTCACCACTGTCCCATTTCAAAATAAAAAAAAATGAAAACAACACTTAAAAAGTTTCATGTGTCAGAAGGGCTCTTCTGGATTTAGATTCATTAGGAATGTTTTAATCCGAATATTTGAAAGCATAGGGTGTTTAAGATCTGAAACAGTTAATAAGCTTTATGACAGAAAAGCCAAAAGAATGTACGCTCCAAACCAAATATATAAGACATCATGAGATCCATTGTTTCCTGATTGTTTATCACCCAGTTGCCGATCTTACATGTATGTTCAGAACAATAGCAAGTTGAAAATAGATAATTAGCATCTGCGAAATGATTTGATGACGAACAGAATATTTATGCTGGTGTTGCAAAACTATGATAAGAACACTTTTTTAAACTGCAATAAAACCCTTATCAGGAGACTTTCTTTTTTTCAAAATACAGAGAAAATACTCCTCAAATTTTCAACATCCCGTTCTAACTAGAAATTATGGCCTTTTCATACATCATCTTTTAGTCATTTTATTTTGACTGGCGATAAAAGCCTATGTTATCACATTCTATACCACAGGCAACTTTTCAGAAGAAACAAAATGTGTCCGGTAAAGCACACACACTATACAAAAATACCGAATAAAACATTCATGTGCACCTGGATGATAACTATAACAATTTTCAGCAGTGTTGGATTTGCATAATGGATAATACTGTCCCAAGGGTATTATCAGCTGAGATAATTACTTTTTATAATCGAATGACCGAGAGTTACCTAATAACAAACTGTAGACCCTTGCAAAATTGTTAATTTTAAGAAAAAAAACAATATTATTTTATCAAATCAATTCTTATGTCTCTCTTAATTTTCGAGGTGGTGAATGTTAAACATTTCAAAAATATGCAATAAAAAGGTTCTTGCTGGCGAAATATTTTTCAACCACATTTTCTACATTTATTTTTGTGTTTACAGAACGTCACCTAATGAAATTAGAAAAGTGTCTTTGGGTAGCATTGAAGGCCACATAGAATAGAAGATATATTATGAAGCCAATCAGACAAAAATGAACAAACAGACGAAAGGAAAATAATGCAAACAATAACGGGTAACAAAAATCCCTAAATGAATTGGCAACACCAGAAAAATATAGCTAGCTATAAAAAAAAATCCAGAGGACGAAACGAAAAACAATTCAATGGAGAAAAACTACAAAATTTTATAGATTGCTCTTCAGTATGATCCAAGATTCCGGGTTGAAGGCCGTAACCTTTAACTGTTTACTTTAACTTCGATAGAGAGTTGTCTATTTGACACTCATTCCACATGTGTTTGAGCTTTTGATTTTGCCATTTGATCACGGACTATTCTTTGTGAATTTTCGTCGGAGTTAAGTATTTTTGTGATATTAACTTTTTTTATTATATTGGAGGTTAGCATGAACAAGCTCCTTTATAGATCAGTCAAATACTATTTGTTATATTTACCATTAGTTTCTATGTTGTGTCATGTGTACTATTGTTTGACTGTTTGTCCTTTTCGTTTTTAGCCATGGCGTTGTCATTTTATTTTCGATTTATGAGTTTGATTGTCCCTTTGGTATCTTTTGTCCCTCTTTTTCCACGAGACGTTTAAAAAAGTAGTTTTTTTGGCCTTTCTCAATTCACCACTACGATTCAATACAACTCTTGTTTACTACATGTTTTAATCTGGTTAATCAGAAAGAAATCATCCATTAATGACACCTTAAAAATGGAGACCAAGGGAAATTATTTAGACTCAAATTACAATAACGGTATATCTAACCCTGTCTGGGTTTTTTTAATCTGGCAGTATCTCTATAACATATATATAAACTTATTATAGATACCAGGACTAAATTTAGTATATACGCCAGACGCGCGTTTCGTCTACAAAAGACTTATCAGTGGCGCTCGAGTCCAAAAAGGTTTAAAAGGCCAAATAAAGTACGGAGGTTGAAGAGCATTGAGAACCAAAATTCCTAAAAGTTTTGCCAAATACAGCTAAGGTAATCTATGCATGAGGTATAAAAGCCTTAGTATGATGCATCTATGCTCAGTTATAGATACAATAAACCAACAGTTTCATTAATAGAACTATGCAACCTTCTTGAAAATGAAACTAATTACAGGGTTCTCACTCTTGCAAACACCTCTAGGTTAGCTTCTTAGGAGATGTGTATAACAAGAAACACAATTTTTAGTCCATAAATGAGGAAAAAAAATTACTACAAGAATCAATTACCATGGTCATTTGCATGAACTGTAATATAATTGTTTGTTAATGAAATAAAAGTTGACCTCTGCAGGATATCTTTGATGTAATCTGGAAAATTTCCCGAAAAGCTGGTGCCCAGATGATTGATACTAATAACAGCTTATCTCTTCCTTAACTGAAAACAGTTTAACCGTACCATGAGGCCAAGCTTCCACATTTTTTTTTATAATAAAATCTCTGAACACCCTTCGTTTAACTTTGAGACTCAGTATTTTTTGTTATACATATTGTGATAGTCATGATATGACACAAGTTTTAGAGCTTTTTTCATTTTTCCTTTTTTCAAGTTTAGTCGGTATGAGATCGGGTTTATTTTCCATTTTACTGTTCTCTCCATTTACTTTACTGATTTGTTCTTCTGGTATTTTCTTTTCCTGTTCCAGTTCTAGAATCTTTGCTCCAAGTTTTCTTTTGTCTTCTTCCGTCTCTTTTTCTTTTGTTTTTCTTATGTTTTCCTCTGCAAAAATTTTGTCTTTTAGTTCTTTTTCTTCTTTTTCTACATTTTTTATTTTTTGCTTTAATTTTTTCTCACGTTTTTCCATATTCCGTATTTTTTGTTCTGCGGTTGTCTTCTCTTGTTCTATTTTTTGTTCTAAAACTTCCTTCTCTTCTTTCATTTGTTGTTCTATAATTTTCTTCTCTTCTTCAAATTTGTGTTCTAAAACTTTCTTCTCTGCCTCCATTTGTTTCTCTGTATCATCTATCCGATGTCCCAATCTACTCTTCGCTCTTGCCATTTCATTATTTTGTTTTTCTAATGATTGGATTCTTTCCTCTCTCTCTTTAATTCTTTCTTCTTTCTCTTTGATCCTATCTTCTTTCTCTTTAATCCTATCTTCTTTCTCTTTAATCCTATCTTCTTTTTCTTCGATCCTTTGATCTTTCTCATCCAATCTTGCCATTAACTGACCCGTTTCTCTCTCACCACGTGTTTTTGCAGATTTTAATCGTTGTTGCGTGAACCTATTGGATTTCTGAAAAAGACGTGACTTTTTAGGAAAATATGCATATAAGTTAGTAGACGTTTTAAACAAGCTGTTGTTAATATATTTTGAATGAATTCTGATTTCAAAAAAATCAATCTTCTGACACAAAAATCAATAACAATAAATAAACAACGAATCACCCACAATTTATGTATTATAAATTAGGAGATAATTGTATTGTATTTTAAGCTTAGCCTTTATAACACGAAGATTTTACTGTCGGAAAATGAGTTTACCTAGCGACGCGACGTGAGACTGTAACCGATGTGACGTCATATGTATACTCACAATGTCAAACATAAAACTCTAGACGTATCTATACTTTTCGTACGCTTCAGAATTGTTTCAACGTTGACAAATAGAACATTTTGATGCTCCAAATTTGACTTTCCTGTTTATTTTGTGAGAAATTACACACAAACAAAATTTGTGATAAAAAATTGTGGCTTTCTTGGTTACGGACTGGTACGTGAAATTTACCCCTTCAAAATATTTGTGAACGTCCAATGAAAATTATCGTTACAAACGAATTGCATTATAATTTATTATTAGAGACAACTGGTGAACATCATCCTTAAATGCAGTTTAATAACCAAGCATACGAGATTTGTTAATGACCATATTCAAGAACTCCAAACTAATTGTAAATATTAAATTTTAAAAGAAAAAGGTAAAAAATGAACTTAATTTGCAATTTGTAAGAGAGAAATTGAGAAGCATAAAAGAATTATGAGATCCGTACTTATCAAACTTTCGTTCCTTATAATACTATTTCAATTTAATTTAAAAATTGCGAAATTTAATCGCTGCGAAATTGGCATGTAAGGACTAGTAGCGAAATAAAGTGTCCGCGAAAATTAGTTGGTTTAAAATACTACTCACACGATGGTTTACACTAGTGAAAGAGGACCTGTCTTACCCTTCGGTGTATTTTGATCCGACTTTCTTAGTGGCCGATCTAGGTGGTGGGGCCGGAACCCCTTTTTTTGAAAATCAATGCAATCTGAATGGGGACATATAGTTGGAACCCTCTTTTAAATGGCTAGATCTGACAATGTTTTTCCGAAAAGCATTTTGAGTTCTTTGAAATTAGACAGGCGAGACATTGGTATTCATTTTTTTGTCTCTGTAAGCAATTGATAAGTCACTTTGATAGGTACTACTTGTGATATTTAGTTTTTTTTTTTTAAAGTTGTATTATTATCAGGGCATATTAGATTGACGACTATTTCGAGGTCTTATCCATAATCATACTTCAGTGACTTTCAATTGTTGAGCAATTTTCAATTCATGTATTTTGTTTTCATTATATATACCCTTCGGTTTTGTTTTTGTTATCTATATTATATTTATGATCTGACCTGATTATGCCATTCTTGAATCTGATTGACCTTTAAAGGACCCTGTTTACTTCCATCTCGCCTTATGTAGACGTCACCATTGAAAACTTCATAAAGTTGAGTCAATTGCTCCACTTTCTTCACCGTTATTTCTATAACTTTTAAGTTTCCTGAAAGTAAAAAAAGAGGTTTGATTAAGGTGGCCCGGGACTATTCGACTGAATTACAAAAGTATTTGTCGTTAATTCGATATAATCTTTTTCAATATTTTGATTGATAAGAAATGTTAAATCATTGTAATTATGTGACTAATAGAATACGTTCGTTATTATCCGTATTTGTTGAAGGGTCAAAATGACATTTCACCCATTTTCCCTCCAATATTTGTGTTTAGGGCAAGATATTTACTTTTCCTTATCAGTGACCTATGTTTTTTTATTTGCTAACTCTTTGAAGCAATATTTCAGCTTTTTATATTGTAGTTTTGGATCAAAATGCTGCAGCTATAACAAAAAGTGTTTTCTAGGAAAGACCAATTTTCGTAATATATCCGTCTAGCCAAAGTTTGGAAAAGAACCATTGTAATTGATGTATTTGATTTTGATTTCTTTCTATCAGTTCATCAGACTTATTAACAGATAACAATCTATTGGAAGACATGTGAACACATATAGAAATTCTACAGTCTTAAGCTTTTTTCTTGAAACGTCCTATGCCAAGGCAATTGTTTTCAAAGAATCCGTTTCTTTGGATGTTGGCGTTTGTTTTTGAAGCAGCTCCGTGTTTCTGGTATTTAGTTGTTTTCCTCGTAAAGTTTATGTGTTTCCTTCAGTTATGATTATTTTCCGCTTAATCGAATTATGACTGTTGAACAGCAGTATACTTCTCTTGCCTTTATTATACTTTCACGTGCTTCTTTCTTAGTAAGTAAGCAGTGAATACGCTAGTAAAGAATTTCATTATAATTGGCGTATGATCTCTAGACAGAAATACAGTGACAACTACTCTACAGGAAAAGAAAAGTTAATTCGTTAGGCTAAGTGCATTAAGCTTTCTTTAATTATAAGTACGGATAGCAACGAACCAATCAATGTTTTTATTTCTTTTTCAAATCTTTTTTGTTCTTTTTTTCACCATGTGTTAAACCGTGGATTTCAATTTCGATACTAATTTAATTGTACCTTTGAGATATACAGCTGCTGAATCAGAATAAGATTAACAGTGGGATATGATATCTTCTCACCTATTTGCCTTTTGTTCTCATCACATACATGAGTAAATTTCACAGTGTAGTTCTTGGGGAAAATGTCTGGCTTGATTGCTTTTATTCCAGGATCAATAATATCTTTACGTATAGTGTCTTCCTTGCTATGCTCACATTTTATGCCTTCAACAATCCCTGGTAAAAAAGTTATATTAATTATGAATTGCACTTGATCTGTCAAAATGTCTTTTTATATATATGGGCATCTAAGCCACGCAATGATCATTGATATAGTTTATTATCATGACGATTTTTTTTAAATTGTCCACTGATGAAACAACTGTTATAAAAATTAAAATAACAAAATTTACGAACTCTGGGGAAATTTCTAAACGAAAAGAATTGATAACAAATGTGATTTCATTGACTAGGTACAGACATTTTTATACGATAGCAAAAATTGAAAAAAAATTGGTCTTATATTGGTATCACGTTGGCGTCGTCGTCTGCGTCGTCGTCGTCTTCCGAAAACATTTGGATTTCGCACTCTAACATTAGTTTAAGTAAATAAAATCTATGAAATTTTAACACAAGGTTTATGACCATAAAAGGCAGGTTGTGATTGATTTTGGGAGTTTCGGTCCCAACAGTTTAGGAATTAGGGGCCAACAAAGGCCCAAATAAGCATAATTCATTTTTTTTCGCACAATATCTTCAGTATAAGTATTTTGGCTCTCAATGCTCTTTCACTTCGTACTTTATTTGGCCTTTTGAACTTTTTTGGATTCGATCGTCACAAAAGAAAGGTTAGGATTGACTTTGGAGTTAAGTTCCCAACAGTGGGTCAAAAAAGGGGCCAAAATTAACATTTTTCTTGGTTTTCGCACCATAACTTTAGTATTTGAAAATAGAAATATATAAAATTAAAACACAAGGTTAATGACCATAAAAGGAAGGTTGGGATTGATTTTTGGAGTTTTGGTCCCAACAGTTTAGAAATGAGGGGCCCAAAGGGTCCAAAATTAAAATTTGTTTGATTTCATCAAAAATTAAAAATTGGGATTTTTTGATATGTCGAATCTCACTGTGTATGTTGATTCTTAATTTTTGGTCCCGTTTTCAAATTGTTCTACATTAAGGTCCAAAGGGTCCAAAATTAAACTTTGTTTGATTTTAACAAAAATTGAATACTTGGGGTTCTTTGATATGCTGAATCTAAACATGTACTTAGATTTTATTATGTGCCCAGTTTTCAAGTTGGTCCAAATCATGGTCCAACATTAAACTTTGTTTGATATCAACAAAAATCGAATCCTTGGGTTTTTTTGATATGCTGAAACTAAACATGATTTAGATTTTTGATTATATGCCCAGTTTTCAAGTTGGTCCAAATTGGGGTCCAAAATCAAACTTTGTTTGATTTCAACAAACATTGTATATATGGGGTTCTTTGATAAATGCTTAATCTAACCATGAATTTAGATTTTAATGTTTGGGCCCGGTTATCAAATTGGTACACTTTGAGGTCTTAAGGGTTCAAAGTTGAACTTTATTTTTTTTCATCAAAAATTGAATTCTTGGGGTTCTTTGATATGCTGAATCTAACCATGTATTTAGATTTTGGATATTGGACCAAAATAGGTAATGTCAAAATTATAATTTAAAGTTTTTAAGTTTAAGTTCTTATACCACATTCATTATGTGTCAGAAACCTGTGTTGTGTCAACTATTTAATCACAATCCAAATTCAGAGCTGTATTAAGCTTGTATGTTGTGTCCATACTTGCCTCAATGTTCAGGGTTCGAACTCTGTGGTCGTATTAAGCTGGTCTTATGTAAAATGATAGATTAACCGGGATTTAAAGAAATAGGTTTACAAATATTGATGGAAGTTGAACTCACTGGAACACCTAAAGTTAAACAATGTGTTACTTTTAGAAATGTAATAATTTTACAGAAATTTATGGGTTTTTTTTAATCATAAATGGGCACAATATTGAAAAAAAAACATTAATAGATAATAAAGTAAATTGAAACACATGTGTCCTTACATCAAATCATTGAATAATCTCCCTGTGTACATCAATTTAGAAATTGTGCAGAAACAGATTTAAACTTCTTCTGTTCGAATTCTTCACAAAGATATCACTTTTTCTTAAAATATCTAAGTAAGTGTGTCTACTTAAATGTACGAAGGCACCATGTATATATAATGTCATATGGTTGAACGTAGTAAATAAACTTATCACAGATACAAGGATTCAAATTTAATATTTACGCCAGCAGCGCGTTTCGTCTCAGTGACGCTCGTATAAGATTATGTTAAAAATGCCAAAAAAGAACGAAGTTGAAGAGCATTGAGGACCAAAAAAAAAGGTAGAAAAACCAAAGTATTTCAAAGTATTGTTAGCAGTTAATTTATGATTATTATATATCAATGATAACTCAAATCAACACAGAAGTGAGTTAGAGTGAAATCATTTTCTCTTGTTTTTTTTATGATGTATACTATATGTGGCGTACCTATCGTGTGGTCAGTTTCCTGCCGAAAAGGAGGTTTCGGTCTTTCTGTACGACAAACGCAAAAGTGAGCGGTTCTCATTTAATAACTTGGTAAAACTAATTTATTCAATAACTTTCCCCTTTTTCAATTTTTCCATAAGATATATAAGATATTGATAGGACTGGGGGGTTGGTTTTTTTTTGTATTATTTTGTGTGAAGTATATAGTTGTGTATAACATATATACATTTGTGTTTTTGAATGTGTAGCATATTAAATAAACGTAGCAGCATTGTTGTCGTGTATTTGCACTTTAATTATGAGTTTTTGTATATTAATTTTTCTTTCATTTTCACTTTCATAAATATTTTTGGAATTCAACTCATATTTTAACTAAAGACTATTAAGAGCCGTGTCGCTCACCTTGGTTTGTGTGCATATTAAACAAAGGAAACAGATGGATTCATGTCAAAATTGTGTTCAGGTGATAATGATGTGTTTGTAGATCATACTTTACTGATCATTCTTGCTACTTATAATTTTCTCTATCTGTAATGAACTTGGCCCTTTAGTTACAGAGCAAAATATTTTGTAAAAACTTATTGAAATTTACCAAATTAATGAAAATTGTTAAAAGAAATAGTCTTAAGGGCAATAACTCCTTAAGGGATCAATTGACAATTTTGGTCATTTGACTTATTTGTAGATCTTATTTTGCCTCTATCTATAATAGTATTCAAAATTATAACCCAAAACGGCTAAATTTCTTTAAAAAATTACCAATTGGGATGGGGGGGGGGGGGGCAGCAACCAAACAACTAGTTGTCCAATTCATCTGAACATTTTAGGGCAGAAATATATTTACTAGACAAACAAATTAACCCCATGAAATATTTGCTTTAAATGCTTTGGTTTCAGAGTTATAAGCTTAAATCTACATTTTAATCCTATGTTCTATGTTTAGCCATGGCGGCATCTTGGTTTAAAAAAAAAAAGATACCCTCATAATGAGTTTGGTAAAATTTGGTCCAGTAGTTTCAGAGGAAAATATGTTTGTAAAGGATAACAAACATTTACGAAAAATTGATAAAAATGACTATTAAGAGCAATAACTACTTAAGGGGTCAACTGACCATTTTGATCATTTGACTTATTTGTAGATCTTACTTTGCTGAACATTATTGCTGTTTACTGTCATCTCTTTCTATAATAATTTTCAAGATAATAACCGGAAACGGACAAAATTTCCTTTAACTTACCAATTCAGGGGCAGCAACCCAACAATTTCATCGTCCGATTCATCTGCAAATTTCAGGGTAGATAGATATTGACCTAATACACAATTTAACCCTATGCCGGATTTGCTCTAAATGCTTTGGTTTCAGAGTTATAAGCCAAAATATACATTTCACCAATATGTTCTATTTTTAGCCATGGCGGCCATCTTGGTTAGTTTGGCGGGTCACCGGACACAATTTTTAAACAAGATACCCCAATGATGATTGTGGCCAAGTGTGGGTAAATTTGGCCCAGTAGTTTCAGAGAAGAAAATTTTTGTAAAAGTTAACGACGACCGACGGACGCCAAGTGATGAGAAAAGTTCACTTGGCACTTTCGGCCAGGTGAGCTAAAAAGTAGAATAATAAAAATACCAAACAATGATTTGGAACTGAAATAGGCAAATTCAATAACTCAAACTCACTAAACGTCTTTTAAAAACAAATACGTTTCTAATTTTAGTTGATCTGCTTTGGATTAGTAACATATTTTGACCCTGACCTCACCCTGTTAAATTAAGGACATTTAAGTGAGAAGCGTTTTGTTTTTGTCTGTTAAGCTTATGAATTTGGAAAAAAAGAGAAAATAGAGTGTATTTTATTAGAATAAAAAAAAAGAAAGGAATGAGGTCCCAAGTTCGATTTCAGGAAAATCACCACAGTATGAAGATTTGTATTTACCTCTATCGTTGACACCAATAAACAACGTGCCCTCCTCCTCGCTGTTTAGAAAAGCGCATACATATACACCGACATCATTTTTTAAGTGTTCATATGCGTAGTTCCCACCGCCTTTTTTAAATTCTCTATTTCTACTTTCACTTCCAATTTCATCTCCAAGAAAGTAACATGTATCATGTTGTACATTACTTTTTTGTTTAACATGTTTAACATCAACGATAATATTCACGAGCGGATCGGCAAGTTGAAGGAAGTTGAATCGTAGGTGTTGTCTGCCTTCTCGTGTTGCTAAGTTATGTTGAACACATTGAGCTGCTTCCAGTGATTGAAGATGTATTATGGCCGCTTTTTTTCCTTGGTTACTGATAATATTAATATCATTGGTAGTTATCTGTATCTGTAACCATTTGGTAAATAAATTTTCGATTGACGATCGCAGTGCATTTTCATTTTTATGTGCACTCAAATTACTGATTGTCGCTATATACACCACGTGCGAGCTACTATTATCCATTTTAGTTTTTTAACGTATTAGTAAGTTGTTTTAGTTATTTGAGATCATATTGTTTGTGTGTTGCTAAGGTGAGTATTGGATTTTGATTTTTAGAAAATCTAAATGACACAAATTAAATTGTAGAAGTATGCGTTGTGGCAAATTCTATGCATGAATAGTTCATGTATTGTTATTTATAGCGATTTCTTTTTTTTATATACTTTAAAGAAAATGTTTTAAATCCGTTAACAAGTAGACAAAATGTCGTTTAAATAGACCTTTTCAATCATTTCTGCACCTATAATTGACAATGACAGGTAATGTAATTATATGCAGAATCGTTTAAAAGTAGTATTGATTGTATAATTATATTATAATGGTAACCAGTAGCCCTTTTCGCAAAAAATATTAAGCGTAAAATTCATCGTCTATAATATTCCTTAACACTTCAACTAAATATTTTTTATCGTGAAAAGGGCTACAGTTTACTTAACTGGAAACGAAAAAAATGTTTGTCTTCATGTATTTACCACAACTATATTTTTCTTTTTCTCTTTATAAAGGATTCGAAGGTTTAAATTCACTTTTATCTTTTAACTAAGTATGAACAAAAGAGACGATTTTGATATTCTAACTAACATTTCAGACTGTGATATTCTAGCTTCCTTTAACAAACATGTAAAATGAAGAAGAAAAATGGGGAGAAAAAGTTAATCGAGCAATCGTTTCAGGTATCAATAAGGGTGGCACACGCTTATACAAAGTCTCTTACGTTTTGGTCTGAATGCCTCTATAATGTACTTTATACTTCATAGTTTTTTTTTTTATTCAATTTACTAATTGTATGTTCAATTTACTAATTGTATGTTCAATTTACTAATTGTATGTTCAATTTACTAATTGTATGTTCAATTTAATTGTGTATGTAATGCCAGTTTGTACAGAAAATTAACATATTCCGAATGTCCTATCTCATACTTTGGGTTTTAGTTCAAATAGTTAAAAGTAGATTTTTTACAATTATAATGTAAAAGGAGTGGGACTCGAATAAAGCTTTAAATCGCACAATGCAACACATAAAACAGACATCCACTATAAGTTATATGGTTTGCTACTGACCCCGTACGGATCCATAGAGGGTTAGTAAAATCCATAGGGGATGAGGCCTCCGGCCTCATCCCCTATGAATTTTATTCACCCTCTATGGATCCGTAGGGGGTCAGTAGTTAACCGTATAACGAATTTATCGGACGCTCGACTTTTTCTGCGGCATTTTAAAAATAAACAATGAAACACAACAACATTATCTATGACGTCGCCATTAACGCGTCATAAACCCCATATGAAACTTACTAACCCCATACGGTCTCATAGGGGGTTTAACCAATCACAACGTGATAATTCATATGTGGTCCGATACAGTTGTATGTTGTGTCCCTTTGATTATCTGTTCGTCTTTTTCTTTTTTATCCAAGGCGTTGTCAGTTTATTTTTGACTTTCGAGTAATAATGTCCTTCTGATATCTTTTGCATCTCTGTAAGCTTGTGATGTTCAGTACTGTAATCGCCAACTAAAGAAAACAGATCAAAATTGATAATCCTACCGAGATGAGGACACTCTTTGTATTGCCAACATATTCTGTGATTAAGGCAAGCGCATATTATGAGCATCCTCGTGTGTTTGCTCAGAAGAAAAATTGAATTCAAAAACAAGGAAGTATGCAAAAATATACATACATACTACATCTTAGAATGTATCAACAAAAGATAAAACACAAGAAACAAACAAATCTGGATCAAGGGATAAAGGGGAATTTCCTTTAAAAATCAAAGTAGTATAAGAAAACACGGAACTCGTAAAACTGGGATCGACGAAAGTTTTTCAACAGGGTGAGAAGTTCGAGCTTGTCAGAAAATGTTTTTTTGAACAGGTCTTATTCGGGACCGGAGAAAATACGTCAATAATAAAAGAAAAAAGGCAGGATGTCATTCGGGCCAAAAGCAATTTATTTAATGAATGGCTATTTTTTATTTTGAATTTATTGAACCATAAAACTAATTTTTGACTCTTCACATTGAATAATCTGCGAAGCGGATTATGTAAAATGTGAAGAGTCAAAAATTAGTTTTATGGTTCAATAAAATCAAAATAAAAAATTGCCATTCATTATAAATAAATTTCTATCAAAAATAAGCCTCAAAGTACGTTTTATATTATGTATCTTGACAATAACATCGTACACACATGTTGGCGTATGAATACACAACGTCAGAGTGGGCGTGTCGCCATAAAAATTGACAACATTGAAAATAAAACTAATAATTTTAACCAATCAGAAGACAGTAAATACACACAATTTATTTATATGACTTTTATGGTCCATTACATTCAATATGTCAACAAGTGTAGCTAGGATCTGTTCAGAAACACATCCACTACTGAAATCACAATTTTGTTACGGGTGCATTATGGATGACAACATAATCTTAATAATACCACCTCACCGAATCCTGTTACTATGGGGTTATCAAAATGTAGATGTAATTAATAATAATTATATATTTAAAGAAACAATGGATTCAGATGAGTATCGACTGCAGTATATTGTGTTTATGATTATATATTTATTATTAGAATGGTTAATACATATATCATTCATATAATAAGGATCATAGAAAATCGTAACATACTATTTGCCTAATATCCATTCTTTTTTTCTCCTTTCAGATTGTATATGTTACATGAATGTTATACTTTAATGATCTTGATCTTTCACCTTCAAACAGTAGATGTCATTAGTAAATATCCAGTGTAATGTAGAAAAATACCGTATGTCTTTTTCCTTTCACTGAACAGAAAAAAATATTTATTTTGTAATTAATTCAACTGCCACCGTTATATATTTCCGTTCCGCTTCTTCTGACAAATAGTACACACCAAATCTTTTCGCTTTTTTTTTTTGCATTAATTATGCAATGTGATACACATATCCGATATCACTTAGATAGAAGATAATTAAAGGGACAAAACTATACCTTTATTCTTTGAACACTGTAAGCAAACGGTTTTGTGTCACACTTTATCTGACTTGATGTATATAGACGGTTTAGATCAACGATCCTTTTGTTCAAAAATACTATCAAATCTGCAATATCATCTCATAAAAAATATAAAGATCATTTCAAATCAACATGTTAACCTTCTTTTTTCTTATCACAATAACCTCTTTTGTAAGATCCTCCTCCTTGTCCACTGTATGTAAAAAGTAGTTATTATGAAAATCAATTTCAAGATGATCTCTTTTAGAGCTTCAGGTACTATAAAGGGTGACCTTTATTTAAAGGTATCTATAGCTTACTTTGTAGTCAAATTAATTAGAGTTAAAACCAATTGTAGATAAGTTTTATCAAACTGTAACCATGATAAAGTAGTAATTAAATGAACATTTTTGCAATGTAATTGTAATTTGGTGAACGTGATGGACTCCTTGCCTGATAAGTGACCGCCTCGTTGAAGTTTGTTCACATAGTACTCATGTTAAAGTGCTAAGTGTGGCTTATGGTTTTAAATGATTCGTGACTGTGTATCATATAAAAATACAATCAACGCTGTTTGACTCCTTAATTAGACAATGTGGCATGAATTACATAAATGCAATATGTTATTTACCCATTGACTAAAGCAATTGTTTTTTTATTTCTTGACTTAATTGTAGAATTGGAATGAATGTCGTAATATCATCCACGACTCACTGCGTATTTACTGTTTGAAATTGGTGAAACGGGAAAAGGCTGAAAAAAATCTTTGGATTCGGACTTTTTTTTAATTCAATAATGAAGATAGTTGATATTCGTATACAACATTTTAAAGAACATTTTACTCTTAACAACAACTATAAAAACCCTATTCCGCGTATCAAAGATAAACTAAAAAGAATGGCCAAAAAATTTGTTTTTGTCCCGGCTGATGAAGCTGCCAATAATATCATTATTGTTTGACGTAAATTTTACATTGAGGTTCTGCAAAAGGAAATCACGAATCACCAACATTCCAACTGACTTCATTTTCAGAAAACTTCGTCTGTAACAAACACAAACTGTAAGCTACTTCTTTACCAGCAGAACCAAATACAATGAAATTCCTAACTATGTACTGGCTTCCGAAGCTACACAAAACACCTTATAAATATAGAATTATTTCACCTTCAAGCCATTGTTCCACTGCTAAATTGTCTTTTCTCCTTACTAGTACACTTGGTAAAATCAAAAACCTGATAATTAATTGTTCAAATAAGGCCTTTGAAAAAAGTGGAATTGATTACTTTTGAAGTGTCAAAAACTCGTTGGAAGTACTTGATAAATTGCATGATATATTGGTGATTTTGAATCTGTTCAAAGTTTTGGTTTTACTACCCTATAGACCAGTTTGCCTCATATTCTTATTAAGAAAAAAATCACATCCCTAATTAATTGGGCATTTAAAAAGTCAGAATGCGAATACATATGTTATAACTCTTTTATGTCATTTTTTAGTAGCAACAAACAAAAGAACTATGTCAATTGGACATGCTTTGATACTATATATGCGCTTGAATTTTTACCTGACAACATTTGTGTTCGCTTTGGATATTCCGTATATTGTCCCGTTTTTGGAATGTCAATGGGGAATAACTGTGCACCACTTATTGCAGACCTGTTTTTGTATTGTTATGAGTTATGATTTAGGACTAAAATTAGCAAAGACCCATCGAAACAACATTTGATACAAAAAGTTAACAATACTTTTAGAAATTTGGATAATATATTGGCTCTCAAAAATGACGACTGCGGTATGTATACTAAAGAAATTTATCCTGTTGAACTTACTATAAATAAAGCTAAAACTAACAATGACCACTGCCCTTTCCTCGATATTGATATCTATATCATTAACGGAAAACTTAATACAAAACTTCTCATAAAAGAGATGATTTTTCATTTCCTATTGTCCCCTTGTCACCATCTTATGGTGTTGATATATCTCAACGTGTACGATTCGCTCGTGTATGTAACAACGTACTAAATTTTAGCAAGAGAAATTGATGTATTACTGAAAAACTATTACACCAGGGTTTTCGATATCACAAACTAGTCAAAACATTTACTAAATTTTATCATCGGTATAATCATTCGTAAATATAACTCAACATGCAGACATCTTATACGTTCAGGTATTTCACATCCAATCTGTTATGGCAATATTCTTTACAAAACACAAAAATGTCAGTATTCACTTCAAAAGCTAACAAAACCTTTAAACAGACTTATTAAGAAGGGATATAGTAACGATAATGTTGGTAGGTCATTAAAGATTGCATATTTTGGCTTTAATATTGATTCATTTATAGGGTCTTTGTATCGGAATTAAACACATTTATTCTTTAACCAATTGTTTGCATGACACGGGTTATGTTCTTCTCATATATTTCATGATGGTATACTACTAAACCCATAAAAAGCGGGATTGTGCCTGATATTCATATTATGAGACATAATCTATCAATCAGTTTAATTTAGGTCCGGAGCGGGCATGTCAGTTACTGCTAGTAGTCTGTTGTTATTTTTGTATTATTATCATTTTGTTTATTTTCTTTTGTTTCATATTCTGACATCGGA
Organism: Mytilus edulis; assembly: GCA_019925275.1. NCBI lineage: Eukaryota > Metazoa > Mollusca > Bivalvia > Mytilida > Mytilidae > Mytilus > Mytilus edulis. Next base: position 26,088,150 of record CM034362.1, on the reverse strand, counting down.
CTCGGACTTCTTAAACTGAGTTTTACTGTGTATATTGTTGTACGTTTGTTTTCTACATTGGCTAGGGGTATAGGAGAGAGAGTATAGTCCATTATTACTGAACTAGTATATATGTTTGTTTATGGACCAGCTGAAGGACGCCTCCTTGTGCTAGAGTTTCTTGCTACAATGAATCCCTATTGGTGGCCTTCGGCTGTTGTCTGCTCTATGCTCGGGTTGTTGTTGCTTTGACACATTCCCCATTTCTATTCTCAATTTTATAGAGGTAGATATATGTTTTACCTAAATGAACCATCTTTTGCATATTGTCAGATAAGTTAAGGTTAAATAGTATAGTAAATATACTTTAAAAAGTATGTATACACAATACAAATCGTTTAATATTCTTATTTAAAAAGACACTTATGTGATGAATGCACAAGTGGTTCACGTATTTATTTGACCTTTACGTTTTGGTTTTTTTAGTTAATGAATCTTTTTTAGAAGTATTCTTTTCTGCTTTACAAAATTATAAGCCTGGTATCATTTGTGTGTTTTAACAGACAAAAAAGCTAACTAGATAAAAGTCAAGAAATTTCATTTAGTAATCGACTGTAATACTGAACATGCATAGTATTCTAGTTCATGGATGAAGACGGTATGTTGATCTCTAAATGTGTCTTGTTTTTTAATAAAGGTAAGTTACTGTTGCATACATGCATAACCTCATTCTTGTTTTACACAATTTCCCGATTGCCTTCAACAATGTTCAATACATTTTCCTCGTTGTCCCACACAATTTGTCTGTAACCTTAGTTTTACATAAAGCATGATAACACCATCATTACATTCATTAAAAAATAAACTGATTCAGTAAAAATTGCAACATATCACATCCACAACTTTTTGTTGTTGTGACTTTGGAAGATTAATTTGTTTTATCCTAGCTGGTTCGCGCAAATTTTCAGAAGAATTGTGGATTTGATGATTATAGAAAGGAACTATGCACAACTGTTAGTCATATTTAACAACCATGTAAAGGTTGAAGGAAATAATATTCAAAGCAATTTTTTTTAAATACAAAGGTGTCTTTTACGTGTAAGAGATATTACTCTCTCTTAACACGGGTCAGCAATTTATCGACCACTTCCGACGATCTATCATCTACTAAGTATTCTCAAAACCATACTCGCAAATGGTGTTAAGGTAGAGCCGAAAATTAAGTCCCTGAAATTTTCTCCGCGGTACGGAGATCGAACCTGGAATCTTTGTGTGTGTAGTCTGATGCGCTAACCACTACACCGTCTATCTGTTACTTCAAATATGACTTAGTATTACACTCCATGTATCAAAGCCTATATACCATCTCTATACAATTGAACAAAAATATCTATTGTCTAATTACACATTCAAGCCTTTAACAAAATGGTCATTTTCTACTAAATGTAATATTTTACTTATTAAAAAATGAAAACATAATTTAAGAGAAACTTTTATGTTAAGTCGTGTTCGCGTTCAGGTTAACTCAGTGTTGTTAGTTTACTCAACCAAATACAATCCAATCTATAACACCAATATCGATTTGTAGTTTAAATCACGTTTTCAAAACTTACAGTCGATAAACAATAAATCCATTGGGTAGTTTAAGAGTACACAATGCTATAGGTATTAAGAAATTCCATGTTAAAAATTGTATTCATAAAAACACATCTTCTGAATAACAATGATTATTATGACATTATGGAAAATTAACATAATAGTTATCAAAGGTACCAGGATTATAATTTAGTACGCCAGACGCGAGTTTCGTCTACATAAGACTCATCAGTGACGCTCATATCAAAATATTTATAAGGCCAAACAAGTACAGAGTTGAAGAGCATTTAGTATCCAAAAACGTTATACTTACTAGACATTGAACTTCTCGTATTTGTATACTCTGCAGAGTCAAACGTATGCCTCCGTTTTATAAGTGTTTTACTGTCTGTCGGTTTAATGTTTGTATGATAAAATGAAGTTACACAAAATTGTAAAATACTGAAGTTCTGGTAATACTATGTTAACTTTTTTTTAAATAACCATGATGAAAAGAATAAATATAATATTGAACTTCGTTGTTAGGTGACGTCATTGAAAACTGCCAAAATCAAACGTTATCAATCAACGGAACGGATTAAGTGTGAGCTTGCTCATTAATTATATCCCTGCTCAATACAAAACGTGAGGAAATTTCATTAATGTGTATTCCATTTTAAAGATATAAGTTTTCGGCAAACAAAACAACCAAATGAAAAATAAAGCGAACATTAACATAACTGAAAACGTGTGAATGTGTTATACGGTATGACATAACTAAATATGGAATCGATGTGTTCTAGTAATCAAGAAGCTTTTAATTCAGTCCCCGATGATATCATCAGCTCACTAGCCAGTACTGACATGATTTGGAATTAAAAAAAATTAATTGTTTGTTCATAAATTTATAAATTTTTTTAAAACCTTAGGTTTTTGGCTCCTCAATACGAAGTTGAATTTAGATGAATTTGGCTATTATTTGTTTTAAATTTAATTCATATATCTTTTTAACTGTTTATGTTCCTATACATCAAATGTTCTGTTATCACCTTTACCGGTAAAGAAAAATCCAGAAAAGCGCGTCGGACTTTCTAAAATGCCGTTTTTACATTTTTTCAAAGTTTCAAAGAAAATAACGCCAGAAATCTAGAAATTGAACCAAAAATGTTACCGTCATTAATCTTATATGAAATTTCTATATCATTTGTAGTGTAGCAACTTCAAACAATTCCTTAAACGAAAGAAGCAGTATAACATAACAATGTTGATTGTTCGCACATAGACGAACAGTTCTTTCAATTTTTTTAATTTGTTTGATTTTTTCCAGATCTAATGACTTTTCTTTTAATGAAAAAAAAATAATAATTTGCAACTATTGTTTAAACGACATACTCATTTTTCACTTATAATTATATTAATAACATATATATATCTATACTACCTCCGTTGTCATTTTCTATATAAAATAAATACGCAATAGTTTCACTATTTTTCAAATTGCAAAAAAAATAAAAAAAATAAAAAGCGTTGAATTTGATCAGTCGACATCGCTGGAACTATTTAACCGCAAGCGTCATTATATTTCGCGGACTTTCAAATGCAACTACGGGATTGGGTAATGTTGATCATGTCGCGGGAATTGCGACGTCGCGTTACTCCAGTTGTATCTAGGGTTCACGTCAGTGCGGGATGTAGCCTAAGAATTCAGAATATATATGAAGTTAAGGGATTTCGCTTCTCAGTTTCAAAGTAATTAACTTTTCAACACACTAGTTTATATAGATAGGGAATTAATAAAGGAATCCAAAGAGCAAAAAAAAAATATAGGTCACCGTACTTGTTTTTGAGATATAAGCCATTGAAATTTTGGCGGGAAAATATTCTCTCTTGACTTTTCATAGCTTTATCATTGACAGGTTGAAATTCTCAAAAACTGTTAAAAAGTACTTAAAATTTTATAAGACTTTTACAGAGAGCATATCATTATACATGTAAAAGATTTACAAAAAGAAAAATGGGGGTCACCGGGCAAATTTTTCAAGGCAATCAAATGGATAAAACCAGAGGATTCCGAAAATCTGACAAAAAATCCAAAACGTGACAAGCCAGCTTCCTTAACGTGATTTACAACTGTTTGGTTGTGTTTCTGCTTTGTATATTACGATAATTGATTTAGCCCCGACATTTATTGCCTGTAATCTCTTTCGGTATAATGAAACACTAACTGGCTGGATGTTTGTGGAATAGTAAGTTTATTTTTTCCTCGGATACATCTATTGCCCTCTGCTTCGACTCAAGGCAATAGTTGCACCTCGGGGACAATACATCTCTTTCGGTATAATAAAACACTTACTGGCTGGATGTTTGTGGAATAGTAAGTTTATTTTTTCCTCGGATACAACTATTGCCCTCGGCCTCGACTCAAGGCAATAGTTGCACCTCGGGGACAATACACTTACTATTCAACTCATACCCAGTCAATAGGTATACAACATATCTTTTCCGGGTCAGACAACTATTCTTTTATTTAAAAAAAAGGTGGAGGATGCATTGGTCAATGTATACTTTCATAAATATATTGTTAACGTTTCAAATAAGCTTATATAAAACTTTCCACAAGTGTCAATCTGTATGGACATTAATCTTTTAATACTCTATACACGCTTTAGTTAAATATATTTATTGTTCCTTGGCGTTAAATAACATGCATGTGTTTAAACCAGACATCTTGAAATGAAACATTAATATTTTTGTTTAATTCAGACACGTTCTTGACCAATTGATTGACGTCCATTTCATTAAATTTAATTTCTTATACATACTATATATTTGACTTTGTTTCATTCATTCCGCATATGTTATATAAGTATTTTATTAACATAGAAATGAAAAAATATTAATGCTTGTGATAAAAGTTTATCTCATTATTTAAACTAAGACTCGAAATATAAATCACATATTCAAATATGATACATTAAATAATACATACAGTATTGTATACTTCATTTTTCTATCTTATCTTGTGGCTTTAGACAACATACAAAAATATTTTATAAATATCAGTCAAAATAATTTGGCAATCTGTTTTCACAATGAAATGCATTTCGGTGCATACTATTCTTCTATTGCTGTCAGCATCTTCATTGGTATTAGCTATATCTTTGGCTGGTGGCTCTGTCTTGAAATCAATAAATTGGAATTTGTTAAGCGTTGAACGTGAAGTACAAGGGGAGGGTATATATTTGATGCGCTTATATGCTTATCAAACTCTCTGGGCTAGTCATGATGCTTCTACAGGAAATAAATGGGAATTCGATAAAACTTATATACCTGAAAAAATGGCTGAAGGTGAGTTAGCAATATACTTTTTTTACATTTTAAAAAATATAATGTTAATTATAGCACCATACAGAAAAAAAATCAACGGAATATTGGCTGTTAACGTTATTTTTTTCTTTTCAGTTATATTTTGTCATTGCTGTTTTACCATTACGTACTTTTGCGTAGGTAAAACCAATAAAGATGATGTCAATATGCCTGATGCGTATTCCGAAAAACAGCACAACATACGAAAAAAAAAAACCAGATCTACAATGATAAAAACTGAAATCTTCCAATTTGAAGCAAGGGTCGTAATTGTCATCCTGGGGCTACTTAAATTTTTACGAATATAGCTTTAAAATGACCAAAACAAAAAATAAATATTTGAATATATCATTTAGTGGACTAATAACAAGATTTACCAGTATTCTTTTAATATCCAAAAATATTTTTTTATACACATGAGAAAATATCTGAAAAAGTCTAATTTTTGGAAATAAGAAAAAACAAAATTTTTTTTTAGACCCAGTATTTTAATAGCACAAATCGAAGAACACACATTGGGGATCTAGGAACTGTTGTCTGTAATTCAAACAATTGTTTAATAAGGAAACAATGGCTATTTTAAAAATGGAACAAAACAAATCCAGTTCTTTCCTGTTACCAAAGTGAATCAATTTAAAAAAAATTATAATGGGAATATGAAATAAGTTTAAGACAATATTTGTGGTTTACTAGTATATCCTGCAATAGTTTATCAAATGCCAATTATTTATTTTAGCATTTGCAATACAAAAGGTTTAGAAATATACTTAAATATAGTCAGATATGTCGGTAACATAAAAGAATCTTGAGTAACAGCACAACGGTAACAGGACAGAGTTGGTAACAGAAAGGATGTTTCTGCTTTATTTTAAAGTTTAAGAAAAATACATCATTTTAAATTGGTCACAATTGGAAGATAACAGCAAACAATGTCATTTATCCTTTGAAACTGTATTTGCAAGATGAAAAATCTGCCTAGGTAAGGAAAAATTCTAAAATAAATTCCTTTCTGTTACTATCTACTAAACTAGAATTGCACAATGTTCTCTGCTGTTATCAAAAGCAAAAAACCTATTTTTTTATTAAATATACTGTATATTATTTAGAAATTTATTTAATATGGTGGTGATAACTTATATTAAATAAAATGGTTGGCATATAGTAGATTAACTTTTCGATTCTTCAGTGAAATTGTCTTGAACATCCTTCCTGTTACTGATGATGGTTATGCTGTTACTTTTTATCAGGTAACATGACAGAACGTAACAGAAAGGAATTACGCGATAGTTTTTGTCCTTTTTATCACATTAAATGTAAGTGTATTTCCTGTGACATATAACTTTTATGATGATATAAAAACACACTTAATGCTGTGGTACACACTTAAAAATATTCTCAGAAAGTGTAAGAAAAGGCTGTAACAGGATAGAACACCAATAAGTATTTTTCTATAAATTCTTACCTTGGATGGACTTGAATTTTCAAACCTGGCCGCCTTTCCAACTATTTCTTTGTACTAATGCATTCAGGAAATGATGCTCTTCACAATACATAATGGGAAAATAACTCTTGGTCTTGTAAAAGTTTCCACAGGTAAAAAAAAAACCAGTGGTAACAGGAGGGAAATCACCCCTGGGGACAAATTTTTTCTCTCTTAAAATTTGCAAAATTTTATTACATGCTATAGTTATAATATAAAAAGACAAATAAGGGGCAAGTTTATTATATAATATATCATATATGTGAGAATCGGATGCCTGTTTAATTAATTTGGATATTATTTGAATGATTTAGTTTTCAAAAAAACACAGGGGACAACATGATTTTAGGGGGGTTGAACATTTAAATTACAATATTTTATTGGAAGAAATATAAGAATGAGTGTTTAATTGGCAGGCCATGGTGCATTATATAATTTAGTTTATACTGAAACTTAAATCCTATTAAAATAGTTAACAAGCATGGGTAAAGCTAGGTTCACACTGCCGATCAGATCACCTCGATGAATCCGATTGTCCAAATTTCCACGACCAAGCCCAACCAAATTCTTTATCGGGCCTGTTTACGACTTCTACCCGACCGCAACCCGACTGTACACGACCTTAACTCGACATTTCACGACAACATCAGGACTCCATCCCGACAACAAAATGAATACTTATTCGATAATTCCGATCAATTCACGATCTTTACACGGTCTTTACTCGACTAACTAGACCAAATCAACTTTTTCACGATCTCAGTCTGATCTCGACCAGACCAGATCGACCTGATCGTATATGGGTCGTAGGGATAATCGGGAATTGGTCGGGTATGCACAATTGCAGTATAAAAACGTCCGAAACTTTTATTCACCGCCACTTCGGAGTGGGTATTACGTGTTACCCTTGTCCGTCCGTACGTATGTGCGTACGTCCCAACAAAATTAGTTTCCGTTCTCTAATTTTTTTTTGCCTCAACCAAATTTTATGAAACGCCGTATACACAATGCTTATCACCATAAAACACAGTTCAAATGCAAATTAGGGTGGCCGTTCTTGGGTAACGACCCTTAATAATGTTATATATGCTAGCTGGGGTATTATCAGTGTTCCAATGGACACATTTGGCGTATATTTGGTTATATTCAGTAGAAGGTCCGAGTATAAAATCATACATTTAAAATATCTATATAGAAATAAAGCAATTGGATTTGTGGGCAAGGTGGTAAGAGCTTCGAGAGACAGGTTAATAGCTGTAACGGAGCTTGGAGAGTCGAAAAGAAGACGAACAAGAAGGTGAAGACAGCAACGGGCAAGCAAGAACACGTTTAGATAATTGATTTAATGTTAAAATTAGAAAGAAATGCATCGTTTGAACTAACATAACGACAAACGACAAACAGTAGACGCATTAGCAGCGAGTGTATAGTTTGTCCAAGATTATGCAAACTTTGCAAAAGTATGTTAGAAACAAATGATCGAAACGTGTGCACGCTGAACTGTTTGTATCGCTAGTGTAAGAACGAAATTCGCTCCAAATAAAAAAAATATTTGTCTTTCGTCTCCTTTTTGTGTGAAATTACGTAAAAAAGTTCGAATGAAAAAAAAAAACAATACAGTAATGTGACCTATAGGCGTTATTAATCATTTCTATGTCATTTGGTGTTCTGTGAAGATCTGTCTCGTTGGCAATTGTACTTTACATCTTCTTTTTCATACTAGTACACACATTTTTGGACAAACGAAAAATACGGACAGACAAAACAGAAAATAGCCCATAAAACAGGTAAATATAATCTTGATCGATGTTCTTATCAACCAACTTCGAAAGATAACTTAGTCGTCAGCAGTCTAATAATGAATGTTATTGCACAATTAATTTCATATTTGAAAAATCCGCCGGTGCCAAAATTGCAGGATATTCTATCCTTCAGGAACACCTGAGTTTATACCAGGTTTTTGTTGGGTTATATGTTGCTAAGCTTTAAGTTTTCTATGTTATGTGGACTGCTGTTTGTCTTCTCGTCGGTTTTCGTTTTTTGCTATGACTGTGTCGGTTTGTTTTCGACCTTTGAATTTGATTCTTTCTATGGTGTCTTTTGCCTCTCTTTTAAAATGTTACCTCTCCTTGCAAAATTTAAGACACGTACTGGACATGGAGGAATTTTTGTACAGTTATATATGATGGATGTTGCCAATATATTTTTGCGGAGGCAGAGTTATGACAGTTAATCAGATCTGCACACACTTTTAAAGAATCGTGTAGCAGTCATGTGTTTTCGTGTATGGGTGAGTGGAGATCGAAGAGTGGTCAAATGTGGTCGCGAAGGGATCGGGTATTGGTCGAGTTGGTCTGGGATAAGATAAATATAGAAGTCGTAGTGATCTGGAAGCGATCGGACATTGGTCGAGTTAATCTGGAAATGATCGGACATTAGTCGTGCAAAGGTCGAAATGATCGAGTACTGATCGGTAAAATTTGTGTATTCCGACCAAACCCGATCTCTACACGATCCTTGCCCGATGAATTCGACCGCTACTCGTCGAATTTTCGATCTCTTCTCGAGTGACTTGCTTCTCGGTCCTTACTCGATTGTTTCTGACATGTCAAAAACTCTCGGGTAGAAATTCAGATCAATGACGAGTTAGGTAGACTATCCCGAACATCCTTGTCGATTGAGTCAGACAGGTCTCCCGATCACGTAATTTGTCTTGATCGGGGTTGATCGAGTTGATCTGATCGGCAGTGTGAAGCTAGCTTAATGCTAAAATAACTAAGTTAGACCAAAGGATTTAAACGAATCTCTTATCTGATAATGTTAAATGTGATAGATATACTGCAATTTAATACCGCAGTCCCACTAGGCCACGATCGCACTACGATCTGTGAAAAAAATGCAAATTTTGATGATCGATGTAAGTCGTATCACGGTCGTGGTGAGGTATTCAAGATCGTGATGAGCATGGCTAACTTTGAACATGTTCAAAACAATCGTTGAGCGGTCGTGGCAAAATCAGTTCGTAGTAGAAGCGTAGTAAGATCACACTAAGATCGTAGTAAGATCGCTGTACCATCGTAGAGAGAGCGTAGCGAAAGCGTGATTCTTTTTGGAGAGACTGTGGTACGATCTCACAGCGACGTTATATTACGACCTCATTACGACCATCACGTTCTCACCACGACCCAACTACGCTTCCACTACGACTATACCACGCTGTTACCTCAACTTGGAAAAGTTAAGACACGTACTGTACGTGGAGGAATTTTTGTACAGTTAAACAAATGTTGCCAATATATTTTGGCGGAAGCAGAGGTATGAGAGTTAATCAGATCTGCACACACTTTTAGAGAATCGTGAAGCAGTCATGTGTCCTCGTGTACGGCCGAGTAGAGATCGAAGAGTGGTCGAATGTGGTCGCGAAGGGATCGGGTATTAATCGAATTGGTCTGGGAGAAAATAAATATAGAAGTCGCAGTGATCTGGAAGCGATCGGGCATTGGTCGAGTTAATCTGGAAATGATCGGACATTAGTCGAGCAAAGGTCGAAATGATCGAGTACTGACCGGTAAAATTTTTGTATTCCGATCAAACTCGATCTCTACACGATCCTTTACCGAGCGATTCGACCGTTACTCGACGATGTTTCGATCTCTTCTAGAGTGAATTGCTTCTCGATCCTTACTCGAATGTTTTTGACATGTCGAAAACTCTCGGGTAGAACGTCAGATCGATAAAGACCAAGGTAGACTATCCCGAGCATGCTTGTCGGTTGAGTCAGACCAGTCTCCCGATCACGTAATTTGTCTTGATCGGGCTTGATCGAGTTCATCTGATCGGCAGTGTGAACCTAGCTTTATGATTGATTGCTTGTTGTTTCATGAACGTTCAGTGTTAATATTTCATGAAGATTAATGACGGAGAGAATAACTTTCAAACAATAGTTTTGATGCTGCATGCCTTGTCGTTAAAAATGATTTTTAAAAGTCCAATAAAAATACATATAAACAAAACCAGGACAAGAGAGAAAGAGAGAGAGAGACGAAAAAAAAACCACCCCAAAAACAGCATTATACCAGATTTAAAAAGATTTTCCATAGATTTTTTATTCATAGGAGGTAGCCCTCTTTGTTGGTTGGTTGTAGCATATTGATCTCACCGACTTTTTAATTTTAAAAGAGACCACTAAAATCGACTTACTTAAAAAGCATCTCCTTGTTGATAATCTTATACTAGTAATATTATCCATTCTTTTCTGTTTGCATATCAGATATTAATTTTAAATAACCAAAGATATATCATATGGTTTATAGAATAGAAAATAATGAACACCCCTAAAAAAAAAAATACAAAAAAAAAAATTGGCAATAAAAAAAAAGAATAGAAAATAACGGATTCTTCTGAATAATACATGTATTTTATTTATTCAGCAATGATAACATTTTATACCACTGATAAAACAATTCATGACAGAGGTCAGACCAAGTTAACTATTGACTTCAAAAAGTTCTGTTACAGTGATAGTGAGAAAAAATAGATAAAAAAGCCAAGTGATAAATTTCATGCGTCTGAAGCGCCAATTTGGAATTATTTTCACCATTTACGTTCAGTGCAGAATATTTGGGTACTCGCAAATACAACCTACTTCTAGTGATCGAATTTTTATTCTATCAGATATCATATTTTTTTTATGTCGCTAACATGAATCCCTCCACATTATTTATGTATGTGCCTGTCCCAAGTCAGGAGCCTGTAATTCAGTGGTTGTCGTTTGTTTATGTGTTACATATTTGTTTTTCGTTCATTTTTTTTTATATAAATAAGGCCGTTAGTTTTCTCGTTTGAATTGTTTTACATTTTCTTATCAGTGCCTTTTATAGCTGACTATGCGGTATGGACTTTGCTCATTGTTGAAGGCCGTACGATGACCTATAGTTGTTAATGTCTGTGTCATTTTGGTCTCTTGTGGACAGTTGTCTCATTGGCAATCATACCACATCTTCTTTTTTATATTACCAACAGCACTGTCTCTGTTATAAAACTGGACGTTCAGCTTCTCAGTACTAGTACCTCATATCACAAATCAAATATGATGAAATATACCTTTTGCCATCTTTACTTCTGTTTATTATCCGAGATATTTAAATTAAAACGAAGAAACTAACATAGTTTTTCCCCGTTTACTTTTTTTCAGATGCTATCAAAATTGTTTTGACAAATAGTATCCTTTATGCAGTTCAAACATTGTTACATGGTGTCTTCTTATGTCGCCTGAATTACAATTTATGTAATTTTTCTGTAATTTATATATTTGCCGTTCGTAATTATTAACTATAAATATGTTTATACGGCATGCCATACTTGATAAAAATGCGGACGTGATAGAAAGCACTCTTTACCAAAATGTCAACGGAGATTACATTCCACGAAGGTTACATTTCGATTATTTCGTTATTTATCAAACATAACTGAAGATAGTAGTTGTATTAAAATTAAATGTTGTAGCCGATATCGATCTTTTGGATGTAGAATTTATGTCCAAAATTTGGGTAGGTTTAGCATAGACCATTCACATTTCACGGAGATCATGTCAGTGTCATGTGAAAATTCTCAACTAGTTTAGGACTTGCATGAATCATTCTTAAAAAAATAGAAACAATTTTATTAAGTCTACTTTGTTGGAGGATTTTTTTAATGGGGATTTCTTCAACTTAGACTCTTACTCTCTGTCGTTTACTATCATTTATTTCTCCAACGATAGAGAGTGCGATACCTGGGATTTCCGTTCTAAATATAAATAGCGATTGTCTAGCGATCGAAAAATCTAACGATTCGTCAACGTTTGCTTTATTAAACGCACGTACACGTAATCGTTATGTAGTCGTTAGTAACACGTTAAAATCTACGTTAGTCGTTATTAGCGATTGCTTTATGAAACGGCCGTTAATGAAATGTTTGAAAATAATATTTGTATAATCCAGAGTCATACTGGATAGTTAACGGAGGGAACCAACCTACTTCTTTAGTGGAGAAGGACCTTTCCTGACCACCAAATGTGGTCTTCTGTCTAACGTTTTGTTGTCTTCTGTTTGTCTTTTCTTTAATTACCATTATAACTACGATGTCGACTTTAATGTTCCATTAATAACAGAAAAGTCATCTGCGTCATGTTATATATACATGCAAGTCATCCACGATTAATTTCATTTTTTATTTTGTTTGCAAGGTAAACACAAATATCAGACAAAACTTATACAATCGTATACAATAAAATGATGACTATTTCATTCATTTCATTAATGAACAAAAATTATTTTATATACCAAACCCCACTTCCTTTACATGTTAGAACTGTTGCTTAAGAAAAAGAAAAAAAATAACAGCAGGACAGGATGGATACATCCCATTTGTGTTTTTATTATTATCATGATTTTTCGGGAAAACATATTTACTCTGTACAGGTATTGTATGATAGATATATATAGTTAGCTGCTTATCTAAATTTGAAATCTGTTGTTTTTCTGTCTTCTTAGATACATGGAGAGACCTGATCCGTCACCTTGTTTTAGCTACACCATTCTTAGGAATCTGTTCGGTCTTTATTCTTTTACTAGCAAGTTTGGTTCCTGTAATCAAGAAGAAACGTTCTATTTTGTCTGTCTGCAGATTGACATCATCCGCAATTTCTATGACCGCAGGTAAATATAACTTAACCATGTTCGCTTCTCTTGTTTTTGATTTTTTGTTAGATATTCAGAATCCTCTGAGTTTATTCATTTAAAAATTTGGCTTCTTAAGCCCTATTTTTTCTTCTTCGTTGTATTACATATAGTTTTAATAGTAATATTTGAAAATCTTAACAAATCCTTGTTATCTTTTCATAGTTTATAAAACAAAATTCTGCCAATGTTAATTGTATAGAAAATCTAGAGGGGATTATTCCCGTCAAGTTATCAATGGCTTATATCTGGAAAACGAGCACAAAATAAATGCATTATTTGTTTATACTTTTTGTGTTTCTTTATTTATAGACAATCAATAATTATTTGTAACAGTCTTTTAAAGTCTTCTTATTTTAAATATCGAATATCCTTTCATTTTTATTTTAGTCACCATTCTCAAGTAAATGTATAATTATATCATGTTTTTATTGACTTGCGACAAAAAAAACCAATATGTTTCCTTGTGGATCTAAGCTTTTCTAATATGATTCCATGTCCAGGTTTTGGTTATACTATGTCCATTTGTTTAGGATATTCGCATATTAAGTCTCGTGCATCATTGAAGAGACATTAATTGTAAAATGAGCATCTTGACCAGTAAAATTAGTACCGTTTATATTCAACTTGATACTAATGTCACTTTCTCACTCAATTACACGCACTCAAACATAGAAGAAAGTAAAAGTTGGTTTCAAAAGTTATATTAATCTGTATAACTACACAATATTAAATGATCAAAACTGCTTACAACACCGCAAGTGCCACATGTAGTGCAGGATCTGCATATTCTTTCAGAGCACAGAACATCACCCCTATATTTTAGTGGAGTTCGTCTTGCTTAGTCTGTATTTTCCTATGTTGTGTTTTCTATTGTTTGTCTATTTGTCTTTTTCTTTTGTAGCCATTGCGTGGTCAATTTATTTTTTATCTATAAATTTGAATATTCCTCTGGTATCTTACGCTCCTCTTTTGCAACCGACAAAATCAATAACAAACTTTTCAAACACAATCATTAATCAAAATTGATTATTAATTGAAATTAATAATGTGTCAATTTTCATTTAGGTATTATGCTTGCTTATGCACTGAACCAGTACAGGACACACTATAAAACATTGATGGAATATGACCCCTTTTTTGGGTACCCGGATGAAGACTATTTAACAACCGGATTCTTCATGGCTGCAGCTGCATGCGCGTTTTACTTTTTCACAGTCCTTGTTAATATTATTAGTCTTTTGTTACCTGTGAAATCAGAGACAGTCGTTAGTCCATTTTAGAAATATACCAAGAACATAAACGTATTATTGCAACTGATTTAATCGTTTTAGATTAAATTGTTAATGACGTGACGAATAGAGGGGAAAACACTGTGTTTCTTTACATTCATATTGTAAACTTAAAATTTATAACATTTTTTTTAATGTCGGGTAAGTGTAGCATTGACATTTATTGTACTTGATAACTTTTTTCTCTGTATTGTGCATTATCTTACCTTCTATACATTTTTAAGAATATGATTGGTTAAAAGCGTCCGCTTGGAGACTGTGTACATTTCATATTAGGTTAGTAGGGATGCGGGGCTTATTTCATACACGGTTAGTAGTGGTGTTACGTCCCTTTATAAAAATAAAACGGTACTGAGAAACAATTTTAAAGGTTTCAACAGACGAAGAAATTGATGATTAAGATTGAATTAAATTCATAAAACACACTTTAACCTATTAACAAGTTGTTATTGATGGCATCTGTTTTCGTAGGACCAGTGGAAGTTGTTTCTTAATGCTACCTGTATTAAAGACTTCCTCATTCTGATAGGTCACTAGTCTAAATTTTACACGTTAAGATAGTCGGTAAGATAAATTCGTTACATAGTGTGCTAGTGACGTAATATGGTATATATGGGGTTAGTAAATACCCCATAAATACCGTATTAGGTCACTAGCACACTATGTAACTAATATTACCATTCTTAACAAATGATGATCTGCGTAGTTACATTGAATATTCAAGAACATTTGCTTACAGTTAAATTAGTGAAAGGCGCATACTTTTTAATTTGTTTTAATATACAAATATATATTGATTTTAAGCATCATAGAAGAGACAATGATTGTCGAAATGCTCATCTGGTGTAGAAAATTGGTACAGTTTGTTTAATTACACAAAACCAAGATTATTGGTATTTTAAAAGGTTCTATTTTAAAAACTCAAAAAGAGAAAAACATAACGGCGAGTTAATTCAACCAATTAACCACACACTCTTAATTCAACTGACATACTAACACAGACAAATAACAACGAACAAATAAACCATACTCAGTAAACCTGTAAAAAATTAAGAAGACAAACATTTGATGAATTTAATGTCAAACGCATTATTTTGTATTTATCTACATCCACCACGTTCCAAACTATATAGAATTTAAATGTGGGAATGAATATATATTTTTTGGATTCGGAGGTGAAATGGGGACGCTGAAAGGCTTTGGTTATGCTGAAATGCTTTGGTCTGCGCCTAAGTGCGATGTTCCTATAGGCGATGTTCGATGGTCTATAGATTATTATAGAAATATGATTATTAGTTTAAAATCTACCGATGTCCAATTATTATGAGAGATCAATTTCCTTAATAGTTAATGTATATAAATACCAAACTTTTAGAAATGTTATCCAGTTGCAGTCAAAACCATCTGCCGGGTGATCTATATCATTTCTTGGTCGCATTCACAGTAGATCATAGATGTTTCACCTATTTTATCTCGTTATAACTAGTTCTGAGTAGTATTTACATTTCAAACAACTTTAACGCTTTTCAGTCATAGCAATAAGTACTGGGTTTCAAAGGGAAATAACCTTTGTATGTAGCTTCTATCGTGGTATATTTTTGAATGATTGTATTGTGGACTGCTTTTTTTTCGTCTAATATATTAATTTACTGAGTACACAACAGCGTTACAGTTATGACTAGAAATGCAATGACTATTTACCATGACAAGTTTTGGCCTTTGATAAATTTTAAAAAGATAAAAAGTAACGATGACAACGAATACTCGAGTACTCGGGTACTCGATCGTAAGGCCGAGTACTCGAGTACAGGTTTAGTACTCAGATACTCGTTTGTCTGTTTTACATCGTGAGATATGTCTTTTCACATTTCCACTCACTTTAGTTCCGTTGATATATCCCCTTTGTAATACTAAATAAAATCAATTAAAAACAAAAATATGCTTATCCTGAGGCTATTATGTGTTATTGTAGTACCGGTACCAGCAACGTCTTTTCCTTCCGAGGAATGTTTTATCTTAAAATAGCCATAATTTAGTTCTTAATGAATCTCTTTCAAATGCTTTACTACTAAGCTAAACAAATCTATACATTCTACACTTCAAAGATAGCTGAATTCTTCTGTCACTCCGTGAAAATTTTAATAAAACAATTTTGATTTATTATATATATTTAAATGACTACGGTATTGGGTCAAAGTGTAATGTAACATATTTGTGTTAACCCTTTTTGCTTTTCCGGGTCCAATCTAGTCTGGATCAATATTCCTCAAGAACTTTAGAACTGTGGAACGACCAACTCTTATATTCATCCGTATAAGTCCTTCCTACAGTTTTAGATAACAGAGACATCAGTCAACATCACTTAGATAGGTTAGTACAACAAATACTATCTTGTACATCGTTGATTCTTGTACTCATCTTTTTGAGTGCATCTGGTTTTTTTTTTAAATTCCATGTCTTATGGACAGTCACAAGCAAGTGTTCATTTTTACCCTCTTTATAACAATGTATAAAAGAGAGGCGAAAGATACTCGAAGGACAGTCAAACTTATAGTTCGAATAAACTGCTAGAGCCATGGCTAACAAAGAAAAGACAAACAGACAAATAATAGTACACAAGACACAACATAGAAAACTAAAGCAAAACGAACCCAACCAAAAACTGGGGATATCTCAGGTGCTCCGGAAGGGTACTAAGTACCCGTCGTGTTAAGTTTGATGTAGTCAAGCAATTGGTTGTGTCAGGTTTTATAAACTTTTTAGAATTTTACTTTTAGTTCGATATTTTTGTTAAACGCATTGAATATATGTAACATAAATCTGTATTGTGCATATGACAGTTTCATTGTAGAAATCAATTGGTTGGCTCGGGTAGAAAGGATTTTTTTTTATACAACAGTTAAATTTTCTATTTAAATCAAATTATTATGAAGTCATTATTTCCCTTTTTCTTTTAATCATGTTCATGAATATTATAGTAATAGTACATTCAACTAAAAGGTTGAGTCGTTATATGTGTGTCGATTCGCATAAATATCAATAATTGTTATTATTGGTTCAAGTACGTCTTTTGATATGAATAAAACAACTTATATACCTATATGGAGTAATTTTCTTTCAGAACGACAGGTCATTCTTTTTCAGAATCAACCCGGACGATACCATCTTTCAATGATATATGCTCCAAAGCATAAAATAATGACCTGTGTGAGGTCATTATTTTCCTTGATAAACATGCAATCTATGATTTACTTCAAAACTTTATTCGTCTAATAGTTTTTTGTTGCCTATTTGGAATTTTATTTTTTAAATTTCAATCGATGATAGGTGTAAAAGAAACCGTCATTGTAGTCCCGCATTTTAATTTTGGTTGCTTACTAAACGTCCAGTGGCAAATATTTCATGCATGTTCAGAACGTTACACACTGAATAGGAAATCATACTGTGACCTACATGTATTTATATTCGTCTTCGTGTCAGTTCTTAACTTTTTAAAAGTTATGTATACCTTTTACTCTATCAAATGATCAACTAATAAGATAATCTTATATTCTATTGAATAACATTAACTTAACTCACGAAAGGGTCGGGTGCGGAGGGTATATAATTATATCCTGATTATATTTTAATAAAATGTATTGCTATTCAAAAGACAATCTTTCTCAATTTTTCATTCGATTCAAGTAAAATTGTTTAAAAAAAAAACACTTCTCCGCGATAGAAATAACATAACAAAAAAAGGAAAAAAACATACCCCCTCCCTCTTTTTCATAAGCTAAGTGGTACAATAAAGTACTTACAATGTGTCTTGTATTTGTCATACACCGTTATCGGATGGTAACAATACATTTGTGTCTTACTTCATGCAGTTAAAGTAATATTTTAATTGTGAATGGATAATATTTTTTAAAAGGTTTATATCTAAATTATTTAGTGAGTTTTATTTCACATTCTAAATCAGCCGCAGGGCGTATTAAAACCTGAACGCATTAGAAAGGAATATCCCACGTTAGTGTTGTCGGTAAAATAGGATACTAAATTTTACAAATCTTTATAAAATTAAATTTTTGTTGACGGTATATAAGTCAGATAATGCATATTTCAAGGTTTTTCTTGTCGTAGAACACACCTCAGGGTGTCAGGATTGTCCAAAGAAAGACCTCCCTCCGGTCTGTCTTTCATTTGATCAATCCTGACACCCCTCGGTGTGTTCTACGACAAGAAAAACCTTAAAATATGCATTATCTATAACATATTTTACATCGCCATTTAAAACATTCGTTTAACGGATGGAGGGAAGAAACGCACGTTATATGTTTCTTTGCTATTTATTCATTGCAAGAAAAGCATGTTTATGTGGCAACCAAAATGCAAGTCCCCATTAACTTTTGTCTTTTTATTGTCTTTTTATATCATAATGTTGTTTGTCATTTAGGAAATTAGGTGATCGTAGATGGTAATTTAATTTATTCGGGGCCTCGGTGGCCAAGTTGTCGAAGAGATCGAACTATTGTATCACTAGCCTATTAACACTGAGGTTGTTAGTTCGAATTCAGATTATTGCAGGTGCGTTCGACTCCAATTTCCATTGACTAAGATTCAGTTTTCGTAATGAAGGTCGGTGGTACTCAGAGTATTCCGGTTTCTTAAACCAACGCAAAACTAAGAGCATTAATAGTCATTGGATACCAATTATCGGCGATTTCATGGGAATTAATTTAAATATTCAACGAATTACAAACTTTCGAAATTAATGTATGCAGACTTTGCAAAAACTAAATTTAATATCTACGAAAATGCAGGTTTTCCTCAATCAACGAAAATCGTCACCCACGAAAAAAAAGTAGCATAATATTTATACGAGTGGCGTTAACGCTAATAAATAAAGCAATCAATTAGATGTATTCACATTTTCGAACGATTTAGATAATTTGAAATTGAAAAAGATGTGTCAATAGTTGAATACCGTATATTTACCTGTAACTCATTATAACTTTATTGAATCGTGTCGATGGGTTTCTTTCTGGTTAACACCATGAAATTGTCTATAGCATTTTCAATTTTAATTGATTTAAAACTTGAAAGGTTAATGAAAACAGTTGTTATCTTTTAATTTTAGTTCAAATATTACCTGTGTCCATAATTTGTAAACTACTTGAGGATTAAAACGTCAACAAACCACACATTTTATAACTTACTTATGAGCACGTTTCACTATAATCCCAAAAGCCTCGGTCATACCTTACCAGATAGCTCGAACGGACGCCTAACGATAACTGTTTTTTTTCAATCCGTTAATGTCCGTTAGACGTCCGTTCTTATCCGTTAGACGTCCGTCCATATCCGTTGCATGTCCGTTGAGCGTGCGTTTTATCCGTCGACGTCCGTTCTGTCTGGTGGAAAATTTTGAGCATGTTCAAAACTTTGAACGGACGTCCAACGGATAAAATGTCCGTTGAACGTCCGTTAGGTGTCCGTTTTGTACGGTAATCGTCCGTTTCGTTTCCGTTTTGTATCCGTTACGTGTCCGTTTTACATCCGTTGGAGGTCTGGAAGATAAATTCACCAACGGACTTCTACCGGACGTTTAACGGATAAAACGGATGTTGAACGAATGAGAAACGGACTTCTACCGGACGTATAACGGATAAAACGGATGATGAACGGATCTGAAACGGATAAATGCCAACTAAAAATTTCGCGTCAGAAAAGCCAATTATTGGTATGTCAGATTTCTTAAGGTTCATGAACTCTTATTATTCATAATCGATCTTAGAGTAGAGGCACGTCAACACAATCGAGCAGTTCTTATTCAGGCCAGACACTGCCCTTGGGCGGAATTTTGAAGAACAAACCAAAACCAGTTACACAGAAACATTTTGAATATTTATGCGATCTACATGTATTATTATTGTCGCCTTTGATTTTTCCGTATATCTTGTTCATCCGTTTTATCCGGTACGCTTCCGTTATGTGTCCGTTTTATGCGGTACTCGTCCGTTGGATGTACGTTCGACATCCGTTCTGTCCGGTACGTGTCCGTTTCTCGTACGTTACATATCCAGTGTGTGTCCGTTATGCATCCGTTACACGTCCGTTTTATTCGGTCAGTACATCAACGGACTTCCAAAGGATAACAATTTTGTCAACGGACAACTTTTATTTCCATCCGTTGGGCGTCCGTTTGTGCTATCTGGTAAGGTGTGACCGAGGCTTAACTTATCATCAAACTCTTAAAAGAAAATGGTAATTGTCCATTCAAAAAAGCTTATGGGTTGTATCTATATCTTGATAAAGGCAACATAGTATACCACTGTTCAAAAGTTCGATTGAGAGAAAATAATAAATCTGGGTTACAAACTAAAACCGAGTGAACACATCATATATAAGAGGAAAACAAAGAAACAACAGAAACATTGAAGTGCAACAAAAAGAAATGATAATGCAAACCATACAGAAACTTAATAGAAGATAAAATTTGCCATTTTCCTAACTTGGTTCAGGGCATTATTATACATTTTTATAAGTTGTATTTTGTCTTGCCAGTTTAATATTCTATTTAGAATAACAAAAAGCAAAAATACTTGTATCTTCAAATTTTTATTTTTTTCTCAGAATAGCCAATATTTTATTCGGGTTAATTCGTTTACCTCAGAGTACCATCAATAATATTTGCAACTGAAGGCAAAAATATATTGAATCTCATTGGTTCATTCTCCAAATTATATAATTATTGTGGCAGAACATATTCCTTATTGCTTACTTTTTATATGCGGTGCATTTTTGCAAATTCTTGAATAAATCAGTTCGTTAGAAAGTTCCACCTTGGGTTAAACTTTAAAAGACAATGTTTCCGAAACTCCTTCATAATCTTCCCTATGACATATTCATGATCGATACACATGCATGGATTCCAAGTAAATAAAGATTATAACAAATGCATAACTTTATTGGACTTTTATGCGTAACAAGAAGAAATAATGCAACTGAGCATAGAACATGTATAGAATTAAAGTATACTCGTAAAGAAATTCCGCCCAATTTCATAAAGATCTAGGTGCAAATTTAAAACGTCATATGAAACATGAGTTTATACAAATGAAAACTTCCATTATGAAGGTTATTCCGTTATTTCAATGATTCAAATTCGGAAATACCGCAATAAAATGAAATGTTAAGGAGTGTGGTAAATTCATTATAGAATGGGCAATAATCGAACGTTGGTGATACACCAGGTAAATATTGTGGCTTACCTCTTAATTGCGCTTGTAAAATGAACATTTTATTGTAAATATTAGCCGTTGAACAAAACAATTGTTAATCAAAAGATTTCTACAGGTTATTGGTGTGTAACCTGGGTCGCTTACTCAAAAAGTACTTCGGACTTTGGTTTAATTTGTTAGTTAAATGTAGTAAATCGCCCCAATTAACATATTCTTTTGAAAAAAATGTGTGGTAATTTATTTCGTGTCCCTCATAACCTTCAGAAAATTAAAATCAAATATGTATGTTCTCTGTACTTCATCTTAAGCGTGAAATGAGTTTTAGAAATAATTATTCGTTTAGCTTCAATAAATTTTAGTTGGTATTTGGCCTTAATTGCTTTTATGTACATAGCAGTTAAGGTGAACATCAAGTGGGAATGAATTGTGTATCGCATCTTTGTGCCATTTAATATAATATCTCTATATTTGGCATTTGTGTCACAAGAAAGACAATGTAGAATAAAATTATAACTAAGCGTAAAAAATGATATGTCATTAACTTGCATTCAAAGTTCATATATTTTTATACCCTTTTTTCGTATGCAACGAAATATAACGTGCTATGATTTGGTGGTACATGTAATACACCTAAAATAGACTTTTTTGTTGAATGTTATTTTTTCCATTGTAAA
This sequence comes from Mytilus edulis, assembly GCA_019925275.1. NCBI lineage: Eukaryota > Metazoa > Mollusca > Bivalvia > Mytilida > Mytilidae > Mytilus > Mytilus edulis. Next base: position 26,065,842 of record CM034362.1, on the reverse strand, counting down.
ATTGGTTATTTGTATCCATACTATCAAGTTTTTTTTTCTTAAAAAAATACAAATCAAGCCGCATCATGATAGAATATAGTGTGGACCAACAAATCATCAAATATCTATCTGTTCTGTCTACAAACGGTGCCTATGATACAAATGATTACTCTTGAGCGATACACACCACCAATGGACCCTTTGTCTTGATTTTAAGGTTCCTTTTTGTCCATTTATACCTCTCATTTTCGCAAAACGTCCACTTTGTAGTCCAATAAATAAAATTTTGGGGTACCTTTCACCCAATTAGGGGACGACCATTTGATATTCTGGGGAGGGGGGGGGCAGGAGGATTTTGAAAATAAATAACTCAGCCTTGATAAGCACAAAAATAAATGGTTTGTTCTGTGGTAGTTTGAAAATAAATTACCTGACTTGCAATGTATTGAAAATAAATAACTCAGCAGGTCTAATCGAAAGTATAAGATGGCACCAAATTCTTCATAAAGTCATCTTTTTTCCAAAAAAAACGGGAAACACTTCCCAAATCTTTTAATAATAAAAGTATACATATTATTAAATTATACTTGAAATTTCTGCAAATTGGTTTCATTTAACTTGATGTATATTTTCTCAGGAACACTTACCTAACTTTTATTGCATGGTCGTAACTACATTGAGGCAAATGCCTAATGTATGAAATTTGAAAACCAAACGCTTGTCTCCATAACAAATTGTGTTCAAGGCTTCAATAAGTCCTAACGTAAACCTTAAATATCCGCCGCTGTCGAGAATGGGGCTTACAATGCTTTTTACTTTTTACTTTTAGTAAATAATTTGTTGTTATTGCTCTAAAAATAATTTCATTCAGTAACACCTTTATATTAATGAAACTTGTGATTTTTTTTTCTGTTTTCTGTTTTAACAAAATATTGGAAAAGGCTCAGCAATTCACAGAGTATGTTCCTCTGTCTACTAATATTCACAACATAGTCCTATTTTAAAACATTTTTTTTTTAAATGTGGGTTTTTTTAATCTACACAGAATGATTCCTTTTTTGTAATATTTCAACTGACTGGTATGACATTATAAGACATGAAAGTACACACAAGGTCGGTGCATGTACAGCTTCCTATAATAGGTTAAATACAACCATTGATTTTCCCGTATTAGTGTTTGTTAGATGTTCACTTTTCAACAAATCTATTTTTGTTTTAAGGTACGAATACTTGTCATGAGTGTAGTTTTATCCTGCCTAGTACTATAGACAACATTTCGCATATCATTTCCTAGCATATAACAATATGCTGAAAGTAAACAAATCAAACACACACCCTTTTGTACCTGTGTGCAAGTTTTAGTAACCACGTTACCACAAGTTTCGAAATTATTCTTTATAAAAACACCAAATAAATAAAATATGTATGCTTTGTATATATGTTTATGACTCAGATATTTTTTTACTCAATGTAATGTAGAATTAATTTCCAACAACTGTCAAATTCAAGAGAATATATTTTTCGACCCTTTATCGTATGCAATCTGATGTGACCTAGCTGTTATTACTCCTTCTGGTCGAGTTAAACTTTGAACAACAATTTGTCTGGAATTATTGCCTTTATTTCCAGGTGGTTGTTTTTTTTTTTTTTTGTATTTTTGGGTTTGTTTTTGTTTTATGTTTTTTGGGGAGGTCTTTTTCCTAGTTTCATGGTAGCCCATGGGTTTGTTATTTTCAAACACAGGACTGCTCGTTTGCATAGTGTTTCTTTGTACTATGAATTGTACCGGTTGATTCTAAACTATATATAGAAAAGTTACAATCTAACACAAAATAACAAAAAATAATAAGAAATTATAAACAAATTCTCTTACTTCTAACTTTATTTTTTTGATGGTGAAAATATAGTAGGATTTTATTTTTATGCAGCATTACCTTGACCAAGTTTTGTAAGATTTGTTGTTTCTACCACAATACCAAAATAGATATAAAAATGGCATGTATTGGGTTCCTTGAGGGACTTCTGCCATCCTGTGGTCTACTCAATGTTAAATAGTTAAAGTTTTAAAAACAAAGATGATAAAATAAAGGAGTAGGTTCGATAAGGCCTTAAAATGGCCCCTTTATGTACCTTAAATTAAAAATTAGGATTTATTTACCAGTTTTACAATAAATCATAGCTAATACAGTGACTAGATAGGAAATAAGTCTTTTTGTTGACTATTTACGTTCATGCGTTTTATTCATGACGTCACAAAAAGTACATGTTTCGATTTTCCACGAAAAATCAATGAAAATGGCTAAATTTCCATTTATTATTGGACAAGAAACATAGAGAGCATACGTCGACAAAGGTAATCTTTAAACATGATGTTTGTAATATCATTTTACATGTCTAGCTTGAATATTAAGTTTGTCGACGCCTGTGCTCTATGTTTCATTGTAAAAATATTGACTGAAATCTGGCTGATTTTGTCAAATTTCGCCAAAATCCCTTATTTTGACCTAATTGGGATGTAAAATTGAACACTTTAGAAAAAAACATTGACAGAAATAGTTCTATATAACTTTCTCACATGTCTTTAAGTCAACTTTAAACATGGCCTTTATCGAACTTCCTCGTTTAAGAAGTGAAATCTGGTAAGTTTTGTTGAGGATCAATCTAAAGAAAAAACATGCGTTTTTGTAGTTTATTTGTGTGTACTAATGCACAACTTGTTGAATAATTATGGAAAATATACAGTAACGATTTCCATTAAATTTTAGAAACTGACGCCTTTGTTTTAATCTTGTCATTATATGATGTTCCTTTGCGTTTCGAAATACTGACTTGATGGTAAGCATTTTGTCGTTGCATTATTATTTTCCGTTGACCATTTGTATTTCTTTATATTTTAAATATAAAATTACTGGGTCGATGCCACTGCTGGTGGAGATTGATTTCCCCGAGGGTATCACCAGCCCAGTAGTCAGCACTTCTATGTTGACTTGAGTTATCATTGATATGTTCATAATTATAAATTGACTGTTAACAAAACTTTGAAATTTTGAAAAACTAAGGCTTTTCTACCTTAGGAATAGATTACCTTAGCTGTATTTGGCAAAACTTTTAGGAATTTTTGTCCTCAATGCTCTTCAACTTCGTACTCTATTTGGCCTGTTGAACATTTTTTTATTCGAGCGTCACTGACGAGTCTTTTGTACGCTTCTAGCGTAAATATAAAATTTTAATCCTGGTATCTATGATAAGTTTATTTACTTTGATGAAGAAAATCACCAATTCAAAAGATTTCTTGTGGTTTTTTTAGATGGAAGGCAACAAAGGCTTTCTGTTAAATTTAATTGAATAGGTTGCTGGAGAGTTTTGTAGTAGTATTATTATGAAATTTTCCGATTGGAAACTCTGAATATTCCCAAAGGAAACATTTAATTATAATAGATACATGAAAATCATTACTTGCAATTACAATCAACGGAATAAGACATGGGTATATGAAAACATTTAGATAACTTGTTAAAAGTAAACAGAACCGACTTTGTAAGTGAAATGTAATGCACACTCCATGATAGTTTAATTGCAAACAAATGTACCAGCTGACATCTACAAAAATACATGCAAGAAAATAGATGCGTTACTTGTCGGAAAATATGCAAGAAACATAACTACTTTCCATGTTATTTAAATTCCAAACTATGTACCGCCTGACGTTCATTTCAGTTTTCCTGATTGTTTGGACTTCATGTGAAATAGTCGTTATCAAAACGCAAAAAGACATAGTTTATAGAGGACATGTGTTGTTTCAGATATCAATGCCAATGTGGTCTGTATGTGCTCAGTACTGCTCGAGAATCAAAGTAATAACTATGCAAATCGATTAACTTTATATCATGGAATAACACTTGTCAGATAAGTGATTCCGATCCCGGAGTTAGTACTTGTCAACTTGTTAAGAGTGTTGGAAATAGTTTTTTAGCGGCGTCGAATTTTCCACAGGTAAATACAATACAACATATTTAAGAACAAATAACAAAAAGTAATATCACAAAATTACTGAACTCCGCGGAAACTGAAAACGGAGGGTCCCTAATCAAATGTCACAATCAAAAGCTCAAACACATCAAACGAATGGATAACAGCTGTCATATTCCTGTCTTTGTACAGGCATTTTCTTATGTAGAAAATGGTGGATTGCACTTGGTTTTATAGCTAACTAAAACTCTCACATGACCGTCACATTCCTTTATATTGACAACAATGCGTGAACAAAACAAACAGACATAATAGGTAAAAATTTCAAATATACAGTTATGTTAACAATTTTTTCAATTTTCAAAGTTTTATTGCCATATAAACTATACAGTTTGTGACATATGACAACAACAAAACCAAATAAAGACAATAACTAAGTAACTCAATATATATACACAAATTCCGGTAAATATTAAAGGGTCCCCTGTCCTCAGTTCCATTGACTTTTTTTATAAAGGATCCTAATTTATTCACTTGTGTTGGTGTTGATGGGTTAAGTATATATATAACTTTGTCATTGTCAGTGAGATTAGCAAATGAATTACTTTCTCTGTTAATGCAATTAAAATATGTTAATCTAATATTTGAATTATGAGAACAATTTATTAAGAAATGTTTCTCATCATCTAGTACTTTGCATGTTTTGCAAAGTCTCTCTTCGCGAGGAATTTTAAAATGCCTTTCATTTTCAATAAGTAATGAATGGTCACTGATTCTAACGTCACACAGGTAGAGATATAAAATATAGCAATATAGACGAAAAAAGAAATCTGAAATACAACATCATATAATTAAGAACTAAATCATAAGATCTTGAATTTTCACTGATTTAACCACGAAACAGGTTGTATCTCTTACTAAAATGTTTACCTTTTACGATAGTGACAGACAAAAGATCGGCATAACGGTCAAACCTGCAATCAAATCAGCATAAATATAAGTCCTTATTATTGTCTTCATACTGTTATCTCAAACCTGCAATCAAATCAGCATAAATATAAGTCCTTGTTATTGTCTTCATACTGTTATCTCGGGACAAAAAAAAAACTCAAGTGTTGTTCATTGTGTTATTGTTATTTTGTTTATCTAAATATTGGGGGAAATACCCCCTATCAAAGGGTCTTATAGCTGGTGGAGTAATATTATTACACAATAATATGTTATTTGTTCAAACCATTGCGATGTTGAACAAATTCGTTTGGTTATGGAATAAAATACCCAACAATAAGCATAAAACATGTAAAACATAATGATTTACAGGTTTTAAACGAATTGTATTGACAAGTGTAAAAGAAAATAATTGTAAAAGAAACAAGTTGAGCCGTTCGACGCTCTGTTGTTTCAATTGGAAACAAAGACATGTTGAAGATGTCCTCATGAATAATTAAATATAGTTCCGGCAACTTTCATTTACATATTCATGAGAAAAAGTGATATCGGTTCAGTAACTTATATGACATAGAAATATACAGTCAATCCTTTTTTGAATGCTCAAATAGAACGAGTGCGTTATAAATATTTTTATCACACCTTGTTCTTTTCCGTGTTTTAATAACTTTTAGTTTCACATTCGTGTATTTTTCTGTAGATTGCTTATGGTCTGACGTCATCATTCTCTGAGATCTTTATCACCGATTAACCTCCGATAAAGCATTTAAAAAATACGATGTGATGGGTACAGCATGCACAAAGCATGACGTTGCCGATCAGTTGACAGACTATTTATATTATATTTTACCACGGGTGTGGAATTTGATGCGACTGTCATACAAGTGAGAAGTTTAGAAAACAGCTTTAATCAACCATTTTTACATATGAAAATGCCTGTACTAAGTCAGGAATATGACAGTCGCTGTCCATTAGTTTGATGTGTTTTATCTTCTGATTTTCCTCTTGGATTTTCCTCGGAGTTTAGTATTTTGGTGATTTTACTTTCTTACAGTTATATAATCTTTAAACGCAATAGGTTTTTACAGTATTTCGTTTTAAATAAATTTCTTGCCATATAATCCAAAAAAAAATTAACTACAGTGTAAAACTTAAAGCTATAAACTGTGTCTACTAGGATCATTGGTATATTATAAACTGGAGAAAAAAACTTGAATGTTGAATGCTTTTTTCTGCCGTAGTTTTACCTTATTATTTTTAATATACCTTATATTTATATACTCCAATGAGATTTGGTTCGTATCATTGGTTATTGTTTCTGTTAAATTCATTAACAATGAATGTATACTCTGACGACTTAGGACATGGAATTTCAAAAAGGCACATGTTTATTTTGAATGACCTGAGTTTTCCGTAAATGAAATCATCAACTGAAACCTGAATGCTAAAATCATTGTGTACAAATCTGTGATATGCTGTTATATTCGAGGTTTTCAATCAAGACAAATATTATGTAAATTTCACATAAGTGTCCAACAATTACGAGTTGAAAAGAGCGACATTAGAACAAACCTATAGAAAGGTCACAGAGGACTTTTTTGTTCTCATAATGATATAGAAGATGAGTTTCATTTTTTAATAAACTGTCCATTATATAATGAATGACGGGAATCATTGTTTGCACAAGCCCATGAGCACTGTCCAAATTTCCTTAACTTAGACTGCAAATCAAAATTTTTATGGTTGATGACCACTGAAGATAAACATATACCTAAAAAGTTAAGTATTTTTTTTTATCCAGAGTTTTGAATTGAGATCCACAAATTCTGTAAATGGCTGAATCTCTTCTAGTTTATCCATATATATATATATATTTTAAATTCAAAAATATAAATTTAAATACACATTTTTCTATCTATGTGTATGCATATTTCTAATCAGTTGGGGCTGCATTTCATTTTTATGCAGCTCAAAACACCATATATGTGTAAAGGGGAATAATCCTTAAAGAAATTCATCGTCTCCCATATTACTTTCTCTTCCATGTGTATGCAATAACTGTTCAGTGTTCTATTGTGATGTATTTCATTTTATTATTTCATTGTTACAACACAAATTATTGTAATCATTGTATGAAATTTAAAACCGCAAGGGTCCATAATTGGATTAATAAAGTAATAGTATTCTTATACTTATAAGGCGAATATGTTTTTGTATAGGAACACGCCTGGAATTCTTAATTAAAAACACTCACTTATGCAATGTATGAATTATTCGAAATACTAAGGATTTTCTTATCCTCGGCATAGATTACCGTAGCCGTTTTTTTGGCACCACTTTTTGTAATTTTCGATCCTCAATGTTCATTAACTTTGTACTTATTTGGCTTTCTAACTATTTTGATCTGAGCGTCACTGAAAAGTTTTGTATAGATTAAAAGCGCGTAAGACGTAGCAAATAATAACCTTGGTACCTCTGCTTACTATTATGACGTGTATGATGCAAGGATGAAATTAGATCAAAGCAAAAAGAAATACGAAATTGAACAGCATTGAGGATCAAAATTCATGTAAAACAATAAAGTTGTCTTAAAAATGTGTTTATAATATTTTATTATTAAGTTATTTTCTGATCATTTCATGAATCACAAATTAAGCTTAGTGGTCTTTGATAAAATTGATTGTTTGAAAATCTTTAAGATCAATTCATTCTAAGCAGCTTGAAAATGTGCAAAATTTGCTAATTCCTAAATAGAATTTAAAAGTTGGCATTGCATAATAAAATTCCTCGGAAAACAAGACAGAAATATAAAAGTTTATTTATTGGTTGTAATAGTCGAGTGATTGATTTTGACATGCTTCATAAAGTTGTTTTCTTAATTTAATCATGGAGTTTTTTGTAAATCATTCTTTAAAGGGGCACTAGCTACGAGATATAAAAAAATCTAAAGTTTGATTTTTTTCTGTTCAATCAATAATGAAAGTGAAAAAGTGAAATAAAATTCACTTTTTGCAGCCAAAAAGGTTCAATTTTGTCAAATTACGCTAAGAAACATTGATAATTAGTTTTTCACTTGCAAGTGAATGAGTCGACCTCTTTAAATCCGTATTCATGTGAACTTCAAGTTAACCCCTAGCTAGAGATTGACAACGCATGCATTGTACGTGTACGGTTATTTAAAGAAAAAGAATGTCAACAATAAAAGTGAAACTACGGTTAATCATTTGATTACTAAGTCGATGCACATAAAATCATTCTTATACGGTTAAAAACAATGAGAAACATCTATTTTTAATCTATAAAATAAAATCAAACAGACCTATAAAAATCCAATTGCACGTGTTGGTTTAATCATTCATATCCTTATTTATGTTTACATCGCTTATATGGTCATCTGAGGTCAAATCGATATTTAATTAGATTAAATTAATTAGACTAAAATACTGTAGCAGGAACAATTCTGCCTAAGATTCAGGGATGCGGACCACAGCTAATTCTAGTTTGTAAACTGATAAAACGGAGACGATGGATGCCAAAAGTGATGCGCTATAATATATCTAAGTAAATGAAAACCAAAAACTGAAAACAATATATAATTTATTCAACAAAGTACAACTTTTATCATGTAGAGCCAAAGGTAAATAGAAATGGAGCATTCAATGACTTCAAATTAACCCTTACTAAGGAGGCATGTAGCAAATACACTAACCTAATGGATACTTGGTTGGAAAGCCTGGCTTTCCTTGGTTGGACTGAATGTCAGTCCTTAGAGGATTCAAAATAAGAATCTAAAACTAGTTATATAAAATATATAAATTTCTCACAGAAGGTAACCAAAGAATTTGCAACGATGCAAATATTAAACTTTACAATATAAATAAGTATCTTTAACCAATGAATTAAAATAGCAAAAGCTATGTAATTTAACAAATATATCCTTAATAAGCTTCGTGTAAATTAATTAACAATGAAATACATCAAATATGAAATTTAGAGTTTTACCAAAGGGAGCTAAAAATTAACTAATGACTCTGTCTGCTACATTCCTCCGCCCTAAGACAAACGAAAAATTTCATCAATAAAGTCTTCAAACTGAAATGTCTATCAAATTCATGTATCTGCATCAATACGCACTCAAAATCCAAATGTCAGGATCAAACATTAAATCCAAAATACATCAGTTAAAGTTGAATCACGAGAATGTTCAAAGAAACCGCTACACCAGTCTGGTACCCTCCTCCTCCCTTCGAAAACAAATGTATATGAAATAAAATTTGACGGTGAAATTTAACAAAAGTCTATTAACGTTCATCAGATTAAATGTCTTTCAAGCAAATGTAAAACTATCACTTTTAGATAAATGTCACTGTTTAACGCATACACAAACAAACATCGGCATCAGTTTCAAAGGATAACGGACGCAACTTGAGGTCTTCTTTGTAAGTAGGCTTCAGAATCAGTGGAACGGCATATAGGATAAGGCACAGCTAACGGTTGAAATCCAACATGAAAAGTTATACCAGGCAATGTCCACCAATGTTGATCTCACAGTGGCACATTTGACGTGTACCACCGGGTTCTTTTACTGCATTCCAACGTTGTTGATGACGGTAACACAGACGTTGCGCCACCGGAGATGGATCGGGTCCATCTATATGCAAGGTTCTCAAAATAAAATTGACGATGCCCAATTTTGTGCAGGTTTCTAAATAATGGATCAGATGCATCTGTATGAGCTAGAAGTGTTCCTAACTTCAAACTTAACTTTCACTCTATTGGTTTCTGCCATGACAAAAGTCAAGAAGTCGGTCTCCTGTAAACTCTCTAAATAATAAATATTTAGCTAGAGATTATAATCCAGACAAACGAGCAACAACTCATAAAACAAACCAATTCCAACTACAACTAGCTAACAGTCTACACTTCAAACTACACAGAGGATCAGCCATAATTCAAGCCAGTAATGAAAATAAAAAATAAAACCAGTTGGGATGTGCAACATCCATCCCTTAGAAAAGGAAAAACCAAACAGCCAAAATTGAGGCGTGTGATACCTCTGAGTATATTGAAATGAATATAAAGTATAACTATATATTTACAACACAATGTAAAAACAACCATATTAAACAAAGGTAACACAATCTGAACTACAATGCTCATTCCTCAACATCCCGCCTATTTCTGAGAGCTTTACTTGACTATCTGCAGACCTTTCATCTCTAGCATGAACTTCGATAGACATATTTGGACACTAAGACCTGACATGACCTGACTGGTGACATTTAAAACATCTCTTAGGTTTATGTTTCTTACGTGATTTCAATCGCCTTCTCAAAATATTAATTAAAATTTCAAAACTGTTATGAACTGTTTCACAACAATCTAAACTTTCTGTCTCATCAATAATCTCACGATCACCAGAAAAATGAACAGCTTCATATTCAATAGCTAGTGATAAAGCCTCATCTAAATTATGAGGGTGCTTAAATGTGACAAATTTAGCCATCTCAATATTCAAACATGATGTAAATAAGTCAGTAAAATACGAATCCAAATCGGAAAAATTATCAGGATAAGCCTTATGAGCTAGTATCTTAAAACGCTGACCAAATTCAGAAATTGTTTCACTTTTCTTCAAACTGCAAACTCGCAGTTGAAATTTGAAATATGCCATCCTCTCCTTAGGATTAAACCTTTGAATGAGAACATTTTTCAAGCAGTCATAATTATACAACTGTGGCCTCTTTAAGAAACGTAAAATAGTTTGAGCATCACCTCTCAAATTCATTATCAACTGACATGCCATCTCAAATTCATTCCACTGATTCAAAAGAGAAACTGTCTCAAAATGAACAAAATAATCTGTAATATCAATGCTGATACCATCAAACAAACCTAATCATAACTGAATAAACATTTACAAAATGAACCAAACTATGAAAATAAAATACCCCAGAAATAACTATTCAAAACTGCTCTGGTTAGGACTGTCATATCCAGTAGCACCAATAACTGACTCAAATGTCTGCTCCATTTCTTATATATAATTTTGTTCAGTTACAAACCTGAAAAGCTGCTTTAGAATTCCACACCCCACCCGCACTACCAAATGTAGCAGGAACAATTCTGCCTAAGATTCGGGGATGCGGACCACATCTAATTCTAGTTTGTAAACTGATATAACGGAGACGATGGGCTATAATATATCTAAGTAAATGAAAACCAAAAACTGAAAACAATATATAATTTAATCAATAAAGTACAACTTTTATTATCATATGCCAAAAGTAATTAGAAATGGAGCATTCAAAGACTTCAATTTCACTCGTACTATTAAGGCATGTAGCAAATGCACTTACGTACTATGGAGGCATGTAGCAAATGCACTAATCTATGTTCTGGTTGGAAAGCTTGGCTTTCCTAGGTTGGACTGAATGTCAGTCCTCAGCGGATTCAAAATAAGAATCTAAAACTAGTTATATAAAATATTTAATTTCTCACAATAGGTAACCAAAGAATTTGCAACGATGCAAATATTAAACTTTACAATATAAATAAATATCTTTAACCAATGAATTAAAATAGCAAAAGCTATGTAATTTAACAAATATATCCTTAATAAGCTTCATGTAAATTAATTAACAATGAAATACATCAAATATGAAATTTAAAGTTTTACCAAAGGGAGCTAAAAATTAACTAATGACTCTGTCTGCTACAATACACACGAAACGAACCTATATATTATCTACCCATGCTCTGTAAACTGTTCATTTTAAACTTTTGATAGTTTGGATAAATGTTTAACTTTGTTATAAATCAAATATGAGAATTTGAGTCAAATCGATGACCATGAATTTGACAGCTAGTGCCCCTTTAACAAACAACAAATTGTTTCTTTCCCTGTTCTATCGATAATCTTTAAGAATAAAATCTATTAACTTAACTTCATTAATTGGTGACTAGACAAACTGATTGTCAGATTTATCATCTGAGAATATGTTTATTTCTAAATAAAACGGATTTTATAGATAAAATTAAAGTTTCAAGATAAAAAATTTAAACAGATGGCGGATCAAAGTTTCAGAGACACACATTTGAGAAGAAGCAGATTACTGAAATAAGTATGAATGAAGATAAGAGAAAAAAAATTAAAGCTTAAATGCAACTCTTTCAAAAGACACATCTCCAAAATGCAGTCCACGAAGTCAATCCGATATAGATCACAAACAAGACGTATCAACACTAAACAAACGCAAAACTAATACGTTTCCGCGAACTTTTTATTTGATGATACAAAAGGGGCATTCAAAGTCGAAAGTCAATTTCCAACGTATAAGTTTATTGAGAACACTGCGACTGCTTCTGTTATACTGAAGAGTAATAATATTCGTCGGAGCTGATAATATCGTACACCTGGTATAGAAATTAGAATAATTAAAAGGCTGAATTTCCATGTTTATGTAATGTTTGTTCTTTAAATTTCAGAAACTTGCTGGACAATGCAATGGTAACAGCTGTAACATTTATCAGGCATGCATGACAAAGGAAATAGGTTACTATTGTGTGGCATTACCTATGCACTCAACTGATAGCTACACACGTAAGTTTAGTATATCATGGCACAACCTTTTACACAAGGAAATCAGTTAACAATGTGTCATTAATGGCGTTAAATGTGTTTACCTTTCATATTTATTGCGGAGTGAAAGTGTCTTTTTCACACAGCTGACCAACGGCTCTAACGGGATGTAGTTCAACTTACCAGTTGTTTTTTTTGTGGTTAACGTTGTTATATTCAGGCTTCATTATCATGAGTATTTAACTATTTCGTTTTGACAGAACACACGAAACATAGGTCACCAATATTTGGATAAAGACATAAATGATGGCTCAACAAAGTATATTTCAGAAATATTTTTTTTTTACAGTGGAATTCACATGCAACTTTTATCTTTATATATGCCAAACAATATGTGAAATTTGTCAGTTCACTAATCAATGTGGGGGGTTATAACGATTAACTAGAAAATGTAACAACAAATGTGTTTTATATTTTCGTATTACATATGGCCTGTATGGAGTTCTATGTGCAGAATGCGTGTTAGTGTTAGACTTTTAACATTGTATACAGTGTCCTATGCATGTTTTTGATGCCTTAATGTGTATGATAGCCCAATAAGACAACACTCCATCGTAGCCCAAATGACATAGAAATTTAACAACTATAGATTACTATACGGCCTTCGATGATAAAAACCCATACCCGTATAGTCAGTTGTAAAAGGTCTCAAAACCATTCAAACGAAAAAAAATGACGGCATAATTCATAAAAAAAAAACACAAATTCGATATAACAACGACAACGACTAAATTAACAAATCTATATTCTTATATATTTTTCAGAACTTCGCCCACGTGATTGCAGTGATCTTCCACCAGGAAGTGAATCAGGAGTATATGCAATATATCCAACAACTGAAAAGTTTGGTGTTTACTGTGACATGGGTACAGCAGGATTCGGATGGACAGTAAGTGTCGTTAACGTGGTGAAGATGTTAATATTTATTGTACTGAAAAAATAGTTATTCTGTATTTTGTTTACTATTTCTTTCGTCCAGAATGCAGATGTCAATGAGTAGTGTACTCTAGTTTAAACCAGATGCTCCGCAGGGCGCAGTTTTATACGACCACAGAGGTCGAACCATGAACAGTTGGGGCAAGAATGGACACAACATTCAAGATTGATACAGGTCTGAATTTGGATTGTGATTAAATAGTTGACACAGCAAAGGTTTCTGACACAGAATAAATGTGGTCTTATGAACTTAATTTTTTTAGCAATACACTATGATGTTGAATATAAATCCCCTAATAAAAAACATTTGAATAAAAATTCTTTTTAATTTCTGAAATCGGAAAAATGTTACCCCCCACCCCTCCTCATTTTTTTTCACCTCCTCCAAACCCTTATTCCAAAAAGAATCTCAATTCAAGTTTCCAATTAACATGACAACAATAACTACTCATTTAAATACATCATAAAGTATTAAAATATAAAATAACTTACAGTCACGGTTAAAAACAATACTAATTAGCAGCAACTTCTAAAAGTAAATTTACAGCGACACATCTCAGAACAATTATCACTTCCTTTAAAATAATTTTCAATTATAAGGGATTATAAGTGTAAGGGAGGTAATCAAGTAATCAACATATATTTAACAGTATTCTTAAAATTTTAATTGGAATTGGATTATCTCCCTTACACTGCTTTAAAATTGTCTAAATTGTCCTTTAACTAGAAAAACCCTTGTTCCCCCTTCGTTTGCCTCTAATACTAAGACTACAAAAACGCTTCTTTTTGGCCCTGTTTTGGCCCCTCACTTAATATAAAATTTAATTGACTTCCATTTACTTATACATTTAAAAGTTATTATCCGGAAACCATTTGTCTTCGGACAACACTGACAACGACATCGACGTGAAAAATGTTGCGGTCGTAAAAAAACTGTTCACTTTGTCAAGCGAGCTAAATAAAGATCAGTTTTTGTCAAAAAAAGAACTGCACAAGATTATCGAATCAAAAACAGGCGTTATTGTTGAATAAAAAGTAATAATGACGAGTTTATTACTTCTATAGTTAATGTTTGGCTTTTTTCTATCCTTTGAACCCTCAGAATTGGCGGCATAAACTTTTATGTTCATCCTGCTGTAAATGTTTTTAGACACCAATAAATTCATCAAACAATTACAGAATTCCATTAAATTTGAACAGAAGATTGTACATGACCAAAATACAGTATCCAGAGCAAAATTTTAAAAATATTTATTTTCATTGTTCCGTATTTTAACATCTAACATTCAGAATTAGTCTGAGTTTCAGTTTATAAATGATCAGTAACTTTTTCAAACCTTCATGGATCTTTAGAAATTTTAGACAGAAGCTCAGTTATGACCAAAATACATCATGTTTTCGTATTACATATACTTAGGCAGCAACCATTTGATGATTTTCTGGGGGGGGGGGGGGGGGTAGGCTATGGATTTTTTTTCTGAACAAACTTTGGCGAAAAACAATCTATTTTTTTCGCGACAAGTCAAAAACAATTTTTTTCTTTCAATTTTAGCATTACATATAGTGGCAGCTGAGGGGGAAACAAACATTTTTTTTTCTCAGAATCAAAAACAAATTATTTTTTTCTCCAAAAACTGGAAACAAACTTTTTTTTCGAAAAAAAAATCAAAAGCACCCCCCCCCCCCCCTCCCCTCAGAAAATCAAATGGTTGCTGCCTTAACTAGACTTAGTATTGTTTACACTTAACAAATAAATACAGTCAGATATTAATTATAGATTTCACAACTAATGCAGAATGGACGAAATGTACATCGTTTTAACCTTTGAAAGTAATCAATGACCTAACGAGTAACCGATGGAAATGCCGTAATATCGTCTTATGATGCTGATAAGGCATTCAAATGAACGCAGATATTAGCATCATTTTTTCGAGGGAAATACAAAACTGAAAGTATGTTATAAATCGCAGAATCAAAAGATTTTACGCATTTATAAATGGATACAACCGTCATATTCCTAATTGGCTACAGTCATTTTCTTATGTAGATTAAACTTGGTTATATAGCTAGGCTAAGCTTGACCGCTTAGTTTTATGACAGTCGCATAGAATTCCTTTGTGTCGACAACAATGTGTGATCAAAACAAGCAGATGTAACAGTTGAGAACGTACTTGTGTCTGTTTGGTGGACTTTTTTTTTTACATTTAACATGTTCAGAGAGTCTGGGATTAAACTTCTTTGACATGATTCATTTGAAAATCGTCATTGATTGTTATGAAACTTATTAAACAGAAGCTTATCTTCCAGACCATTTACTTGCATCTTACAAATAAGTTGGATTTTTATTTCTTACATTTTTTTTATTTCACTAGTTAACGGACTTCCCTTTATAGTCAATTTTACACTTTTCCCCTGACATGCTTATATTTGATGATTTCGGGTCTGTTCAAAGTTTTTGATTATTTTACCGTAAAATATCCCTTTGCCTCATCATCTCATTACGAAATGAAAGTGCTTGTAAGTATTAAAGGGCAAATATTGCTTAAGGTGGTACCCAACACTTTTACTAAAATTAATTTGGCTTGTTTAATTTTCTTAAACTTTTGACAAAGTATTTACTTTTACCCTTTTACAAAAATATTAAAATTTCAAAGAAATTTGAACCAACCGTTTTATCAGCAAAATTACACTGGATATATAGCAGTTTGACAAACACTTATTTTGATCATTGAGAAGCTTAATATTCCCTTAACAACACAATGTAATTAAAACGTTTAGCTGATTTTACAGAGTTATCTCCCTGTAGTGTTAGGTACCACCTTAAATTCATCAGCGGGAATTCGAAGTAAAACTTAATATTGCATCGTATCATTGGTTGTAGTTGATTCAACTTTAACCCTGGACAAAGGAGGTTAATTCCAGTTATCTCCAAATTTTAAAAATGGCTTTAACAATATAATTATTGTTATTCTTGAAAAGAAAATGGATTCCTGCACATTGCATAAGTTTCTTGACAAGTATAAGATAATTTTGCGACTTGTATATCTAAGCATCAATTTCATTGATAAATTTCTGGACATGTTCAAAGATAGAATTTATTGAATGTTATGATCAATGCACTATATATTGTGGATCGTAAAGTATATCTATAGTGATAATCTTACCAAGATTTTGATAGCAAGTCAGTATGAGTTCAATTGGGTTTTGATAACATTTCTATGGACGATCCGTAATCATCACGCTATAAAATGTCAAATGGAAACTTACTGTGAACATTATTAATTGCGGACCTGTTTTTGTATTGTCGTAATCTAAATGTATGACTAAAACAGGTAAAGACTCATCAAAACAAGTATTAGATAAAATACAAAGGTAACAAAGAAACAGGCCGGTAACAACCGTTGCCGGATAGTTTTTCTGCACGAGTAGTCAGGTCAAGGTCCGAGGCGATAGCCGAGGACCTTAACCTGACTACAAATGCAGAAAAACTATTCGGCTGGTTGTTACCGGCCTGTTTCTTTTGTTATTTTTTTTAATCTGACTTGTACGAGGTTTCAAGAAGGAATTAATATATTTTGCAAGACTAAACATTTGAGAAACTAAGATAGCCATAAAGCAGTAAATGTAAGTTACAGTATAAACTCCTTTATTTTTTTCATTTCACTTCAACCGAGATTTTTTTTCAAGAAAATCAGGAATCTTATGATTTGATATATTAAATAAACAGGCTGTGATCTATTTTTGATGAAAATGCAGAATGTGCCATTACATCCCCCCCGCCCAATCCCCCTTTTAAAAATCGTAAAAATCTTCTTTCAATTGTTATTTACTGTGTGCATTGCTGTGTAGTCATTTATTCTTCATTGACCGAGGTAAAGGGAAGGGGTGAGATCTTACAAAGTCTGTTAAACCCCACTGTATGAATGCGCCACTTATTTAATAGTCTAGTATTTATTTTTTTTTTATTTTGGTAGTGGTGTGTTTCGGAAATTAGTGTGACATCCATTAGCGCTGAACTAGTATATATACACACTTTTGCTTAGAGGCCAACTGACGGCCGCATCCAGATGCATGAATTTCTCGCTGAGTTGAAAACCCATTATTAGCTTTAAGCTTCTTCATTTCTTTTTATCAATTTTATGCATACAGTCTTGATCTATTACTGTTATAAAAATAATGATTTTTGACTATTTAAAAATATACTTTTTGACAAAATTTGATGTAAGAGTTTCAGTTGTTCAGTTCTAATTGTATACTTATGATTCGTAACATACCATCTTCCCAAAAACATCCATACAAAAAATGTGTTGCGTGCGATGTGCTTTGTTAAGAGTTACCTCTATCAGGAATGCTTCTATCCAAAAATATATATAATTAGATACAGAAATAAATAGCTAAATGATGGATTAACCTTGTTTTATAGCTAGCTAACATACATCCTTACGATAATTAAAATAAAGATGTCTCTGCAAATGTCTAAACTAAATTTTCTTTATTTTCATTATCATAAATGTTGTTTATTTTATTTTAAAGGTTTTCCAACGCAGAATTAATTGGACTGTCGATTTTTACAAACGATGGTGTGATTACGAGATTGGATTTGGAAATTTGAAATCTGAGTTTTGGTTAGGTAATTTTTTATGATAATCAATTAAAATAAAATATGCCCATTCATTTCGTTTTTTTTATGCTACTCGAGAAACTTAGTACTAGCATGTAGAAAATGGTGGATTAACCTTTTTTATAGCTAGCTTAAATTATAATTTTGTACAATAATCGCATAAAATTCCATTATATTGATAGAATTGTGTGAACAAAACAAACACACTTTAATAATTGGTAAAAATATCAAAACAGTGCTACAGCAGTGAACACTGTGTTATAATCTTAATCACTATGATAATTATTAATAGTGATCACTTTTAGGCATCTTCGGTAGCCAAGGGTTACGATCCACTTCCCTCCTCTCCACCCTTGGCAGATTAAGCCAACATTTGTGATAACAATGTTGCGCCATCTATCGGTATAATAACGTCACGCCCATTCCGAACACATTATTCTTGACCAACGGTAGCTCTTGAACTCTTCAATTTGGAGGTAAAAACACGATAGCGTCTAGATCTGCACACTTGGTAAAAGAGGAGACGAAAATATACGTTGACATCCATGCATTTGTGCAAGAATCATACATAGGAACTTCTATTGGTCAATTAAAAACATTAAAATTGTCACTAAATATAGTAGTTTGTTTAGTGATGAAAAGAGTTGTTGCACAATAAGCACATGGCAATTGTTTACATAAACTTTCTACATTAACA
The DNA here is from genome assembly GCA_019925275.1 of Mytilus edulis. Classification (NCBI taxonomy): domain Eukaryota; kingdom Metazoa; phylum Mollusca; class Bivalvia; order Mytilida; family Mytilidae; genus Mytilus; species Mytilus edulis. Next base: position 26,047,050 of record CM034362.1, on the reverse strand, counting down.
CATGATCGATCATGTTATAGGCGATTGTTGATTGGATGCAGCGAGTTTCGACTGCGACTAAATAAAATCACAACCTTGTGTCTCCGAAATTCAATCTCAATCCGCCAAGAATGGAGAAGAGGGAAGTGGATCGTAACCCTTGGCTAGCAAAGATGACTTTTAGGTGAAATTTGGTTTACTTTTTTTTTTTGGAAATTTATAGAACTGAAATAAAAACTGATACAATTACGATAAATTGAAATTGCGTACAACTTGCGTTAACTTACTGATACAATTCGGATAAATTGTAATTGCGTACAACTTGCGTTAACTTAATCAAATGACACAACCATAAATTCACCTATTAGACAATTTAAACGCTTTAGAGTAATATGATTGAATAAGAATAATATACTAATCGGTTGATATTATTTTGGAGACGTAAGTTTTATTTTACTATTGCACAGGAAATAGATTCATAAATCTTCTAACATCTTCTGGAAACTACAAGCTTTACGTCCACCTTGAAGATTTTGAAGGTAATTCAAAATACGCACAGTATAGCAGATTCAGTGTCGGAGATGCAGCCACAAACTTCATTCTTAGAGTAACTGGATACAGCGGTACTGCAGGTATAACTTAAGAATTCGCCGTTTCAGAATCTAAAGCATTCTGGGGAATATTTTCAAAAGCGTACACCAAAATGTTGTGACTTGTTTAAAATGTTCTATACAAGTGGTGTTCAACCAATGACATTACTTTATTTTCATTTTGGTGTACGAACAATGAACAATGAATAAAAAGTATACAACATTTGTCATCGTTATAATGGAATTAAAATAACAGTCAGGAATATGGCGCTTGCTATCAAATAGTTCGTCTCTATGTATGTTGGCGTTTGTTTTTGTTGCACTTTAGATGACCTGCTGTTTCATTTGTTTTCCTCTTATAGTAGTATACCGCTGTTCACAAGTCACATCTCGCTTCAGATGAAACACATCAACTTTAAGAGGAAAACAACGAAATAACAGAACACAGAAGTGCAACAAACAACAAACAACAATGCAACATACTTACAAACGAACTGTTATATAGCAATATTCCTTATATAGCCATATTTCTGACTCGGTACAGGACATTTAAAGAAAAATAATTGGTTTAACCTGGGTTAATGGCTAGCCACACCTCCCGCTTGTATGACAAAATATCGTTAAATTTGTTGTTTACTTCATCACGGAAACTTATCCTCAGTATATGTGCATTTGCTGTGAAACACGATAATACAAGACAGTGTCTTGCTTTGAAACGACAATTATAACATAGCCTTTCGACACGGATGCTTGATTTGTATACTTTTTTGACAGTAGAAACTTGAAAATATGTCATTCATGAACGAACAAATAAACCAAAACGAAATAAATCAAGCATTCAATTTTTTCCGCAAAATCGATTTTTGAAAAGCTGTTCCCCGAACGACCCGAATAATGCGAAAAATATGAAGATGAACGACTTTTTCTACTACCAAGTATCAAAACACCAGCTGTGCTAATTTCTTTTTGGTGTTTGATATTTGTAGTCGAGATAAATAAAAATCGACATGTACATGTATTGAATCCGTATAGGACGCTTATGTCACATTTTTCATACTGGTGCATGTTATTATGCTGTATGGTATTGGTATTGGTCATTGTTGTAGGCCAAATGGTGATTAGTAATTGTATATATCGTTTTCTATGTGATTTGTGGTCTTCGAATCAAGATTAAAATTCATACTCGGTACAAATATCAGAATAAGGTAAATTTTCATCAAATTTACAGATAGCCATGACTATTATCGTGTCAAAGGGTGTCAGACCGTGAAACGTCATGTATCTGTGAATGCCTTAACATTATTAGTACCATAATGTTTTTTAATTGTCGATGCTGAAAAGTCAACTACATTAGGTTTTTTTTTACATTTTTAGGCGACAGTTTGATGAAGCATCATAACGGAATGAAATTCACTACCATTGATAGGGATAATGATTTTTTTGGCGGTCGTAACTGTGGTCAAATGCGACAAGGTGCGTGGTGGTACAATAAATGCAGTCATTCAAATCTCAACGGATTATACTTAGGAGGGGTGACAAATATCTATGCTGATGGGATGGTTTGGAAGACATGGCGCAATCAGTATTATTCTTTCAAAACTACGCAAATGATGATTAAAAGGAACTGAACCAAGTCCGACAAGAAAAGTTCAGAATACATAAACGATGCCTTTAACATTTCTATTTTTTGGTTTTGGGAGTATGACATTTCCTTGAACAGCATTTCTCTAATGGTATGAATTTCTGCCGCAGAATAATGAAACTTGTTCGTGAAATATGATGGCGCACACTTTTTGATGCACTTGAATGACATCATAAACTTGTGATATTTTATCCTTGCTCGACTGTCATCCATTTATGTGTTTGAATAATGGCTCAAAAAAGGCTAAAGGGTCTGTTTATAGTATTATTCTAGCAGCTCCTTTTTTTTTATTATGTTATCTCAAGTATACCCTCACATTAACTAATGTGTGGAAAGATATGAAAATTATATAGCCTTAATAAAATATTTGAGCAGATCAGATCAATTTGGTTTGTCCGTGTAAGTAAATAATCAATGTTAATGCCTTAGAGATGTGGAAAATGGTATCACTTAATGGTTAATAGTAATACGACTTGCGCTGTATTTTATTTTTCTTCTTCAAAATACCGGATAAAGACCACTCATTGCACATTTAGAAACATGTGACTCTGGTATAAAATCCTTATTGGTGACTCAAAAATAACAAATTACATGTACGTCACACTTAACTCAGAAACCTATAAATGAACCAAAATTTAAAACAAATACAAGGCTAACAATGTTAAGAGGCACCTGACTTTGGTGAGGCGCAAAAATGCGTCGTGTTGCATATTATGAGATGGCAAACCTCCCCTTTATCTCCAGCAAATGTAGAATAAACAAACACAACAAAACGCACAGTGAAAACTAAGCAATATGACAATGAATCAAAAATTAACAAATGCAAGCCTCAGACCTGAATTAAACTGATTGAAGCACAATCTCCCCCTTTAGGGGTTTTGTATGATCCCATCATAAAATATATGAGAGGAACATAACCCATAGCATGCCAACAACTTTTTTTAGAATGAATGTATTTATATCCAATGCAGAGATCAAATGAAAGAATTTTTTTTTTTATTTTAAATAATTTAATTTTAGATGTAACGCGTCTTCTGATTGGCTGACGTTATTTTGTTATCAGCCCAGAGACATAATTTAGTCATGTGACAGTGACGTCATCAACGTTTTTTCATGGTTCTCTACGGCTTAAAATTGAATTTAGAATTAAATTATAAGAAATGACTGTAATATTTTTTCTGTCTCTTCGAAATAACATAAAAAATGTGGTGCACACTGTTAAATAACCCGCTACGCGCGTTATTCAGTGTGCACTAAATTTTTTATGACATTTCTTCATAGACAGAAAAAATATTACAGTCATTCCTTAAAAAATGTTATTTTTAATGACCTGACACCCATATTGTAACTTATTAAACTAAATGTACTGAATAAGTTATGTTCAAAGGTTTGCCTACCTTTTCTTAGTATAGAATGTTTAATTAAATTTGAGCTTTCCAAATGTGAACTTTCCATGCATTTCTAAGTAGCCACATTTCTGCAGCACCTGCATACGGGGTATATATCTCCCAATTGATACGATATTCCCGTGCTTGTATTTCCTATCATGATTTTCTTGATAGAGGGTTGCTGCTCACAAGGAAGCTATTAAACCAAGAGTTTAAAATGATGAAGATGAAAGCATCCCTTCATAAATTTTACGGACGCCATCACGAGTTGGTTGACCGTTATGGAATGACCGTTTAAAGGATGGTATCGGATATGTTCTATACGTCGTAACTACAATCCCCTTCCCTTTCATGAATGTCACCTACATAAGTTAGACTATTTACCGGATTTGTTATAATATGAGCAACACGACGGGTGCCACATGTGGAGCAGGATCTTTTTACCCTAACGGAGCACCTAAGATCACCCCTTGTTTTTGGTAGGGTTCATGATGCTTATTCTTTAGTTTTCTATGTTATGACCTGTGTACTATTGTTTGTCTGTTTGTCTTTTTCATTTTAAGCCAAGGCGTTGTCATTTTTATGCCCCACCTACGATAGTAGAGGGGCATTATGTTTTCTGGTCTGTGTGTCCGTTCGTCCGTCCGTCTGTTCGTTCGTTCGTTCGTCCGTCCGTCTGTCCCGCTTCAGGTTAAAGTTTTTGGTCAAGGTAGTTTTTGATGAAGTTTAAGTCCAATCGACTTCAAACTTAGTACACATGTCCCCTATGATATGATCTTTCTAATTTTAATGCCAAATTAGAGTTTTTACCCCAATTTCACAGTCCACTGAACATGGAAAATGATAGTGCGAGTGGGGCATTGGTGTACTGAGGACACATTCTTGTTTTTTCTACTTCTAGTTTGACTGTCCCTCTGGTATCTTTCGTCCCTTTTTTAAAGCTTCCCGTTAAAGATAAAGCTATCAAGATCCAGGAAAGTGCAGTGTTCAGTGTTTAGCATTAGCATATTTATTTTTAGTTTAGCAGAACTTTTTTCATTAAGTTGCAACTTTATTTAAAACATAAAACTTAACATAAGTAAAAGGTTCAATTCGGACCAATGGTAAATGTTTAAATGAAAAGTAAATAAACAATCAAACGTGAATGTGCACGTGGATAAGCAATATAGCCAGAGGCGGATTTAGGGGGGGGGGGGGGGCAGGGGGCCCGGGTCCCCCCTTTTGGGAAAAAATTTGGTTGCTTATATTGGGAATCACTGAAGAGTGACTGGAGCGGGCCCCCTCTTAGGTCAGTCAGTGGGCCCCCACTTATGAAAAATTCTGGATCCGCCACTGATAGCCACGTGTATTAGATAACAGGACTAAATACATATATTCATCATTTTATAGTTATACAAGACATCATTTGGCTCTCTTATACAACAGGTCAGGCTATTTTATAAATGTGTTTAAATCATTAGTTCTTACATGATGTATTTACAAGAAGAAAATATCAAATGTCATACGCTCAATCTTTTCTAGAGATTTTTAAATATTTAATAAGTCAGTTGAATCCGTACTTTTGACATTGACCATGATGAACAAACGTTAGCTGTACATAATGCTTAATTGTAAATTCAGAAACTACTGCGTGCATTTATCATTGCGATTTTAATAAGAAAAAACTCATAAGAGGTTAAACAAAATTCTCATTTAAGGGCAGTCACTCCTATGAAGAATGATAGTCTACTTTATTCGCAAAATATGACTTGCTTGTGAATCTCGCCGTGCTAATCAAAATTGTACTTGAAAGTTTCTATTTTACTTCTTTAATTTATCGTATAAGGCAAAATCAAGATAAAAACTTGGGGCTCTCAAGAGCCTGAGTCGCTCACCTGACTCTACTTTGGTTTGGAAATCAAGTAAAATAGTTCAAATTCATGACAGATACCATGATTGAGGCCAAATTAAGATTAATATTGGCCCCGTAATTTAATAAAAGAAATCTGGCAATCTTGAAGAGTAAATCGGCGTCAAACGAGCAACACTCCATCAGCCCCTAATAAGGAACATTTTCGCCATGTTTGGTTTCATACTATTCAGTGGTTCTCTTCATTTTCAATTATATGTTGTTCTTATATTACTATTGTCTGTATTTGGATCACGCCTCTATTGTGCTCTTTCCAATAAAAATTGAATTGAATTGAATTGAAAATATCCCTTAGGGTCCTATGTTAAACCAAGTTCGCTGGCGGCCATATTGGATGATGGATCGGCTTCAAAGTAACAACACTTTGTCAATACCTCATAACTTTTAGGCACATTTATTCTATCTTGTGGTTCTCTAAAGACTAAAAGGAGAAATTAATATGTACTTCCTATAGAGACCCATGTTAAAATAAGTTCTTCGCTGGCTGCCATCGTGGATGTAGTATTGGCTTCAAAGAAACAACAGTTGGTCAGCACCTCATAAAAAATGAAAAAATGTTAACGACGACGACGACGACGAACGACGGACGCCAAGTGATGAGAATATGATAGCTAAAAAAATTACAAATCGTCATTGAAGATCTAGGACTCAAGTAAAAAGTAATCCGATTTTTTTGTTTACCACTTCCAGTCGTGGTCATCTCATACGTGGTCAAGAGTAAATACACGATCAAATCACTCGAAAAAACACGATACCCGCCGGACACTATATACCTACTGTGATTCACATTTATTTTTCACGCACGTAGTTTCCGTTATCACCTTTTAGATCACCTTTGTGTCATATTAAGAATATAGCAAAGTTCAAAATAGTACAATACAAATAGAGTATTTTACAGTGCATAATTCTAAAAGAGCAAACAAAAATAAAATTCTAGGGCTGATAAAATGTTATTGTGTTAATTTTTTTCTTGATTTACTGTATACAAAAGTTAATCACAAAATAACTCAACTCCGAGGAAAATTCAAAAAGGATAGTTCGTAGCCAAATGGCAAAATTAAAAGCTGAAATACATCAAACGAATTCACAACAACTGTCATATTCCTGACTTAGTACAGGCATTTTCTTATGTAAAAAAATATGGATTAAACCTGGTTTTATAGCTAGCTGAAATGTTCACTTGTATGTCAGTCGCATACAATTCCATTATATTGACAACGATGTGTGAAAAAATATATAAAAAAAATTTACCATGGCACAATAACACAATGACGGGATATATAAGTACAGATCCACTTCACATGTAACAAAAAAACACAAAAGGCATAAAGACAAAGCATATTAGCAAAAATGAGAGACAAGAATACAAAAATTATAATAGAACAATAATATAATGACGGGATGTATATAGGAGTACTTAGCCACGTCAAATGGATACATCAACAGACTAATCAGTAAAAACAATATTCATAAAGACAAATAAAAGAATAATATAACAACGTCAATTTAGAGTTTATTATTCCGAATCGCATCAATATTTATAAGTTAAACTTGAGTATCAACATGTGTATGAAAAACATAAGAAAACGTGGAAACGAAATAAATTAGTTAAATAAAAATTCAATTTTTTTTTGCAAAAATAAGTTCAATGTCGACCCTTCATCACGTAAGTGTTTCTTTCTCAATTGCTGTGAAGATATATTAAAACTACAAAAACAAACAATAGAAGCTGCTATTATCTTTTCAACCTCGCATTCCGAATAACTTTTTAAACGAAATTTAGAAAAGCAATCTGATAATTAAAAAATTATATCTGCCAAATGACACAAACACAGTTTACGTGTACATGAATCTGATTATAAATACGAATTCAGAATACGACTCGAAAACATTCCAACTGGAATAAATAATATTTTTAAACTTTTGTCCATTTTCCTTGTTATATTGTATTTATATTAATGGGTTCAATGGTCGCTTGAACAAGGTAATAGGTCTACATGATGTAATGCATGGTTTGAAACATGTATTGCGCCGTAGAATTTACAAACCTTTCAATACGGTCAAGGCTGCAGCATGTCACACTACGTCTAGGTGATAATACTATTTTGATCAATCAAAATATAAACTTCCAAGCTACTTGGTTTTGTCAATGTTATCATCAGAAGAAAACTGAATAACTTTTTTGCTGTAAAGATTTCTTGATAATCAACATCCAAGCTTCTTTGTTCTGTCTATTTTCTTTATAATTTAATTTTGGATGTAACGCGTCTTCTGATTGGCTGACGTTATTTTGTTATAATTTAATTCTAAATTCCATTTTAAACCGTAGAAAACCATGAAAAAACGTTGATGACGTCACGGTCACATGACTAAATTATGTCTATGGGCTCATAACAAAATAACGTTTTACGTTTTAAAAAGAATTACTACTTTTAAACCATTTCCTATAACAATAATACTCAGTTTCTGTAGGAATAGGACACCCTCCCCTTTTTTTTGGCGCTTTAACTTTATTTTTTGTAAGTAAATATTATACAACAACTGTCCTTTGATGATGTATCTTTACGTAAATATGTGGTTCTATTTACTTTTGGAGAGAAAAAAAATGATATTCACTGAGGCCATATTTTAACTTTCATGTACTAACTTGATATGTTAATTTCTTGTCAATACGATATTTCAATAGCGGTAGTTAATAAATTTTATTGAAAATATTAGACGGTCAAAATTTAATGTTTTTTGGGGGTAAAATCGTACTAAAAAAGACCAAGAAAAAGTGTAAAGTAATTAAACTAAACCAATATTTATAAAAATATTTATAAAAATATTTAAAAAAGGCCAAAAAAAATTAATAAAGAAATAAAACAAGGGATTGCAATTTGTTTTTATAGTTTTTACATTCATCATGATCGCTGTCCTTTGCTTGCGGTTAAACATTGCGTCGTTGGTGGTCGTGCAACATGTCAATATTTATATTTCCTTTTTTTTTTACTGTTATGCTTGTGTCATATATATTTCTGTTCTTTTAAAAATTTGTGTCCAAAATTTACAAACCTCTCTGTATTTCTAACCGTACGTATTTCCTTTTTTAGTAGAAAGTTTTGCATCGTTGTTGACATCGGGAAAGGGTGCTCTCAGACACGCCCGTGTTCCAGTGTCGTCAAAAAAACTTTTAAGAGGACCCCTCAAAGTGACCGTTCCCAAGTCGCTCGTCGTTAGAAACATGCGTTTAAAATGCGCACTGTTAAAGGGCCGAGCCACCTTACACTTACATTTTACGTTTTCGAAATAATTGTGAGGTTCAGTGACATTTTAGTAGAATGGACAGACTTAATTGTTTTATCAAAAACAAATAAAATAGCTATAACAAACTGAAAAGTGCGCCGTATCGATTGTACATTTTTTTCTTCAGTTCATTCTGATTATATAATTAAAAGCCTTCATTTTTGCGATTTTTTTTTTTATTTTTTTTTTTGGGGGGGGGGGGGGTCGCATAATTGCATCAATCATAAATCATATATTAAATCATATTCATAAACTGTAATAATACTTTAATTTTTTTGTGTATATGCATGCTTTTTAATTTTATAATTTTTACCTACTAATAAGAAAACGAGCGGAACCGACCCGCTATAAATAAAAGATATAAAAAAATAATATTTTAATTTGTGACCAAATTCACTTAACTGCCTCTCAGTTCGCAATAAAGTGGTTTCCATTTCAAATTTTATTACAAATGTACTCATTAATTGTATGAACATACAAAAGTTGTATGTTTTCCTGCATAAATGAGAAATCTATTGCGTCGAAGAAATTCTTTTCACCGACATACTTATGCTTAACCTTTCAAGGTTAGTAACAGCACCTCGCCATTGCAAAATTAATTTCATACCAATTGATCAATAATTGCGTCAACATAAACAAATCTCAAGGCTGCACACAAACATCTGAAAAATATATAATATCATTGATATTTAATAATTTTGTATTGATATATCTCTAAAGGGCGTCCTATTACCATACAGAGTTCAATGACCATATATGTTTTAATGTACTCAACACACCTGTACATGTAAATCCTGCTAATAATTCTTGAAGGTTGAGAATGCGGCATCTCTGCTTATTTATATATATGCTATCGCTTGCTTGCGAACGTACACAACCTTGATAAAGGCCCCTCATGGGGGGTCCTAGTAATCACATAATCACCATTTTTTTGCCAATATAATCACATAATCATTAAATATTTGCTTATCTTTAGTAATCAAATAATCATAAACTAAAAATACAGTCCTAGGTAATCAAATAATCATGAAATATTTGGCTTAATAATCAAATAATCATTAAAAAAACGGCCAAGTAATCACATAATCAAAAACCCCATGAGGGCCCTCTTGATAATATCTCCGTACCAACATTGCAACATGTGTCTATGTCCCTAGGTAATTGTATTGTGGACAGGACAATTATTTATTTGTTTTGCCCTCCCCCTTTTTCCAAAATCTTTTATTTTTTTGTTTTCAATTATTTTCGCATTTTCCTGCACTATAAAAACATAAAAATACAAATAACTATAAATTTTGCTATTTAGTATCAGTTCCAAGTTCACTGATTGTAATATAAAGAGCGCGAAAATTATTAAAATTAAGGGGGGGGGTAGATTTTGGTAAAAAGGGGAAGGGCAAAAAGCGTTCCTGTCCCCAAGTACCTATACCTTTTACTGAATAGCTCTCTTTGTATTGTGTATCTGCGATATATATACGATGCTAAATCAGTGTAATTATGATTTTTAATAATACCATATTTGTTCATAATTTCTTCTTATCGTTTGGAAATTATTTTTTTTTATTCATTTTAAGTAAGGGAACGGGAAAAGCGATCAGTAACAATGCATAGACAAATATCAATAATAAAATTTCTATAAAATAAAACAGAAGCTCTATCATTGTGAAAGTATTACGTCACTGTATTAAAAAACTCTAAACAAAAATTTCTGTCAAAATCAAACAAGATATTACTTTATCACTTTACACCATATTTTTAGTTTGCAGTGATATTCTGAGGATAATCAAATATGCCTTTTAAAACGATTTGAAATAAAATTATGAAAAGAAAAATAGGGGTTAACTTAAGCCCCAGTCCCACTAGACCACGATCGCACCACGCTCACCGCGATCTAAAATAAATTTAGATCGTGGTGAGGTCGCGGTATGAGCGGCATGAAAATGTTAATTTTCGTTGCTTTCACGATGCCACTACGTCCTAATTACGCTTCTACAACGATCCCGCTACGATTAAACCACGTTCTCACCGCGCTTATTCTGCGACCTCACTACGCTTATAAAGATCTTTCTACGCTCTTCACGTTCTCACTATACGACCATACCACGAGTTATCCGATTGCAACACGATTTTACTGCGATTATAGCACGTTCTTATCACGATTGTACTACGTTCATACCGCGATCTCACTACGTTCTCAGCAATACCGTCAATATCGTGTTTCATATCAATATAATTCCATTCCTTCTATTTCTGATTAAAACGGAATTTTCTCGGAAACAATACATTCATGCCACCAAAATCTACTAGAACACGTGGGCGTGGTGGTAGGGGTTGATGAAGAGGCATAGGGAGCAAAGTATGAACGCCATACTAAACTCCATATACTACACAAGAAACTAAAATTAAAAATAGTACAAGACTAACAAAGGCCAGAGGCTACTGACTTGGGACAGGCGCAAAAATAGTGGGGTTAAACATGTTTGTGAGATCTCAACCCTCCCCTTATACCTCTAGCCAATGAAGAAAAGTAAACGCATAACAATACGCACATTAAAATTCAGTTCAAGAGAAGTCCGAGTCTGATGTCAGAAGATGTGACTAAAGAAATAAACAAACTGACAATAATACATAAATAACAACAGACTACTAGCAGTTAACTGACATGACAGCTCCATCCTTCAATTAAACTGATACTATACACATAAGTAGTATAATACTTGTCATCAAGAGATGTCGGAACGACCAATCAAACCTAAATTACAACCTATTGTTGGTCCATAAAGCTCAAATGACGATATCTTAGTGAACGATAGCAGAGATGACACAGATGTGTCAATATATATAGGAAGATGTGGTATGAGTGCCAATGAGACAACTCTCCATCAACGTAAAAATCTATAAAAGTAAACCATTATAGGCCAAGATACGGCCTTCAATACGGAGCCTTGACTCACACCGAACAGCACGCTATAAAGGGCCCTAAAAAATACTAATGTTAAACCATTTAAACGGAAAAAACCAACGGTCTAATCTATATAAAAACGAGAAGCATGGTTGAGCTGTTAGAGCAAATGCATAGCCAGAAATTAATAGTGGTTTTGCTAATTAATATTCATAATATGTAAATGAGAATTGTACCACGTGATAGTACTTTGAACTGCACTGGCTTGATAGGCTTGATATAAAACACGGATATTATAAGTTTCCCGTCACAGAGTCCTTATTTACAATCACTTTGATATTTCCGTAAAGTTGTCAGGCGGTCAAAATCAAAACAATAAACGCGAATTTAGTGAATTTTTCGTGCTTTCGTGAGTTTATTCTTCTTGAAATAGTGACATTTTAATTTTACGTGGGAACCTAGAGTTCAACGACTACACATACAAGGTTTGGACTTGCTTATTCTTTGGAAATTCAAGTTTCATATTTCACCCCGGCAACCTGTTTTTGTAATGACCTTGTAAGTCAATTTTCAACACGAAGTTTGCAAATTTGACGTTTCAGCCATTTTAGCCTGTATTTTACACTGCAATGTTAAAAGCCTCTCGCTTCGATTTTTAGAATAGCCCAGGAACCTGTATTTTTGCAACAACAGTCATTATGTTTCGTTTAAATGGTGTACTGTGAAAGTACTTTAATTCGTGGGTATCAATTTTCGTGGTTTGAGGAAAATTTACATGTTCGTGGGTTTTTAAATTCGTGGATTTTAGTTTTCTAGAAATAAAAAAATAAAAAATAAAGACAGGTTACAAATAGTCTGGATTGAGGAAATTGCAAAGTAAACATTGATCCGTGTAAATCGTAGTGATGACACTAATTAACTCATGATAAAGTGATCAACAGATTAAAGACCATTGAAGGTGTTATTAGGCCATAAACATGTCACCTAAAGAAAACAGTAACATAAACAATACTATTAACGTATCTTGAATTGTCAAATAATTCTTATCAAAATCAAACCCAGCATGAAATTATAATTTCCCATATGTACGAGAACTACGAGGATATAAAATGAACACTTTATCATACCAGCATATCAATACTGGAAGTCTGACTTTTATCGATCAAAAATATTTGTGAGATAATTAAAAGATCAAAAGTTGTACAGTTTAGGTATTAAAGATTAAATGGGTATAATTATGCATGCGGTTGTAGTTCTATGACTGCTATTAACGAATTCTTAGATTTGGCGTTATTCAATATATTCTCTAGATCATATCAGTAGTCAAACCTATCGACGGGGATCTCCCCATGTCTTGATTTGCTTATTGGTTGTTTTATTTCGTTGGACACTTAAATTCGTGGATAAAGTCATCCACGAAAACCACGAAAATTGGTACCCCACGAATAAAAGTACTTTCACAGTATATTGTTGTATATATTCATTTTCTGCCCCGGCAACCTGTCTATCACTTAAATTAAAATTAAAACAGACATTTTTTCAAAATTCCCTATCATTTTAATGTAATTTCCGTGACCCGTATCCGATTTCTTTAGTATAATATTCAAATAAGCAAAGTGGCGTTGATTTCTGGATATGGGATAAATACATTCAGACAAACAAAATCTAGGGAGTTTTTTTTATATATTTTATGTGAAAATGACAATAAAAATGATGGTCGTAGTGTGAACGTAGTAAGGTCGTGAGAAGAGCGTGATGAGGATGGCAAGAGCGTGCTAGAATCGTACTATGGTCGTGAACAGCGTGGTAAAGTCGTAGTGGAAGCGTAGTTGGGTCGCGGTAAGAACGTGATGGTCGTAGTAAGGTCGTGATAACGTCGTTGTGAGATCGTAGCTCAATCTCTCCGAATAGAATCACACTTTCGCTACGCTCTCGCTACGATTGTACAGCGACCTTTGCGATCTTACTACGATCTTAGTGCGCTCTCACTACGCTTCTAGTTTACAACTTCTACAACGACCTAATTTCGCCACGACCGCACCACGATTGTTTTGAACATGTTCAAAGTTGGCCACGCTCTTCACGATCTTGAAGACCTCACCACGACCGTGGTACGACCTTACTGCGACCTACACGATCGTACCGCGATCATCAAAATTTGCATTTTTTTCACAGATCGTAGTGGCCTAGTGGGACTGGGGTATTAGAGGACAAAATTATGTAATTGCAAAACATTGATAAAACCAGAGGATACCGTAAATCTGACAGAATGCAGAAACAAGATGAGCGGTCTTCCTTAAGTAAGAATATATCCGGTTTCTTTTCTTTTTACATAATATGCATGGTTATTTAAAATAATTTTCTATTTCTAGTATAAGCAGTGCCGAGGGAGAAAAGGGGGTATGAACGCTGTAAAAGGTGAGCGAAGAAAGATGAATACTTTTGGACGAATTTTGACAAAAAATATATTATTTTTCAGTATCAAAGGGGTTAATGCTTTAAAGCAATCCGATTGATTGGATTTTATACTTATAAGGATTTTATACTTATAAAATATCTATTTATAGATATGGTGTTACGTGATACCAGTAGTCACGTCCTCCTGTCAACTGTTACCTTGTAAACTCTGTCATGCTTGCACTTAATCTCGTGTGACTCTCGTCACGCTTGCACTTCATCTCATGTCGGTCTAATTCAACGCAGGTTCGTATTAATATGATATCGTTCTGAATATGCATGTAATATTTGCTACTGGACTTTAAACAGCCATCCATCCGTACATGATTGAAAGTAAAATTTGTTAGATTTGTCACGGCAACATTGTGAATAGTCAAAACCATCACGAGGTCAATTTATGATCTGGCCCGATTTTCGTAAGCTTTTATGTTAACATGCGGTGATTCAGACGGGGTGCACTCATCTTAATCAATTAAAAGAAAAAATTACGGACAATTTTTCATCGAAATATATGGTCCGCTATCTCCTAATTTAAAGAATCGCCCCGTTCCCTTTAAAATCAAAGACTGGAATTATGCCTGGTATTTTTAAAGCCGGAACTGCACAAGAATTCATATTAACAAAGATTTTACAATGCAAAAAGTACTAATCAGATCAAAAGAGAGTAAATCTGAGATTTCACTTGGTTCTTCTGCGACTTACTCTAGATTTTAAATTATTTCAGATAAGTTTTTAAAGGAAAGCAATTTGAAATTTTCAAAAAATGTCACTAAACACAATCTTTTCTCGCTTAGGATCGGCACATACATACTGTGACAGTTAAAAGAGAGTTTTAGAGAATTTAACCTTAACAGTATCAAAAAAGATTGAGCGGAGTAGGATATGCTTGAGAAAGAAGCAATAAGGACCAGAGTTAATAATAAATCATTGTATTTATTAAAGAATGAATTGCATCAAAAGCATAAAAGAGTATAGATCTTTAAAAGTTGCAATGTACGGTATCCGAAGGTTGAGTTGTACTGACGTCCTAAACTGAGAAAAACATATGTTTCTGGTTTATTTACGTTGCCGATAGACCCGCAACAACTTTGTTGAAAGAGGCGGCCTTTTCGTATTATTAAAATTAAAAAGCATTTTTTGAACATTGCGCAAAACCTTTCCGTTGTTTATGAAAAAAAATGGAAGAAAGAAAATTTCATTTGAAAGAAAAACTTTTAATCGCGCACGTTTGAAAATCACCCCATCCTTTACTTTTTATCTTTTAATATAAGAAATGTATTAGGTTTTTTAGCCTTCTTATATAACTAACAAAGTAAGACCGTGAGACCGTGCGGTCTAACAAATTTCTGATAATATCGTTAACAAAAACTGAACAGTGCGATCAACCAATCACTAACGTTAACATATAATACCATAGTGCTTTGAATTCTAGCAAGTACGGTCTAACAAAATCTTTTAGTACTGATAACATTTTTTTTTTAAATAAACCAATCGCTGATATTGATCCTCCTGACATCATTGCTATCTTCGCCATTTTTGTTACAGAAGTTATTTTCAAAGATCTTATTTAGTAAGTTTATTTTTATAAGTCCATGACACAAAACAGACATATATCCAGATCATGATGACATTCAGATTGGTCATAGTAATCAGCTGGTAATGATATTGAGGGTAATGAAATCCTTTTTATAAAATGTTAAACAACACAAGTTTTCCCGATGTACTCGGTTTTACATTAGTGTTGTTTGCAACGCCGTATCCTTCAATTTCATTAAAGACATCAAGTTGAACATAAATTTGAACGGTGTATGATGTGCTTGCAAAAGTGATAAAACAGCCGTACATAAACGCCAACGTGTATAGAGATTTTCACTGAAAGGGGACTCCGGAAGGATTCCGATTTTGATTCCATTTTATATTTTTTTTTAGCTCTCTACGTTTGAGGTAGCAAAGGTATATATATGAATAGGAAAACAAACAAAAAGTTTCTTTTTTTCTTTCTTTTGAAATAGTGTTATTATATACGCTGTTAAAATAAACAGGAAGATATTTAGTACCTTTTGCAAGATTGTCATATTTTTAAGAATTCTTGCATAAAAGTGTAAGCAGATTCAGTTCTAGAATTAATAAATTAAAGTATGCTACCGGGACTGCGGTTTGTCAAACTAAAATCACCATGGACCTGCTAGAGCACTATATTTTTCATTACTGTACAGAAGACGTTTAAGAGCTGTATCTTTTCTCTATAGAGCTAAGTATTTAGTGGCAATCTATTTCCGTCTTGGATTATGTATCTAACTTCACAGGCACTTGTTTCTATCCATGGGAAGAGCTGTCAACGTATATTTATTCCGCCTAACAGAAGTTCCACTAGAAACTTTATTATAAACAATGTCATAATACCTATTCCTGTTGGAACAAATATTCTATACTATTTATTCCGTTAGGAACATATACTGTAATATATATTCCTGTGGAAATAATATTCCAGAATATTTATTCCAATCCTTTTGGAACTTATATTATGAAGGAACTTATATTCCGTGACAGACCCACTATCAACATAAATTTACGTAAATATACGTTGATTGTGGGTCTTCTCATGGATAGAAACGTAAATATACGTTGATTGTGGGTCTTCCCATGGATAGAAACAAGTGTCTGTGATCTGGTCTATAAAAAAATATTTTGCCACAGTTTTGTATTTAGTAACAATCTATTCATGCATTAGATAATGTGTCTGGTTTTTTATTACCACTGATTAAATCACCAATCAAACCATATAAATAGATAGAGTTTGAAATAAATATCTGGAACCGGAAACCAAAGACAGAATGAATAGATAAATATAATTATAACTTTTTTTATGCACCACAGTAACATATGTATATTGGCGGGACTAGACACAACCTAATTGTAGCTGATTTTATTGTCGTGCTATACATGTAGGTAATAAAGATACAATACAGTATCAGACATGTGTTAAAAAAAGTACTAACTATTATCCTAATAATTTCCGATAATATCAATCAAATGTCATTCAAACTATAGTGATGCCAGGGTATCAAACTTATATTCTGTCACTTTAAATTCGTTATAACCACATTCATTTTATCACAGAATGCAAACAGGGTAATTAAAAAACAGCGCCGATTGCAGTCCAAATTCAAAAACATTATAAAACACTTTTATAAATCACACTTATTTTTGACATCCCTTTTATATGACAAAATATATTTACTTTATGATAAAACTTTAGAATTATGTGGTCAATGCATAGCCTCAGCAGTTTCAACGTTTTTTTCTGTAAGACGCCACCAAAATCCATTAATCTCTCAAAGTCTCGCAGAGGTCAAAGATTTTGTCAATTTTATACTGAAGAGCCTCTCAGATTCTTTTCCTGTTAACATGGTTAAAATATACTGTTTCAAGACCACTGCTTGTAGAAGTGGTCTTTAACTTTTACTGTTGTCACATAAACATGCAATTTTTTCACCCAATTTCAAGTTTTTGAAGTTTTTTTACCATAAACTATTCTTCCATATATATTAAATGTACTTTAAATGTAAAGAAAAGTTACAAAAAGCACACCACATGAGTATAGAATGGTCTTAGGCCATGTAAGATTAAAGATTATTTAGAGTTGATTTAGGCCGTAGCACATATTTACATATAAAAATGCATACAGAAGCTATCTGAAATGGAAATTTGTTACTGTTTGTTTATTTCTATGCTAAGATGTTATGACACAAGAAGTCTAATTGCAAAAATACTCAAGATTGCATTCAACTTTTTTTTTTTTTGCAGACAGCATGGTTTTTTCACTTTTCAAGGAAAACTTGCATGCAGTTTTAGTCTCAGTTGGCATATATTTGAACCACTAACTATCCTAAAGAAGACATTGAAGGTTGCATATGAAATAAATAAGGTGTACTGATCATTGTAAAGTGCTTTTTTTTTTTATTATAGATTTAGTAAAATATTTATGATTGACTACAGATGGACACATACATGAAACAGGGCCATGAAATACAACATATTTTGCACATTTTTTCTGTGTTAAAATCTACTTTTTTATAGATTCAAAGTTCACTAATGGGTTATATAATTTGAATTGTGTACAGAAACACAAATATCAAAGCATGAAAAGCTTTCAGATAGAACTCTTATGCATAAACATGGAAACTGCTTTAAAATGCTTATTTAGCCGTAAAATGACAAAATTTCTATCAAACAAAGATTTAAATTCTTTACTTTTATTGAGTTTGACAAATTGAAACCAGCAAACTATTCAGGGAAGTTGCCAAAGTACAGAATCTACATTTACTGATTTCATCTCTTAGGCCTGAGAACAGTTATTTCGTAGTGCATTTCTTTTAGACAATAGATTAAAATTAAAAAAATCTCACCAGTTCAATCTCAAAAAGATTTTTACAATGTAGTGTACTACTATTGGGACAAATAATAGCCAAATTTTAGAATCTTCTACCAGCTCTAACTCAAAATATTGACAATTCTGTGTTTAGGGGGTCTAAAATTCAGTTTGACAGCTTCAGACATACTCATTTTAGACCTTTTGTAACTGAACCAAATCACTACTCAACATAAAAACTCAACACCCAAATTTTTTAATCAAGTAATTTCATCCCCTTACTCGATATTTCATGCATAAAATGTCAAAAAAATGTCAAGAAATAAATTAGGAAAGGGTATGAAACAAATTGGCAAGTAATACACTGTTCACACTAGGGAATATATATGTGGACAACCAAAATGGAAGGACGATAACTGTGTCCTCAGACCAATTGCTAAACCTCTTTTCTAGTCTCTAACTTTAATTTGTCTCAACAAATGTTATAAAACTTATACACTGCTTATAACAACATAACACAGATTAAGTTCAAATTTGACTGTCACTGTTACTGTTCTTGAGTTACATGCATTTATGCTTCATTATTATAAAATGGAAAATATTTCAAATCTATGGTGGATCGGACAAACTTTTTTATACGGATTATATTTATTTAGATATGATTTACAAACTTCAGAAAAGGTTGAGAAGCATTTTAATTTTAGGAAATTCCAACCTGAAGCAAGTTGTACCAATGGAAATGATGGAAGACCCAGTTAGAATACTGTGCATACCTGGGGCTACAATTAAAATCAAAGATGACCTAAGCTGAAGTGGTGAGACTTCCTATGCATGTAACAGGAGACCAAACTTTGACCACCTTTGATATAAAGAATGAAAATGATGTCTATTATTATAAGAATGAATGGAATATATTCCGGTTGAATGTCACTTTTTGTTTTTATATCCCCTAGTCCCTACAAACAAAGTTTTGGGATATACATAGAAATCCCTATATCATCCATCTGTATGTCCATAATTTTTGCAAGTGCAACCCCTCAGAACTGCTGAAATTGATGACATTACACAGCAAAAAACATTGGGTTTCTTATCAGCGAGGTGTATAGGCTAGTTAGGATAGTCGAGTTATGAAGGGCAAGTTATGACAGACGAGTTGCAAGTAACAAAAATATTATGTTTCTCTAATTTCTAAAGAATTATATATACAGCGAGTCTTAAAACGGTTGTGGCGTCTGATTTTTTAAACAGAATTTTTAGATTTACTTTACATTTAATAAACAAAGTATAAATCTACCCAAGCTTAGTTATACATTACATGAGGAAGGGTCCCGGTATTTTGATTGCAGGATTTGAAAAAGTTATGTGATAATTATTTATAAGAGCCTATATGTTAGAAAGTAATGCACCCATAAAATTCTTTAATGAGAGTGACATTGTTCATTTTTTTAAATAAAACGGGATAAACTGTAGATACAAGACAAAATGTATACTGTTCTGAACAAATCAAGCATAAGAAAATTAATCATGTAGACAAATAAAATATACTTGCAAATTGCCAGAACAAATATTGCCTCTACAGCTGCCCCAAAAAGCCCACTCTTAACGAAATTTGCAGCAGAAGAGATCTTTTACATATATGTGCTATAGTTTTAGTTACTATCTCTTTTTACGTTTAAAATGACACTGACAGTGTTGTCTTATCCAGGCCTTTTATAGCTGACTATGCGGTATGGGCTTTGCTCATTGTTGAAGGCCGCACGGTGACCTATAGTTGTTAATGTCTGTGTCATTTTGGTCTTTTGTGTATAGTTGTCTCATTGGCAATCATACCACATCGTCTTTTTTATTTTGGCTATGAATTTAATGATAATGATGATAATTAAACTACAAGCCATCCACAGTATTTCAAAAGGCTATCTGTTTCTGCAGAAAATAAACATACTTTGTGTAGAGATTACATTTTTATTACACGAATCAACAATACTGTATACAATTCTATAAGCAATCATCATTCAAAAATGTTTAAGAGATACACAAAAAAAATATGAAAATAGTTTTCCCCATTTTCAAGCATTTTGACTTTCGTAACTCGAAATAAAGATTTTTAATAAATATAAAAATAATAGTGCTGGATGGGGGATTTTTGTGAGTTGACTCGCAGTTCTAGTTTATTCAGGTTACACACGTTTCTTATTTGTAAATGCAGTTTTTATGTGAAGTGTAGATATCACATGAATGAATACTAATATCGTAAAATATATCATATTTTTGTTATTGGTTAATAAAGTTCATTTTATTGGAATTTTGTTTCCAGTGTATAGAAATGAAGAAACTCATGGGAGCCCTTGCCAAAAGGAAAAGTGTGTCTTCAGTTGAGATTGGTAGAAAAAAGAAAAAAAACATTTTTCATATTATTTTGCATAGTGTGACTACAAATGACCATTTATAATAATATAGCAATTAACGATATTATTCCATCAATTTGTTTTAGAAAAAAAACGAAAAAAAAACAGTTTACCTACATTAGAATTTTAATAATTTTGCCATTAAACCTTAAAATGTGTATTTCTGAACCCCTTTATACTTTTTACTGGAAAATCCCTTACAACAATGCATGCTGTTATTGTTTTGTAAGTCTAGAAACATGGCCCTATTACAGAAGATGCATCTATTTTTCAAGAGGAATTATATGATATTGAAATTAGACAGATATGCAAGTTACATGTAAAAAGTAAAGTAACAAAAATATGGAACTCTGAGGAAAATTAAAAATGTAATAGCAAAATTAAAAGCTGAAATACATCAAGCAAAAAGAAAACAACTGTCATATTCCTGACTAAGTGCAGTCATTTCTTAGATTTAATCTGGTTTTATAGCTTGTTTTAGTAAACCAGTACTTAAAAATGATAAGATTGTAAGAAACAAAGCAATTGACCCAAATCATCATGCATGGTATCATTTTCAGATTTTTTACAAAGTTTATAATATTTTATATGAGAAAAACAATAAACTTGTTAATTATATAAGATAAAATTGCATTATCTTTTGAAAGGAGATGTGTGTTAAATAACTGATAGCTTGTATAAAAACTTCTGTTCATAAATTACTTTTGAACACAACATATACATTTTACATCACATGATAATACATTGATATAATTTTGAAGTGGACTCACTTACACATGAGCCGGAAAAAAATAACTACCAACAAAATTACTTAATAATTGTACAACTACTGTAATCCCTTCTCTTTTAGTTCAAGACTGTTGAATGTTTTAGTACTTTCATCTCATATTTAATATATTGCATTATTTTTATAGGGTATAGACGAGTGATCTAGTGTTTGAGTTCACCGTAGATGTGACTGTCATCCTAACAAACAAAGGTTTACATAGTATTTATCAGGTATTGTTGTATATATTTAATAACTTATGCCGATGTAAAGAATATATTTAGACTCCATTATAATGTATCTTGAATGCATTTATTTAAATATATATGCAGTGTAATGCAAGAAATATTTCTTAATGTGAGAAATAGACAACAGGCTACTAACATGAAAAAATAGATTTGATTTTCTAAGGCTTGTCACATTTATTGAATGATCGACTTACAATAAAAAATGGAAAGGGGTAATGTGTCAAAGAGACAACAACCCGACCAAAGAGAAGAAAACAGCCCAAGGCCACCAATGGCTCTTCAATGTGCACTATTTTTTATTCTTATAAGCAAAAAATAAATAAGAATTTATGTTCTTATGCCTTCATTTTTTTTTGTAAGCAACATTCAAACAGACAGAGATTTTACATTTGAGGTTAGTTATATATATACGTTCAGAATTCATCGTGCACCATTTGAAAATATGGTAAATTACTTTGAGGATGTTTGCTACTCAGCTTTTCATAAAACTGTTAAATATTGATAGGTGATTAATAAAGGACAAAAGAGCAAAAAAACAATTAAAGGACTGTCTTGTTTGTGTTTTTGTTTTGTTTGAGATATATCATGAGATATAGGCTATTGAAAATTTGTAGGAAAAACTCTCTCTTGAATTTCGATATCTTAATCATTGACAGTCTTACTTTGCAAACACTATTACAAAATGCTAGGAAGCTAAAATTACAAGAATTTGATAAGATTTTTACAAATGACTTCTTTCCGAATGTAAGATTTTGAAAAGAAAAATGAATGTTACATTTTTGTCTTCAAATGGATAGAACTATAGAGGAATTAGGAAATCTGGCAAAATTTTAAAACTTGACTAGCAAACATCTTTCATTAATATGGATTTAATTCTGCTGTATGGTGTTATTTATATTTGAACTTAAGGAAAATTGATATACACTAGAATACAGAAGTTCAAATTAAGGTTGGTTCTAGGTCCATCATGACCTTCCATTTGTGGGTTAAAAAAATCCCACCGGTAGTTTGTTTTACCCAATGTACTTGCCTATATTTGCAGTTAAAGACAAATACAAAAACGTTTTGAACAAAAGTACAAAAATTTGGACCTTTATTTGCCTAACGTGAATTTGAACCTGTGGAAAAAAGGACATACAGTTTTCAACAAGCATTTAATTCTTTTGTTTTCAATACATCATATAAAAGTATTATGTAGAGTGGGTGGTTAATTTCAATATGATTTGCTTTTTTCTTTTTATTAGATACCGAATAAAGAAAATCCTGTTTAGGAAGAGGGGAGTTTCTGTGATGAGAATGATACACATACATAGAGCATTTGGTAGTGTATAATAATAAGTTAAAAAAAAATTGAATTGGATACAATAAAATTTAATAATCTGTCCATGCTCATCAAAAACCAATCCTGCTTTATAAATGCACATGGATTTTACGTATCCTTATCGTCCTTCCCTACGCCTATATCACCCTGCTCTGTCGCTCAGTAATTCTCGTATCAAGACTTCAAAACGAGACCAGGCATTATCAGCGACGTCACAATGTGAGAGGAGAAGTTATCAGCGACGTCACAATGCGAGAGGAGACGTTATCAAGCTTCCTTTCGTCAAGTGTCAAATTGTCTTAGGGAGAGGAAAAAAGACCATTAATAGAATGATAAACAGGTAATCAAGTTTTCTACGTATAGATATCATAAAATATCAGCCGCTCGACACAATGTGAAACTTTTAAGCTCACTCGCCAAAAAGGTTCACATTGTTGCTCGCGGCTGATATTTTGTGATATCAATGTGCAGAAAACCCGATAATCTATACTTATCTGGTCCATGTTTTATCATTGTCAAGTCTACATCCAGTATTACCAAAATGTGTTTTTCAAAACGAAAGTAAAGTTTTTGATATTATATTTTAGTGTTTGATATTATATTTTACACAAATAAAGAGTCTAAGGCAGATATCAGTACACTGATGTTGCTCACTTCAAATGATGAACTGTCAGTTTAACACTTTACGTTAGAACATTGAATTTTTTTCAAAGTAAAGTTTAATATCGGTTTTTTTTATATTGTCAATCATTGGTTTTATGATAGCCAACTGATTACCATGGTTGTCTTTTGTTACTAAGTCTAAAAATCCGTATATATGGTTATAAGACTCAAAATTCTTGCTGGCTCAAAGATTTTTTGGAAGCCCTGATAAATAACAATATTTTCTAATACAAAATGTCACCATTTTCAATCTGACAACAGACTTTTATTTTAAATTAAGTTTGATGCATTATTTACATTTGAACATAAAAATTATGTTGATAGTTTGTTTTCTTTCAAGAAAAATGCTATTTCTGCATATACTGCCTCTTTGAAAGTCTTAATTTTGAGTATAATTTATCTATAAATTTATAAAAAAAATCTCAAACATGGTGATTGATGTTTGTAAAAAGTTCTTGTTATTGCAGTTCATCATTTACTCTTTATGTACTTTTAACTTGTTAAAGCAAACTTTAGTTTTGAAAAAAAGAATTTTACTGTTTTTTCCATTTATCTGAGTATGTCAATCAAGTTAAAGAGTGTGTATATATTGCAAATTAAAACTCTTTTTCTCTGTTCTGTATCTAATGATATAAAGATATATCTATGTGTATATTGTTTCAGAGTGAGTGTATTGAAGTTGTGAGTAGTATTTTAACCAAAAGAACATCTACCCTAACAACAGTGAAGATTAAAGCGATCAGGTATGTATGGTGATGTTGAAAGAAATTTAGGATTATTTGATCTGAAAAAAACACCTTTTAATATGAGACATATACATATTACAACTTCATTAAAATCCATTTAATTAAGGCATAGTTTCAATTCATCTTTTTAACATTTTTTCATGGAGATTTTATGTTTTATTGGCCAATGGAAAATCTGCTTAGTACTCTAGTGAAGTAAGGCAGACTGGACATGCTGCTCCAAACAGTTGCCATGATATAATCGTATCCTTATCCAACTTATTGAGTTTTTGGGGTGAATATAGGACTCACCCTGTAAGTCTGTCTGTCCATTAGAACAAAACACAAATTGTCCTATCAAATCAATGTAATTATCTGCCCTTGATTATAAAAGGTTTTTTTTCTAATTAAATTTAAATACGCTTGCTTACACTTAATGTTTTGAAAGTTGGATCTACCTTGCAAGCTAGAGATTTTCCAGTCCAGAATGCATTATACTTCAATGGTAGAATATTTTTAAGCCAAAAAAAATTTTGCGACATGTCCAAACCAGAAGATTTGGAAAAGACACCATACCAACTTGAGTTTAATATATCATTGGGAAAGCCAGTCATCTTGTGGAAATGTAATAAAAATAGTTTAAACTTTTTTTTTTTTTTTCATAATGTTTATTTCAATAATTAAACCAGATTTTGTGAATTTTACATGAAGATAATTTTATTTTAGGTTTATCAAGACTTCTTAGTGCTTGCCATACAAGTGTCAAAGAGTGAAGGGCAAGAACAATTTTAAAGAACAGAGAAGACTTGTTTTATTGCACTTAGTTTTGAGTTTTTGTTTTATATTTTTACCACTATGATAGAGTAATGTAAAATTCAGGAATTGTTTTTTTCTGATATATCTGTTTTGTAATTACTCCTTTTTAGATACATTTTAGACGGTTTTTTTTTTATACCTTTTCCTACTGGAGTAGCAATGACAACTATTTGAAGTTTTCAGTAAGGTTACTTTCTTTGGGTTTTGTATTTCATAATATTTCATTATATTAAGGTGTCATACTTGAATACCTTGTAGTAATGAACTTCTTGCTTCTTTGATATGTGTAGTATTCTTCCCCCCCCCCCAAAAAAAAAAATATATTTAGTTTTGTAAAAAAAAAATGTCCATGAGGTCAGTCAACAATGAATGGCTCTCTAAATAAAGATTAAATACGAATTTCAAAAGAAAAAAATATGTATGAAAACTCCATTCAAAAATACTTTGAAAAGTATCACACCAGTGATTCTTCTGATATAATTGAGGTAAGCTCTAAATCTCAGTTTTCATTGGGGACTTTCTTCATTGCATAGAGGATGCTTTATCATCTGTATTATTATATTCACAATATAATTGTTAAGGGCATACGATACAGTTACAGGGGAGGTAATGACATTGCTAACGTTAAATGTTATTTTCGCGACGTCAAACTGTGACATATCGGGAAAAGATGCATTTTTTCGACTGATTTTTATCACTCAAACTGATTTAATTTGAAAACCAGTGCATGGACCCCTATTTTTTAAAACAACATACTGTTTTATTTGGCAGGGAGATTATGTGAACCAAATTTTATAAAACTGTAAATAGTGCAAATTTTTTAATGTTGATAAATATACAGCAAAAAAAAAATACTTTTTTTCTCAATTCATGACCATTTGATAAATATGAGTTATTTCTGAATAAAAAATGCACAATTTTTTAGGATTCTTATAAAATACAGAAATTACAAATTATTTAACAAAAAACAATTTGTGTTTATCTTTTAAAACAAAAAAGTTATGGCTTTCTCTCGAAAGGGAAAATACGACCGCAAATCCTAATTTTGGGCAAATATACAAAATTTCGACCTCATTTAACTAAAAAAATAGCACATGAAGATATATTTTTTGTTACATATTTGATGTAATTAGGCGAAAAATAGCCTATATGGAAATTTTCATCAAACTGTAAATACGGGATCAAAACTGTATCGTATGCCCTTAAATGTTGTGAATACAGAAAGCAAACATAATGATTATGATATGCTTAAACTTCATTATAACAAATAATTTAACTTTAAATATAATGAATATTTAAACTGGAATTGACTGTTCACATGTTATGCTCGTTGATTGTTGACATTATGTGTTGAAAAACAGTAATAAGTCAAAGGACTAAGTTACAAGACAGAAAGTCCAAAAGTCACAAGTAAATTTGATTGGTATATAATAGAATAGAATGTTTATAAAAATGTCAATTGAATTAGTCTTTCTATTAAAAAAAATCTCTTGAAACCACATTGTGACCTCTTGTTATATGTTTTAATTGGTTACATTTTTGTCTATTTTGTACCATAATGCTATGCATGAAAAATATATTAACTGTATGCAAATTTGGAAAAATTAAAAGTTTTATGATAATAAAAAGAACAAAATTAGTTAAATTTATTTTGATTGATTTGATTTTATCCAATATGTATATTAAAAGGAAAGCTAGTTTAAACATATTTTATTGTTCAAAAATTACAAATGGATTAGACACAATTTTTTCAACTTAGTAACGTCTTCTCCAAAAAGGAAAGCTATTCCAATAATAGATATGGCTTTTAAATATAACTTGCATCTTAAAGAAAATAAAGGAGGAAAAGAAAGAAAACAAGAGAGACAATTGCTTCAACAGGATTGTACTGTCATAATCAAAGTCACATTTCCTGTTTACACAAAGAATCGAGTGTAATATAACGCCTGAATTGGACTTGGTATTGTATCTTAGCATATGTTAAAGGATTTTTTATTAAATGATAACTTTACTATTTTAACCAAGTAAAACTAGATCAGGATACTTTCTGTGTGAATTATATGGGTTTCTAAGAAATGGTCTACACGTATACATGTATGTATTGTCTGTGATTTTTAGATATATTCAGTATGTTATGTCTGGTTCCAAGATCTAGTCTAAATGTTTTTTCCAATATTCAAACATACGGTGTGTATGCTGTTTCTGTGGTTATTACAGTCCATGCAATATGTAATGGTTTTAAATTATGATAAATGACCATAAGTTTATCATGTTACAGGATATTTTTTTCTGAAATGTAAAGTTTATATTTCAAAGGTTAGACGACCTGGATGCTACGATTTTTTTTTTCTGTCAAATGTCCATGTCCTCAACCTCATTTTAATGGTTCAGCATCTGCTTAAAGAAAAAATAAATGTTTGTCATTTAAATTTATTATATACTATGAGTAATAGGATAACTATATTTGGTATATTGGTTCCTGGCAATGTATACATTTCAGTTAGACAGGGTTCTTCTGACCTTCACCTCATTTTATGTTAAAAGTTATGTGATTAGATCCATTTCTAAAATACTGGAAGTAGTAGGTCAACTATATGTTGTATATGTAATGATTGAAAGGGGTATATATCAGTCTGGCAGGTTTTATCCAACTTTGATCTGATTTCCATGATTCATGAGTGTCCGACAGAATTTATCTGAAATGTGAATTGTCTGTGATACTTGTAGTGAAACCTTAATCTATAAAACTCATAAAATCAATGGTCAGTAAAAGAGGGACGAAAGATACCAAAGGGACAGTCAAACTCATAAATCGAAAAATAAAGCAGGTGAGACATTTCAGTGTGTTCACTCTTGTGTGTTTTTAGAAGTCAAATATGATTTTTCTGCCTTTGAAATGTACTTTTACATTATCTATACAAGCAGATAATAAAAGGTGATAGTCTAATTTAGTTTAATATAGATTATGAAAGATGTAAGGCAAATGTACATGAGACCATTAGTAAAATATATATAATGAAATATATAAGGCATGTATATGAGACAATGAGTTAACTATAGATGGTAAAATATATAAGGCAAATGAGGTTCCAAGAAACAGTCTATAAGTATTGTATATGATTCCTAGATGCAGTCTGTAAGTATTGTCTGTGGTTCTTATATGTAGTCTGTGGTTCTTAGATATAGTCTGTAAGTATTGTCTGTGGTTCTTAGATGTAGTCTGTAAGTATTGTCTGGTTCTTAGATTTAGTCTCTAAGTATTGTCTGTGGTTCTTAGATACAGTCTGTAAGTATTGTCTGGTTCTTAGATTTAGTCTCTAAGTATTGTCTGTGGTTCTTAGATACAGTCTGTAAGTATTGTCTGTGGTTCTTAGATATAGTCTGTAAGTATTGTCTGTGGTTCTCAGATGTAGTCTGTAAGTATTGTCTGTGGTTCTTATATGAAGTCTGTAAGTGTTGTCTGTGGTTCTTAGATACAGTCTGTAAGTATTGTCTGTGGTTCTTAGATACAGTCTGTAAGTATTGTCTGTGGTTCTTAGATACAGAGGCTGTAAGTATTGTCCGTGGTTCTTAGATACAGTCTGTATGTATTGTCTGTGGTTCTTAGATGTAGTCTGTAAGTATTGTCTGTGGTTCTTAGATATAGTCTGTAAGTATTGTCTGTGGTTTTTAGATGTAGTCTGTAAGTATTGTCTGTGGTTCTTAGATACAGTCTGTAAGTATTGTCTGTGGTTCTTAGATACAGTCTGTAAGTATTGTCTATGGTTCTTAGATACAGAGGCTGTAAGTATTGTCCGTGGTTCTTAGATACAGTCTGTATGTATTGTCTGTGGTTCTTAGATATAGTCTGTAAGTATTGTTTGTGGTTCTTAGATACAGTCTGTAAGTATTGTCTGTGGTTCTTAGATACAGAGGCTGTAAGTATTGTCCGTGGTTCTTAGATACAGTCTGTATGTATTGTCTGTGGTTCTTAGATGTAGTCTGTAAGTATTGTGTGTGGTTCTTAGATATAGTCTGTAAGTATTGTCTGTGGTTCTTAGATGAAGTCTGTAAGTGTTGTCTGTGGTTCTTAGATACAGTCTGTAAGTATTGTCTGTGGTTCTTAGATACAGTCTGTAAGTATTGTCTGTGGTTCTTAGATACAGAGGCTGTAAGTATTGTCCGTGGTTCTTAGATACAGTCTGTATGTATTGTCTGTGGTTCTTGGATGTAGTCTGTAAGTATTGTCTGTGGTTCTTAGATATAGTCTGTAAGTATTGTCTGTGGTTCTTAGATGTAGTCTGTAAGTATTGTCTGTGGTTCTTAGATACAGTCTGTAAGTATTGTCTGTGGTTCTTAGATATAGTCTGTAAGTATTGTCTATGGTTCTTAGATACAGAGGCTGTAAGTATTGTCCGTGGTTCTTAGATACAGTCTGTATGTATTGTCTGTGGTTCTTAGATATAGTCTGTAAGTATTGTTTGTGGTTCTTAGATACAGTCTGTAAGTATTGTCTGTGGTTCTTAGATACAGAGGCTGTAAGTATTGTCCGTGGTTCTTAGATACAGTCTGTATGTATTGTCTGTGGTTCTTAGATGTAGTCTGTAAGTATTGTCTGTGGTTCTTAGATATAGTCTGTAAGTATTGTTTGTGGTTCTTAGATACAGTCTGTAAGTATTGTCTGTGGTTCTAAGATACAGAGGCTGTAAGTATTGTCCGTGGTTCTTAGATACAGTCTGTATGTATTGTCTGTGGTTCTTAGATGTAGTCTGTAAGTATTGTGTGTGGTTCTTAGATATAGTCTGTAAGTATTGTCTGTGGTTCTTAGATGAAGTCTGTAAGTATTGTCTGGTTCTTAGATTTAGTCTCTAAGTAGTGCTGTGGTTCTTAGATACAGTCTGTAAGTATTGTCTGTGGTTCTTAGATGTAGTCAGTAAGTATTGTCTGTGGTTCTAAGATACAGTCTGTAAGTATTGTTTGTGGTTCTTAGATACAGTCTGTAAGTATTGTCTGTGGTTCTTATATACAGTCTGTAAGTATATTCTGTGGTTCTTAGATGTAGTCTGTAAGTATTGTCTGTGGTTCTTAGATACAGTCTGTAAGTATTGTCCGTTGTTCTTAGATACAGTCTGTAAGTCTTGTCTATGGTTCTTAGATATAGTCTGTAAGTATTGTCTATGGTTCTTATATGTAGTCTGTAAGTATTGTCTGTGGTTCTTAGATACAGTCTGTAAGTATTGTCTGTGGTTCTTAGATATAGTCTGTAAGAATTGTCTGTGGTTCTTAGATGTAGTCTGTGGTTCTTAGATATAGTCTGCAAGTATTGTCTGTGGTTCTTAGATGTAGTCTGTTAGTAATGTCTGGTTCTTAGATTTAGTCTCTAAGTATTGTCTGTGGTTCTTAGATACAGTCTGTAAGTCTTGTCTATGGTTCTTAGATATAGTCTGTTAGTATTATCTGGTTCTTAGATGTTGTCTGTAAGTACTGTCCGTGGTTCTTAGATACAGTCTGTAAGTCTTGTCCGTGGTTCTTAGATACAGTCTGTAAGTCTTGTCTATGGTTCTTAGATATAGTCTGTAAGTATTTTCTGTGGTTCTTATATGTAGTCTGTAAGTATTGTCTGTGGTTCTTAGATACAGTCTGTAAGTATTGTCTGTGGTTCTTAGATATAGTCTGTAAGAATTGTCTGTGGTTCTTAGATATAGTCTGCAAGTATTGTCTGTGGTTCTTAGATGTAGTCTGTAAGTAATGTCTGGTTCTTAGATTTAGTCTCTTAGTATTGTCTGTGGTTCTTAGATACAGTCTGTAAGTATTGTCTGTGGTTCTTAGATATAGTCTGTAAGTATTATCATCTGGTTCTTAGATGTTGTCTGTAAGTACTGTCCGTGGTTCTTAGATACAGTCTGTAAGTCTTGTCCGTGGTTCTAAGATACAGTCTGTAAGTCTTGTCTGTGGTTCTTAGATGAAGTCTGTAAGTATTGTCTGTGGTTCTTAGATACAGAGGCTGTAAGTATTGTCTGTGGTTCTTATATGAGGTCTGTAAGTGTTGTCTGTGGTTCTTAGATACAGTCTGAATGTGTTGTCTGTGGTTCTTAGATGTAGTCTGCAAGTATTGTCTGTGATTCTTAGATGTAGTCTGTAAGTATTGTCTGTGATTCTTAGATATATATGTCTGTATGTCTGTGGTTCTTAGATCGTGCTATAAGTATGTCTGTGATTCTAGAGTATCAGTATGTCTGTGGTTCTAATAAGTTGTTTTGTCTTAGTTTAATGTATGTAAGTATTGTCTGTGGTTCTTAGATACAGTCTGTAAGTATTGTCTGTGGTTCTTAGATATAGTCTGTAAGTATTGTCTGTGGTTCTTAGATATAGTCTGTATGTATTGTCTGTGGTTCTTAGATACAGAGGCTATAAGTATTGTCTGTGGTTCTAAGATACAGTCTGTAAGTATTGTCTGTGGTTCTACGAAGTAGTTTGTTAGTATTGTCTGGTTCTTAGATTTAGTCTCTAAGCATTGTCTGTGGTTCTTAGATGTAGTCTGTAAGTATTGTCTGTGGTTCTTAGATATAGTCTGTAAGTATTGTCTGTGGTTCTTAGCTACAGTCTGTAAGTATTGTCTGTGGTTCTTAGATAGTCTATAAGTATTGTCTGTGGTTCTTAGATGTAGTCTGTAAGTATTGTGTATGGTTCTTAGATACAGTCTGTAAGTATAGGCTGTGGGTCTTAAAGTATAGTCTGTTGTTCTTAGATAGTCTGTAAGTATTGTCTGTGGCTCTTATATACAGTCGAAGTATTATCTGGTTCTTAGATGTTGTCTGTAAGTATTGTCCGTGGTTCTTAGATACAGTCTGTAATTATTGTCTGTGGTTCTTAGATATAGTCTTTAAGTATAGCCTGTTGTTTTTACGTACGGTATGTAAGTATAGTCTGTTCTTACGTACAGTCTGTAAGTATTGTCTGGTTCTTATATATACAGCCTGTAAATTTTGTCTGCGGTTCATAGGTGTATACATAATGGTTCTTAAACACAATTTATATGCATGAATGAAATATTTGCCACTGGATTTAAATCGTTTATTGAACGGGCAGAGACTAGCGGTAGAATAACCTAACTATTGTAATCATCGATAATATGATTCGTCCTGAACATGAATGAAATATTTGTCACTGGACGTAAAACAAACATCTATCAATCAATCTAGCTTTAACTAGAAGATGAATGCTCTATATAACGTTCATACACCTATGAGACAGAGTTATTAGATGGATATAGACCCTACAACGATAAGATACCAATGAGACACAGTTATACAAAATGCATAAACACTATATCAACGTTCATACACGAATGCAACAGAGTTATTCGATGGATATAGACCCTATACAACGAGACAGAGTTAATCGATGGATATGAACCCTATATAACATTTAAACACTAATGAGACAGAGTTATTCGATGGGTATGGACCCTATATAACGTTCATACACTGATGAGACAAAGTTATTCGATTGGTGTAGACCCTATATAACGTTCATACACTAATGAGACAGAGTTGTTCGATGGGTATGAACCCTATATAACGTTCATACACTAATGAGACAGAGTTGTTCGATGGGTGTGGACCCTATATAACGTTCATACACTGATGAGACAAAGTTATTCGATGGGTGTAGACCCTATATAACGTTCATACACTAATGAGACAGAGTTGTTCGATGGGTATGAACCCTATATAACGTTCATACACTAATGAGACAAAGTTATTCGATGGGTATGAACCCTATATAAAGTTCATACACTAATGAGATAGAGTTTTTCGATGGGTATGAACCCTATATAACGTTCATACACTAATGAGACAGAGTTTTTCGATGGGTATGGACCCTATATAACGTTCATACACTAATGAGACGGAGTTTTTCGATGAGTGTGGACCCTTATAACATGCATACAATAATGAGACAGAGTTGTTCGAGGGGTGTAGACCCTATATAACGTTCATACACTAATGAGACAGAGTTTTTCGATGGGTATGAACCCTATATAACGTTCATACACTAATGAGACGGAGTTTTTCGATGAGTGTGGACCCTATATAACATGCATACACTAATGAGACAGAGTTGTTCGATGGGTGTAGACCCTATATAACGTTCATACACTAATGAGACAGAGTTTTTCGATGGGTATGGACCCTATATAACGTTCATACACTAATGAGACGGAGTTTTTCGATGAGTGTGGACCCTATATAACATGCATACCCTAATGAGCCAGAGTTGTTCGATGGTGTAGACCCTATATAACGTTCATACACTAATGAGATAGAGTTTTTCGATGGGTATGAACCCTATATAACGTTCATACACTAATGAGACAAAGTTATTCGATGGGTATGAACCCTATATAACGTTCATACACTGATGAGACAAAGTTATTTGATGGGTATGAACCCTATATAACGTTCATACACTAACGAGACAGAGTTTTTCGATGGGTATGGACCCTATATAAAGTTCATACACTAATGAGACAAAGTTATTCGATGGGTATGAACCCTATATAACGTTCATACACTGATGAGACAAAGTTATTTGATGGGTATGAACCCTATATAACGTTCATACACTAACGAGACAGAGTTTTTCGATGGGTATGGACCCTATATAAAGTTCATACACTAATGAGACAAAGTTATTCGATGGGTATGGACCCTATATAAAGTTCATACACTAATGAGACAAAGTTATTCGATGGGTATGAACCCTATATAACGTTCATACACTGATGAGACAAAGTTATTTGATGGGTATGAACCCTATATAACGTTCATACACTAACGAGACAGAGTTTTTCGATGGGTATGAACCCTATATAACGTTCATACACTAATGAGACAAAGTTATTCGATGGGTATGAACCCTATATAACGTTCATACACTGATGAGACAAAGTTATTTGATGGGTATGAACCCTACATAACGTTCATACACTAACGAGACAGAGTTTTTCGATGGGTATGAACCCTATATAACGTTCATACACTAATTAGACAGAGTTGTTCGATGGGTTTGGACCCTATAAACGTTCATACACTAATTAGACAGAGTTATTCGATGGGTATGAACCCTATATAACGTTCATACACTAATTAGACAAAGTTATTCGATGGGTTTGGACCCTATATTACGTTCATACACCATTGAGAGAGAGTTTTTTTCGGTGGGTTTGGACCCTATATTACGTTCATACACTAATGAGACAGAGTTTGTCGATAAGTGTGGACCCTATATAACGTGCATACACTAATGAGACAGAGTTTGTCGATGGGTGTGGACCCTATATAACGTGCATACACTAATGAGACAGAGTTGTTCGATGGGTGTGGACCCTATATAACGTTAATACACTAATGAAACAGAGTTTTTCGATGGGTATGAACCCTATATAACGTTCATACACTAATGAGACAAAGTTATTCGATGGGTATGAACCCTATATAACGTTCATACACTGATGAGACAAAGTTATTTGATGGGTATGAACCCTATATAACGTTCATACACTAACGAGACAAAGTTTTTCGATGGGTATGGACCCTATATAAAGTTCATACACTAATGAGACAAAGTTATTCGATGGGTATGAACCCTATATAACGTCCATACACTGATGAGACAAAGTTATTTGATGGGTATTAGACCGTTTGAATGGTTTTACACTAGTAATTTTGGGGCCCTTTATAGCTTGTTGTTCGGTGTGAGCCAAGGCTCCGTGTTGAAGGCCGTACTTTAACCTATAATGGTTTACTTTTTAAATTGTTATTTGTATGGAGAGTTGTCTCATTGGCACTCACAACACATCTTCCTATATCTATGAACCCTATATAACGTTCATACACCATTGAGAGAGAGTTTTTTTCGGTGGGTTTGGACCCTATATAACGTTCATACACTTATGAAACAGAGTTGTTCGATGGGTATGAACCCTATATAACGTGCATGCACTAATAAGACAGAGTTTTTCGATGGGTATGGACCCTATATAACGTTCATACACTAATGAGACAGAGTTATTCGATGGGTATGAACCCTATATAACTTTCATACACTGATGATACAAAGTTATTCGATGGGTATGAACCCTATATAACGTTCATACTCTAACGAGACAGAGTTTTTCGATGGGTATGAACCCTATATAACGTTCATACACTAATGAGACAAAGTTATTCGATGGGTATGAACCCTATATAACGTTCATACACCATTGAGACAGAGTTATTCGATGGGTTTGGACCCTATATTACGTTCATACACAAATGAGACAAAGTTTTTCGATGGGTGTGGACCCTATATAACGTGCATACACTAATGAGACAGAGTTGTTCGA
Organism: Mytilus edulis; assembly: GCA_019925275.1. Lineage (NCBI taxonomy): Eukaryota > Metazoa > Mollusca > Bivalvia > Mytilida > Mytilidae > Mytilus > Mytilus edulis. Next base: position 26,011,210 of record CM034362.1, on the reverse strand, counting down.
TGGGTGTGGACCCTATATAACGTTCATACACTTATGAAACAGAGTTGTTCGATGGGTATGAACCCTATATAACGTGCATGCACTAATAAGACAGAGTTGTTCGATTGGTATGGACCCTATATAACGTTCATACACTAATGAGACAGAGTTATTCGATGGGTATAAAACTTGTACATCGTTCGTACACCAATGAGACAACGTTAATCGATGGGTATATAGCCTACACAATAGTCACACACCAATGAAACAGAATTATTTGATGGATATATACCTTATACAACGTGCATACACAAATTAAACAAACATTTAATGATCATACACCTATGAGACAAAGTTATTCGATGGGTTTAGACCCTATTCAACGTTGATACCCAATTGAGACAAAATTATTTGATGAGTCTAAAATTTATACAACGTTCATATACCAATGATACAAAGTTATTCGATGGGTATAAACCCTATACAACGTGTATACACCAAGTTATTCGATGGGTATTGACCCTGTGCAACGTGCATACACTAATGAGACACAGCCAGGTATTCGATGGGTATATACCCTATGTAACGATCATACGCCAATTAGACAAAGGTATATGCCATTTAACGATGATACACCAATGAGACAGTTATTCGAAGGGTATAAACACAATACAACTTTGATAACCCGTTGAGACAAAGTTATTCGATGGGTATTAACCCTACTTAACGTTCATATACCAATGAGACAGAGTTACTCAATGGGTATATACCTATACAACGTTCATACACCAACGAGCCATTATAATCCTGGTATTTTTAATAACGTTGATACACAATTGAGACAAAGTTATTCGATGAGTCTAAAACTTGTACAAAGTTCATATACCAATGATTATTCAATGGGTATATACCTATACATAGTTCTTACACCAACGAGCCAGACGTAGTTATTTGATGGGTGCAAATCCTTTTAACGTTCATATGCCAATGCAACACTAGTATATATACCCTAAGTAACGTGTATATACAAATGTGACAGTTATTCAATGGGTATATACCCTATACAACGGTCATACACCAAAGGAGAGTTGTCTTATTGTAACGATTGTTCATTGTTGAAGGTCAGATTACCCATAATTTCTTAAATCCATGATCTCTGTTGGAGTTTTCTTATTGTAACGATTGTTTATTGTTGAAGATCAAATTACCCATAATAGCTTAAATCCATGATCACTGTTGGAGAGTTGTCTTATGTAACAATTGTTCATTGTTGAAGGTCAGACTACCCATAATTTCTTAAATCCATGATCTCTGTTAGAGTTTTCTTATTGTAACGATTGTTTATTGTTGAAGGTCAGATTACCAATAATTGCTTAAATCCATGACCACTGTTGGATCAAGGTCATATAACACAAACAATAGTTCCACACATCAGATCTGATAGTTGATAAAACATCTGAGAAACTGAATTACCGGCAAGTATGAAAATTAATCATTGACCAATAAAACCATAAAAAAGAGGTCAATGACAGGTAAACCATAATGTACAGCCTGCAATCGAATAATCATTCCATACATCAAATACTGTTGTCTTCCTGCTTACAGCGTCCAAGAAAAAAAATGTGGTCAAGTTCATATAGCTTTCAGACTGACTTGTAATCATTTGATACACCAACTTAATATAATAGACAGACAAACGGTGTGCAAACCTATAGTCCCCTTTTGACTGCCTAACTAAGAGCCTAATAACTTGCATATAATTCTGGGTTCAAAGTAGTTATAACATTTTTTGGTACAAACTTTATTTCATTCAATGTCATTTCAGTCAACATGAGCCACAAACATTACAATTAATAAATCATTCAGTTAATGTTCTTATTGCATCTATGCTAATAAGCAAAAAAAATTTGTGAGGGCTATTCCATTTAATTGTATGTGGGAGGGTAGGTAGGGACTATCAAAATATCCCTACAACCAAGAACAATTTTTTAGATAATTCTTCATAATGCTAATAGACGCATACTGAATAATGACCCATGACCCAAGTTCAATAATTAAACTTCCCTCCCTGATACATTTTAATGGAATAACCCTCACAAAGAACATACAACCTTAAAAAAAAAAGAAATCATTTTATATGTGTGATATTGTTATGAAGACATACAATTAAAATGTTTTACTAATATATTTCAATTTTTTTTCAACATTTGATGTATTTGTGACATCATCAATGTAGGTGGATTTTGTGAAAACATTATTTTTTTCATAATTTTGGCTAAAGAGCTAGGGCCATTTTCCCTAGAGTTCTTTTCATTGGATAAGATAGGTAAATCATGTTTTAAATAACAGAATAGATGCTAATCATAGTACTTGAAAATAGGTCACATCATCTATTTTCATACCTTGAACAGGTATTCCTACAAAAAACAAGAGGCTCTCAAGAGCCTGAATCGCTCACCTTAATTCTTTTGGTTAAATCTCTCATCAATGATTATTTTGGCTTTTAAATTTATTTAAATGTTTTTTGGATCGTCCTATTTTCTTCAAAAGCCAAAAAAAATAATCATTTTTTCCTATGTTCTATTTTAGCCATAGGAGCTATGTTTCTTGACATACAAGGAAATAAAATATAAAATTTATACTAGATACTCTGAAACTCATTTAGCCTAAGTTTGGCTGAAATTGATACAGCAGTTTCAAAGGAGAAGATTTTTTAAAGTAAGTCAACATGATGAACAAATTGTGAAAAAAGTCTTTAAAGGGCAATAACTCCTTAAGGGGTCAATTGACAATTTTGGTCAATTTGACTTAATTGAAGATCTTACTTTGCTGAACATTATTGCTGTTTACAGTTTATTTCTATCTATAATTATATTCAAGATAATAACAAAAACAGCAAAATTTCCTTAAAATTATCAATTCAGGGGCAGCAACCCAACAACAGGTTGTCTGATTCATCTGAAAATTTCAGGGCAGATAGATCTTGACCTGATAAACAATATTACCCAACGTCAGATTTGCTCTAAATGCTTTGGTTTTTGAGGAAAACTCAAAATCAGCATTTCTAATTTCCTATGGAAATTAAAATTTGGAAGGGGGAGATAACTCCGCAAAAATTTCTTTTTTGGTCAGTTTTTGGTTGATTTTCTTGAAATTTATGTAAAGTATAAAACTTTGATGGGTTATAAGTTGGTTTTTTGACTAAATCATATAATCTTCTGCTCATGAAATGTACAAAACCAAAGTGTTGTGGGTAGTTTTATTTTTGTGTGCATTTTTCATTGAAGAAATTGCAAATTAGAAGCTTTGTGACCATTTTGAAAAAAATAATGTAAATATTTGATATTATCTATATCTGTATATTATATTTTTTCAGCATCTTACTTGTCTAAAGAAACTTTAAACCACTAAAAGAAGAATACATGCTTAATTATTTTCATTAAATTTGAGATTCTTTTCCTTGACTTGTTGAAAAATTTAATAAATGGTCAACTAATGAATTACGAAATCTAGATTATAGCTTGATAAAAGATATGAAAACACCTTTAGAATTATTTGTTAAGACTGCTTAAAAAAACCCAAGAATCAATACATTCTGATGAATATAAGCGGCAAAGTTATTATTATTATTTTGTGTCAATTTTTATTGATATTTCTGCCATTTTTGCAAGAGTTATATCCCTTTTCAATGCAAATCTCCATAGGAATTTTATATGGTGATTTTTTAAGTCTTCCTCCAGTAAGATTTTATGGGACTTTTTTGTGTGTATATTTGGGGTATAATTCTAAAGATTAAACCTTAAAAATCTTCTGTTGCAATTACTTTCAGGTTAGGGTCAAATTTATGCTAGATTGACTGGACTAAATAAGCCTTTTTTTAGTTATGTGTATATGCACACGCTAATGTAGTTAGATATTTGTTATTTAAGCTTCCTCTAATGAATAAATTTTACAAGATATATTTGTTTATATGGCAGAGATAATAATGACAGCCAAAATTTGGTGGTCATATACAAAAGAAATATTAAGTGCATTTCAAATATTAAATTCTTGCATATCTGTATCTTTCCTCTATCAATTTTCTTCTTAAATGACCTGAAAATAAAATCATTGTTTCATGGCTATTATAACATTTTTAATAAATAAAATGCAAAACAACCTGTTAGTGCTAAAATTGAGTTTTTCAATTTGAATTTTCAATCTATTTTAAGGTCAAGGAACAGTAAATGGGCTATAACACCACTGTCCCAGATCAGGGGAGGGATTTGATTCCGCTAACATGTTTAACCCCTCCACATTCTCTATGTATGTGCCTGTCCCAAGTCAGGAACCTGTAATTCAGTGGTTTTCATTTGTTTATGCGTTACATATTTGTTTTTTGTTCATTTTTTGTACATAAGTTAGGCTGTTAGTTTTCTCGTTTGAATTGTTTTACATTGTCATTTTGGGGCCTTTTATAGCTGATTATGTGGTATGTGCTTTGCTCATTGTTGAAGGCCATACACTGACCTGTAGTTGTTAATTTCTGTGTCATTTTGGTCTCTTGTGGAGAGTTGTTTCATTGGCAATCATTATAACCACATCTTCTTTTTTATATGTTGCAGATTTTGATTGTACAAACAAAGGGTGTCTTCCTCGAATGCCAACATTTTATATGTTACCTATTCCTGGAACGCCAACAAAAATATTTCAAAAGATGTTTATATAAGAACAATAGGTGTTTTCATAACTATTTAAATGATTTTATAAGTATTTAAATGTTAAAAATAATTAGAGATGAAGAATGTAGATTTTGGGGTGAAAATTGTCATGAATTTTCAAAAAAATAAAGAAAATAAAAACATTTTTATTACTTCTTATTAAAAAAAAATAATTCTAGGAATGGGAATTTTCATTAACATTATTTCACACTAAAAAGGATATTAAAGATTTATTTAAATCAATATCATTTAAAATATTTTATTATAGTGTGTGATAACATTTTGTGAGGGAATTCGATGTTTGCCATACCACTGTTCATTTCAACGTACTTTATGACGATACCACTTTATCAATATGAATGAATTTTTTTGCAGTGTTTTAAGAAATAATTTTACTTTAAAATCACGTACCATTTGTGATCTATTAAATGTTTTACAAGGACGAATTTTCTGTATAAAGTCAATAATTGTGTGAACTTTTGAAGCTCAAACTTTTTATAGCTTTAAATATGCCAATGAAAGGTCCGAAAACTATACCAATACAGAACGATATATTTTTGAAATTGTAGCAAAACTTTTGGTCGACAAATTTTAATTCGTTATTGCATAAATATCAACTTGAAATATCTGTCATGTTCTCCCTACCCAGTTTACCCATATTACTTAATATAATGTGGACTGGACATTGTTATTGAATCTTATACAATTTGATTGGATTAAGTTCTTTTTGATACCTTCAAACTGTTCATGCTTTTCGTACGAGTATATTGATTAAATCAGACCGTGCGTGAATGTGTACAGTAAATTAAATGACCTGCATACTGGACACTGGACCAGTCCATATTACGTTTTATCAATGAAACTTAAGGTATGACAGGTAACAATTGCCACTGTTTTATATTTTCACATAATTTTCCGAATTCACATTAGATAAAATATTTTTGAAAGTCTTATTGCGGAGAAAAAAGGGGAAGTTTACTGGTTTTTTTACGTTCTTTTCCATTAAAAACGCCATTTGTCAAAGATAATTGCAGAAAAACATTTTACGCACGGCTACGCCAGGTAAAATTGTTGTTTATTCTAACAAAAAAATACATTTTTCAGTTTCATTCGTATATTATAATAATAATAAATCCCAAATTTATGTAGTCATAAAGTCCTTATATGTACGATCTGCCTATTTTTGGACATCAAAAGACAATACGATCGTTTTAAGGTCAATTTTGTCTACCTCACACAATCTTGTTAGGCACTATAGTTAATATGAACTTTTCACAATTAGTTAAACTTAACATGTATAATAGACTCATAAATGTGAAAATTGCTTGTATAAAATATTCAACAATAATTATCAGAAATTCAATCAAGTAATACATGAGGATATTACAGCACACACAACTATAGAAATATTGGAAAAAAAGTATCCAAGTCCAAAGACTTCGTGATGCAACAAATTTCAAAGTTTATATTTTTTTTAGATTATAAGAGCATATTGGTTTAAGCAGCTACAGCAAAAATGATTTTCAATAACTTTACAAACATGAATCTGATTTAGTTACCTGGAATTTACCTTAAAGTTTCTGTTTAATTAGTATGATTGTTTTGATAAGCATGTACTTTTGTTGTGATAACTACTTGCACCTATTCCTCGAACGCCAACATAATTTTACAGGTAAATTGTCGGTAGATCAAAGGATGTTGGCATTCAAGGAATAAACCAAACAAAGTCGGTGACCTTATATTTATTTTGCAACATCAAAACGGAAATTTATGTATCATCGACATATTATGAGTTTTAAAAAAAAATCTATGGAGAAGAATCAGAGATTTGATGAATTTTAAGCCAGATTTTGGAAGGTTTTTGCCGAATTTAAGGGCTTTCTATACAAATGTTCACTCATTTTGAAAGATTTCAATCAGTAATATTTCAAATGATAAATGAGATAAATGCATTACTTGTTAGGTTTTCACAAGTTCATAGAGCCAGAGTTGTATATATGCAAAATTTGACTGAAATCTGTGACATAGCCCATTTACTGTAACTTGACCTTAATAAAGATCACATCTCCCCTCTGACTATAGAATCCATCTGCAATAGATAGTTAAATTTGCAAAAACTTATCTATGAAGAGTATATAAAAATAATGTTAGCTACAGATAGTAAAATGTAAAAATCAGAATGAAAATGGGGATTTTTTTTAAAGAGACAACAACCCGACCAAAGAGCAGAAAGCAGCCAAAGGCCACCAATGGGTCTTCAATACAACAAGAAAATCCCGCGCCCTGAAGCGTGCTTTTAATAGCTGGTCCCTAAACAAAAATATGTACTAATTCAGTGATGATGGACGTCATACTAAACTCTACATTTGTTTTCGTTTCAATAATGAAATTTCATGTCATATCCAGAATGACCAGGTAGGCATTTCAATGTGTGGTTTATCATTAACATCTACATCATTAGGTCTCTGGTGGAGAATTGTCTCATTGGCAAACTTAACACCACATCTTTTCTTTTTTATACGTTTGTATGTAACATACACATAGAACAAGGATAAAACCTGGATTGGAGTAATATAGACTATATCACAGGATTTTTTTGTGTTTATCAACTTGAAATAGATATTTTTTTACATTAAAACATTAAGAGCTGCTCCAGAAAATACCTTATCCCCCAAGAAAACATTAAGGGCAGTTCCAGAAAATACTATGTTCCCCCAGGGAAGGTAATTAATTATTTTTTTTATGTGGGTGGTTGTATTATGCATTATACTTTCATATATTAAAATAAAAACTTTAATATGTATGAGATAGCATTACATTCTAGATTATATTACAATTTCAAAATATATGTGATAATTAAAATGTTATGCTTTAACAAAATTAAAAACAAAGGTCAAATGTTAAAAATAGTGTTGTCTCGTACCAGTAGTAATCTAAAAAATCTGTAAAATTTCACAAATATTTTTTGATTGCTGTTGTTAATTTAGTATAATACGAAAAAATATTTTGTTTTATTTTGTGAACAAGAATATTGTCAACGTAAGAAAACTTTCTTTTAAAAGGGATAACAGATATTATATGCGATGCAACAAAAACACACCAGACCACAAGATATTTTTTACTTTGATTGATATTTAAATTCATGGTTTCCCTATACCTATGAAAATAACAAAGAAACTAAAAAAATGTGAGGTTGTCAGGTGTAGGGCCTGTCTTGCATAAGTTAGTGATTCACATAAACACATACCTAATTCTGTCCCAAACATAGAGAAACATTTAATAGTTTCAGGTTTCATAAATTTTGACACCAGAAACTAGACCATTTTTTATATTTAAATTTTCTCTACATCTATACAGGTGTCATATGTGAAGCAGGATCTGCCTACCCTTCTAGATCACCTTCAGTTTGTACTAGGGTCCGTCTTTAGTGTAACATGTTTTATACACTATTGGTTGTCTGTTGGTCTTTTAAAATTTTTCTTTGGTACCTTTCGCTTCTCTTCTATTATAGCTTTTGTTATAATAAGGGGCTAGCGGGTCTAAATCATATTTTTTTAAATATAGGATTTTGAACCAACCGTTTTGTTAGAAAAATTACTACAAATAAAGCAGTTTGACAAACACCAATTTTGATCATTGAGAATCTTAATATTCCCTTTACAACACAACGTAATTAAAACGTTTAGCTGACCTTACAGAGTTATCTCCCTGTAGTGTTAGGTACCACCTTAAGGGGAAAATGCAATAAAAAAACAAAAACAAATGGTTAAAATCTATTTTTAAGTTCGATATCTCCTAAATACTTTTGCAATTTCCATAATTTCTCTATCTATAGCATTTTTAAGACAATAAAAAAAAACTTGAATTTGCCCTTCTGTACTATTTACAACCATGCATGGCAATTATGATGGTTGGCATGTCAGGTCCTGGGACTAGATACCCTAATGATGGTTGTGGACAAGCTTGGTTATATTTGGCTCAGTAGTTTCAGATAAGATTTTTGTAAAAGTTAACAGACAATTACGACGGACTTCAAGTGATGAGAAATACTCACTTGACCCTTTGGGTCAGATGAGCTAAAAATGGCACGAATTGATACATCTATCAGCCAACACAAATAGCCAATGAAAACATTTGTATGAATTAAACACGTTACTATAGATATTACCATTTGAAGAAAATCCAAGCAACACTGCCAGTCTTTAATGCATGTTTTGCTTGTCTAAATTACTATAACCATTCACCTAAAAATAACAAAGAAACAATAACATGATAGCAAATTAATTAAAGTTGATAAAGAAAGAGAAAAATAAAAAGTAATAAATGTGTATTTTTTTAATTAATTCAGTCAGTTTCCAATGGGAAAATCTATGCAAGAATGTAAGCCAAAGGGGATATTTTTTGTTACATATTGTTAAATAAATATTTCTTGGTTAAGTGCTCACAAGTTATCTCAAATTAAAATATTTAATATGTGCCTGTCCCAAATCTGGAACCAGGAGCCTGAAATTGAGTGGTTGGTTTCCATTAAAATTGTTTTCAATTTATTTGGTCCTAAATCTAGCCATTATTTTTTCTGATTTGGTCTTTTATACTCATGGTTTAAGGCATTACTTATTGTCCCTTCTATCCAAATCAATTGTGACTAGTTGTCACATTGGTAATCATACCACATCTCCATCTTTTCAAACCTCTTTAGAAGCTCCTGTACATGTATGAAGTCTGCCTCATATGAAAAAAAAGAACAAATATGAGTACAAATGTATATGTTGATCATATGTTGTTTTCCTAACACAGAAATTTAGAAACGATCCAGGTAAAATTATTGATCCTTTAAATAAACTTATTTGAAACGGTTACCAAATCAACACTGTAATTAGGTCTTTAAATTTTGTTTTTATTGGTATAATATTGATTTGTTATTATTTAATTAAAATCAAACTTACATGTAATATTATAGTTATATACATATGCACATTTATGGATCTTACAATCTGTCAATACCTGTATCTTGGCATTGCACAAGGTCATGTTTTTTCTCTGAGTTACTTTATGACACCTGTTTACTAAATCCAGTAGATGGTGCATGTGTATTGATTGACAAATTAGTCTTAAATGCATGATTCTTTTTATAAGTTGTTATTGGCTTTGAACTAGCTGTCAGTAACTGTGAATATTTGTTTTTCATTCATTTTTTTGTACATTAATTAGGCTGGTTTTTTTCTATTTTTATGTTGGGATGTACCAGTACCCATACATGTCAATTTTCTGTTTTTTGTTAGGTGTATTTCTATTTGTATCCTTGAGCTGAGTTAAAAAAAATTCAACTGATTTTCATAGTTTGTTATTATGTTGTATTGTTACACCACTTTTCCAGGTTAGGGGAAGGGTTAGTGCCTTCAAACTAGTTTAACCCTTCACAATCGTATGTGCCTGTCACAAGTCAGGAACCTGTAGTGGATTTTTGTTGCTGTGACTGTGTTACAAATCATTTTTTACATAAATTAAGCCATTATTTTTCTCGTTTGAATTGTTTTACATTTTTTGTTTTGAGGCTTTTTATAGCTGACTATGTGGTGTTGGTTTTGTTCTTTGTTGAAGGCTTACAGTGACATACATGTATAGTGGTCAATTCTGTGTCATTTAAAGCCCAACAATATTTTAAAAATTTTGCTTAATATCTTTATTTCAAATTATTTAAATAATTTCTGTACAGTTGTAAGACATACTAGTGTCCATGTGGACAATTTTTCATAGAATTTTGGTATTTAATAATGTCCATTGCCATGAAATATTGTCCCTCAACTGGACAGAATTTTACTGCAAAAGTTATGAAAAAGTGTACACCTACAGGACAAGTTGTCATAGTAGTCACTATTAAATTGTGTCCTCCAAGGGAAGTAATACAAAGGCCATTAAAAAGTTTTATTACACTTGAATATTAATAAAAATCTGAAGGATTGATTAGAAATTGATTAATATACATATGTAAACAAAAAATTAAGGATGGAAGTAAATAGAGAGAAATTAAAGTTTTAAGAAATACCCAGCTAATGATAAGAACAAAAAGGAAGAAGAGTGTAAAGTATAAAATCAAATGTGAAGAACTATACTATATTTATTATGAGAAGAAGGCAATAGAAAATATAGAATTTTGGTATTAAACACTGTCCATTGCCATGGAATGTTGTCCCCTACGTATACAGCATTTTACAGCAACAGTTATGAAATATGGTCCACCTACAGGACAATTTTTTGTAGTAATTGTTATTTAATTGTGTCCTTCAAGGAAAATAATACTCACAACAGCATCTGTCACTTTTTTATTTCAATTTAAATCATCACACATGTATATATATATTAAAAGTATAAATAGGAAGATAAGGAAGATATGAGTGTCAATGAGACAACTCTCTGTCAAGGTAACACTGTATTAAAGTTAAAATATGTCGAGTAATAACAAGGCAATGGACATCATTTAATATTTTGATCATATCAAAAAAATGTCCTGATGGATATAATGTCCTGAAAAAAAGTGTCCACCTGTACAGAATTATAGTATTAAATAATGTTCATGTTCATAGACACTTTTTCATACCCAAGGACATATTTTCATAGGAAATTGTGTCCAGGACACATCTAAATAAGTAAATATTGTCCATGTATTTACTATGAAATAATGTCCTCTGGACATCATTTCATAGGGGACATTATTAAATCTTACACAGTATGTGGTTTACCCTAAAACATCTTCTCATATGTGAACTGTTGGTGTCCTATTGTTATTCTTTGTCAAATTAATCATACAGTGTCATGAAGGTATCACTGCCGGATGGGATAGTATCTTGCTTTTTACTTCATCAAAAACTTTAAGGGCATCTGTACCTAAGAAATAAACATTCATTTATGTATGTGAATAGTTATCTAACTTTCAATAGTTAAGAGGGATTTTTTTCCCAAACCATTACAATATTATCTTTGAAAAAAGCAGTACTAGTACACAATGTACTACTGGAATTTATTCAAGAAATAAATAAGAAACATTCAGAAACAATCTGTCAACATCTTATTGTGTTTATACATATATCTCAACTTGTTAGATTTGCTCCTGTATGTATTGTAACAATATATTTGATTTTAATGGAAAAAAAATTAATCTCTGAATTATTGAAAATTATTACAAAGTTCTTGATATCACAAACATTAGTCAAAACATTTACAAAATGTTATCATCGTACAAGAACATCATTCGTAATTAAAGATCAACATGTAGACATCTTATACTTTCAGGTATTTCACATCCAATATTTTATGGCAATATTCTATACAAAGCACTGAACTTGAACAAGGAGGATCTGAATTAAGGTCATTTCCTGAAAATTTGGAAGCAAGCTAGAGTCCAGATGTAGGTTTTGTTTCCTGTTTGATTTTTTTTATGACCTGAACACCTTTCTTTAATTTCCTTTTACCTCTTTCATATGTAACATGGGCATAAGGTCTGCCTCTTTTCCTAAACAAAGGCATTTTATCTATAAAAAAAAAGAAGACATAAATTCATCATGCTTTATAGACAGTCCTCAGAAGGGAAAAAAGCTATTGAAAATGACATGTAGCAATATTTTTTTGGCAATTCTGGGTCTTGATAATTTATGCATAGCACACTGTGAATTAATTGGCCCACAGTGACAGTCACATTGAACGTTTATAAAGATAAAACATGCTCCATTGAATTGGAAATGTACAAATTAAAAGCGGATGCTTATAAAACACTAATAAAATGACAGATTCTAATGAATATATAATACATACTTGTAATTAATGAACAAGAGGCTCTCAACTGTAATTTTTTGCTTAAATCTTCATCAATTATTATTTTTGCTTTTCAAATTAAAAATGCATTTTACCCCTTAGTTTCCTTTTAGCCATAGGGCTGTTTTTTATATGCTAGGAAATAGAATACAAAATTTATACTAGATACTCTAAAGCTCATTCAGCCTAAGTTTGGGGGATTTTAATTAAGCAATTTCAAAGGAGAAGATTTTTTAATATTTAAGAGAACAAATTGTAAATAATAAAATTTAGAATGGAATTTAAAAGGCAATTACTCCTTAAGGGTAAATTGAACATTTAGTTCAGAAGACTTATTTGCAGATCTTACTTTGCTTAACATTTTTGCTGTTTACAGTTTAATATCTTTATCTATAATAATATTCAAGATAATAATTGAAAAATGATCAATTCAGGGGCAATAACCTAAAAATCTGTTACCCTGTTGATAATTTCAGGGCAAGTAGACCTTGACCTAATGAATTATACTTTAACTCCTTCTCTGATTTGCTCTAAATGCTTTAGTTTTTGAAATAATTAATTATTTAGCCAAAAACTGCATTCTACCCTATATTCTATTTTTAGCCATGGTGGCCATGTTTTTTTCCGGGAAAACAGAAAATAAAACATAAACTTTATTGGAGATACCCTAATTATAATTCACCTCAAGTTAGGTTGAAATTTGTTCAGTAATTTCAGAGGAATATTAAGATTATTTAAAGTTAGCAAACTTATTCTAAAAGAATTGGTATTAATATTGATTTTGTTATCAGTAAACTAAAAGCAAACTAAATATTATTGTTATATATAATATACATATATGCACATTCATGGATCTACAATCTGTTGATACCTTATCTTAGCATTGCACAAGGTCATGTTTTTCTCTGACTGTTTATGATGTCTTTACACTAAATCCATGTGATGTTGGATGTGTAATGATTGATAATTTAGTCTTAGATGCATGCTTTTTTTTTATTGATTGTTAATGGCTTTGAACTAGCTGTCAGTAACTGTGAGTACTCTCAGATCTGTACTCATGGTCTTTTTGTTGTTGGGATGTATAAGTGCCCAGCCACTTTCACTCTGTTTTTGTTAGATTATAATATTTCTATTTGTATCCATCTGATGAGTTAAGCCTTTTTCAACTGATTTTTATAGTTTGTTTCAATGTTGTACTATTACACCACTGTCCTATGTTAGGGAGGGTTGGGATCTCGCTAACATGTTTAACCGTGTCACATCATGTATGTATGTGCCTGTCCCAAGTCAGGAGCCTGCAATTCAGTGGTTCTTGTTTGTTGCTGTGTTACATATTTGTTTTTCGTTCATTTACTTGTAAATTAATAAGGCCGTTAGTTTTCTCGTTTGAATTGTTTTACATTTGACATTTCTGGGCCTTTTAAAGCTGCATGACTATGCAGTATGGGGTTTGCTCATTGTTGAAGGCTTTATGGTGACCTATAGTTGTTTATTTCAGTGTCATTTGATCTTTTGTGAAGAGTTGTCACATTGGAAATTACACCACATCTTTAATTTTATATGATGAACAAATTGTGCAAAATTGTCTTTAAAGGGCAATAACTCCTTTCGGGCTTAAGTGGTCAATTGACAATTTTGGTCTTTTAACTTTGCTAAACATTTTTGCTGTTTACAGTCTTTATCTATAATAATATAATAATATTCAAGAAAATACCAAAAACAGCTGAATTTTTCCAAAATTTACTATATACATGTAGTGGCAGCAACACAACAATTGGTTGTTCCATTCATCTGAAAATTTTATTTTTAGCCATGGTAGCCATGTTTTTTTTACAAAACACAAAATTAAACACTTAGGATCATTTAGAATAAGTTTGCCTGCAACTTGTTCAGTGGTTTCAGAGAAGAAGATTTTTGAAAGCTAACAAACATAATGAACAAACTGTGTAAAATGGCATTTAGTTTTCTCGTTTGAATTGTTTTATATTGTCTTATCGGGGCCTTTTATAGCTGACTATGCGGTATGGGCTTTGCTCATTGTTGAAGGCCGTACAGTGACCTATAGTTGTTAATGTTTGTGTCATTTTGGTCTTTTGTGGATAGTTGTCTCATTGGCAATCATACCACATCTTCTTTTTTATATTTAAAGGCCAATAACTCCTTTTGACTTATTTGTAGATCTTACTTTGCTGAACATTTTTGCTGTGAACAGTTAATCGTTATCTATAATAATATTCAAGAAAATAACCAGAAACTGCAAATGTTCCCTAAAATTACTAATATAGTGGCAGCAACCCAACAATCAGTTGACGGGTTTGTCTGAAAATTTCAGGGCTGATAGATGTACAGCTAATAAACATTTTTACACCATGTCAGATTTGCTCTAAATGCTTTAATTTTCAGATATAATCCCAAAACTACATTTTACCCCTATGTTCTATACATGTATTTACAAAAAATGTAGCTTTGGCACCCATGTTTTTTAGGAAAGGTGAGCTTAAAACTGAGACTCAGAGAGACTATTTAGTAACTGTCTGTTTTATTGTAATATTTTAAACCCATGATTCATAAGTAGCAAAACAAGATTTTGGAGGGCCACCTACATCATGTACATTGTACAGTGATTTCCACTGTGAATAGGCTGGGACAATGTGACCTGATTGCCTGCGGACTATAACAGCTTGCAGACTTCCTCTAGTAATGGAGTTCTGGTATTATATACTCAGTTGTGTAGCCTACATTTTGTAAATTACCCTTATTAACAATACAATCTTAAAAGATATCATGAATATACATATATATGTACCATGGTGGATCCAGAGGGAGGGTTCAGGAAGTTGGAACCCCCCCTTTTTTTGAAGATCAATGCATTTGAATTGGGGACGTATATTTGTACAATGCTTAAAATTGGTTAATTAATAATCCTAAACTTCCTTCAACAACATGCATGACAGCTGACAGATCCAATGCCATACAATAAAACATAATCATGTGTCTCTACACCATTTGTAAAGTCAGTAACGAGAATCATTACCAATTTCCGAAGGGTAGCGGGCTCTCTCCTATTAGCCTATTGGTCCACAAAAAATACACAGAACGGAATAAAAAAATTCTTGCACGTTCACGTTGCTCTTTTTACCGATTTCACGAAACTATTTACTCACTATGCAGACTAAACAATCTCGATTATCAAGGTGTTATTTTCGACTGAATTCTAATTTATAGTATAATTTACAACTATATTCACGATTTATCTGTTTCTCCCTGTCAATATACTGCCATTATTGGTCTTCGTGATAATGGCGACAGCTTGCTCATATAAAACCATATAAAAGTTAAAACGGATGCGGTAACGTCTTACAGTTATGCTGGTGAAGTACGGATTATGATACTTATTATTGCTTCTATAAGACATTTGTTAGACCGTATGGTCCCACGGTCTTAATTTGTTAGTTATATAAGAAGGCTAAAAAACCTAATACATTTCTTATATTATAAGCTAAAAGGTATAGGATTGGGTGGATTTTCAATGGAATAACTTTGGTTGCGGCTCAAGCGTTAAAGCGGCGCCAACAAACCGTGTGGCGTGTGGCACATTAGAGTCGACAAGAAACAAACAGCACCACACATTTTTGCACAGAACATTTGAACATTCGTCTGTGGTGTGGGTTTAAATAATGGGGGGGGGGGGGGGCTTGATTTTTTTTCCCGTTAGGGCAAACAATATTTTTCGACTGTTTATCATTTTTGTTCATTTCAATATAGAAATTGAACAAACTGCAATTTTTTTCAGTCATTGAGCCCTCCGGTTTTTTTTTAACCATAATGTGCCCCTTTTTCACGCATAGCCAGAAATTAGTAGTGGTTTTGCTAATTAATATTCATAATATGTAAATGAGAATTGTACCACGTGATAGTAGTTTGAACTGGACTGGCTTGATATCATTAAAATCATTAAAATCTTTAAAACACGGATATTATAAGTTGCCCGTCACAGAGTCCTTATTTACAATCACTTTGATATTTCCGTAAAGTTGTCAGGCGGTCAAAATCAAAACAATGAACGCGAATTTAGTGAATTTTTCGTGCTTTCGTGAGTTTATTCTTCTTGAAATAGTGACATTTTAACTTTACGTGGGAACCTAGAGTTCAACGACTACACATACAAGGTTTGGACTTGCTTATTCTTTGGAAATTCAAGTTTCAAATTTCACCCCGGCAACCTGTTTATGTAATGACCTTAGTAGCCAATTTTCAACACGAAGTCTGCAAATTTGACGTTTCAGCCATTTTAGCCTGTATTTTACACTGCAATATTAAAAGCCTCTCGCTTCGATTTTTAAAATAGCTCAGGAACCTGTATTTTTGCAACAACAGTCATTATGTTTCGTTTAAATGGTATATATTGTTGTGTATATTCATTTTCTGCCCCGGCAACCTGTCTATCACTTAAATTAAAATTAAAACAGACATTTTTTCAAAATTCCCTATCATTTTAATGTAATTTCCGTGACCCGTATCCGATTTCTTTAGTATAATATTCAAATAAGCAAAGTGGCGTTGATTTCTGGATATGGGCCACCCTCACATGAACAATCAGAAAAGATAAATGGTTGGTTTGTTAGTGAATAAATGTGACAAATTCCTTTTGCTGGAACACAAACTCTGAGAACGCAAAATAAAGGCAGGTTATTTTTTTATTGAAAACTTATTTTTCTTTTTTTATATAATATCTTATATAATATAAAAAGATTATAAATAGCAAACTTTATTAACCTCGCCCTTTTGATGTGACGAAATTTTTCCAATGAATTATATTGCGCAAAGTTTGTAACCTTCAATTATTCTAATGACCATAACCTTCAATTATTCTAATGACCATGACCATACCCTGAACTTTTCGAGAAACAGAAATTTCTAGAGAAATGGTTATAAATAGAATAATGACGCAGTAACTTTTAACCAATCGGAAATATACTTTATATTTACTGCCTACATCAAAACAATCATCTTATGTAAACAAACTTGATCACGTTAGTCGCTTTAAAAATATTTTCAGTTTTATGTGTGATTTAATATCCGTAAAGGGTCGAGATAAATTTTCAGGAAAGTGCGTATTGAATGTGAGTATATATGTACTTCTTAATATCCATTTCCAATACATAATTTGTATTTTTTCAACCTTACAAAGTCTTCTAGTTCTACTTTCCCCAATATTACGCAATCACAACATTGCCATACGTCAAGGTAATTCGATAATTAACTTTTGGTTTTGATTGACATTTTTGTTAATTGTTTGTTTATAATACAAGTTATGATATTTTTAAGGGCGGTCGTTTACCTAGCTGTAGGGTGTGAAAATCTTTTTGCGCAGATTCTTTTAGATAAATATGGGATCAATGAACTGGTTCGAACTCGAGATTTTTCCAGTGTCTCTAAATTTAGATCAACCAATCAGATTGTTTGTTTTTGTTTTGATCTATATATATTTCACAATCACATGTTCGATGTATACACATGCTGATTAACAATGCCAAGCGAAAAGGTAAATATATTATTTTTAATATTTTGAAATGGTCATTCAATAACGTATCTGATATATGATGTATATATATACTAGGGGCAATTTCATTGTCCGAGGAACTGATACTAGCACATTAATTAAATGTCTAAATAATTCATAAAAAAAGATAATCAAAATTAAAAAATCTTTTTTGACGAATTTTAAGCAAAAACAAATGAAATTTTCTTACCGCATAAAATATACCCAATTTTAATTTCTGTTTCAAATAAAATTTCCTAGCTGCAAAAATACCACCAAGATGCATTGTTTAAAAACGTGCAGCAACTTATTGAGATGGTTTTAGCCGGATTGATCCGCTGTTTGACGGCTTTGAGTTAACACTCTTCGTGAATATTTTAAAACTTTTTTTCACTTTCAACACATTATAAACCCCATCCCTGAACTTGTTTATCATATTGAAGTCTTCATTAAGCAGTATTTAGAACTGAGGGGGTCATGCACAGAGGCAGATTTAGGAGGGGGCCAGGGACCCCCCCCCCTTTTTTTGGGAAAAAATTTGGTTGCTTATATAGGGAATCATTGAAGCGTGACTGGAGCGGGCCCCCTCTTAGGTCAGTCAGTGGGCCCCCACTTATGTAAATTTCTGGATCCGCCACTGGTGCAGACCCATGTCAGACAAGCTCATGATTGTGTTTTATACATCAATTTATAATTTTAACTCTTAAAATATGTTATATTATATTGTATTGTATTTCATTGTATTGCATTGTATTTTGGAATGTATAATTGTTTGTTTATATTACTTGACCTTGTGGGTGTAATTTTGCAATACAGATATTATTATTTGAAATGTGCCCTTACATTTTAATTCTGATACGTTAATAAAATAATAGAATTTGAATTTACTGTCCCTTTATTCTTATATTTTCTCACAGGCCCTTACAATTTACTTTACTTTTCATTTTTTTTGGTTTTGCACTTTTTTTCAAATAATCATTCTTTAATATTTAAAACTATTTGGACTAGTGGAAAATACATTCAAACTTTAAAGTTATATTTTCCTAAAAAGTAAAACACAAAAAAAAGATTTTTACGTTAATTTATAACAGCGTTGTACCCGTGATGTCTAAGCATCTGTATTTTGTATACTTGGTACCATGGCCAATCGCGAAATTGTATTGATGTGGAAATTGATATTCATTATGACAGTTTATGGATTTGGGAAAAATTTAGTGTAAAAGGTGAAAACATTTCTGTCAGATCTTTCTTAAAATATTTTCTAAAGAAGCATGGCAATTTGCCTAAATTTATTTTCTTAAGTGTTCGGATTCACTTCTGTACCAGATTTTTCCGCTTTAGTCTGAATGGTCAAATAAAAAATAAGACTAAGCACGAAATACATGTACTTGATACTAACACAAATGCTGCTTAGTTAAGATCTTACGGGCTTTGTTAAAAACTTGACACGAATTAAAATGCTTTTAATAAGAAACAAAAAATTTCTAAAACAATGTAAATGACCCGGATTCTTCATTATTGGACTTTAAATTTTATTTTAGGACACATGCACCTATAGAAGTTTAAAATTTGGAAAAATTATTATGCAATATTTTACATCCTTATCTGAAGTACCAGTCGCTTGATTATTTTAAGATAACTCATTGTTTGATTGTAAATAACACATCGTTTCAGCAGTGATCTGAATGAAACCATAGTTATTTTAATTACTTTCGAAAATCAGAACATAGCAGGTATGATAAGTATACATTTTCTTCAATTAGAAAAAAATGTTCTAATATTTAAAATAAAAAATACGTATTTATTGATTTTGAAAAATTATTGTAGGAAAACCATAACATGACCATAGATAGATCGCCAAGGAGATCCAGCAAACGTCCCGGCAGACGAACTGCCAAGGTCGATGTAAAGGTCAAGTTAGAACGCAGTAGGCAGAGTGCAAGGGAATGCAGAGCGAGAAAGAAGTTACGATACCAGTATTTGGAGGACTTGGTTACCAGTAAGGAAAAGGCAATCTTTAAGTTAGGGATGAACTTGCATTGGTAAGTTATATTTATTTATTTATTTCAAATGCGTTAAAGGTCAAATAGCGATGGTCCATTAAGAGAACCGTTTAACTTGAAAGGAGGGGGATGTTATTTCAGGAGTATATTTTTTTTTCAAATATTCCGAATCCAGATTTTCCACATACCTTGATTACAGCGACTTCTAAGAACTATTAAATTTTGAAACAAAACAATTGAGTGAAAGCATCGAAAAACTATTAAAAAAAATTGCAGACAAAAATACCATATCCCCCTTTTTTTTAAGAAACTTGGTTGCTCCCTGAATAATATAATTGATAACTGAGTTAGAAATGAAAACTAGGAAAAAATCTTTCAAAACTACATTCTAGTCTCGACTAAACCATTTATCCGGAGTCGAAATAATGTGATGATCCATTTTCCGTTGTTCGTGTTGCGACGTGGGAGTTTGCATTTCGATTGAATAATAAAATTTTCACGGTATGTTAAGAAAATTATGATGACTCATTGTACGTTTATATGTTCTACATATATCTGAACTTGTTATGTAACATCTGCAGATTTATAGGTGATTTGTTGGTACATATGAACTTGTGTAAATTTATATATTGGTTACTCTAGACTGCGCGTTTTATTCTGGTTATTTGAATTCTTTATATTTGACTGGTTTCTTCTGGTTATTCTAATTCTTGGCATTTGACTTTTTGTTCTAATTATTCAAATTTGTGGCATGGTGTAAGACTTCTTTTTCTGATTATCCAATATTTTGATATAGACTGTTATGATAAAGTTTATTTATATATAAAAAAAAAAAGCGAAATCATTTATTTCAAAAAAAATGATTTATCCTAAGTAAATGGAAAAATAGAATAAAAAAAATATGGGGTCACCGTTCATTTAAGATCTGCATTCGAAAGAAGCATGCATTTTTGTTAAGGTACTTTTTTCTGTTGAACTAATAGGAGAAAAAAAGTAATATCGAAATAAAATATGAATTTTCCGTATTTTACAAATAGATTACAAACTAAGCTTTTAGCGGTTTACATATATTTATATGCAATGTAGTATTGAATAATTTTGTTAAATCTTCATGCAACATTTGAAACGTTGACAGAAGATTGAAGAAATATCATCTGAAGAAAAATATGACGTGCCTATGGCACGTGTTTCTCTATATATCCATGGGAAGGTCGATTATCCCTATTTAACAGAATATTAGTATATGGATAGTCGACCTCACCATGGATGGCGGATCAAGAACTTTTTATAAAAAGGGGGGCACTGACTAATCTAAGCGGGGCCTTCCAGTCATGTTTTAGTGATTCTCTATATAATCAATCCAAATTTTCTAACAAAATAGGGCACCCCCTGGATCCGTACATACTCAGAGATAAAAACACGTATGACACGTTGACTGCTAAAAATTAAGTCCTTTTGGTTCTCACAGGCACTTGTTTCTATCCATAGGGAGGTCGACTATAGTAATATTAACACTGACAGAAGCAAGGGAAATCAAAAGTTACGATTTTTGTATTATTATCTTTTTCATCAAATTAATTACATGGGATTGTATATAACAATACATTTTCTAAATATTTCGGTGAAGGTGAAGATAACAAATTCAGTTCCACGTTGAATACCCATTTTTATACGACCGCAAAAGTTTTAATTTTTCGTCATATATTGCTATCACGTTGGCGTCGTCGTCTGCGTCGTCGTCGTCTTCGTCGTCCGAATACTTTTAGTTTTCGCACTCTAACTTTAGTAAAAGTGAATAGAAATCTATGAAATTTAAACACAAGGTTTATGACCACAAAATGAAGGTGGGATTGATTTTGGGAGTTGAGGTCTGAACAGTTTAGGAATTAGGGGCCAACAAGGGGCCCAAGTAAGCATTATTCTTGGTTTTCGCACCATAACTTTAGTACAAGTAAATAGAAATCTATGAAATTTAAACGCAAAGTTTATGACCACTAAAGGAAGGTTGGGTTTGATTTTGGGAGTTTTGGTCCCAACAGTTTAGGAATAAGGGGCCCAAAGGGTCCAAAATTGAACTTTGTTTGATTTCATCAAAAATTGAATTAATGGGGTTCTTTGATATGCCGAATCTAACTGTGTATGTAGATTCTTAATTTTTGGTCCCGTTTTCATATTGATCTACATTAAGGTTCAAAGGGTCCAAAATTAAACTTAGTTTGATTTTGACAAAAATTGAATCCTTGGGGTTCTTTGATATGCTGAATCTAAAAATGTACTTATATTTTTGATTATTGGCCCATTTTTCAAGTTGGTCCCAATCGGGGTCCAAAATTAAACTTTGTTTGTTTTCATCAAAAATTGAATAATTGGGGTTCGTTGATATGCCAAATCTAACTGTGTATGTAGATTCTTAATTTTTAGTCCATTTTTATACGACCGCAAAATTTGAAAATTTTTTCGTCGTATATTGCTATCACGTTGGCGTCTGCGTCGTCGTCGTCGTCGTCGTCCTGCGTCTGAATACTTTTAGTTTTCGCACTCTAACTTTAGTAAAAGTGAATGGAAATCTATGAAATTTTAACACAAGGTTTATGACCACAAAAGGAAGGTTGGTATTGATTTTGGGAGTTTTGGTTCCAACATTTTAGGAATTAGGGGCCAAAAAGGGCCCAAATAAGCATTTTCTTGGTTTTCGCACTATAACTTTAGTTTAAGTTAATAGAAATCTATGAAATTTTGACACAAGGTTTATGACCACAAAAGAACGGTTGGGATTGATTTTGGGAGTTTTGGTTTCAACAGTTTAGGAATTAGGGGCCAAAAAAGGGCCCAAATAAGCATTATTCTTGGTTTTCGCACAATAACTTTAGTTTAAGTAAATAGAAATCAATAAAATTTAAACACAATGTTAATGACTACAAAAGGAAGGTTGGTATTGATTTTGGGAGTTTAGGTCCCAACAGTTTAGGAATTAGGGGCCAAAAAGGGACCCAAATAAGCATTTTTCTTGGTTTTCGCACCATAACGTTAGTATAAGTAAATAGAAATCTATGAAATTTAAACACAAAGTTTATGACCATAAAAGGAAGGTTGGTATTGATTTTGGGAGTTTTGGTCCCAACAGAATAAGGGGCCCAAAGGGTCCAAAATTAAACTTTGTTTGATTTCATCAAAATTGAATAATTGGGGTTCTTTGATATGCCGAATCTAACTGTCATGACTGTGTATGTAGATTCTTAACCTTTGGTCCCCTTTTCAAATTGGTCTACATTAAGGTCCAAAGGGTCCAAAATTAAACTTAGTTTGATTTTGACAAAAAATGAATCAGTTAGGTTCTTTGATATGCTGAATCTAAAAATGTACTTAGATTCTTGATTATTTGCCCAGTTTTCAAGTTGGTCCAAATCGGGGTCCAAAATTAAACTTTGTTTGATTTCATCAAAAATTGAATAAATGGGGTTCTTTGATATACCAAATCTAACTGTGTATGTAGATTCTTCAATTTTGGTCCTGTTTTCAAATTGGTCTACACTAAAGTCCAAAGGGTCCAAAATTAAACTTAGTCTGATTTTAACAAAAATTGAAATCTTGGGATTCTTTGATATGCTGAATCCAAAAATGTACTTAGATTTTTTATTATGGGCCCAGTTTTCAAGTTGGTCCAAATCAGGATTCAAAATTATAATATTAAGTATTGTGCAATAGCAAGTCTTTTCAATTGCACAGTATTGCGCAATGGCAAGAAATATCTAATTGCACAATATTGTGAAATAGCAAATTTTTTTTTAATTAGAGTTATCTTTCTTTGTCCAGAATAGTAAGCAAGAAATATCTAATTGCAAAATATTGTGCAATAGCAAGATTTTTTTTTAATTGGAGTTATCTTTCTTTGTCCAGAATCAACTTAAATCTTTGTTATATACAATATACAATGTATATTCACTTTTTACTACCAACTGATAAATTAAAATAATCTTTACCATTCAGTGATAACAATCAGTTTTTTTACATCTTAATATTTTATGATGTATTTAAATGAGTAGTTATTGTTGCAAACTCCATTAGAAATTTTAATTGAGATTAGTTTTGGAATAAGGGAAAGGGGAATGTGATTAAAAAAATTGGGTTCAATTTTTCTCATTTGAAATTTCATAAATAAAAAAGAAAATTTCTTCAAACATTTTTTTGAGAGGATTAATATTCAACAACATAGTGAATTGCTCTAAGAGAAAACAAAAATTTTAAGTTCATTAGAACACATTCATTCTGTGTCAGAAACCTATGCTGTGTCAACTATTTAATCACAATCCAAATTTAGAGCTGAATCCAGCTTGAATGTTGTGTCCATACTTGCCCCAACTGTTCAGGGTTCAACCTCTGCGGTCGTATAAAGCTACGCCCTGCGGAGCATCTGGTTTCAAATTGGTCTACATTAAAGTCCAAAGGGTCCAAAATTAAACTAAGTTTGATTTTAACAAAAATTGAATTCTTGGGCTTTTTTGATATGCTGAATCTAAACATGTACTTATATTTTTGATTATGGGCCCAGTTTTCAAGTTGGTTCAAATCCGGATCCAAAATTATTATATTAAGTATTGTGCAATAGCAAGAAATTTTCAATTGCACAGTATTCAGCAATAACAAGAAATCTTCAATTGCACAGTATTGTGCAATAGCAAGAAATTTTCAATTGCACAGTATTGCGCAATAGCAAGAAATATCTAATTGCACAATATTGTGCAATAGCAAGAAATTTTCAATTGATTGGAGTTATCTTTCTTTGTCCAGAATAGTAGTTGAATCAACTTAAATCATTGTTTTATACAATATACAATGTATATTCACTTTTACTACCAACTGATAAATTAAAACAATCTTTACCATTCAGTGATAACAAGCACCTTTTGTCACATTTTAATATTTTATGATGTATTTAAATGAGTAGTTATTGTTGCAAACTCCATTAGAAATTTGAATTGAGATCAGTTTTGGAAAAAGGGAAAGGGGGATGTGAAAAAAAGGGAGGGGGGGGTAATTTTTTCTCATTTCAGATTTCATAAATAAAAAGAAAATTTCTTCAAACATTTTTTTGAGAGGATTAATATCCAACAGCATAGTGAATTGCTCAAAAGGCAAAAAAAATATTTTTAAGTTCATTAGACCACATTCATTCTGTGTCCGAAACCTATGCTGTGTCAACTATTTAATCACAATCCAAATTCAGAGCTGAATCCAACTTGAATGTTGTGTCCATACTTGCCCCAACCGTTCAGGGTTCAACCACTGCGGTCGTATAAAGCTGCGCCCTGCGGAGCATCTGGTTTTCAAATGAACTCGAGGGGGATGCAGGATTTTTTTTAATGGGAGCATAATTCACGAAAATTAAAGATATGGCGAGGATCAAATCCGCGAGGTAGATATAGAGCGGAGCCACGGTCGAGTTGAAATATAGAGCAGAGACAAGAGGCAGAGCGAGGCGAGACAAATGATTGACGATTTTATCCAAAAATTTTATATATATCGTGAAAAACATTTTTTTTCTGTGGTTAAATGGTGGATGAAAGTCCCCTACGACCAGTACTTATCTGGTTCTTGCCTTTGATTGCCTCGAAGAACACAAAATGACACCAATGAAAACATCGGGCGCCTTTGATTTCTTTGATTGATGGTTTGTGGGTTAAGGTCCAGTAGCAAATATTTCATGCATGTGAAGGAATGTCCAGTAGCAAATATTTTTGCATGTGAAGGGAATTAACGTCCAGTAGCAAATATTTCATGCAAATGAAGGACGATATTTCCTTATGAAAAAATTATAAGTTAAGGTTCACATATAAAAGTTGAATAACTGTTTTACTTTATTTAAAAATAGTTTTACAAGTGGTGCAAAGAAATAGACAACGGCATTCTGCCAACAGGTCTTATAACAAGCCTTGCGTCAGACAATAAAATACCTGATGCAAACCAAAGATTAGAGACAACCCCAGCGCTTGGACAGTTAACAGGATCATCTGTGTTGAAGCAACCAATGAAAACTTTCGTTTCAAATTTCAAAGGATCGTCTGCTCTTGGACTGCACAGCAACAATCTAGCTACGAGTTTTAATAATGTATACAATACTCGAAGATCATCGAAACAAAAGGCAAGTAATTTTGAAATCCAAAAGGTTATTAGTTCTAGTCGAAATTCAAATCAAAGCCACAGTGGATTACATACTATGAATGTAGATAAAGAAGAACATTCAAGATATTGCCAAGCGGGATTAGATTTGTCGCATCCAAGGGACACCATTTCTAGTTTGCAGACGTACGGACCTCAAACGGATTTACTTTCTGAAAACTGGTTTAGTGCACTTACATTACCTTCAACCAGTTTTTCTTTTGGAAATTTGCCAAATGTGGATTTAATACAAAGCTTTGATTCTCTCAGGAAAATAGAAGACGCAGAAGTAACGAATTCAGGGCTGAATGACTATCCTTATGGTCATGCGCAGAGTGTGTTTGTTGGAGGTGAGCAGAGAACTGACGCATCCATCATGGAGAACGCTTATCAGCTATAACTTTTGACATAAGTAAATTTTGATAAGTTTGATGAAAGTAAAAAAACTGTCTGATATAAAACTTGCTGTTGATATTTTATTAAAGGGCAGGACAACATTAGATTTTATGTAAACTATCTGTAATTTTACTTTGTCACAAACTTAATTATTGTTTAAAATTTACATGGCTTAAGTGCAATAAACATTTGAATTTGAACTTATAATTACTATAGTATAAGTATATTTGTTCTATATTTATACATATTTCTTGAATAGAATAATTTGAAATAATGCATGTAAATCACAATTGAATTAAAAATTGAAATGTTGAAATAAAAATCTATTTTATTTAGAAAATTGGTTTTTTTTACACCTACTTATATATATTCGTTTGTTTGACCAGTTACCATTCCCAAAAAAGATTGGGGGTGGGCGGTAAAGATAGATGCAATCAAAATCCTTTAATGGCCTCACTTGATATACATGTTTATCGGTAATTCGTATATTTTCCCTTTGATTTTACTGCCTAATATTTTCGAGTATCAACGTACTGGCTGTATCACTGAAAATATTAGGCAATACATTGTGTGACGTCATAATTACCGATAAACAGAATAATAGGTAGTTTCGTTTTTGATACTGACTATATCATGTGGAATATCTCAACTCGCCCTAACGGGCTCGTCTAGATATTCCACATGATATAGTCAGTATCAAAAACGAAACTACCTATTATTCTATATATATATAACTACATCTTTCAAGTTTGATCGCTGCCTTTGACCATTCTTTAGATCCTATATCCATTCAATATCATGTAATATGTATTGATGACATAGTTTACCTAGATATTCAAATTGCAATATTATTAAAATTATATAATGGGTATCCAAATTACCATACTTGGAAAACTTTTTAATCAAAAATTTTGGAATTTCGTCTTCACATTACGTTCTTTACAGTGACACTTTGTGAATATCTTGTAAGGAAAACTTTTTTTATCAAAAATTTTGGAATTTTGTCTTCACATTACTTTGTTTACAGTGACACTTTGTGAATATCTTGTAAGAAATTTTTTTTTTTTATCAAAAATTTTGGAATTTTGTTTTCACATTACGTTCTTTGGAATTTTGTTTTCACATTACGTTCTTTACAGTGACACTTTGTGAAGATCTTGTAAGGAAAACTTTTTTTATCAAAAAATTTGTCTTCACATTACTTTCTTTACAGTGACACTTCGTGAATATCTTTTGTTATGTATTACTGCACGGCCAGTTTCGTGAGTTATGGAGACACTTAAAAAAATAAAATTAGAATCTCAAAAAAATTTCTATAAGATGCGGATCCAGGATAATGATAAATGTATGTTTTTTTTTTTTTTTTTTTGGAAGCAGATTGTAGTGCATAGCATCTTCAAAACACAGTTTAATTCATTGGTACATATATGTTAACTGGGAAAAACTAATTGTTTTACATTTTTTACAGGAAATTTTAAAACTAAAGGTCTTTTTTTTTCTACAGGCGTCACAAGTGGAACCTCGTACTATAAAAATGCTGTGATTACATAATTTCTCTTCTTTTTTTCAGCACAGAAAAATTTGTGCCGAAGTTGATTCTGGGACAATATCAGAGATTATGTTTGAAAAATTGCAAGCGATAGTCGAAGATGACGAGCAGACGGACACATTTGATACTTGTTTGAAAACGGACATTAAAACCGAGCCTATGGATTATTAATCATATTTTATTATCAATGAAATCTGGGAACAGTATATGTTCCTGATGAAATGAATATTGACTGGGAAGCTCTGGTTTAAACTGGTTTCAATACAGCGAGTTCAGTATCCAGTACTTAAATATATGAATATTCATCAGCAGTACTGAAACATATGAATATTCATCAGTACTAAACTATATGAATATTTATAACCAGTACTATTATATATGAATATTTATCAGAGAAAAAAAACACAACAAATAGTTATGCTTTGACCAGTTGAACTTTTAGACTTTGTGATACATGTATGCAATACGTGACCTACATGATGAAAAATTCTTTTTTTTTCTTCGATCTTAATCTTTTCTTCGACAATCACAGCATTTGTTTTCGAATTCATGGAAACAAATTTACATGACATTGTTATGTAAATATGTCTTTCAAAATGTACATCACTGTATATACGTCTTGTTATGTAAAATATATTATAACATATAATATTCATGATATTTTTTTATCAAACACATGATAAATAGATTATGAAACACTAAGGATTGAGCATTTGCCAAACTGTTGGAATGAATTTAGAAAAAGGAGAAGAATATCTTGTAAGAAAAATTTAATGTATTGAATTTTATTGCTCGTGCTTTATTTTACTTTTTTTTTTTTGGGGGGGGGGGGGGGTATTCTGATTTATTTCATGTAATTTTCTATCTTGTACAGAATCTTCGAAACACTAGCATTCAAAGTTCTGAAACATTATCAAGAGTAATTTTTCAATTTTATTACCGTGGTTTGTTTTTCTGTACCCAATGAATTCGAGATTTACATGCTTAAAAGGGGAGGGGGGTGCTATGAAAATACTTTCAAATTGATGCAGTAAATAATGATTGAAAATGGAACAAAATAAAACGACAGCCGCTGTATTAATGTTGTCAGGGAAAAGTTCATTTTATTTTTTAAACATCTGAAATTTGGTACCAGAAGCCGATGATGAAATGTTGATACTTCTTTAAATTGTTCCTCTGCCATTTGCCTGTTGTAGAGGGGAGGGAATTAATCTAACCCCGCCACATATTTTGTGCCTGTCCCAAGCCAGGAAACAGGTGTTGGTGGAATGTTTCTCTTTAGCCATTGGTATTAAATTGAAATCCATTTTTCTAGAGAGAAAAACATTAATAGTATACATATATACAGCGAGCCAAAATTGCGCTTAAGTGTTAAAAAGTAATTAATATTTATGTCAATTATTTTTTTACAAGCAACACTCAGCCTTTTTTTCTTTCTTTTTTTCGTGAATCGCTTTTTTTCGTTAAATCGAAAATCGGGTAAAATCTATGAGTGTACAAAAACATGGTCAAAAGTTACTATGGACAGATTTGGAGTTATTATACGAATTTGTTTGTCATATTACAATTGTCATCTATAAACTGATGAGTTAAGGTTTTGTACTGTAAATGTGGACTTTCAATAACTTACTTATTTGTCGTTGGGGTTTTTTTTTTCTTTTGTTTTAAGTCAGGCTGTGTTTCTATTTACTCTGTTAGGGTTAAAGATGTTTTCCTTCTTCAGAACAAGGAAAGTTTTGAGTTGAATATATTCTTTAAAATTTTTATCATTCCCACAAGAGTAAAATACTTTTGAATTATTCAGTCTTAAATTGAACACTCATATCATTATGTATGTACATTGCAAATTGGTATAGTAGTGAACAAAGAGGAGATTGACTTGTTAATTTATTTCGGCGTAAAATCTGAGTTATCATTCTTTGTCCGACTTGTAAAATAAGACTTATCCATTTTTTTTTTATTTGTAAATATGAAAATTTAAAATATAATTAAAATTTTACGGAAAAAGCTGTATTTGTACCAAAAGTAATCCAGAGATAGTTGCTGCCATCACGTTTTAAGATTTGATGGAAACACTTCAATCTTTTTGTGGCAGGGATGAGCAGCTGCAAAAGCAAGTATCCCATCCTTTTCATATATTTGAAATACTAGTACCCTCTCAAAAAAGATTGACAAAAAATATGCCTATAGCTATCATGATAACACGATTTCATAGACATAAATATATTTGAAAAAGTGCGTACGCATTAACGACTATGGTTGCATCCGTATCTGGAAAAAATCGACGTCTGATTAAATTCATATTCCCAAGATTCAAACCACTATGGTTTTTTTTTATTTTCTACCTTTTCGTATGCCTATTCCAGCGGCTCATCCCTACCAATCAGTTTATTGTATAAATTGACACTCTTCACCCTTAAGTATTGCTTATATTTGTATTATTAATTTATAAAATTCAAAAATTAACATGTATATTGTAATTGGTATCTTATACACTACAATGATATTTTAAAAAAAAAGAAAGTATTGACGACCACAATGTTGAAAGAAAAATCTAGAGATAATCAAATCTTTTAAAATGTTTTTCTTGTAAGAATGTAAATTTTACAATTCATCCTATGAAGAATGATTTGAAACTAACAAAATGCGTTCGAATTTTATGTGGTAGACATATTGTTTGCAAAGTGAAGCTATGATACATCGAACATTTTATGTGTAGAGTTAAGTATTATTTTAAGCTTTATTTATATAAATGTTCACCATCAATTGATTTTGTCAGTTTGTATATAGTATTTAATTTATTTTGACTTGTTAATATTATGCCAAATAAATTGTACATTTAATTTGTTATCATTAAGCAATAAAGTTGTAAAGATGAACTTGCTGTTTTTAGCCAACTTATGCACCCCTCCCCAAGCTGTTGCCTAGCAACAAGATGTAGCATATTAGAGTGTACTTCTTTCATTCATACGTAACTAAAAATAAGAAGACGAGGTATGATTGGCAATGAGACAGAAGAGGGGTGAAATATACCAAAGGGACAGTCAAACTCATAGATCGAAAATAAACTGACAACGTCATGGCTAAAAATTAAAAAGACAAATAAAAGTACACAACACACAACTTTCCACCAGAGGCCAAATAACACATGAACAGAAAGTAATAACTGTTAGTTACCGTATGGCCTTCAATGATAAACAAAATACCGTATAGTCGGCTATATAGAACAAAACGAAAAGATAAATGTTAAACAACTCAAACGAGAAACATATATGCTTTGATTAATGTACAAACAAATGAACGAAGAATAGAAATGATATACAGTCACAAAAAGTAAAATAACAGAAAATACGGAACTCCGAGGAAAATTCAAAATGGAAAGTCGATAATCAAATGGCAAAATCAAAAGCTCAAAATACATCAAACGACCGAGTATTAACTGCTTTATTCCTGACTTGGTAAAGGCGTTCTTGAGTAGAAAATGGTGCATGAAAGCTGGTTTTATAGCTAGCTAAACGAGGGACGAAAAATATCAGAGGGACAGTCAACTCTCACTCGTAAGGCAGTCGCATAAAATTCCATTTTATTGACAACAATGTGTGAACAAAACAGACACGTACACAAAATGGTTTCAAAATGTCAAAAAGAGAGGTACAGCATTCAACATTGTGTTTTAATCTAAATCCCCATAAAACAAAACAAAAATATGTCATCAAAGAAAAAAAAAGGTTGAAGCACATTATAAAAACCGAAATACAAGAATATAACAAATTTCTCGATAGCACAATAACACAATGAAGGGATTTATAAGTACCGAGCCCCGTCAAATTAATATTACCAAAAATAGTGAAACATTTAAGTTGATAATTTACAAAAAAACAAAGAACACTCTACCACGGAATTAAGATGATAAACAACGTTAGTACCTATGACATCAAGACCATCGACGTGTATTATTTGTAAAGTTGAATATTTATCAACATGGTCTTGGTATCTTCCGATGAACTTTTTCAGAAAAAGGACAAGACGTTCTTTGCTCATCAAATTTTTGCACAGACACTGTTGAAGTTTCGCAAATTTTGAGTAGCAGCTGCAATCTCTTGAATACCAAGTCTCCAAATTCAACAAATATGTTGTCAATAAGAAACTCCAGCATACTGATCACTTGTGTCTCTGTGCAGCGGTTTTTTTTCACAACTTCAGTTTTAACGAATGTATCTCTATAAATTTAAACTAGAAGCTTCAATACCACAAAAAGAAGATTGGGATTGATTTTTGGGGTTTAGGTCCCAAAAGTTTAGGAATAAGGGGCCAAAAAGGGGCACAAAATAAGCATTTTTGTAGTTTTCAAACAATAACTTGTGTTTAGGTGCATGAATCTATCTGAAATTATACCACAAGTTTCCATACCATGAAGGGATGGTTAGTGTTGACTTTGGGGGTTATGGCTCAAAATGTTTTGGAATTAGGGGCAAAAAAGGGGAAAACTAGGCTTTTCTGGTCAATGGACAATTAAGACAATTTAAAAGCAGTGTAAGGGAGGTAATTCAAAAATACTTAACATACAATTTGGTGCATGTTGGGATTTTCCTCCCTTACACTACTTGACAATTGTGTATAAAAAAATGTCAGGTTTTGGATTAATTGCAAAAAGGGGGGTGGTGGTAGTTTTCCATTAAAAAAAATCCAAATTTCCCAAATTCCAAATTTTTAAAGTTTGAAAAAAATCTTTTAATTGCACAATATTGCGAAATAGATTTGAAAGATCTTTACATTTGTTTTGTGTCAAAAACTTATATTATGTCAAAAATGTTATCACAATCCAAATTCAGAGCTGTATCAAACTTGAATGTAGTGTCCATACTTGCCCCAACTGTTCAGGGTTCTACTTCTGTTGTCATATAAAGCTGCGACCTGCGGAGCACCTGGTTAAAAGTTACAAGCACAAGTGATAGTCCGGTTTAATAAACTGAAGGTTACAGAGAACTATGTTATCTGGAAAAACGATTGGTCGAGGTATGTTTTTGTCAAGCTGCAAAATTTTATAAATATTCAGGACATTAAAATCAACCATGTAGTTTTACCCTGATTATATTTAGTTGGATTCATAATGTGCTATCTTAACAGTAACCCTTCCCTACTCAAGTCGTTACTCTTCCTCAAAATGCCGAATGCTGAACAGAAAACTGCAATATGTAATAAATAAAGTTTTCAGTCCGGTCGAGGAGACCACACAACCGACTGAACTAGAATGGGCATTACAGGGAACTGACGTTATTCGAATTGACTCATTACAGAAAATTTTAAGTTATAAAAAACGAACTGCTCTCTTGAATATAACATAGGCAATAAAGGTAATCAAATAGCTGATTGTCCTGGATATAGCGAACATCCATGGTGGTTTCGTGGTAGCGTGTTTGTCTTGAGTGCAGGAGATCGTGAGGTCCAACTACGACCGGTTCATTCCAACAACATCAAAATTGAGGCCCCTCATGGGGGGGTCCTAGTAATCACATAATCACCATTTTTTTGCCAATATAATCACATAATCATTAAATATTTGCTTATCTTTAGTAATCAAATAATCATAAACTAAAAATACAGTCCTAGGTAATCAAATAATCATGAAATATTTGGCTTAATAATCAAATAATCATTAAAAAAACGGCCAAGTAATCACATAATCAAAAACCCCATGAGGGCCCTCATTAAGGAGTATGAGCAAAGACTATGGGAGGATTTGGTTTGGAACACTGGCTTCGAATAATATTATAAGTCTTACAATTTCGTATAATTATTTGCTGTATTCTTCTCAGAGCAGAGACAGGTTGGCTCGGTATCAAAATAATAAGAATGTTTCTTAGTTTAAACAGTATTTATTAATGAAAATTTACAAGATAAAATATTACGTGCCAACAGTATATTCAGTTTAAGGTAGCATAATTATGATAAATTGATAGTGATATTGTTATACGATGATGACTGATGTACCCATATTTTGACTATTTTATTTATTGTGTCTGTTTAGTTAACGCATCAATGTAAATATAACGGAATTAGATGAGACTGTCATCAAAGTGAGAGGGTTAGCGCTATAAAACCAGGTTTAATCCACCATTTTCTACATTTGAAAATACCTATACCAAGTCAGGAATATGACAGTTCTTGTCCATTCGTTTTTGATGCGTTTTGTTATTTGATTTTGCCATGTGATTATGGACTTTCCGAATTGATTTTCCTCTAAGTTCAGTATTTTTGTGATTTTACTTTTGAATAAATACACACACACAAAAAAATACAAATAACAAATAAAATGAATAAAAATGTGAAAACCAAAAAAAAAAAGAAAAAATGAAACAGTCAACTCTTATTTACTTTCCTGAAAGACAGTCACGGGAACCAACACACATGTCCGATTATAGTCAATTACGCCGGGCAATCCACTCGATTTTACATCGTATTTATATATAATGTAAACTTTACCGTGTGAACTAGCTGCCTTAAAATATGGCTCGCCGTGTTGCATTATATTGTTACGACATAAGATTGGCTGATTCAGTATTGCTGGCTAAACGTCCAATGACAATTTTAAAAACAGCAATTTGAGTTGAAGGTATAATGGAAAGGGGAGGCATTTTGTCTGACAATATGAGATTGAGCAGCCCCTCATAGAGTTGTTTCTAGGGTTTTATCGTTCAGAGAGCGGAACACTCACAACATCAGGCATTTGATTTTACAGCCCCATTTAGATCCGAATTAATACCTTCCACATAAACAAACGGATACCCATAATATTTCTATACGATATTGGGCCCAGTATTTTAGGTTAGTATCGGGGTCCAAAATGAAACATTAATTGTTTGATTTCAACAAAATTCAATATAAGGGGTTCTTTGATATTTTGAATCTACCGCATTCATTCTGTGTCAGAAACCTACATTCCGGCAATATTTAATCCCATTTAATCTAAATTCAGAGCTGTGTCAAGCTTGAATGCAATGTCCATACTTGCCCAACTCTTCATGGTTCGACCTCTGCTGTCATTTGATTATGGACTTCATCCTTCCGTTGCTCCTCAACTTTCAGAGACCATTTTACAAAAAGCTTTAGTACTTGGTTGGTCATTTGTCATATTGCCTTCAGCCAGAGACATATCTAGTCATGATATTTGAGGATTAAAACAGTAAAGCTATGTGGAAAAAAAACGGATGTCCAACCGGTTACATTTTTGAAAAACTGTTTAAACTCTTATGGATAGTGATCCTATTTCTTATTCTCTGGTCTTCCTGAAACTCAGCAGGAACAACGACATGTGTCAGTTTTTTGTGGCGTTGAAGCCGCAAGTTATTTTGCCAAACTGATTTCATTTTACTCGGTGGCTGCATATCAAGCTGGAATAAGAAAAATGTCCAACGACGTTTTTCGTTAACCCAACGACTGAAAGTGAATATTAGGCCACACCAATTTGATTTATAGTTCTTTGCATTTCCCCGCTCCTGTTTTTGAGAAGTCAAGTTTTCAACAAAAATTAAAAAAAACTACCGCTTCCGTATCTTTTGGGTCCGCATGCCGCTCCGAAATTAGTCTTAATTTTTTTTTCTCACAGATGCTTTCTTTTTGCATATAATCAAATCTGGGTTTAAACGCACGTGTGATGAATCAATAAAAAGTGAAAGGAAATATAAAAATCGAAATGTCAAGCCAGAAGTTGTTGTGGTTTCGGCTCATTGCGGACGACAAGCAATCATTGAACAAACAGATATCCGTTATTCGTCATCATTTACATTAGAAGATATCTTTTATGAAGCCAAAAGGGTAAATGTTTGTCAATATTTCGTTTGATGTCAATGAAAACAAATAGTTTTAAGAAGACATGTAAAAAATATATGAAAATTCATTATATTAATCTTTGGCAAAAACAAAAAACATCATTATCAGATGGCAAACTGTGTACGTACTTCAAGTTTAAACAAAACTTTGGATTTGAAAATTATTTAAATATTATAAAAGATTTTGGGCAGAGGAGAATTTTTACCAGATTCAGAATATCAGCTCATAGACTTCAAATAGAGTTAGGAAGATATCAAGGTATTATCAGGCAAAATAGATTGTGTATTCATTGCTCATCTGGCGAGGTAGAAGATGAGAACCATGTTTTACTAACATGTACAAAGTATAGAGGTGAACGTTATGATCTTATTAATGCTATTTGTTTGAAATGTCCTAATTTTACCCAAATACAAAATCCTGAAAAATTTATTTGGATGATGAGTAACGAAGATCATGAAATTTTATGTAAAATTTGTTGTCTTATAGCCAAACATGAACATACTAATTAAAGAGTAGTGGGACCTTGTCACTTCACTTGCACCTGCTACTGCTACGCTAGAGTGTTGAATATGTATATATATGCATTTGTAAATATAATTAAATAAGATTTTGGATGCCAAAACCTTTTAGTATCATCCCTTGGTGAATTCTGCATTAAAGTGAACAATATTTTTTTACTTTTGTGCACTTGTCACGAGGAGGTTAAGACGGTATCTAAAATTCCACTTTCTAACATGTCCAAGTGCATTTGCCCTTGGTCTCTTTTCCATTTTAGTGACTTGTATTATTTATTCCTTCAACTTATTTTTATGGATAAGAGACAAGGTGGACCTCTGTTAGCAAACTATTTCCATTCTCCATTTAATATGGTGAATTAATAAATTATTAAACTATTTTTGCTGGCACTCTAGCGTGGCAGAAATAAATTTTAAAAAAAAATCAAAGATATGAAACTTTGAAAGAACAAATAAAATAACAATTGTTTTATGTTGTGACATTTTATATGATATATATATATTCTATGATATTATATTCTCTTCATGTGAATTGAAATTTTAATTTTATCTTCATTATATGTTTATGTGTTAAGAATCAGAATGTATTGTTTATTGTTGTCATTATGTCCCGTCAGGGGCCCTTAATTGGAAAATAAAGAACTTTGAACTTTGAACTTTGATATCAAACACATACAATTTCGACAACAGATTCGGCATCACCTATCATAGACCGAGATTACTCTGACGTGCAACGGCTGTTTTGCCAGACAAGCCCCAGCTCTAGCTTGTCTGGCAAAACAATCGTTGGACGTCAGAGTAATTTCTGACTTACACCTGTCAATGTCATGATGTTGGCACTGACATGGATATTTCTGTGTTGGGAGATTTAAACTGTCACGTAGTAATTTGTGAATTTTAAAATAGATAGAACACCCTCCGATCCAAACAATAATTGAAATGAATTACCAACAGGTCCCCCTAAGAAATATGTTTGCAGTGTTAATGGAAAAAACAATAGAACTTCCTAAAAAACCTCAACCAAAATCGTGTGTCAGAACAGGGCAAGGAGAAATTGATAGGCCCAGAGAAACTGTTGTTTGACCTTATTGACCTGGCTAGTACTATAGAGTGTATAGGGACATTTTGTGCAGAAAAAACTTTAAAATGTTTTGTGGTATATAGACCACATCCATAAAGGACTGCAATTTACTGTGAATAGTTATCAAAAGTACCAGGATTATAATGTAGTACGCCAGACGTGCGTTTCTTCTACTTAAGACTCATCAGTGACGCTCAAATCGAAATATCACTAAGCCAAACAAGTACAAAGTTGAAGAGCATTGAGGATCAAAAATATGTCAAAATCCTACTATCATGACTATTATGACTATCAAAATAAAATCTATGCGATATTAAAATTTCGAAAGAAATAGATGTAAGCAATAATAGGCAACCAAAAATTCTTCAACCATGAGAAAATCCCATGTTTTGTTTAGGGCCTTTCCAGAATTAATTGTATGGGGAGGAAGGCACCTGTATTAAAATTTGAAGGGTGGTGGGTATTTAAGAAAGATTTCTTGAACATTTAAATGAAATATCCATTTTAAAATGTATGCATGGTGGGGTCAAATAAAAGCGCTTTCATTCCCCCCCCCATACATTTATTTTTGGAACAGCCCTTGGTGGAATTAAATAAAACATTGTCAAAAAGGCTGTTCACCAAAAAGTTACAAACTGAAAGTATCAATTTAATAATTGTCGTGTGTTTTGCATGCTCTTTACATTTGTGGGTCATTGGTATTGCCATTTCTTAGTCACATTTAAGAGGGGTTTTTTTTTCAAATACTTGCTGCTGCAAGATGAAAGAGTCTACAGTTATTTGGTTAGAGTCTGAATAATGTATTCAAATGGAATATTGGGAATAACAGGCCTTATGCATCAAAACATCAGTGCTTTTACTTCTTATTATGTTTGATAAACCTAGCATGTGACACTTTAAAAATAAAAGATATCGCTCGCTCCTCTTGCAGACCACTCGCCTGTCAAAAACTCATTTTCAAGAATTTTTTAAAAACAAAAATATTTCGCTCGCTCGCCCCAATTTTTTTTTAGAGCAAATGTCCGAAGAACGATTTATCAAATTGGTGTGGCCTTATCAACAGTTGTTTATTTAAAAACCTACGAACGACAAATCTATTTACTGTCTATCCAAATCACGTTATCATCTTTA
The DNA here is from genome assembly GCA_019925275.1 of Mytilus edulis. NCBI lineage: Eukaryota > Metazoa > Mollusca > Bivalvia > Mytilida > Mytilidae > Mytilus > Mytilus edulis. The sequence continues at coordinate 25,972,519 of CM034362.1, read as the reverse complement.
TCAGTGGATTGAAAAGGTCATCGTCATCGCAACAACATAAATAAATACCTACACGAAAAATGATTGTGAAAAAATCGACTATTTACGACAACCAACAACTAAACTTGTCAAAGTTGATGAACTTTTTCACAACCTGATATACAACTGTGCCAATGGAATGACAAGTAAGAAATACTATAGACGTTGCGCACGGTATTGGGGTCTCTTTTAAAAATTACGATAGATAGCCGGTTATTATGATTCAACCTCTTTTCCAGTTCAATAAATATATATGTTCTGCATATCATTCAAACAGAAATAAACCAAAGAAATCAATAACATAAATTCTTTGAATATTTTGAAATGTAAAAAGCTAATTTCAATGCCTACATTAAGGGTGGACGTCTTTGAAATCCCAGTGCGGATTCATTAGTTAATAGAATCTATATTACTAAATGAGCAGAGTTGAAAATGGGTGTTGTGTTTTCTTCTTTCACATATATATAAAATCCACGAATATTGTTTTATACTGCAAAGGGATAAACAATAAATGACCAGCGTAGTTTATTATGTGTACATTTCAAGAGTATTTGTGGTTAAAATCGGAAAAAGCCAGCTCGGATCAACTGTCCTTCATGACGTTCGGCTCTGAAATTTGTTCTGTTCTGTACAGGTATTTTCCTCCGTTATATAACGAAGCACTCCCACTTGGGATATATGGGTTTAATGCTTAATCAAATATTTACACCGATATGTACAGTGGGGTATGGTGCTTAACTTTTAAAAACTTTATACAGGTAAGACTGAATTTTTAAAAAAAGGGTCACCTCGGAAACATTAAAATTTATTTCATAGCAGATACAGCAAATATTGACCTTACGCTAAAATGTTTAAATTCTAACTAGTTGTAATTTCTGACAGTGAAACGTTGCAATTATTTATAAGCAACTTAGAAAATAAGATCACATATATGTTGTTCATACTGTTACTAATGTTCTTTGCTGTATTTAGTTTGTCAAGTATTGTATATACATTTGTTTTCTATAGCATGTACATGCGTCTTGCAACTTAAGTATTTATCATTTATTCATTCTTTCACTTTTATCATTTCCTTGTTTTTTAGTAAACAATAATGGCAACCGGAGGGAATAATAAATCTTGGGAATTCCATGCGACAGAATCAGTTTTAAATGAAATATATTCAAAAGATATTACAGATTCAGTGGTATATATTTTTTTCATTCAAATTTAAATTGGTTTGAATTATGACTCTCAGCATTTGTGTTCAAAGCCTAAACATTGATTTCTTTAATATAGTATAAACTTATTAAAGTAAATGCATATTGGTTTCAAATATTTTAAAACTATGTATAATGAACTTATATTATACTTTTAAGGTTATCTACCAGTAACCTTTTGTAGCCTATTTTCAATGTTAGCATACTAAAACATACGTTTCAAACTACTGTTGCCTTTCTTTGTTCAAATGCATTTTTGTAACAGTGAAATTTTGTCTAAACTGATCTTATTAGAAATTGAATTGGTGATACAAATAACTAAAATGGGGGTGATTTTGACTTTAGAACTAATGTATAAATTATGAAAACTAGGAGTTGGTAAACACATTTTTAACATCATTAAAGCACAATTCAATCATATTCTTGGTTCTTTTAAACATAAAAAGTCAGAGTCTAAACATTTTATTACAGATAAAGGTGTAAGACAATGAGATTCTTTAAGCTCCACATTATTTAATATTTTTTTATTAACGACTTAAGTCAGATGTTTGAAAATCAAACCTGTACCACGTAAAACTTATAAATTCAGACATAGGAAGTCTCCCATTATATTTGCAGATGACTTAATTATATAATCAGAAAGCGAAAATGGTCTGCAACATAGCTTGGAATAACCTCTGAGTATTGTGATAAATGGCAATTAACAGTTTATACAAAAATTTCTTATACCACAATATCACAAAATAACCCAAGTGAAATGAATAAATCCTTTTTGAAATTTAAATGAAATACCTTAAAAAAGTATATGACGATAACTATCTTGGATGTGTTATAACATCTAATGACAGTCTAACTAGCTGTAGTTCAGATCTTGGCAAAAAAGCAAAAAAGTTTTATTTGCTATTAATTCCTACTCATTAGGCGTTAGACAACTACCTGTGAGAATATTTTTTTAAAACATTGGTCAAACCTATACTAACATATAGTAGTGGAGTATGTTATATTGACATTTATTTTCCATTTTATTGAGTTGAACTGTGATCTAACAAAAATAGCTCAACTCAAGATGTCATTCATTTTATTGATAAAACTATCTTTGTTAAAAACCCAGTTGCATTTTGTTAAACAAGTACTGGGAACAAAAAGAAGATCAACAAATCTAGCTGTTATAACAATGTATAAATGAACTAGGACTTCTGCAATTAGAAAATTATATATAAACCCAAACTATAATGTACCATTCTAGATTAAATAATGAGAATCTTAACCCACTCCTTTATGAAGCCTTTAAACTAGCTAAAAATTTAGAAACCTTTGCAAAAAATGTGTCACAAGAAATTAATAATGACATCAAACTTATTGAAGAAACTGAAACTTTAAAACAGACTAAAAAGTTAAAACCCAAATTTAAAAAAAAAATATTATTTAACTTTAATCAAATTCTTATTGATGATAAAATAAACGACTTGAATGAAAATAACAAACTAAGAAAAAATGGTGGGTTGAACCTGGTTTTGTGGCTACCCAAACCTCACGCTTGTATGGCAATGTTAGATATAACATTAAAATGACAACATTACATGACAGGACTAAGAAACACACAAATAACAGATATCAAAAGGTACCCGGCTTATGATGTAATACGCCGTACGCGCTTTTCGTCTACATAAGACTCACCAGTGAAGCCTAGACCAAAAAAGTCCGAAAGCCAAAACAAGTACAAAGTAGAAGAGCACTGAGGACCAAAAATTTCAAAACGTTGTGCCAAATACGTCTAAGGTTATCCGCTTGGGACGAGGAAATCCCAAGCATCCAGAACAATTCACACACCCCGCAAACAGTAAATTTATAAAAATTACTATATGATAGATATAAATGTTAACACCGAAGTGGTGACTAACTACAGAATAAAAACGAATACGTAAAACAACCTAAATCAGCACATACAAAAAACACAGCTGAAGTGTTTCTAACAATGTATATTATTATTGTCGAGTTTTTCTTATGTTTGTTTTGTCTGTATATGCTTTAATCAAAAGTTTGTTGTTTTTTTTTTTCGCAAATAAAGTATTATCATAAAAAAAATCACTGGCATTAGTTAAAAACTTTAATTGTTAAATTGAAATGCAGAGGTTTTTAGCTCGATTTAAAGTCCAGGATAAATTAACACCTTCTAGAATAGTTATCAAAGGTACCAGGATTATAATTTAGTAAAGCATGTTGAGACTTATATTATTTTACATAGAAACTGTTTAAGGAGCATATCTTATTCATTTTTGTTATAACATGTGATATTCAACTTATTAAACAGGAGAGTTCATTTTGGTTTGTTTTTGTCAGCAGTAAACTAAAGATTTCAGAATTTAGAAATATTCTAAAAAAAGAAACGAATGTTGTGTTTGTCGACAGGTATGTATTACAATAAATAACAGACAGTATAATTTATTAAAAAAACGATTGTTAAAATCACACATCGATATAACGGTATACTTGACGAGCGTGTCATGAAGTCGTGTGTATCATTTTATTCGACCAGAGTTTCATTTTACATTTATATCCTCAATGGGTAGTCCCATTTTCTGTAACAAGTTAAGATGTAAGTAAACAGGATTGCTATTCCTAGTCGGTGAATATTTTATTTCAAATGCGTACTGAATACCCCTTTTTTAAATCACATCAACCGATCCATTTTACCGTGATTTTAAGAGAAAAAATTGTACACTTTGTCAGAATGGGTCTAAACAATCAGGTCTCTGAAAAAAACGTCTCATTCATAAGTTTATAAACAATATGAATAATCGACCAAGTCCGTTTTCAGAGACAAAGATGATGTGAAATGTCTATCATCTCTTCACGATAAGTATGTCGTTGTTCCTGCCGAAAAGCTTCAAATAAATTAATTTACCATACTATACCGTCATTTCAATTTGTATGGAAAATGTGATATTGACTCAAAAAATTTGATGCCTCATTTATAAAGCAAAAAGGGAGATGTGCCTCTAGGGCGTAGTTATCGTGATGTCTGTTGAAAATTAAACAAATAACTAAGTAAGTGTTGAATTATTAAAGCCCATAATGTTTTACCAGTCTGTTCGTCAGTCCATAGTTTGTAATCGCAGCTTCTCTGACGACACCAGATGACAAAACTTCATTAAACGTTGCAGATGATTATGACATACTATGTAGATGTGCATATTGAGACATGAAAGTATGATTAAATTTTAAGCATATGATTGTGGCCTTAATATATTACTGAAACGGTTTGTCATCGCAACTACTTTCAAACCAGACTACAGAATTTCTTGAAACTTTGTTAATAACAAGATCATTCAGCTTTGTATGATCGTATCAGTCGGATCTCTAAATTTATAAGGATCGGTTGTACTGTTTGAATATTTTTCTTTATTGTTGTGATCCAATTATTGTCTGAGCAATATTTAGAATGTTTTGCTGCCAAACGTTTCAACATTTGCATGGTTTAAATTATAATCCTGGTACCTTTGATAACTATTAATACCAATACAATTACAATCAATTTCCGAAGACATGTTCATCGTTTCTAAGTCGTTATACATGTAAAAGTATGTTAAGTTGAGTAACTAAGGAGTCTTGTTTAGAAGAATTGGACTTAATGCAAATCATTAAACAAATCATAACAAATTGAACTATGATTGTGCATGGTGCATACGGGTGCGTCCTGTGGAGCAGACCTGCTTACCCTTCCAGAGCACCTGAGATCATACCAAGTGTTTAGTGGGGTTTGTGTTGCTTAGTCTTTAGTTTTCTATATTGTATTTTGTGTACTACTGTTTGTCTATTGGTCTCTGTTTTTTAGCTATGGCGTTGTCTTTTTATTTTCGACACATGAGTGTGAATGTCCCTCTGGTATCTTTCGCCTTTTTTTTGCTGTTGTATTTTAGGTTAAATATTGAGTTTACTTCTACATCTTTTTATTTAGTTGTCGCATTGACAATGCATTCATAAACCATTGTATTATTTTATAAGAAAAAGCAGTTATACACATCATATAAAACCAATTCATTACAAAACGTATACATATCTCATATCTGAACATTGTTGATATAATGGAATATATCATATGAGGAACTAAGATACAAATGTAATGATAAAAAAGTAACATTTAACATAAGGAAACATAATATATATATTTTAAAACATTTATAGTGAACAGTTGGATTTAATAGAAGACAATAAAAGCAAAACATGGGATGTAAGTACCTTGTATATATGTATATGTTAAGTTTTATATACTGTTAAATATCAAAACAACTATTTACTTAAAACAAAAACAAAGATATTCCAAGAAATCATAACATTCTGTTGGTCAACAAAGGAGTAGGCCCGGTAAGGACCTATTTTGGCCTCAAATTTCAGGTTCATCTGACGAAAGATTTTGAACACTTTTTAAACACTTAAGTGTCTATTTCATTTGATTCAATTAGTTGTGAAAGATTTTAACTGATTTATTCGTTAAAAACGATCCGATTCAAGCTTAAATATGAAAAATCTATCAAATATGCAGGAAAATGTCACTTTTCAGATGGTTTTTGTCAAAAATGAAAGTGGCCGCATCCGTGTTCATCCTCAACCTTTATATATGTTATGTATTATCATAAAATACAACTTGCATTTCAATATTAAGGATGAACACGAATGCGGCCACTTCCGTTTTACACGAAAATCGTATAAAATTTAACTAAAATGCTGGAATTGTGAAGATTTCAGTAATTTAGCATGACTTAATGGTGCTAGTACCCGATATATGTGCATTGTATTGTCAAAAACAGCCCATATTTATGTAGAAGAAGCATTCTACTGTCCAATAAATAACCAAAATTTTACATTTTAACAATTTTGTAAAACTGCTATATTTTGGGGCCAAAAAGGGGTCTTACTGGACCTACTCCTTTTATAGACAGGAAAGGGTTTTCAAAAACATTGACAAATGTTGCAAAAGCTAGTTAATTGATAAATGATAAGAAGTGTTGATATTGTTTGGTTAAACTTAAGACAGTTCACAATGTATAATATGGAGGTCGCGAAATATTGCATTATAAGTAATTAGATAGGATTAGTAAAGACTGATCTTAAAACCCCGGATTTATGTGGGGTTCATATTGCTTAGTTTCTAGTTTACTTTGTATTTACTTACTGGAGATTGACTTTTTCGTAAAAAATTTTATGCCCCACCTACGATAGAAGAGGGGCATTATGTTTTCTGGTCTGTGCGTCCTTTAGTCTGTTCGTCCGTCTGTCCGTCCGTTCGTCCCACTTCAGGTTAAAATTTTTGGGCAAGGTAGTTTTTGATGAAGCTGAAGTCCAATCAACTTGAAACTTAGTACACATGTTCCTTATGATATGATCTATCTTATTTTAAAACCAAATTAGACTTTTATGGTCCACTGAACATAGAAATTAAAAGTATGAGTTTCAGGTTCAAGGTTTTGGTCAAGGTAGTTTTCGATGAAGTTAAAGTCCAATCAACTTGAAACTTAGTACACATGTTCCCTTTTGGCTGATCTTTTTACTTTTAAGGCCAAATTAGATTTTTTACCCAATTTCACGGTCCATTGAACATGGAAAATGATAACGCGAGTGGGGCATCTGTGTACTTTGGACACATTCTTGTTGTATTTAATCTTACTGTAAGCCCCAGTATTGTCATCTCTTGACGCCCATGGTCTGTCATCGTCCGTAGTCCGATGACATTAATTTTCTGAAACTTATAGGCTAGTCGAGACCAAATTTGGCCACATGCTTCATATGGGGAATTTAGTCTAAAAGAGATTATTGATGATCCGAAAAAGGTGTAAAAAAAGAACAAAGACATGTTTTTGGTATTGTCTTGAAACCAGCTAAAGACAGAGAAAATCCACAATGGAAAGAATGTTTCACAATAACTATTTTATTAAGTCAACTTTGCTTTTTAAATGTCAACAGATTGACAAGCACTAAACAATTTTTTTTCAGAATACAACATTTTACGTCGGAAGGCATTTTCCGCCTGAAAAACATGATGGACCTTTCTGTGATGGGACCCGAAACATTGAAAGGTATTACTTTCAGTATTATCATATTTACTAACTAAACGAAGATGTACAAAAACAAGTGTTTGGGCAATCAATATGAATCAGTGTCACGTGTACGATATCAATGTCTTTATTATAAATCTAGTTCTGTGTTACGCTTATTATATTTATGAGTTCATCGTTACCATTTGCACTCAGTACAATGATTATCTTTTCAACAGAGGCTACCATTTTGTATATCTTTTCAACAGAGGCTACCATTTTGTATAGTTGTTGTTAAACACACAATTGCTAACCAGCAGTTTTTAGCAAAGCAGTATAGGAAGTTTCTCAAAATGTTCATTAATTGACATTGAATAATTGAATAATACTATGAACAAGTTCTAGAATTCCGCAATTTGCTTGTCAATTTCTGTTGCTGAGACGATTCTATAACCGGATGTAACACAGAAGAAAACGTAGTTGCTTTTGATATTACTTGATACAGCATAATCTGTATAGTTATATTTTAAGCTGAGTAGTGTTAATATTCGAAGTACGAAGTGGAATTTGTTTTTCTATTATTGAGGTAGCACAATACAAAGGTTTTGTCACTCCCAATCAGACAACTTTAAACTGATGTAATTCATAATCTTTCAAATTGTGATAATTTCATTATGACATAATTATTACATAATTAATTATTATGAAATTAGTTGCTATATTGTGATGTCCACACTTGAATGAATTTATCGTCTTTGTTCTTCATAGCATCCCAAAATATTTTATAGATTCGTGTACAACACAGATTGACCTCAAAAACTGTGTCTCAGATTTCCCAAAACATCAATAGAACAAATTTTATACCCAATTGAATTAAGTGGTCTCTTATGAATTGATGTTGCAAACTTCATTGAAGATTTATGAGAGAATGAAATACAATAGGAAAAATCTGAGACACAGTTTTAGAGGTAAAACTGTGTGGTGCAAGAATCTATAAAAAAAATTGGGATGCTATAAATAACAAAGAAGCTAAATTCATTCAAGTATGGACATCACGATATGGCAACTAATTACATAACAAATAATTATGTAATAATTATGTCATAATGAAATTATCACAATTTGAAAGATTAATCCTTCTTCTTTCTTTTGGTACCTCATTTATAAAATTTAAAGAAAGATGAGTGGAATTAAATCAGTTTCAAGATGTCTGATTTGGAATGAAAAATCTTTGTATTGTGCTACCTTATTTGCTCATACCACGAAAAAGACTTCTAATGTGGCATCTCGAGGTAGAAAACCCTTTTTCAAGTTCTTTTTTTAGATGCACAGTCCCATGAGTTTGATCAGCCATTTAACCAACAAAACCAACCAAACAAACAACCAATCATCAATCAATCAACAAATCAACACATCCATCAATCAATTATGTTTTTTCCTCATGTGTGGAATAGGGGATTTTTGCTCTCAATTCCTTTTTCAGGTGTTCCTAGAGTTCCCGTTTTATGTGTTTCTTTTTCTATTTAACCAACCAACCAACCACTCAACCAACCAAAAAAAAAATTAATGAATCATATGTCGACCCAATATGTCAAGTAAGGGATGTCGGCTATCAATTCCTTTTTCGGATGTTCCTACTTTTCTGTGAAAAGACGTTTGATTTTATTGTAAGATTTTATCTCCCCAAACACTTTTTTCTTATTATTTTATTTCCTTTGTAACCAAAAATGATAACAACACTCTAAATACTTTAAAGAGTATTCATAACAACTCTGATTGCTATATCATTCCAAAAAGTAAACCATCTAAATTAGTTAACTATTTACAGATTTACTTACACAATTGAATCCAATATTTATTTATAACATGTATCTACATCATATTTCAGCCTGATTCAATCAGAATGTGAAACAACGGATTCCTTGGATGACAATGAAGAGGATATGGATATGATTTGGGTGAAGAAGGGTATGAGTAATAGAAGTGCATCGACTTGTGAGACTTTGCAGGTAATTATTCTTGTGTTGAATTTTGATGTAGGCAGACCTTTTAATAAAGTGGTTCTCTGTTTCAAACACACAATTTGTCTGACAAATATGCCCGCCTGCATGCCCGGCTGTCGTACATCCAAAAATCAAAAACCGATTTTTCCTACGGTAATATGGTTAAAAAGCGATTTTTGCTTTAGCTGATACCATTATTTTATTTACAGATAACATACATGCTTCTTAAAACTATTTGTATATATATAATATTATACAATGCGAGCTTATTAATTATAATTGGCATAGTTTCCATGAATTTGTTTTCGTTTGTTAAACACATTAAAAGCTATAGTGTATTTTCCAAAACACAATGTTTTGTTTTAATAAATTGATATTCGTAAACATAATAAAGGTTTGATAAAACAATATGTTTTAAACATAATCTGCAAAAATGTACTCAGGAAACCTTTTCAACCAGGTCATCTTATCAGTTACAGAGTTAATTTAATGCTTTGTTCAGAATATGATTTTGTTGATCTTTTTCATTGAATTTTACAAACTATTCGCTTTTTAATTATTTTGCTTAATAAACATTTATTAATCTGCAAATATTGGTTAAAAAGGATAACACATTTTATTTTTTATTTCCAGGTTCCGTTTGTGAAAATGCACATGAATGGTAGCTTAGGTAAAGGTGCTAGTGGGGAATGTAAACGGTTAACAGACAAATATTCCAGGGAAGCCGCCGTAAAAAGAGTAAGAGTCTTAATCTGTGTTATTTCATTTTCATTTTCAAAATTTCAGTATATGTTGAAATGTGTATCATGGTTATCCAGTGCAGCGATACATTTTCAATTAAAACAGCATTGAAGTGTTGAAAATTTCTTAATAAGAGTTTTCTTTTTTTAAGAACTAAAGATGAAAAAAAATACCACACCGATTTTGCCCTGAAAGAAATTTGATTATAAAGCAACAGAATGTTATTGAATATTATAATGAACTCCGCTAAATACTTACCTAGTGCAGTCTTAGCAAATAATGTGCGACCCAAGCTCCTTCAACGGTACTACCTGCGACTTATTCTTGTTAATGGTGACCATAAAAGTATTCCACCATGGTAGACCTACATGTCAATCATTTTACCACCTCGGTAAATAGAAATCCTGAATTAACTTTTCTGAGAGAATTAAATAGGATAAGGAAAGAGTATTAAATACATTGTAAATGTAAATAAGAAGATGCAGTTTGAGTGCTGAATGACACAACTCTCCACCACAGTCACAATGTATAAAAAGTTTTTCAAAATAAATACAGGTCTAAGTACGGACTTCAACACAGAGACAGTGACTCACACTGAACATTAATCTATAAAGAGCTTCAAACTGACTATTAAAAAAAACAAGAAAACCAACGGTCTAAAAAATATATAAATGAGAAACGAGAAACACCTATGACCCACCCAACATTCGTTTCCATCAATTGTTCTCTTGGTTTAATTATTTTACAAATAATGTTTAACTTGTATACAAACACATAATATTATTGAGCAAATTGAGTTTGAATGATTCTCATTTTCTAATGTTAATCAATGCAAATGCAATGTTAACACCTGCACCGTCTCTAATTTTTAAGGATCCGATACTGTTAGCGTTTTTGATTTGTATCTGAAAGATAAATGAGTGTTTGCCCATCCTCACATTAATTTTCTATAATCAAAACTTGTCATTGTTAGACATATGCTAAAGGGACATATGCTATCAAATTCATGGTAACCGATTTGACCGAATTCTCATATTTGATTTATAACATATTCAAAGGTATATCAAATTATAAAAGTCTCAAATAAACAATGCACAAATCATGGGCTGTCCCTTTTATGATTGCTTTTAGGACTTTATTTAAATCAGTGCAGGAAATTGACTCCTTATCTATGAAAATTTCCAAATATTCATAAAAGTAAAATTTAAATAGGTTTCTGTATGTTACAAACAATTTGCACATAAAATTGAGAATAGACCTGGGGAATGTGTCAAAGATACAACAACCCGACTGAAGAGCAGAAAGCAGCCCAAGGCCACACATCGGTCTTGAAGACAGCAAGAAAATACCACACCCAGAAGCGGCACCTAAAAAAATGTGTACTAGATCAGTGAAAATGGACGTTATACTAAACTCCAAAGCATATAAATGAACTTAAATTATAAAACTTACAAAGGCCAAAGACTGCTGACTTGGCGCTGATCGGGAGTAGTCTTTGATAGTCTTGTATGTTTTCATTTTAGATCATAATATGTTTAGGAGTTAAGTATGACGTCTATTATCACTAAACTAGAACACATTTTTATTTACGGGCCAGCTGATGACCACCACTTGGTGCGGTTTGTTATTCTCGTTGCGTTGAAGACTCATTGGTGGCCTTCGGCTGTTATTAGCTCTTCGTGTTTATTGTAAACTAACCAGATTCCCAGTTTAGCAAACTACAGTTTATCAGTTTTTGTTAACTTTCATATATGTTTCAGTGATTAAATGTGTGTTTATTTTTGTCCGTTTTATTATTTTCCTAATTCGAAATGTATTCAATTTGTAAATGCAAAATTATACTATATTTATTTAATTTTTATATATTTCGAAATACCATTCATTTTGTTCATGTTTTCCGTCAGTTATTGTTTGAAACCTAGAATTGTTTTTTCTCAATCGATTTATGAATTTTGAACAGCGGCATACTACTGTTGCCTTTATTTATAACCATGTGTTATACATTCATTTTAGATTGAGAAAAGGGATGGACCAAAAGCCTTAAGACAACTGAAATCGATGTTTAAGCTTATGGGAAATGGCTTACCACAAATTTTTACAATTAAAGAACGTGACCAGTATTACGAAATATTCATGGAATTGATATTTCCCTGTAAGTGCAGAAAATAAACCAATCGATAAGCTCCAATGATTTAATTTTGGATGTCACGCGTCTTCTGATTGGCTGACGTTATTTTGTTATCAGCCCTTAGACATAATTTAGTCATGTAACCCTGACGTCATCAACGTTTTTTCGTGGTTTTCTCTGGTTTAAAAATTGAATTTAGAATTAAATTATAAGAAATGACTGTAATATTTTTTCTGTCTATTCGAAATAACATAAAAAATGTGGTGCACACTGTTAAATAATCCACTACGCGCGTTATTCAGTGTGCACAAAAATTTTTATGTTATTTCTTCATAGACAGAAAAAATATCACAGTCATTCTTTAAATAAAAAAGTAACAATTTTTATTTTATTCATCGACAACTCTTAGAATTCATAACATATACATTGGAGTTTTTTTTATGACTGGATAAAATTGAGTGTGTTAAGAGAAATTGTTGTTCATGATACACTATCAAACTTGATACATTTCATTGTTCAATATATTAAAACTACCTTTAATTTAAAACGTGTATTCGAATGCTTTATATCTCTCTCATTGTTTTGTAAATTAATATAGTAGAATTGAGAACTTTTGTATTTAACTTGTAGTAAGCTATTATGTATCAATCTTTCTTTTATTTAAGGGGGATACAGAACACCTAAGGGAGTTAACTCTTAAACATCAGCTTAGTGCTTAATCACATACTTTTCGTTTGGAGAATGATCAAAATTAGTGTTTGTCAAACTGTTATATAGCCAACCAAATTATTCCCGTAAATTGAGCTATTCAAATTTCTAGAAATTTTCATATTTTTGTAAACAGGTCAAAATAAATCTTTTGTCAAAACTTTCTGAAAATTAAACGAGCCAAATCTATTCTAGTCAAAGTGTGGGGTATCCCCTTAAGTTAAACACTTATTTTTTATTATTATAGGTATATCAATGACTGTCTTAACAAAGCGTTTGGTGAATGTAATACACAGTATTGAAGATCGCGGGAAACGATTTCTCCATTATTTGTTTCATCAATTATTGGGCGAAATATCAAAATTTCATGAGCAAAAAGTCTCTCACGGAGATTTAGGAGGTAGGTATTTGATACGAATTTCTGTAATATTTAAGTTTTAAAATCGAAATTGGGTTTAAAAATACCAATGTCAGTTAACTATGTTATTTAGCGTACATCATATCCATAGACAATGTAGTCGTTGGCCATCTGGTTTTGAATTTTAAATTTAGAATCTATTGATTCAATGTCAAGGGCACTGTGTTTTTATACGACCGCAAAAATTGAATTGATATGTTTGATTTCATCAAAAATTGAATAATTGGGGTTTTTTGATATGCCAAATCTAACTGTGTATGTAGATTCTTAATTTCTGGTCCCGTTTTCAAACTAGTCTACATTAAGGTCCAAAAGGTCCAAAATTAAACTTAGTTTGATTTTAACAAAAATTGAATCCTTTGGGTTCTTTGATATGCTGAATCTAAAAATGTACAGTACTTAGATTTTGATTATTGGCCCAGTTTTAAAGTTGGTCCAAATTGAAAATTTTTTGGTCGTATATTGGTATTACGTTGGCGTCGTCGTCGTCCGAATACTTTAAGTTTTCACACTCTAACTTTAGTAAAAGTGAATAGAAATCTATGAAATTTTAACACAAGGTTTATGACCACAAAAGGAAGGTTGGGATTGATTTTGGAAGTTTTGGTCCCAACATATTAGGAATTAGGGGCCAAAAAGGGCCCAAATAAGCATTTTCTTGGTTTTCGCACTATAACTTTAGTTTAAGTAAATAGAAATCTATGAAATTTTGACACAAGGTTTATGACCACAAAAGAAAGATTGGGATTGATTTTGGGAGTTTTGATTACAACAGTTTAGGAATTAGGGGCCAAAAAATGGCCCAAATAAGCATTATTCTTGGTCTTCGCACAATAACTTTCGTATAAATAAATAGAAATCAATGATATTTAAACACTAGGTTTATGACCACAAAATGAAGGTTGGGATTGATTTTAGAAGTTGAGGTCCGAACAGTTTAGGAATTAGGGGCCAAAAAGGGGCCCAAATAAGCATTTTTCTTGGTTTTCACACCATAACTTTAGTATAAGTAAATAGAAATCTTTGAAATTTAAACACAAGGTTTATGACCATAAAAGGAAGGTTGGGATTGATTTTGGAAGTTTTGGTCCCAACAATTTAGGAACAAGGGGCCCAAAGGGTCTAAAATTAAACTATGTTTGATTTCATCAAAAATTGAATAATTGGGGTTCTTTGATATGTCAAATCTAACTCTGTATGTAGATTCTTAATTTTTGGTCCTGTTTTCAAATTGGTCTACATTAAAGTCCAAAGGGTCCAAAATTAAACTAAGTTTGATTTTAACAAAAATTTAATTCTTGGGCTTCTTTGATATGCTGAATCTAAACATGTACTTAGATTTTTTATTATGGGCCTAGTTGTCAAGTTGGTCCAAATCAGGATCCAAAATTATTATATTAAGTATTGTGCAATAGCAAGAAATTTTCAATTGCACAGTATTCAGCAATAGCAAGAAATCTTCAATTGCACAGTATTGTGCAATAGCAAGAAATTTTCGATTGCACAGTATTGCGCAATAGCAAGAAATCTTCAATTGCACAGTATTGTGCAATAGCAAATATTTTCAATTGCACAGTATTGCGCAAATGCAAGAAATATCTAATAGCACCATATTGTGCAATAGCAAAAAATTTTCAATTGGAGTTATCTTTCTTTGTCCAGAATAGTAGTTGAATCAACTTTAATCATTGTTTTATACAATATACAATGTATATTCACTTTTGCTACCAACTGATAAATTAAAACAATCTTTACCTTTCAGTGATAACAAGCATTTTTTTAGCTCACCTGGCCCAAAGGGCCAAGTGAGCTTTTCCCATCACTTTGCGTCCGGCGTCCGGCGTCCGGCGTCCGGCGTCCGGCGTCAGGCGTTCGTCGTTCGTCGTCTTTAACTTTTACAAAAATCTTCTTCTCTGAAACTACTGGGCCAAATTAAACCAAACTTGGCCACAATCATTATTAGGGTATCTAGTTTTAAAAATGTGTCCGGTGACCCGACCAACTAACCAAGATGGCCGCCATGGCTAAAAATAGAACATAGGGGTAAAATGCAGTTTTTGGCTTATAACTCAAAAACCAAA
This sequence comes from Mytilus edulis, assembly GCA_019925275.1. Classification (NCBI taxonomy): domain Eukaryota; kingdom Metazoa; phylum Mollusca; class Bivalvia; order Mytilida; family Mytilidae; genus Mytilus; species Mytilus edulis. The sequence continues at coordinate 25,957,191 of CM034362.1, read as the reverse complement.
GCATTTAGAGCAAATCTGACATGGGTAAAATTGTTTATCAGGTCAACATCTATCTGCCCTGAAATTTTCAGATGAATCGGACAACCCGTTGTTGGGTTGCTGCCACTAAAATGGTAATTTTAAGGCAATTTTACTGTTTTGGGTTATTATCTTGAATATTATTATAGATAGAGATAAACTGTAAAAAGCAATAATGTTCAGAAAAGTAAGATTTACAAATTAGTCAAAATGACCGAAATGGTCAATTGACCCCTATAGGAGTTATTGCCCTTTATAGTCAATTTTTAAGCATTTTTCGTAAATCTTAGTAATCTTTTACAAAAATCTTCTCTGAAACTACTGGGCCAAATTAATCCAAACTTGGCCACAATCATCTTTGGGGTATTTAGTTTAAAAAATGTGTGACGTGACCTGGCCAACCAACCAAGATGGCCGCCATGGCTAAAAATAGAACATAGGGGTAAAATGCAGTTTTTTGGCTTAAAACTCAAAAACCAAAGCATTTAGAGCAAATCTGACACTGTTTATCAAAAATTGTTTATCAGGTCAAGATGTATCTGCCCTGAAATTTTCAGATGAATCGGACAACCTGTTGTTGGGTTGCTGCCCCTAAATTGGTAATTTTAAGGAAATTTTACTGTTTTGGGTTATTATCTTGAATATTATTATAGATAGAGATAACTTTTAAAAAGCAATAATGTACAGCAAAGTAAGATTTACAAATAAGTCAACACGACTGAAATGGTCAATTGACCCCCTAAGGAGTTATTGTCCTTTATAGTCAATTGTTAACAATTTTTATAAAATTTGTAAATTTTTACTAACATTTTCCACTGAAACTACTGGGCCAAGTTCATTATAGATAGAGATAACTGTAAGCAGCAAGAATGTTAAAGTAAGACGTACAAACACATCACCATCACCAAAACACAATTTTGTCATGAATCCATCTGCTTCCTTTGTTTAATATTCACATAGACCAAGGTGAGCGACACAGGCTCTTTAGAGCCTCTAGTTACATTTTAATATGTATTTTACTGAGTAGTTATTGTTGCAAACTCCATTAGAAATCTGAATTGAGATCAGTTTTGGAATAAGGGAAAGGGGGATGTGAAAAAAAAATTGGGGGGGGGTTAAAAATTTTTTCATTTCAGATTTCATAAATAAAAAGAAAATTTCTTCAAACATTTTTATGAGAGGATTAATATTTAACAGCATAGTGAATTGCTCAAAGGCAAAAAAAAATTTTAAGTTCATTAGACCACATTCATTCTGTGTCAGAAACCTATTCTGTGTCAACTATTTAATCACAATCCAAATTTAGAGCTGAATTCAGCTTGAATGTTGTGTCCATTCTTGTCCCAATTGTTCAGGGTTCAACCTCTGCTGTCGTATAAAGCTGCGCCCTGCGGAGCATCTGGTTAACATATAAAAATAAGATGTTGTGTGATTGCAAACGAAACAACTGTTTATCAGAAATCAAATGAAACAGAAGTTAACAGCTATAGATCGTCGTGTGACCTTCAACAATGAGCAAAACTCATACTGCAGAGTCGGCTATAAAGGTTTCCGAAATAATGACAAATGTTAAACAATTCAAACGAGAAAACTAATGGCCATATATATGTACAAAACAATGAACTAAAATTAAATATGATATACAACAAACATCGACAAACACTGAATAACATGCTCCTGAATTGGGTAAGGTGCATACAAAATGTGCGGAGTTAAACTAGTTTGATGGCACATAATCATCACCCTTACCTGGGACATTGTTGTAACATTTCAACATTATAACAAACTATAAATATAAGTTGAAAAGAGCTTAACTTTTGAGATCGATACAAATCAGAAAAAAAAACATCTATGAAAAGCACAGACCTAACGTGACATAGTATTCATACATCCCCACAACAAAAAAGCCACTTGGAGTATTCGCAGTTACTGTCAGCTAGTTAAAAGCCATTAACAACTAATACAAATTCCAGTATCTAAGACTAAAAGGTCAATCATATAATCTAATATTCAATTGAACAAATGTCAAGATGTCATTCACAGTCAGAGAAAACATGACCTTGTGTAATGTCAAGACACCGGTATCGACGGATTGTAGAACATAATAATGCATGTTCATGTGTAAATAAAACATTTTAATTTGATTTCATTTCCTGATAACAAAATCAATATTTTTACTAAAAAGACTTATTCAAAGATATGATTAAAGTGTTGTATTCGTTTTTTTTCTTTTCTTCAGTGTTATATCATTTTATTTGAGATACATAAAGTACCGGTACCTTATCCCGTTCTACATTTTGGATATCCATCTTTTTCAGATTAACTTTAGAATATATGTCTACTAACCATTTGAGCAGTTATCACTATTTCTGTAAGATTTTTCGCAAAATCTCAAATCTATGTGTGATTACTAGTGTATTTGATTTGTCATATTTTTTAACATAATATTCTTAACATAAAATGCAACATTGTATTACAGATAATCATGCAGAGACCCGTACCATTCAATTCTGTTAATATTAGAAACACCAAAGGTTAGGAAAATATTTGTGTTATCCAGTAATATTCCTTTAATGAACTGTCAAATTTGAATGTTTGATTATGTAAAAATTAATTAAGGTGGATTTATTTCAACCGTTTATTATCGTAACAAATATTTAGTTTTAAAATTTTAAAACATTTTAAACTTTTTCTTGTAAACATCAAAGCCTTTTCGAATACCACAAATCAAAAGAATATGCATGTATATGTTTCATATTTTAGAAAAAGGTTTCGTTAATTAGAAAGAATATGTCAAAAATAGACAGGTATTGTGAAAAAAATTATTTTAGGTGTCATAATTTTTCGTTTGCTGCAACAACTCTTACATAATGTTTCACTCACATTTATCAGACGATTATGTTGAATAGAGATATATTAGCTGTAACGTATATAGAGCTTTAACTGCTCCAATTATCCAAACCCGTTAAATAGTCTAATTTGGTAATATTCGTGAAAAGTGTAACAATTGTTGTTATTTGGTTTGGCGGTCAATACATAAGGTTACTGTACGAGTTTTACGTTATCGAGGATTGGGTACTGACTTAACAAGCATACGTTTTAAAGTTAGTAGTTTAATTTTTCATTTACAAAAATATGTACGAAGATTTTTTTTTTCATATTGTTTAAGTATCTTAAACATTTTGTTTTTATTTTTGTAAATTGTTTTGTTACAAAAGACTTGCAGGATTAGCTGTGCATTTTCTCTTATGTTAATATGGATTGTATGCTTTAGTTTGGACTTTGATGAACAGGAGATATTTTGCAATTACGTGAATGTTATAAGATATCGATTTTGATATGTTATCCGTTGTTCAATTGCAATTACATGTAAAGATATTGTTTTTGATATGTTATCCGTTGTTCAAATGCAATTACATGTTAAGATATCGATTTTGATATTTTATCCATTGTTCAAATGCAATTACGTATATGTTAAGATATCGATTTTGATATGTTATCCGTTGTTCAATTGCAATAACGTGAATGTTAAGATATCGATTTTGATATGTTATCCGTTGTTCAATTTCAATTACATGTAAAGATATTGTTTTTAATATGTTATCCGTTGTTCAAATGCAATTACATGTTAAGATATCGATTTTGATATGTTATCCGTTGTTCAAATGCAATTACATGAATTTTAAGATATCGATTTTGATACCTTATCCGTTGTTCAAATGCAATTACATGAACGTAAAGATATAGATTTTGATATGTTGTCCGTTGTTCAAATGCAATTACATGTAAAGATATTGTTTTTGATATGTTATCCGTTGTTCAAATGCAATTACATGTTAAGATATCGATTTTGATATTTTATCCATTGTTCAAATGCAATTGCGTATATGTTAAGATATCGATTTTGATATGTTATCCGTTGTTCAATTGCAATTACATGTAAAGATATTGTTTTTGATATGTTATCCGTTGTTCAATTGCAATTACATGTTAAGATATCGATTTTGATATTTTATCCATTGTTCAAATGCAATTACATGTTAAGATATCGATTTTGATATGTTATCCGTTGTTCAACTGCAATTACATGTTAAGATATCGATTTTGATATGTTATCCGTTGTTCAATTGCAATTACATGAATGTTAAGATATCGATTTTGATATGTTATCCGTTGTTCAAATGCAATTACATGAATTTTAAGATATCGATTTTGATATCTTATCCGTTGTTCAAATGCAATTACATGAACGTAAAGATATAGATTTTGATATGTTATCCGTTGTTCAAATGTAATTACATGAATGTTAAGAAATCGATTTTGATATGTTATCCGTTGTTCAAATGCAATTACATGAATTTTAAGATATCGATTTTGATATCTTATCCGTTGTTCAAATGCAATTACATGAACGTAAAGATATAGATTTTGATATGTTATCCGTTGTTCAAATGTAATTACATGAATGTTAAGATATCGATTTTGATATTTTATCCGTTGTTCAAATGTAATTGCATGAATGTTAATTTATTGATTTTGATATGTTATCCGTTGTTCAAATGCAATTACATGAATAATAAGATTTCGATCTTGATATGGCCATATTTTGAGCCTGCTATACTATCTGATGAGATTTCAACAGTGTTTTGGTATATTCTTTAGTTTTTCGTTTATAAACCATTTACAACATTTATAAAACATTGACAGAAGCCTTTTCTTGACCAGAAGATAGTATTTGAATATATTTTTCATTGTTTATTTTTGAATTGTTCTGATAAATTTAATGGGTTTAAATAAAAGAAGTGAAAATACAAATGCCATAATCAAATGTTTTCATTTCAATTCGATGAGATCACTTGATTTGATATACCTCAATTGCAATGATATCAAATTGTTTTGATTGCAGTGTCAAACAACGAATCTAATATTCTTCTCCAAAAAACGGAAGGACATGTGCTAGTGGTACGATTGATTGATCCTTCTGATATCGACGACAGGATAGAAATAGACCTTAATGATATATCAACGCATATACGTACGGTGAGTGTCTTATTTCAATATCAGAAATTGTTTGAATTATACGCTTGTATATTATTTATGAACCCTTTAACAATTGCATGAACTTGATCTTAAGGATGTACTTAGGTGATATTTTGGATTGAGTGTCAGCTGTTCGGACTCCTTGGTGTTTCTCTATTCGATACAAGGTAAAATATTTTGCCCCATAACACCTATTTATCTTTTGATACAAGACTTAACAGCTCATAAAAGGTCATTTGACAAAATTTAAGCAGATTCTTGATTTTCTTTCTTTTGGTCTGAGACCAAAATAATACCAATGCAAATTTAAGGTAAAAGTCCAAGTCAGCCTTTTCCCGCCATATCTTAAAAATGAAATATCTTGAAAAGGAGCTCTATGAGCTATCAATATTTTTAGCTTATTTTTTATCCTTAACTAATACTCTTCCAGTACCAATTTTAAATTCTTGATTTATTTAATTTCACCTAAGATCACCTAAGTACATCCTTAAAAGGTTCAAAGTTATAATCAACATTAAAACACCGTCAATTTGGAACTGTTTAAAATTTGAATTGAAAATAATCGTATTGTTTAATCTTCCTATTAACGAAATACGTTCTAAACACAAGGGGAGTTTCCCTCAGTTTTAGTTTGAAACCCGGATTTGTTTTTTTTTTCTCAATTGATTTATGAATTTCGAACAGCGGTATACTACTGTTGCCTTTATTCGACAATAACCACATAGCAAGCATTTAAATGATTAAAGAAGTTTGCAGCATTTACGTATTACAACTGACAAAGTAAACAACTGCTGTCAAGCTTTCAAGGGAAATTATTATGAGGTCCAATCAGCATGCTATGCATATTTCTTCCTGGCCATTTCCTCTTTTTACTACGTCACATATGAGGTAAAATTAAGGTCCAATCTTTTTATACGCCCGTCGTCTTTTAGACGGGACGTATTATGGTATACAGTTGTCCGTCTGTCCGTCCGTCCGTCCGTCGTCCACACTTCGGACAATAACTCAAAAACACTTTCACCAATTTCCATGAAACTTAATTGAATTGTTTATATCTATTGACGTAAGCTCCCTTTCGTTTTTTTTTTAATTTCAGATTTAAAGTTTTGGATTTATGGGGCTTTATTCATAAAAAAGGGTGGTTTTTCAACACTTCGGACAATAACTCAAAAAGGCTTTCACCAATGTCCATGAAACTTTGATGAATTGTTAATATCTATTGATGTAAGTTCCCTTTCAATTTTTATAAATTTCAGATTTTAAGTTTTGGATTTATTAGGCTTTATTCATAAAAAAAGGGGGATTTTCAACACTCGGACAATAACTCAAAAAGGCTTTCACCAATGTCCATGAAACTTTGGTGAATTGTTTATATCTATTGATGTAAGCTCCCTTTCAATTTTTATAAATTTCAGATTTTAAGTTTTGGATTTATGGGGCTTTATTCATAAAAAAGGGGGGATTTTCAACACTTCGGACAATAACTCAAAAAGGCTTTCGCCAATGTCCATGAAACTTTGGTGAAATGTTTATATCTATTGATGTAAGCTCCCTTTCAATTTTTATAAATTTCAGATTTTACATCTCCGTGTTATGAATTTTTATGCTTAAAAAAGGGGGGATTTTCCAATTTTGGGACAATAACTAACACTTTCACAAAATTTTATGCAACTTTGATAAATTGTTTATATCTATTGACATAAGCTCCCTTTCCATTTTTATAAATTTTAGATTTTCCGTTTTCTTAAGTAATGAATTTTTATACTTAAAAAAGGGGGATTTTATGAAACTTTGGTGAATATATTAATGTAACATCCCTTTTGATTTGTATATATATTTCTAGTTGATCATATAAATTCATTTAAACCATAAAAGACAAGTTAAAAGAGCAACGGGTGTATCATGCGCTAAAGCGCAGCCCTTTATTTAAATATGCATTGCCGTGTCAATGATTAGAAAAAGATAACATGTCATATTATTTCGAATTACAAGTTTATATATAAATCCTTGAAATATGAGATAAGTGTAACAGTTGATTTTCTTTTAAAAACAATTCATCTAGTCAATTAACTTTACGTCAATCTTGTTATTGGACATACGTCAATCTTGTTTGAATATGAAAATGATACATAAACTAACAGAGGACTACCAGAAATCGAACAGATTAAAAAATTATATTTTCATCATTTGAAAAACAAGCAAAATCCTTCTCGTTAATGTTTTAGTATTCTACCATCATAAAAATATATGACAAGAACATATTACCCGTTTCATGCCAACAACCGTTTTTAAATTACCTGGGGGAATTTTCGATGCAAAGACAATAATACCTATATGATATCGAAACTAATTGCCATGCTGCTCAATGTTTCATATATTTAAACGAATAAGATATATGTATCAATTATTTCTAGACTGTATATGGTCTATTTTACTTTCAGTCAAACATATATTCTTTAAATCCTCAAAGGTCTCAAAAGAATTGTATGACATTACAACAAATTTAAGATAATAAAATAATAAAATAAATTGGCTTTTAACATCTTACACTTAGCAGCGGAATTAATACGACTCATAGGAAACAGGGTTCACCAGAACCCTTCACGGATGTTAACTGGTCTCTTCTACAGCAGCTTCCAAAAAAATCAATTGCTCGGAAAGGGAATTGCCAAGCAGTTGATAGTAAATTATGCATACATTGCAGTTGAAATAAGACATATGTGTGATTTTCAGACTCTTTTCGAGTATATGTTTATATATATTTCAGATAGGTGAAATCTGCAATGATATAAAGGATTCCATCTTTGATAAATTTAGAAATGGGAAAATAATATCGACACAACAAGAAGCTGAAGACTTGCGACAACAATTTTCGGACTTAGGAGACATGTTTGGTAATATTGTGATACAAATATATAATTTATATTAAGTAATAAGTAAGGTGTATACAATTGTGGTTTTATAATTATTTAACAGGGCTGGTATTTTTAATTTAACTTTGTAATTATTTCTAGCAAGTTTGGCTGATTAGTATTGATCTCCTATTTGTAAACTAGCACAGATCCATATGTCCTAACCTTTTACAAACTTCAAAGTTGAAATGAAATGAATCTAAAAATACATGAACGTTAAATTTCAAACCAATAAATGTTTCACTCAGACAAATTTGGTAGAAAATGCCTTATAATACAGATAAAGAAGTTTCTAATCGGCTGGCACTGGTATGATACTAGCTGTGACCTTTCTAGAATGCCTAATCCTAACTTTTTATGTGATTTTTTGTTCGTAGATTTTTGTTTATTCACTATTGGTGCATAAGACGATCTTATTAATATACACTGGTTTTAAAAAGCCTTTTATTTTAGACATTTTGCAACAAAATATTAACAACGTTTTGTTCCTTATCTTCTTATTTCTCCTTAAGCAGTTAAATCTGACTTCCTCCCGCTTTTGTTTTGTTTTTTCACGTCACATTTTCCCCTGAATAATTTGATAGAATACTGTGATAAAATGAAGGATTGTTTTTAGATTTGGGTCTATATTAACATGTTTTTATAGTATAACTTAGCCACTCAATTACACAAAATATCATCTTGAAGGATCTTGAAGGATCATATGACCAACTTATAAAACTATTCTTATTTGCCACTTTCGAGCATTAAACTGTGTGTCTAAATGTATCTGATTTTTACTGGAGAACTTCTAAAAATGAAGTCGGGACATATGTCTACTACATTAAATTAAGGCAACAGTAGTTTACCAATGTTCCAATCTCATTTAAACAAAATCGTTTAGGATAATTGTTTCACTTCAATTTAACTTAACTCAACAAGAAAAGAACGCAGCACTACAAATAAACATCTTTTGAGAAAGAAAACAAATTAATTGTGACCGTTCAAAGAAAATTGAAATGAGTAAAACGTTTGACACAATGTTACTAAAATCATAATACCCAAATTTTGTGAAAATAAGAATTTTCCTTTTGTTAATTTAAGGAGGTAGACCTAGGTTAAGGGAAATAACTCTTAAAATCATCAGTACGTTTGTGTCAACCATTTTCAAAAATATATTCTAAGCTTCTAGGTTACATAGATTATTTTCAATCTGTTTCAGGTAAATGCTTAAAATACATTGATGAACTTGACTTTTACAAACGCTTAACTGATTTAAAGAGTTATCTCCCTGAACCAAGGTCTACCCCCTTAAGGCAGTCCAAAAACTGTTTTTTCACCCTTTTTTAACCCTCTGACATTGACATTGACATTTAGACTAAAGTGGTTGAATTCTCCATTGTCGCAACTGAAATGAACATTTCAGTGAATTCTGAAATATGGTTATGCTTACAAACATATATTTTCACACATGTGTAGCAAAAAACCCAAGAAGTTGTGAAAGAGGGACGAAAGATACCCGAGGGACATTCAAACTCATAGATGAAACTACATACATAGTTTTAAAAGATCGTGAAACTACATACATGATGGTTTATTTGTGTTTTTATGTATATAAGTTTGTTTTTAGCTCAGGATACGACATACAGAAAACAAATATGCAATGTCCTTTTTGACGAATCCAAGATTGAAGAGTTACAGTCTCTCAGATATATTAGAGAGATGCAGGTAATATATATTTAACATTGTCGGGTTGTTATTTGGACGAAATATATACACAGAATGTGTTTTCAGCCTTGTATCACCATCACTGGTGATCAGAGGGATAAAATCTGTCGTAGAGTTGTCACTGGTTCAGACGTACTTATATATATAATTATTTCTGTGACTGCATCCTACGTTAATTTGTAAGATCCTTTACAACAGATAATTCAGCTGATCTGTAAAAATTCCATCTGTATGCCTTAGGAAGCAACCATTTGATTTTCCTGGTGGGGCTATGGATTTTTTTGGAAAAAAAAGTTTGTTTCCAGTTTAAAATAATTTGTTTTTGACCCTGAAGGCGAAAAAAAAGGTTTGTTCGAGAAAATAATCCATAGTCCCCCCTCCCAGAAAATCAAATGGCTGCTGCCTTAGGTGGTCGAGTAGTCTAGCGTGTCGCGCCTTAGATGAATTTGATTATTGTTTCACGTTGTAAAATCTTGTACATCCATGGATATAAAATATTTGGGTTTGAGCGTTCAAGATAAAGCTGTATTCAGAAAAGAAATTGTGTAATTTTCATTCGTCATGATATGATTTGAGAGAGGGATCTAGTAAATGTCTTATCCGCCTTCCACCTATTCTGTGAAGAATCTATGACAAAATATACAATTTCTTTTTTTTAATCTAAAACTTTCCCTTCCTTAGAAATATTATACCAAAATACATGCATATAAAGTAAAAATTTCTCAACTAATACGATATTCAAGATCTTGCAACTATAATAGTTATCAAAAGTACCAGGATTATAATTTAGTACGCCAGACGCGCGTTTCGTCTACATAAGACTCATCAGTGACGCTCAGATCAAAATAGTTAAAAAGCCAAACAAATACAAAGTTGAAGAGCATTGAAGACCCAAAATTCCAAAAAGTTGTGCCAAATACGGCTAAGGTAATCTACTCCTGGGGTAAGAAAATCCTTAGTTTTTCGAAAAATTCACATTTTTGTAAACAGAAAATTTATAAATCAGTCTCAAAAACGTTATTGGTGTCTAAAAACAAAACAAAAGAACCTTTGTCCATTTCTCACAAGGATCATCGCAAAGTAACAAAACTTAAATAGTTTGACTGTAGTGTATAGAAACAAACACTCTAAAAGTTGTTGCTGTGTACTTAAGTTTCCATTATAACTAGAAAAAAACACCATATTTCTTATTTTCCATTATTAGCCTCAAAATATATTCTCATAATATCAGGATACAAAGAGAACGTGGTCATATCAGAAGGATACAAACAGAAGGTGTCAAGTGTCGGGTTTTTCATTTAAAAAGAGTCATTATTCATCAATTAATTGAAATTGTCTTATATCAACAAAAGTAGAGTGAATTTACCTTATCAAATATGTACAAAAATTGTTAATATGAAATAGTTTGTTTTTACAGAAACATTAATACAAATTATCCTCGAGATATTAAAACAATGCATTCATTTCTTCTCGTTTTAGGAAGGAAACTCATAGAAAGTGAAATATTAAGATGATGAGTGATTGATAATAAATTATTTATAGATAATTTGAAAATTTTCTTCAATTTAACTTATTCCACAGGCAGACATTAAGTTGTAGTGAAACTATCTATTATTATTATCCTTTTCACGAATGTGACCTCCCGAATTATATTTATTTGACGGATTTATAATAACATAAGCAACACGACGGTTGCCACATGTGGAGCAGGACCTGCTCACCTTTCCAGAGCACCTGAGATCACCCCCAGTTTTGGGTGGGGTTCTTGTTGCTTAGTCTTTAGTTTTATATGTTGTGACTTGTGTACTATTATTTGTCTATTTGTCTTTATATTTGATAACCATGGCGTTGTCAGTTTATTTTCAATCTATGAGTTTGACTGTCCCTCTGGTACCTTTCGCCGCTCTTTAATCACCATGCATTTTTTCTATGTGCCTCAATGTAGTTTAACTAACCAATGTATTTATAATTTGACAAGGATCTGAGAATACTTCATTCTACTTTCTTTTTTATAATAACCCCTCCCCCCCAATCAATGAAATTCCAGTCTTAAATATTGGAAAAAAATAATAATAAAAGAATAGAAAGTGTAATGGAATTGTGTCATATCCTTGTTAACAAAGCGTTGACATAGGCTCTGTATTTCAGACATCCTGTCACATTATGATATACTGGTTATAGATTCTTTAATTTATTTTCTTAACTGGGTAGTTACACCTAGGTGAACTATAAGAATGTGTACAATTACTTTCCCTTCAGGAAGAACCATTTTTTGTCAAATATTAACATGATTTCATGTAATATGTAAAAAAGGAAATGCAAACACCATCTTCAATAAAATAGCAGACATTTAGCAGATCATCTTCAAAAGGAACATACATGGTAAACAAACCGATGCTATGAAATTATAAGGAAGCGCATTAACGCCATACACTTTTTTAAAATTCTATTCCTATCTTTGCCTTATAACACAAACCTTTGTATAACACAAACATTTGCAATATAACGCAAACATTTGTATTACACAAATTTGCAAAATATCGCAAACTTTTACGAAATACCGCAAACCTTTTCGTTATAACGCGAACATTTGGGAAATTACGCAAACATTTTGATATGAATCATTTATTAAATGTTTGTATATATGTCATTAAGTTATTAAATTCCGGTTGTTATTTAGTTAAAAGAAGAACCATGAACGCAAGTCTAAATCATTATCATACATATGCATATGAATAAGGGAACACCTGAATGGTTGTTATATCAGAAAACTATATAGGATTAAACACATTTTTTCTAGAGGTTATTGATGTTGTCTGAAAGAACTCCGATTCATATGACAATAAGAAGAGGTCGGCAAGAACAGTTTGTTCCAGTAGGAATGCCGACAATTTCTAGAAAAAGTCTACCTCCAAATTCAACATATATGTTGTCAATAAGAAACTCAAGCATACTGATCACTTGTTCATCTGATCTGTGTAGCATGTTGTACCTTTTTGTTTACTATATACAACATACTAGTAAGCCGTATTGTAATAAGTAATAAATGTATAGCGTATGCAACCATTTTTATGTTGAAAAGCATTTTTGATTATTTCATTCAGGCGATTTTTCAATTTCACATTGGGAATGGTGATAAACACGGTTGAAAAATCAAAAGTTTTGAAAGAATTATGGTGGCCGGTTAAGGTCCTTTCGCCCCTTCATATTAAATAGGACGAAAAGGACGAATACGCAAAAAATGGTTACAAATTCAATGCATAACTTGTAATATTGTTTACTTTTTAACAAATACCAAGTCAATATCTTCAAGCATGATGAAAAAAAGGAGGAAGACTGATTATGTAAGTGAATTTACTTTTATGTCCAACATGTCCAAGAACCATAACTCTGCAATAAATCATGATCGGAACTTGATCTGTACTTGTTATGCTAAAATTATATACCAATTATCAAATCTATATCTTCAAGAGTGACGAAAAAAAAATGATTATTTGAGTCCAAGGACCATAACTCTGCACAGAATTGTCAAACTGGAATAAAACTTGAACTTCATCTGTAACTTTTCATGGTTAAAACAATGCACCAAATATATAATCAAAATTTTAAGGAAAAAAGTGTGAAAAACAGATTTTCAGGACTGACGGATTGACAGACACACAGACGGACGGAGTGCAACCTTAAAGTCTCATTTGCCTTCGTCAGAAGGGGACTGAAAAACGAAATATATTAGTAACTATTCGTCGTAGAGCTATATTCAACTGCAGGTTGTGCAAAATTGTTAGATTTTGTTTAGATTATATATAAAACCAAAATTTTCGTGATAGAAGGAAAACCTTATGATAGAAGTTTAAGATAACACTTGAGAGGATAATTCTTATAAAGTGCATTCAGAAAAAATAAACGGTTGACGCAGAGATATGTCTTGTTTGTCCACATAAAATTCAGAAAAAGACAATCTGATGGCTAAATAATGACAAGTCAGTGGAAAATGATCATGTGGGCAGGACACAGAAATCAGGTCGACAACTTTCTACAAAATATTATTGATCGATCACTAATAGTTCTTTTCAAATTGACTTAAGCGGAAAACGTAACATTGAAAATTGCTAATTTTAGACCAGACCTAGCAGGCAGGGCCGAGAAATAGTTATAAAAATGATATGTACTGATATTAATGCAACTTTAAATTAAATATCAATAATCAGTCAGTTTAATTGAAGTCTGGAGCTGGCATGTCAGTTAAATGCTAGTAGTGTGTTGTTATTTATGTATTATTGTCATTTTCTTTATTTTCTTTGGTTACATCTTCTGACATCAGACTCGGACTTCTCTTGAACTGAATTTTAATGTGCGTATTGTTATGCGTTTACTTTTCTACATTGGCTAGAGGTATAAGGGGAGGGTTGAGATCTCACAAACATTTTTAACCCCGCCGCATTTTTGCGCCTGTCCCAATTAAGTCAGGAGCCTCTGGCCTTTGTTAGTCTTGTATTATTTTAATTTTAGTTTCTTGTGTACAATTTGGAAATTAGTATGGCGTTCATTATCACTGAACTAGTATATATTTGTTTAGGGGCCAGTTGAAGGACGCCTCCGGGTGAGGGAATCTCTCGCTACATTGAAGACCTGTTTGTGACCTTCTGCTGTTGTTTTTCTCTATGGTCGGGTTGTTGTCTCTTTGGCACATTCCCCATTTCCATTCTCAATTTTATAAGTAGTTCCTATCAAACTAACTTAATCAGAAAACTTAATAATTGTTGATGCCACAAACATCGGGGTCAAAGGACTCATTTTCCTGCTACAAATAAAAAAGGCAAATTCCGTACATATTACTTTATACAAGTTACGTTGTCCGAGTCATCTCCCCTTTTATGGCAAATGTTGAAAATGTTCATTGTTTTGTTTTCAAACAGAAGTTTTTATATAACCAGTGAAACAGCGAGCTACTGCTCACTGATGATACCCCGTCCCAAATACTTGACAGTAAACAGGAAGTTCTTAATTGATGAATCTATAAACGTATAACACGGTAAAGCTGACTTACGTTAACCCTGAAACCAAATTTCAGGAGTCCTGAGACAAATGTGACGAAAAGTTTTAATTTGGATGTCATGTGTAAAATGATGCAAGTGTTCGGTCAACGGGAAGATGTTGAGTGGTGAATCTGAAAACGCATCACATGGGATTGCCGACTTATATGAAGCCTGAAACTAAATTTCAGAAATCCTTGTAATGTAGTTCCTGAGAAAAAAGTGACGAAAATTGTATGCTTGGATGTCAGGTCTAAAAAGGTGTTAGTGTTCCGTAAACAGGAAGTTGTTGGATGATGAATCTGAAAACGCATCACATGGTATAGCTGACTAATACAAACACAGAAACCAAATTTCAGAAATCCTTGTAATGTAGTTCATGAGAAAGATGCGACGAAAAATATTCATGGGACGGACGAATAGACTAGCTGATGGACAAACAGAGGTAAAACTGTAGAGGTAAAACATTATACTAATACCTCAACTTTTTAAAGGCGCCTGAAAAGGGGGTATAATAATATTAAACACACTATTTTCTTCATTTGGTGAAATTCTAACAAATGCAATAAATTCCTTTCTCAAAATTTCTATACATAAATTAACATCTAAATCAATTGTTATCTGCTATTTTACAATCCAATATAACAGCAAAACATTCAAATATACCTTGATATAAATGTATATCTTAAGCTGCACTTAAATTTTAGCTGTAAAAACGTAACAGTAGCATAAGTAGATTTTTATCAGATTTCTATTTCAAGACAATGGGCTTCTCATGACGTTTAAATCCCTTCAAAACAATAGAACTGCTTGTCAATGTGAACATTTAATATATCTCAGAGCAATAACTCAAATATGTTTTCGTGATTTCTTTGTTATAATTATCCTACAAGAAATGTATGTATGCTATTGCTTATGTTACCATTTTTATTTACAAAGAGCATTACTCCTTTAAAAAGTTGATCTGTTGATTATAAAGTTTTTCTATAGTTTGCTGGTTTAAACATTAGATATAATTTTCAGAGCTAAAGAATGTTGCTGAGTGGTTCCTCTTAAACTGACCTAGTATCGTAAACTAAGCAAAAGTTTTAAATATACCCTGACTGAGTGGGAAGTCAAATAGTCTCCATAGATATGATAATACAAATCAATTCCAAACATCAGTGAATTACCATTAGTGATTCGCCTTAAAATTAATTTTCAAAACTAAGAAAAAAGGCTGACAATACCAATAGAACTTTCAAACTCACAAATCAAAACTAAACTGCACCAAATCATTTTTGCAAATTGCAAAAATAGAAATGTTGAAAAATTAAACAAAACCTAAGATTAAGAAACAGGAACCCCACAAATAACATGTTGTGAACTTAGTTGTTTATGAAGGGAATGCTTTTCCTGCTCCACATGTGGCACCATCATGCTGATCTACACGTGTGGTAATGTTAACACTTAAACTAAACAAAAGATTCACAATCAAAGGACCATGACTAATGAGGTAGGACCAACATATCTCCATTGAAATGAGATAACAGATATGCCTTTACTTAAATAAAGGCAACAGTTGTATACCGCTGTTCAAAACTAATAAATCCATGGGCAAAGAACAAAATCAGGACAACATACCAAAATCGAGGGAAACGCATTAAATACAAGAGGAGAACAACGACACAACATTAAAATGTAACACACACAGAAACGGACTAAGCATTAAACAAAATCTTATGAGAATAAAAATATAACATCAAAACCAAATACATGAATTTGGGATAGATAAGTACCGTGACACGTACTTAATCTTGTATCAGACTTACCATTAAAGGGAAGGAAAAGTAAAATCACAAAAAATACTGAACTCCAAGGAAAATTCAAAACTGAAAGTCCCTAAGCAAATGGCAAAATAAAATGATAAAACATTTAAAACCAGATGCTCCGCAGGGCGTAGCTTTATACGACCGCAGAGGTTGAACCCTGAACGGTTGGGGCAAGTATGGACACAACATTCAAGCTGGATTCAGCTCTAAATTTGGATTGTGATTAAATAGTTGACACAGCATAGGTTTCTGACACAGAATGAATGTGTTAAAATGAACTTAAAATTTTTGTTTTCTCTTAGAGCAATTCACTATGCTGTTGAATATTAATCCTCTCAAAAAAATGTTTGAAGAAATTTTCTTTTTTATTTATGAAATTTCAAATGAGAAAAATTGAACCCAATTTTTTTAATCACATCCCCCTTTCCCTTATTCCAAAACTAATCTCAATTAAAATTTCTAATGGAGTTTGCAACAATAACTACTCATTTAAATACATCATAAAATATTAAGATGTAAAAAAACTGCTTGTTATCACTGAATGGTAAAGATTATTTTAATTTATTAGTTGGTAGTAAAAAGTGAATATACATTGTATATTGTATATAACAAAGATTTAAGTTGATTCTGGACAAAGAAAGATAACTCCAATTAAAAAAAAATCTTGCTATTGCACAATATTTTGCAATTAGATATTTCTTGCTTACTATTCTGGACAAAGAAAGATAACTCTAATTAAAAAAAAATTTGCTATTTCACAATATTGTGCAATTAGATATTTCTTGCCATTGCGCAATACTGTGCAATTGAAAAGACTTGCTATTGCACATGCAATACTTAATATAATAATTTTAGATCCTGATTTGGACCAACTTGAAAACTGGGCCCATAATAAAAAATCTAAGTACATTTTTGGATTCAGCATATCAAAGAACCCCAAGATTTCAATTTTTGTTAAAATCAGACTAAGTTTAATTTTGGACCCTTTGGACTTTAGTGTAGACCAATTTGAAAACAGGACCAAAAATGAAGAATCTACATACACAGTTAGATTTGGTATATCAAAGAACCCCATTTATTCAATTTTTGATGAAATCAAACAAAGTTTAATTTTGGACCCCGATTTGGACCAACTTGAAAACTGGGCCAATAATAAAGAATCTAAGTACATTTTTAGATTCAGCATATCAAAGAACCTACCTGATTCATTTTTTGTCAAAATCAAACTAAGTTTAATTTTGGACCCTTTGGACCTTAATGTAGACCAATTTGAAAACGGGACCAAAAGTTAAGAATCTACATACACAGTCATGACAGTTAGATTCGGCATATCAAAGAACCCCAATTATTCAATTTTGATGAAATCAAACAAAGTTTAATTTGGACCCTTTGGGCCCCTTATTATGTTGGGACCAAAACTCCCAAAATCAATACCAACCTTCCTTTTATGGTCATAAACCTTGTGTTTAAATTTCATAGATTTCTATTTACTTATACTAACGTTATGGTGCGAAAACCAAGAAAAATGCTTATTTGGGTCCCTTTTTGGCCCCTAATTCCTAAACTGTTGGGACCTAAACTCCCAAAATCAATACCAACCTTCCTTTTGTAGTCATTAACATTGTGTTTAAATTTCATTGATTTCTATTTACTTAAACTAAAGTTATTGTGCGAAAACCAAGAATAATGCTTATTTGGGCCCTTTTTTGGCCCCTAATTCCTAAACTGTTGAAACCAAAACTCCCAAAATCAATCCCAACCGTTCTTTTGTGGTCATAAACCTTGTGTCAAAATTTCATAGATTTCTATTAACTTAAACTAAAGTTATAGTGCGAAAACCAAGAAAATGCTTATTTGGGCCCTTTTTGGCCCCTAATTCCTAAAATGTTGGGACCAAAACTCCCAAAATCAATACCAACCTTCCTTTTGTGGTCATAAACCTTGTGTTAAAATTTCATAGATTTCCATTCACTTTTACTAAAGTTAGAGTGCGAAAACTAAAAGTATTCGGACGACGACGACGACGACGACGATGCCAACGTGATAGCAATATACGACGAAAAATTTTTCAAATTTTGCGGTCGTATAAAAATGGACAACAACTGTCATATTCTCGAGTTGGAACAGGCATATACAAATGTAGAAAATGATGGATTGAACCTGGTTTTATAGCACTAAACCTCTTACTTGTATGATAGTCATATCAAATTACGCTATTTTTACAAAGGATCGATATGTCACCTTCTGCTACTCATGTCCCCCGGGTAAAAAAAATCATCCAAACAATATGCACATATCTGTAAATAGTTTTAATTTACAGGTACAGTATAAAGTCATTTAAAAACAAAACAATATTATAATTTTATTTTAATTCAACATATGTACAAAATCTATTATGATAGATGATGTATAAAACAAATGATTTATCAATGCAAATATCACAGCCGTCTACTTGTATACACTTATATCACCAATATCAATAAATGACAGTAAAAGAAAAGAAGAAATGTAGGAAAATACAAATTGCATAATTATAATCAATATATCAAAAAGGAAGACTTTTTAAATGTGTTTGTCTTGGGGTATTACCAACAAAATTTACACCTTGATGCTTCTTTTCCCCAATTAGATATACCCCATAAACTATAGGATCTTAATAAAATCAATATTACTGTCTGTTTACATATAGACAAATAAATAATGCTGCATTGATGTTTGGGGCTTATTTTGACAAAACTGAACTAAAGTGATATTCTAATTATAAAATAAAAACTTTTTAAAATTTGTACTGGCAAAATTGAAGCAAATACCCCTTTAAATACTATTTATAAGTTCTAAAACAGTTGTAAAAAAATTAAAAAGTAAATTTAATTTATTCATGTAACTCATCCATCTAAAAAAGATTAAAAATTTAAAGCTTTAATAATTGTATGACATATTTACTGATAAAAAAAGATACTGTGTAACATTTAAATATGAAGTTGAAAATTCTTCTTCATGTTTATAAAAATTTTCCTTAAAATTCCAAGAATTGTAAAAAAAAACTATGGAAATTAACAAAGCATTGGTTTTTAAAACAATACATAGCACTATGGACCCTTTAGATTCTATTATAAAATTATCCAAGATAGCAACTTGGTAGAAAATATAGCACCAGTGTACCACAGCTCTTTAAGGCCCTAGGGAGAACACAGCATAGATAGAATATTTTGATAAAAGTGTCATTAAAGAAACAAAGATTAAGAAGTAATCAATAAAGAAAATCTAACAAGATTAAACATTAAAATAATAATAAACTTTAAATTGTGGATTCATTTAATTTGTGGGTATTCATGTGGATTGAGGAGGAACTTTATTTTTATATGTTTATTTGATGTCATGGTTTGTCAAAGTCTGAATGACTTATTCTATTGATCTTTTGTACTTTGCTGTAAATTTGATTTTTTTCGTAACATTTAAAAACCAAATCCTCAAAAATTTGGCATCCCAATAAAATAATCATTCCAACATATAAAAAGCATCAAAACTTAACTAATAAGCACTCAATATTTCAGTAAATTTTGTTTTCCTGCTCAACATGAAATGTACAACTTGAACAGAATAAGTAACATGTGCATCCTTAACTCTCACTATCATAAATAAATACATTCACACACATTTAATCAAAAATACATTCACTACTACAATTCATTCTTTAAAATGTTGTACACAGCTACTTTTGCATAGGTACTATTTCTGTACTAAAAATATGTAGAACTGGAAATTTACTTTTAATATTCAGTACTATTTCTTTACTTTAAAATTATTGTAACATTTAGATACTTGTATTTTACAGTACTTGATTTGTACTAAATATTTTGGTACAGAAATAATACAATATTCCATGTTTGAAAATCATAATTTTAAGAGATTTGAAATAGAAAAACTTTCAAAAAGCTGAAAATGTAACGGTAGTAACCAAAAATCTGTAGTAACTAAATTTCAAGTACAAATTAAGTACTGTAAAATACAAGTACCTAAATATTACAATAATTTTAAAGTAACAGAATAGTACTGACTATTAAAAGCAGATTTCCAGTACTACAGATTTTTAGTACAGAAATAGTACCTATGCAAAAGTAGCTGTGTACAAAAAATAACAGACCTAACATAACTTTACTAGATCCTTGCTCTTAAACAAAAAAGAAACAATGATTTAGAAGTAATCAATAAAGAAAAACTAACAAGAATAAACATAGAAATAATTATAACAAACTTTAAATAGTGGATACATTTAGTTTCGTGGGTATTTTTTGTGGATTGAGAAGAAACTGTATTTTCATGAATAGTCGATTATATGATTTTTGCTAAGTCGAAATGACTTATCCTGTTGGTCTTTTGTACTTTGATGTAAATTTGATTTATTTCGTCATATTTAACAGTGAAATCCTCAAAAAAATGGCATCCTAATAAAATATAAAAAGCATCAAAACTTAATAAATTAGCACTCAAATATTTTGGTAATTTTTGTTTTCCTGCTCAACATGAAATGTACAACTTGAACGACAGAAATAATACTTGTTCACTTAACTTTCACAATCATACAACCATTCATTTCAACATAAATACATTCACACAAAATGATGGCTTGTTCATACATTTATTCAAAAACAGATTCACTACTTACTTTGTCATATATTCTATAAAATGTTAAACAAAAAATATCAGGCCTAATATGATATTTACATGATTCATTTTCCATATAAACTTTGAGACAGTCAAATCATATAAAAGTAGATTAATATGAGAGACTGCACACAGCATTGAACATCATTAACATTAAAAATTTAACAATTATGATTATATGATTTTTTTATTTGGTCGGGTTGTTGTCTCTTTGACACATTCTCCATTTCCATTCTCAATTTTATGTTCAATGAAAATAGTCTTTTATTCTTTTACCAAAGTTTATTATAGATATTGTTCTAGTACTTTTCCCATTTAGTTGTCCAATGATCAGTTAGGATATGATACCCTAATTACACTTCCTCTATTGCAAATGCCTCATAATATTCAATATGGTAATGTTCCTGTATTTGTAATTGAACTCTATTATGCAAACTACATGTATATACAATAACCAATGTGGTAAAACCTTTTTGTGATGATGCTGAATAAAGCAATCAGTAATCAATCAAACAATATACCTTAAAGTCATATGAAACGAGTGACCGATGAAAAATAATGTTATTCCAATTCTTGTACCAATGCATACAAACATCATAAACTTAGTCTTCTGTGCACGATTTTATCGCTTTTTTCGCATAAATTTCGTATAATCGTCAATTTTTTTTCAATCGGTCAGTGTTGTTGTGAAAATATTGCAGGCAATTAAAGTTTGTGTTTTGAAGCCGAAGTTTAACGATTGTCACCTGTTTGTCAACAATCAACAAAAAGCATGGATATTGAGCACGTGTTTAACATGTACAATCAGATAACTATAGTTTATTTTAAGGACATCCATGTGTATTGGGATCACCGGATTTTTACGAGATGGGTCACTTTGCATACGGAAAATATGTCGGGTAATTGATTCCTGGAAGGAAGCAATTAACATAAAGTAAACTTCTTCTAGATATGAACAAATTAAAGAATTTTCTTCAGAAAAAAGTATATATACATAAGTTTTATAATGAAAACTATCCATTTAGTTATAAAAATACATATGCATTATTTTTTTTAATTTGAAGTTTCTTATGACTTTAACATACTATTTCAGTTAAAAACATGATTCTCAATATAAAATATTAAGTTTTACTTTTTTACTAGCTACTATTTTATTGGACAATAACTGATAACTCTATGTTTTTGATTGTATACTATAAAGATTATTTTTATCAATTATCGAAAATAATTTTAAAAACCTGACAATCGTGATGGTATACCACATTTAATAAAAGGTGGTCTATTTAAACATCAGCTGCCAAATTTTCATTGTACTATTGTCATGACTTGAGGACAAGAGGTAATCTTTTTTCAGGTTAAGACCTGAGATTCATTTATGCAAAAAGAAATAATTTTGAATTTGTGAAAAAAAAATTGAAGATATTAAAACACTAGAATAAGATTATTCAAAGTAAATAAATTGTTTTAACAAGTGTTTACCACATATTTAAAGGTCAAAACTTAAACAATTGGAAAAAATTGTGCGTTTATGGACACAGTAAAGACTTTTCTAATTGTACGAAAAATGTTTTTGGCATTTTTCAATTAAAATTCTTTGGTTTTGCTTGAAATATAGATAATAAATTTCAAATTTAATTCATACACAAGTCAATTTCTATTAAAAAAAGCTTAATCTGTGTGAAACATGTCATTATTAACTTGTCATCATGAAATTGTCTGGATAGAATCTAAAGAATGTCTACTCTACTCCACTATGTTGTTTAAAATATCAAAAGTAGTGCTAAACCCTGGAAGATACAGATATCAAACTAGTCACATAATTTTTTTGATTGCATAAATGCAATCCATACCCTCAGACAAAAACACATAACCTCAACACCTAAAGGCACGACACTAACATTTGTATAGATATAAAATTTCAGAATAACAGGATGGAATGCTAAGTAACAATAGGTAACAATATACCCCCCCCCCCCCCCTAAAAAAAGAAATAATCATAAATCACACAGTCAATGAGTGGTTAATAGAAGTAGCTATAAATCCTAAATTGGTACAAAATATAATCAGAAAAATCTGTAATCTAACACAAAAAGTGGGCACATGTACAAAATGAATGTGTTATGTGTGATTTGAGGCAGTCCTTACAAATACAGGGAGATGTCAAAAGAATCCTGTAAAAACCAAAATATACAAAAAAAATCTTATACATATTTTTAACTTGTATAGATTATCAAATATTGGAAAAAAGTCCTTAATTGAAAATTATCAATAATCAATCATTTATCTTAATAATAATACTAGTACAAAACATTTCATTATTAACAAAAAATCTTGTATGTGATTGAAAATGTAAAAAATCTACAACTATCACACTGCATAGATCTTTTAATTAAATGGCACAATTGGTAAAATTCTAAATCAGTCAACGACAAAAAAAGTACACAGAACAAACGGTTCCTATTACTGAAATTTTTGGTTAAAAACTGCTCTTGCAAAACTAAGATTAATTGTTACAAAATGGAATATTTTACATAAATGTAAAACAACCCTTCCCCCATTTTCTTTCCCCCAAAAAAATATGTAATACAAATGATTTTGTGTAAAAACCTTAATTACTTCTATGCAACGAAAAAGTCTTTTGGTTGGTCTAGATCTGTTAATTCACCAATCTTCTTAATACCTGAAAATATAAGTAAAATTTTATCTTGAAAAACAAAAGTATAATGTATAATTTTCAAGAGTTTACAAATGGAAAGGACTAATGCAACAAAAAAAGAGTTTGAAGATTTCAGATTTTTGTAATAAGAATACTGTCCACTTGCATCTTTTTGTTAATTGTCCTGTTCAATGTTTAAAACAGTCAGTGCTGAACGATTCTTCTAGCATTGTTTATTACCTTGTCTTTTGCAATCAACCCATAACACAGCCATTAATAAAAGAGTGGTGGACGGCAGAATTTCATATCAACAGTTTAAGTATTTTAACCTCCAAACTCTTACACAGCTGAAATCATAACCTAATTTTGAGGTGAAGGATTTGTTTCAAAATAGTTTATCCTTTTCTTTGTAACAATATTCAAAAATAAGTCAATCACCATTTTGAGAGATTTGTATATTTATCATACAAAGGATCTCTTTTATAAGTCAACTTAAAAAAATAAAATAAACTGCATTGATCAAATAATTCAGGAGTGTGGAAATGACATCTCTGTCTTGGCAGACTCGTACATTTGAACAACTGGACAAGCACTTTTTTAGGTTAGCCGTGGATAAGTAAAAGATTTAACCTTGACAAATTTCAATTAAATCCAAAATAAAGAATTATTTTCACAACCTTTTTTAAAAGATGCATTTCTTTATGTAAAATAAACAAATAAGCAACACATTAAAAACATATATTTATGGTTTATTAATGTTCATGATTACAAGTATTAAAAAAAACACAGAAAAAGATCAATAACCAAAATTAAAATTAAAAATAAAAAAAATATGCAAGCATAGGGTTTCATATTTAATGTGTTATCTTTGTCCATTGACCCAGGACATCAATTAGGTTTTTTTTTTGTAATATTACAGTGACTTGACTGTTAGTGTTGCTCTCCACCAATTGCAACTCATTCAAAATTTTGACCAAATTGCAATTTGTTTTGTTCAACTGGTCAGAATATTGAACAAATTGTTCAGTCAAAATGTGAAAGTGCAAGGTGATGAAATAAAACATACTTACAATCCTATAAGACTTTAACTTCGCTTTAATGATGTTATGACAATATCTGTCTATCAGTTTGTATAGGTATATTATATTCATTACCATGCTTAAGGTGACCTTGTTATTTTTAATTGCTGTAAAAATGTCCAAACTAAGCTTTCATATAGTTTTTCTTTCTAAAAGTATTCTATATTCATAATAACCAGAAATCATATAAAATAAAACATCATATATTCATTGAAATATGTGTGAAATAACAATATGCTATTGATAAATTTCCATGGGGAGATAAACTAAATTATTATTCTTTTGAATAAAAACTTTTTGAAAGAAAAAATGATTATCTCCCCATGGAAACTTCCTACAAACATATTGCAATTTTGCACATATTTCACTGAATATGAAATGTTTAAATTCACATAATGTCTGATTCTTATGAATATAGAATACTTTTAGAAAGAAAAACTATATGAAAGCTTAGTTTGGACATTTTTACAGCAATTCAAAATAACAAGTTCACCGTAAGCATTGTAAAGACTATAATATACCTATACAAACTGATAGACTAATTGTGTCACAACATCATTAAAGTGGAGTTAAAGTCTTATAGGATTGTAAGTAAGTTTCATTTTATCACCTTGCACTTTCATGACTTGGCTGTGGTTTTCTACTGCAGTTTGTTCAAATTTCAGACCAGTTGAACAATTTGATTTCATAAAACAAATTCCAATTTGGTCAGTATTTTGAATGAGTTGCAATTGGTGGAGAGCAACACTTACAGTCAAGTCACTGTAAGACTTGTTCGAATTTGGTTTTTACTTATGGGGAAACTATACTAGAATAAGTTGGGTCTATGAACAATCCAGTATATCTAATTATAATCCTTTGTAATCAAATTCCATTTTTGTATGACAATAATTTCTGTTAATGAATACTTTTTCAGCATTTATTATTGTACTTTTAAAGAAATTAATGTGTGCTTGTAATTTAAATAGTGTGTGTTCTTGAAAAAGAATCACAAAGCTGAGCCTGTGTTCCTTACATATAAAAGTTGTTTCCGTTAAGGTTGTAATTGAATCTAGGCCTATCCTCATCAGGTAACCCTGACCATATGTTTTCCTTTTTGTAATATCAAGAATTGTTCGAATTTGATTTTCTGGTATGGGGATATGACACCTGTTAATACATTTGTATCTTTCTTTCTTTCTTTTTTTATATATTCTTTTGATCTAATCTTCTTTTTTTTTGGTTAATTTGTTAGACATGATACTTTATAATCTTTTGTTGGATTTTATCTTAATATATCTTTTGTTGGATTTTAGCTTAATATATCTTTTTTTTTATTTTTGAATGTGTTACTTCAGGATACTCTTAGATTTTTTGCTTTTGTACAAAATAATCAAATGGTTTTGGAAGTAGAATTTTTGCTTTTTTGTTTTGTTCAATAAGGTGCCAATTTTTTCTTATAGCTCTGTTGTTTCCTTTTAATACTGGATTAAATCTTATTTTTACAATCATATTTTTTTATCAAGATTCTTTTCTTTCTTTTTTTTCTTGTTTTTGTTATAATATTGTCGATTTCATTACTTCTCATTTTTTAGAATACATAACACAAAGTAGGGTTTCATAACAAAGAGTCTGATTTTCCACTACTTGTATTTACAGTTAATGTCTTTTGGTGGGGTAAATATATGGTTTAATAGACTTTTGAAAAACTGATATTCACTGAAGCCAATGCCTTAATTGAATATCAGTTTTTCAAAAGTCTATCAAACCTCATATTTACCAAAACAAAAGTAAGTCATTGTTTTATTCTGTATTCCTAGAGAGAAATTGTATCTAATGACAATTATTTACCGAAATCAATTGTACATCCAAGAAATTTGCCTATTAATATATGTAAAAAAAAACATAAATTTTCGCCTTAATATTCTTTTCCTGCAGGTGATATGCTGTTTCATTCAAAATCAAATTCATATAGAGGAGCCTAGTTAATTTGGAAAAATTGCTAAAATTTGCACCAGAAAAACAATACTGATCCTGGCATTTAATTGTAATTTGTAGGTGATAGTCCATTAATAGTAATATTCCTTAATAACAAGTATTAATGACCTGACATTTTCTGACATTATAGAATAGAAAATGGAAACCAGGAATGCGTGTCAAAGAGACAACCACCAAACAAAAGAGCAGAAAACAGCATATGGCCATCAATGGGTCTTCTAGCCAGCAAAAAAATCCCACACCTGGAGACAGGCTTCAGCTGGCCCCTTAACAAAAATGTATACTAGTTCAGTGAAATGGACTCAACACAAAACTTTGACACAAAATTAAAATAATACGTCCTGTAAACAGGCGTATAAAAAACACACAAGACTAACAAAGTCTACAGGTTCCTGACTTTTGACATGCTCAAAAATGCAGCAGGCTTAAATAAGTTTTGTGAGATCTCAACCCTATCCGTATATTTCTAGCCAATATCAATTAAACAAAGCCACAACAATACGCACAGTACAACTCAATTCATAAGAAATCTGAGTCAGATGATAGAATAGGTAACAGAAGAAACTAAGCTTATAGACAGTGGTAAACATAAACTAACAAAGGATTATTTGCAATTACTGACATCCCAGCTCTAGACTTCACCTTACCTCTTAAAAAATTTTGACGAAAAATTTAAATAAACTGCTTTGCTCAGCCCACCTGATAACAACCGCAATGGTCCAATCCTGAACAGTTGGGGCAAAAATGGACACAATATTCAAGCTTGATACGTCTCTGAATTTGGATTGTAATTAGACACATTATAGGATTCTGACACAGAATAAATGTAGTCAAAGAACTTGAAATTGGTTATATGATTTGTTTTTACTTTCAATTGAAGATTTCTTGCTCTTGTGCAATACACTGTGATGTTTGTCAATACTTAGTAAATCTGTTTTCAGACTATATACAAAGAATCAGCAAAAAAAATTGCGACATCCAATTTTACTTTGGAAAATTGACAATTTCTTAAATGTTGAAGAAAAAAAATTGCCCCCCCCCCCCTCCAAAAAAAACCCTCTTGTTTAACCCCCTTCCTCCCCCTTTTTTCAAATAAAAATATTTGAAGAATTTTCTTTTTAATTTCTTAAATCTTGAGAAAAAAAATCCCCCCTTTCTTTTTAACTCCCTTACCAAAATAAATAACATTTTTAAGAAAATTTTCTTTTGGTAAATGTGGTACAATTTAATAACATCAATACACTTTAAAGAACTAGAAAAATGCTTGTTTTATACCCTTTTTGGCCCCTAATTCCTGAATGGTTTTGGCAATTACCCCCAAATTTTCACAGTAGTATAAAATGAGATAAATTTTGCTACATTTCATTCATTCATCATAACTATTACTCCGTTGTTTTACTTACTATTATTGGTATTCCTATGCTATTACTTGAACTAGTAATCTCAATCTCATCAGCTCTTCATTCTTTCTCTTGTTTTCTTCATCTTTTCTCCTTATTTCATCATCTTTTTCTTGTATACTTCTTCTCAACTCCTCATTTTTCATCTGTATGAGTCTTAGGAAAACTTCCTCTCTATTCTGTTTCATACTTTCAATAATCTGCCTATCTCTTCTATTGGTGTCCTGCAGCCCAATGATCTCTAGTTCAAGCTCATCTAGTAAAACAAAACTGACTTATCATGAAATTGTTTGTTTAAATGTTAGAATCAAATGATATCTATGAGGTTTTTATGCAGCAGAACATAACACACACATGTCATGGCTCCTTTTCTATATATATTTACTTAGACCTAAGGTAAATCAGTTGTCTTTTTTCTGACAGCACTTCTTGTCATGTTGCAAAGTTAAATTTTAAATATTTCATATACCAATATACAACAGAAACATCTAAAGCTTGGAATTTAGTCATTTGAAAATAAAGTGTTGTTAAGTTCATTACAAAATTTCAGAAAAAAATTCCTTTTAAATCAAGGGCAGATAAGTAAATTGCAATTAAGAATACAATTTGTGTTTGGTTTTTTTTCTTTAAGAAAATAAGGGCTGTCCCCATATTTGTTTTGACATTTAAGATATTAATGAAAAGCAATTCTCACATTAAATTCTAAACAATTCTATTGTTCAATGTTTCCTCAATAAGGAAAAAGTTTCTCTTATAAAAATCTTAGGGCTGTTCCAGAAAATACTATGTCCCCCCCGGGGACGGCAAACGATCTTTTTTTCCATGGGTGGTCGTGTGAGGGAAGAAAATATTTACGTTGGTGGTACCCTTGAGGATAATTTTATATTTATAGGTAGTGGGTATTTAGGAGAAAATTGATAATATATGGGTGGTGGGTTATTCCGTTGTGTGTGCATATTTCCGGTGCACATTTGACACGAAGCGTTACTAGATAGTTGTAACGAAAAACGGCAGTTTTCCTATTATTTACTGTTTCCTTAACTGGTACCATGCAACCCTATCTAAAAAAGTAAAGACAGTTGGAGTTATTTCCCTTTGCGGTAAATATATATTACGGAATATATTTGTCTTTTAAACGAAGCGAATCAAACGGTTTTCCCGGTTTTACTAGTCAGTGTATTTATTAGATACGCGCAGATTGATACATTATTATTTTAAATGTAATATATTGTTACATCTTGTCTATTTATGACAATAAACACTTAAACATATAAACTTTTTTACGGTTATTTCGTTTCGTTGAAATCTGAAATATGAGAACATGGTATAAACCATACATGTCAAGTGACATATGATATTCGCGTGTAATACACGCTTTTTCAACGGTTTACACGCGAGGATTTTGTCACATGGCGTGTACACGCTTTTCACCACTTTACACGCAATTACACGCTTTTTCGTTCTTTTCATTTTTTGGTCGTTAGTGATATCGCTATTCTTGGGTTTTATCCTTATTCGGCGATAAATACCGAAAAATTCGAAGCAATTGTTTGGCTGCCGTATTGTTTATTTTTCTATATGGACAAACAGTAAAAGGTAAGTAGTTTGTGATTAGTTTTAACGATTTTGTGACTTTCTTTCAAATTCACTTTATAGGGGAAATGTGCACAGAAAGAGGTCACTTTTAAGGACCTGTACCGTCGCCTAAAGTGCCAATTGTTAAGCCAAAACTACGTGTACGGCAAGATTCAAGATTTATAAATTATATTTTGGAGTTCGAGTTTAAATGATCGAGTGACAAGTAACGCATAATTTGTGCATTCTATGTTGCAATGATAAAAAAAACAATACATGTGAGAGGAGAAATACAATGTAGCTATTTGAATAAACATTTAACATGTTTATCTAATAGAAATCAAATTTATAAAACATTTTTCTTTTTCAATTTCAGTTTTAAATCTAGCCAACACGGCAACAGATTTCTACAGGCCATGGGGATAAAAATACCACAGAACTGTTGCATCAGCTCTGATAGTACCAGCTTTCTTCTGATGAACTACCCAGTTTTAACCAGGCAATAGCAATGGGAGCAATGGCAGAGATAATCTATAGATGACATTTTACATTGCCAAAAAAAAACCAACATTATGACATTCTTTCAAATCTTGATGAAGCTAATTCAGTCAAATATCAATTCCTACTGTGAGAGAGCCTTTTCAATTATAAAGAAATTAACACTGAATTCTGATCCGAACTTGACTATGTTACTTTAAAAGCAACATAACAGACCACTGTTTAATACAATAAAAGTTCAAAGTAGAATATATATTGTTTTTTTGTATTCACAAATTTGTATGAAATTATGAACATTACCACATTCATATTAACAAGTCCGCATCTACGTCACGCGTTTTCACACGCTTTTTGACATATCATGTCATGTCATGACATGATTTCCCATTGTCAGAGGTTGACATGTATGTATAAACAGCAACATGGACAACCTCCCAGGAACGTCAGATGATGGAGTTCCCCATATTCCTAGCAGGTAATATACACAAACACGATACACAAAGTACCTAAGCAAACAAGTAAAAAAACAGAACAAACATTGCGTTTTCCCCTATTTTTTTTTAACTTGGAACGATCGATCAACTAACGATGGCTATGCCACAAAAAAGTAAAACCAGAAAAGATAAGTGGTCTAGTATTTGTAGAGGTTAGCCTTATACTAGACAAATATTTTTCAAAGACTAACCTCATGTTTGATCCAGGAAAAGTGCATAGTTCGATGTTTTGATCTGGACGTTTAACTAAGGGAGGGGGAGAGGTAAAAAAAAAACTGAATTCCAAAAAGAAACCTGCAATCCCTGTTTCCAAAACATTTCATATGTTAAATCCTGTCTCCCCCAATTAAAGAAAATGTAGAACTTGAATTGCATGATAATTTTGGGGGTACAAAGCTAACAATACTTTGTGGTTTAATCTGTTAGGTTCATTAAATCTTTGACTTTGTTGAAATGGATTCAAAGAACAAATGGATGAAAGGCTAGCAAAACATACGCTGCCAAGGCCTACAGGACTGTTGTGACAAATGGTTTAGCCCTACCCTGAATTGTGATTTGTAAAACTGATCTCAAGGGTGATTTGCCAATTGTCAATTACTGCATGCATGTTGAATTTGTTTTGGAAACTTGTCGCTAGCTAGGGCTGTAACAATACGCCTACCTAACAGTTTGGTTTGATTTTCTATACAAGGGTTGCGGTTCGGTTCATTTTGGTTGGATACATTTCTGGAATTTTAAGTTGAAATATGAATATGAATGCGTGTAGACAAGGGACACGTAACACATCCAAGTGCTGAAACTGACAACCCGACCACTAGGACTGCACATTTTCTCATGCTGATAGCCAAAACATTGTGAAAAACCTTTAATAATCTATGGAAAATAGCATCATTCCGATATTTTTCTAAACTGACAGAAAAAAAAATCTATGGGTGGTGGGTTTCAATGATTTTTTTTAAGATTCCATAGGTTGTTGGTCTTGACATAATCTAAATTCTATTGGTGGTGGTTTAAAAATTTAATTGATTTCTATGGGTGGTGGGGGTAAAAAAAAAGTGCCGTCCCTGGGGGGGACATAGTATTTTCTGGAACAGCCCTTATACCTAACTGTGATTTCATTAATTTCAATGTATTTTTACAAAATACAAGGTATGTGACCCTAGGTTTTTGAGTGAAAGGTGTTTATGATATGCTAAATGACCTTTCCAATTGAAATAAATCGGGAATGTGTCCATGGGACACAGATGATGCCCCTACTTGCATATAATATTATAAAGGGACATCACTCAAGATCGGTACATGTGACGCTACCAAATTTTTTTACTTGAACATTTGTAAAGGTGCACAACTCTTAAACGGTAAACGTGACGCCACCAAAATTCACATTAGATCTGGTTCTTTTTAATTAAGCATTGTGTAGAAGTTTCATAACATTTGGTTGAGGCTAACTAAAGGTAGAGAACAGAAACCAATTTTTGGACGTATAGATAGAAAATAACACTGTGCTGTTAATCAATACTAGTTAGTAAATCTGTTTTCAGACTATATACATAGAATTAGCAAAAAATTGTGATCCTCAATTTTACCTTGGAAAATTGACAATTTCTTAAATGTTCAAGAAAAAAAATTGCCCCCCCCCCCCCAAAAAAAAAAAAACCCTTTTGTTAAACCCCCTCCCTCCCTCTTTTTTCAAATAAAAATATTTGAAGAATTTTCCTTTTTTGAATTGTTACAATCACATATTTGAAGATCACATTGCTATAAACATAATCCCCATAGGAAAACGAAAGGCAATATCTCATAAGTAAACATCAAAATATCTAGTCCAATATTGAATAAAAAGTAATTAAATAATTAAATAATAATGTTCATGAACAATATAAGAGGTTGGCTTTAATTTGAAACATCATTTAATAATTTATATTTAGAAACAGCCATATTGTCAAAATATTGACCAGAAGTTTAAATGAAGGGAGACAATTTTGATGAGCAATTTACTAAAGATAGTATGAGATATTTCTAATGCAATAATTCAAACATGATCTTTACATGACTCAAAATCTACAAACAGGTTGACCTTAAAAGGTGAAAACAAGTTGTCACTGAAACTATAGTTGCTAACTTTTAAGTCATTTGGTGGAAAGTTTTATCATTGGCAATCATACCACATCTTCTTATTTTTATACAGAAACATTTCTGAATGTATTTTGACTGAATATTAAGTTGAAAGTCTGTAAGGTATTATTGAAAACTAGTTTTTTTGTAGGCTTTTTACCAAGCAGATGAATGTACCGATAGGTTACTGTGGATTCATTTATTTTCCTGGATAGAGGTAAGCTAACATATTCAAGGATTTTTAAATTCATAGTTTAAGAAAAGTTTGCATACATTCCTTTAGAAAATTTGTATTTCGTTGAGCATTTTAAATTCATGGTTACCCTGTTCCAATGAAAATTGGTATCCAACGAATATTAATGAATCCACAGTAAGTTTGTTTTTTTAACATGTAATAACTTTGACATACTTCAAGGTCAACAATGTGTTAAATCTATGACCAAATAATATATGCGAGCAAAATAAATGTTCATATTTCTTAATTCTAGTCAATATCCCACTCATTTTAAATCTTCAAGAATATAAAATGCAAATTACTCTGGCCTGATTCAAATGTTCTAATTAGTCTTGATTCAAAATTACAAACATCAGGAAAACATTTAACAATGCAAAAATTATAAGCAGTAAAAATGTCACTCAAGGTTGCAGTCTAAGTTATTTCATAGAACAGAAGTCGTTTTAAATTCCAGAAGTCAAATAGGATTATCTTGCAATTTAAAAGTATTTTTTTAAAAGTAAATGTTTATGATAAGTTTTAATTTACTACAATGTACATTGAAGATTAAAAAGCAGATTTAGTATAAAATTGATAAAATCTCAGAATCCCAGAGACTTCGCTAGATTTATGATTTGGGTAGCGTCTGACTGAAAAACTATCTGAACTGCTCAATACTTTTTTTTATTATTATCCTGTTTGCAT
Organism: Mytilus edulis; assembly: GCA_019925275.1. Taxonomy (NCBI): domain Eukaryota; kingdom Metazoa; phylum Mollusca; class Bivalvia; order Mytilida; family Mytilidae; genus Mytilus; species Mytilus edulis. The sequence continues at coordinate 25,923,292 of CM034362.1, read as the reverse complement.
TCTGTACCAGAAATGAATGTGATTTTATCAAATTTGAAGTGACAGAAAAGTCAAGTTTTTGAAACTAGTTTATATGACATTTTATTGATATTATCAGAAATTATTAGGATAATAGCGAGTATCTTTTTAACACATGTCCCTTTCCTTATTGTATTGTAGGATGAAAGGAGTAGGCCCGGTAAGGACCGATTTTGGCCTCAAATTTCAAGTTCATCTGATGAAAAATTTTGACCACTTTTTAAACACTTAAGTGTCTATTTCAATTGATTTAATTGATTTATGTGAAAACTTTTCACTAATTTAGTCATTAACAAGAGGCTGTCACAACGACAGCAAACCGGATTTATTAACATTTATTTGTATCCTGCCAATATCACAAGAACCATAACTGATGAACGGTGAAAGTGAAAATCGTCAATATCAAATTCAACCTCCATTTTGTCATCAGTATCAACATATTAAAATTTGAAAAGCTTAGGTTGAATGGTTCATGAGTAAATGCACAGACACGACTGGAAAAGCCATTTTTCAATCTTTCAAGAACCATAACTCCTGAACGGTAAAAGTCAAAATCGTCATTATTGAACTTGACCTCCATTTTGTCATCAGTAACAACATATTAAAATTTGGGAAGCTTTGGATGAACAGTTCATGCGTAAATGCACGGACACGACTGGAAATGCCATTTTACTCCTGAACGTTAAAAGTAAAAATCATCATTATTGAACTTGACCTCCATTTTGTCATCAGTAACAACATATTAAAATTTGAAAAGCTTTGGTTGAACAGTTCATGAGTAAATGCACGGACACGACTGGAAAAGCCATTTTTCAATCTTTCAAGAACCATAACTCCTGAACGGTAAAAGTCAAAATTGTCATTATTGAACTTGACCTCCATTTTGTCATCAGTAACAACATACTAAAATTTGAAAAGCTTTGGTTGGACCGTTCATGAGTAATTGCACCGACAACATTTGGTTGCCGCCCGCCCGCCCGCCGTACATCCCCAAATCAATAACCAACATTTTTGTCACAAAAATCCGGTTAAAAACGATCCGATTCAAGCTCAAAAATGACAAATCTACCAAATATGCCGAAAAATGTCACTTTTCAGATGGTTTATGTCAATAAAGGGCTGCGCTTTAGCGCATGATACGCCCATTGCTCTTTTAACTTGTCTTTTATGCTTTAAATGAATTTATATGATCAACTAGAAATATATATACAAATCAAAAGGGATGTTACATTAATATATTCACCAAAGTTTCATAAAATCCCCCTTTTTTAAGTATAAAAATTCATTACTTAAGAAAACTTAAAAATCTAAAATTTATAAAAATGGAAAGGGACCTTATGTCAATAGATATAAACAATTTATCAAAGTTGCATAAAAATTTGTGAAAGTGTTAGTTATTGTCCCAAAATTGGAAAATCCCCTCTTTTTTAAGCATAAAAATTCATAACACGGAAATGTAAAATCTGAAATTTATAAAAATTGAAAGGGAGCTTACATCAATAGATATAAACAATTCACCAAAGTTTCATGGACATTGGTGAAAGCCTTTTTGAGTTATTGTCCGAAGTGTTGAAAATCCCCCTTTTTTTTATGAATAAAGCCCCATAAATCCAAAACTTAAAATCTGAAATTTATAAAAATTAAAAGGGAGCTTACATCAATAGATATAAAACAATTCACCAAAGTTTCATGGACATTGGTGAAAGCCTTTTTGAGTTATTGTCCGAAGTGTTGAAAATCCCCCTTTTTCATGAATAAAGCCCCATAAATCCAAAACTTAAAATCTGAAATTTATAAAAATTGAAAGGGAGCTTACATCAATAGATATAAACAATTCACCAAAGTTTCATGGACATTGGTGAAAGCCTTTTTGAGTTATTGTCCGAAGTGTTGAAAATCCCCCTTTTTTTATGTATAAAGCCCCATAAATCCAAAACTTTAAATCTGAAATTTATAAAAATTGAAAGGGAGCTTACAAAAGTTTCATGGACATTAATGAAAGCCTTTTTGAGTTATAGTCCGAAGTGTTGAAAATCCCCCCTTTTTTATGAATAAAGCCCCATAAATCCAAAACTTAAAATCTGAAATTAAAAAAAAACGAAAGGGAGCTTATGTCAATAGATATAAACAATTCACTTAAGTTTCATGGAATTGGTGAAAGTGTTTTTGAGTTATTGTCCGAAGTGTGGACGACGGACGGACAGACGGACGGACGGACAGACGGACAGACAACGGTATACCATAATACGCCCCGTCTAAAAGACGATGGGCGTATAAAAATGAAAGTGGCCACATCCGTGTTCATCCTCAACCTTTATATGTTACAAAATGTATGTATTATCATCAAATACAACTTACATTTCAATATTAAGGATGAACATGAATGCGGCCACTTTTGTTTTACACGAAAACTGTCTAAAATTTAACTAAAATGCTAGAATTGTGAAGATTTAAGTAATTTAACATGACTTAATGGTGCTAGTACTCGATATTTGTGCATTGCATAGTCAAAAAAAGCCCATATGTATGAAGCCGAAGCATTCTACTGTCCAATAAATAACTAAAAGTTTACATTTTAAAAAATTTGTAAAACTGCTATATTTTGGGGCCAAAAAGGGGTCTTACTGGACCTTCTCCTTTAAAAACTAGTACCTGTATTTACTCATGCTTTGGAAATCATGTAAAATAAGGTTTAAATCATAACTTATAGTATTATATATTAGATGTTATTATGTTCTTCTTTTAGCCATTTTTGCAGGTTGGGCACATTTTGTAAACTAGATACCCTAATGATGATTGTGGCAAAGTTTGGTTAAATTTTGCCTAGTAGTTTCAGAGGAGAAGATTTTTGTAAAAGTTATCAGAAGATGCCAAGTGATGAGAAAAGCTCTCACTTTACCTTTCAGTTCAGGTGAGCAAAAAAGGCAGGACAGGAGTTTTGAGTAAATAGAGTGATAGATAAAAAGGCAGGACAGAGATTTCAATTTAAACCAGGTGCTCCGCAGGGCGCAGCTTTGTACAACCGCAGTGGTAGAACCCTGAACAGTTGGGGCAAATTTGGTCACAATATTCAAGCTTGATACTGTCTGAATTTGGGTTGTGATCAAATTTTTGACATAATATAGGTTTTTGTCACAATATAAATGTGGTGAAAGATCTAACAAATCTATTGTACAATACTGTGCAATTGAAGATTTCTTCTTTAAACTTTTGAAAACAAGCAGTATAACAGAGGTAATCAAGTAATCAAACATATATATAAAAGTATTCTTTAAATTTTAATTGCACTACCTCCCTATCACTGCTTTTAAATTGTCTAAATTGTCCTTTAACCAGAAAAACCCTTGTTTTTCCCCTAATTGCTTAATGATTTGAGCCATAACCCCCCATCACCATCCCTTTGTAGCATGGAAACTTGTGGTATAATTTCTATGATTTATACACTTAAACACAAGTTATTGACTGAAAACTACAAAAATGCTTATGTGGGCTCCTTTTTTGACCCCTCATTTATTGAAACCCCCTCCCACCTTGGAGCAAGAACCCCGAAACTCAATTCCAGCCTTTCCTTTGTAGTAAGAAACCTTGTAGCATAATTTCAGAGAGATCCATTCACTTAAACCCAAGTAATTGCCTGTAATCTAGAAAAATGCTTCTTTTTGGCCATTTTTAGGCCCCTTATTCCTAAATGTTCAGGAATATTAACACCAAACTAAATCAAATCCTTCCCTTCTTTATACAGGACCTTGTGGTACAATGTCAAAGAGATCCATACAGTTATACATAAGTTATTGTCCTGAAACTACAAAAAATCTTGTTTTTGGCCCTTAGGCCTTAATTCCTAGACTGTTTGCCTCATAACTCTTAAAATAAATCTCAACCTTCTTCTTTATGGTATGAACATTGTGGTACAATATCAGAGCAATTGAAATACTTACTCACAACTTACTTGTCCTGAAACTAGACAAAAACTTGTTTTGGGCCCCTTTGGGTCCCCAATTTCTAAACCATTGGGACCATAACCCCCAAAATCAATCCCAACCTTTCTTTTGTGGTAACAAACATTGTGTTAAAATTTTCGGACAACACTGATGACGACGACAACGTGATACCAATAAACGACGTATAAAAATAAGACAGCACAAATATTTTGATCCAAGCCCCCCCCCCCCCCCCCCCACCTAAAAATCAAATGGTAGCTCCCTTAATCATACATTTTTAAGAGCACCACTGATTTCTTAAACTATCTCTAACCGGATACTATAGAGGAAACAATGATTATCTCATTTGAAGTAACAAATATTTATTCAGATGTTGGTCGCAACAAGGGAAAACAAGCAATATATATCATGTATATTGGCTCCAAAATAAATACACCACTGTTTCATTCTCAAGATTAGATAAATATTTACTTGTTGATTTATTATACCTTACGGAAGCAACCTAGAATTGTAATTTTACTGCTATCAGCATTTACTAAATTGCCTCTGGATAGTTGATAAAAGTCTTATGCAAATCTTTCAATAATAAAATGAATAGTGACTAGAACATGAAAGAAACATATCAACCCACATATATAATTTAGGTCATACCAAATGTTTTCTTTCTTGGTGTACCTTGGGTATCATCAAGGCTGTTCTCCAAGTCTGTAATGGTTGGATCTGAAAGAAGAAAAAAAATTTCAATAGAAAATGACAAGTGCACCTGTGGTATGAAAGCAGGCAAAAAGCCAGACATAGTCACTGGTGTTTTAAAAACTGATAATCGTTACTGGAATTACAACGATCCCAAAATGGCGACGGCAGAAATAGGTAAAATTTTTACAGTCATTTTTCTCAAATGTAGCCTGTTGTTGTCAAGAGTTACTCAGCTGCAAGGTTTTTATTTGGTAAACCTGGAATAGACTTGGTAAGGAAGATGTTCCTGTGGAATTTAAATTAAAAACATGATAACAAATCCCAATTTTTTGGTTATTATAAGAGCCTGTAAATTGAGACATGATCCATGCAAACTCATCAATCCTTTGAATATCCAATATCCACCAGAGATAGCTATCATGTCAGATTTAATCACTGGGACCCATTTGCAGGAATGATATTTTAGAAAGTTATTTTCTCTCTATCCAATGTAAACACTGGTAAAATAAAACAATTTTTCTGGGCCCCTGTGTGCAAAATTTATAAAACTGTGAAATAACCCATTTACGTGAAACTTGACTTTAATTAATTAAAAATTGCAACTAAATCAATGGTAGGATAAACCTTGGTATCTCGTAATATTTGTCTGGTGTAACTTTGAATTTTACACTGCATTAAGTTAAATGTATGCATACTATTCAATTGCCTGTGCACTTTGTGAAAGCATTCTTGAACATCTTGAGGGTGATATTTAGCAGCAACTCTTCTTCTTTTTCTGGATGCTGTTCCCATGTCTAGATTACCATTTCCTGTAATAATGGATTTAATAATGATTATAAATAAGAACTTCTGGCTGACTATAACTACTTAAGGTAGCTACCATTTGATTTTTAGGCGGGACTAGGATGAACTTTGAAAAAGTTTGTAAGGGTTCCGAGGAACCTAGTGTCTCGCCTACTTAAGAAATAAATGTTTTAGAAACTTTAACTGCAGATTGTATGTAATGTTAACTAGAAGAAAACTACTTACATGATTAAGTAACATACGGAAAAACAGAAAATATATTTTACAAAATTTCCTTCTAGATACTAGCTTTTGATCATAAACAAGTCCAAGTTTGGTAGAAAAGGATAGTTTAAGAAAGTTATTAAAATTTCAAAAGCTTTAACCACCGAGTGAATATTTGTGGACGCTGCTGAAGATGGAATATAGGATAGCTAAAATTGTCTCGCTTTTTCAACAAAAGTCAAAGGCGCGACAAAATAGGCAGGATGAGACACTTTGCAAAATAAAATAGGCAAATAAGATATGTAATTATGCAATTTTTTGTAGGAATTAACTTCAAATATTCAATGTTTTCTATATTTTACCCAAGGTTGCCAGCAAATCGTTGCTTCCTTCATCTTCATATTCCTGTACACTACTGCTCAATATCGGTAAAACACCTAACAAAAAAAGAAAGACAGGAATACAAATAAATTGCTTCGCCAATTGCAGCTGGATACGACTGCAGAAGTCCAACCCTGAATCGTTGAGGCAAAAATTGGTACAGGTTTGTAATCAAATTTTTGACACATAATAGGTTTCGGACACAGAACAACTGTAGTCAAGGAACTTAGAATTGGTAATATGCTCAATGTTTTGCTTTTGTCTAATACACTATGCAGTTTCAAATTGCCCCCCTCCTAAATATAAAAAAAATTACCCCCCTGTTTTTTTTATTTTATGCAATACGCCTTTTTAAAGGAATTTATTGGTGTATAAACTCGACCAATTCACTTTTATGATATGTTTGTGAGTGACTTGTTCAAGTTTATACACCAATAAATTCCTTTAAAAAGGCATTTAATCCTTATAATTCTTTAAATTAGGAGAAAGGGAATATAATTTTCCACACTCGTTACCTCTATCACATGTAAATTGTATATTTATGTCATTGATAGGCCTGGCGCAGGAATATATTTGTTGTTTAACGCAAAAATATTTGCTCAATTAAATTTGCTATCTGATAAAAAGTAAACTGCAAAAACCCTTAATATCATTCAATTGAATGTTTTTGTGTATTATTTTATTTGACGATAAACATGCAATGAAAATAAAATTGGTAACGAGGTCATCTTGTTTACATTGGTACAAAAAGAAGTTCGGTCAATGTCGTCTATCGAAAAATAACCAACGTCAAGATCAATTACCGGAAGTGGTCTCGACCAATCATATCAACGTATTCAATAACATGCAAATCCTATAAGAATCATATAACAATGTATATGTTTACAGTCACTGAAGCATGTTTTAAGGGAAATTTTTATGGTCTCAAATATATTCTGGAAATTTTGATACATTGATTTGATTCATTGATACATTGATTGTGGGAATTTTATACCCACGATGTATTCTGAAGATTGATAGATGGTTGTTTGCTTGCTTAACATTCTTTTGCAGTTATTTCATGCATGTTCAGGTGACAGAAGGAAATTTTGTCATATAAGGCATCTATATACAAAGTATGAAGCATCCAGGTCTTCCACCTTCTAAAGTATAAAGCTTTTAAGAAGTAAGTTACTGCCCCTGACTCTGGATTACTATCCCTATGTTGAGTTTTCTACTACAAAAGTCGCAGACTCAACAAAAATTAAGTTTTTTCTTCCGAAACTTCTTCTGAGCAAAAATGCTATATAATTTCATTTTCACCAATACTTTTAAGAATAGATAACTGTGAGCAAAGACTTTTATGCCATTATAACAAGAAATAAATAAATTATGTGTCCAAGGACCACAGATGATGCCTATCATATCAAGTTATTAAGGGACCTAACTGAAGACCAGTAAATGTGACGCTACCCAAATTTGTACTTGATGTTAGTTTTGTGGTAAAAAGTATAGGGTATAAGCATAATATAACCAGATGCTCCGCAGGTTGCAGCTTTATATGACCGCAGAGGTCGAACCCTGAACAGTGGGGACATGTATGGACACAACATTCAAGCTGGATACAGCTCTGAATTTGGATTGCGATTTAATAGTTGACACAGCATAGGTTTCTGACACAGAATGAATGTGGTTTAATGAACTTAATTTTTTTTTTTTGCTTTTGAGCAATTTACGATGCTGTTGAATATTAATCCTCTCGAGGAAAAAATATTTGAAGAAATTTTTCTTTTCAAATTCTGAATTCTGAAATGAGAAAAACTAGAGGCTCTAAAGAGCCTGTGTCGCTCACCTTGGTCTATGTGAATATTAAACAAAGGAAGAAGATGGATTCATGACAAAATTGTGTTTTGGTGATGATGATGTGTTTGTACATCTTACTTTACTGAACATTCTTACTGCTTACAATTATCTCTACCTACAATGAACTTGGCCCAGTAGTTTCAGTAAAAAATGTTAGTAAAAATTTACAAATTTTATGAAAATTGTTAAAAATTGACTATAAAGGGCAATTATTCCTAAAGGGGTCAACTGACCATTTCGGTCATGTTGACTTATTAGTAAATCTTACTTTGCTAAACATTATTGCTGTTTACAGTTTCTCCCTATCTATAACTAGAGGCTCTAAAGAGCCTGTGTCGCTCACCTTGGTATATGTGAATATTAAACAAAAGAAGCAGATGGATTCATGACAAAATTATGTTTTGGTGATGGTGATGTGTTTGTACATCTTACTTTACTGAACATTCTTGCTGCTTACAATTATCTCTATCTATAACCAGACTTAACTAATCGATCAGATCAGTAATCGAACACTAATCAATCATATTTGATCAGTACTCGATTGATGACTTGAAGTCATCGATCAGTAATCAATCAAACTCTCTCAGGAGTTTGATCGATTAGTGATCGATTAGATTACTGATCGATTTAAGATCGATTACTGATGGATTAGTGATTGATTAATGACAGATTAGTGATTTTATTATTATTGAGAAAACAATGCTATTTCAGAAATAAGCCTTATGAAAGACATCATTTGTGAAATAAAAAGTTCCATGAAAATATTTTCACCATGGCCAAAATTTTCTGGAATTCCTGGATTTACTCAGTAATACATGTTTATACAATATGCAGTCGTAACCAAGAGAAGCATATCTAAAAGCTTAGCCCTAACAAATTCCTGACTAAAAACTACATTTTTGTTGGTTTACCCGTGTATATTAGTCCTAAAAACTATGATATGACGTCTTGAAAGGCTATTGTATTTTTTTTCTTTTAAGCTTTCATTGACGAAAGGGGTCAAAGCAAAACTTAAAATAGCCTTCCAAGATGTCTTAATTATTTGGACTACTGTTTATATAATTAGATATGACCTACAACATTATTTCCATGTGAATTTGAATCCAGCACTTACCCAACCCTTCCCGTATCATATTTTTACTTATCAAAAATGTATCTGTCATCAAATGGTTTTTTTTATGAAAATAAGATTAACCTAAGGCATACATGTATATAACTGATGAAAGATACATTGCTATTTTTTCTAAACACATCAGAATTTTTTTTCAGGATACATTTGTAGTAATGTAATGTTTCATTATTATATATTTTTAATATTAATTAGGTGAAAATGTCAAAATAATAGGATCAAAAGCACAAACAGCAAATAAATAGCTGGTAAGATTGAATGGGAAAATTGATTTAGAGATAATTGATTTGACCACACTATTGGAAACATTAACAAACATCAAAATATTCTGACATCTAATTAGTTTCAGACACTTGTGATATAAACAGGCAAGTTGAAAACTTCACCTCCATCTAAATTTCACAATTTTATCATGAAATATGTAATAGAGCTTGATATAGTGACCATGGTGACCAGCTCATCCCTACCACTCAATTTATTCAACAACACTATACCTGCTAAGTTTACTAAGGAATGCAATAATCATTCCATAAAATTTCTAGACCTTGAAATCCTCAAAGAAGAACACATGAAAATACTGGAAGATATGAAATGCTATAAAAAAAATACAGAAAAATTCCAACATCTTCATAAAAACCGCAAACCAACCCATTTGGAACTTTAAATCCTATATTAAAGGTAAAGGTATTCATTTACATAGAAACACAAACCAGAAAGAAAACTCTTTATTGAAAGACCATTTTATTAACTGAAATTAGTAAAACAAATTTTATTAAATTCCATGACAGAAAGGATAAGATTAAGAAAAAGGAAAAAGTTTAAAATATATGTTATGGATCATTTACATATTATCATCCTCAAGCAGAAGAACTTCAAAAAGTATTCAGGAAATACTGGCATCTTATTGAAACAGATTCTTCAATAAGTGCTACATTGTGTATCATATCCCATTAAAACCTATCCATAGGATTCAAAAGAAATAGAACATTGGTGAATTAATGAAATGACCTATAAAATAGTTTGTATGAAGGTCACAATTCCTTCAAAATATTTCACTGTGCAGAACTAATGTAATGACCATCATCATGTAAACCTCACATGTAAACTGAAATTCTTATAAGACAAAATTCTACCAGGAAACACTTAATTCAACATTTATTGAAATAGGATGAAATAGTTAGAAAATCAAAAACAGAGTTCGTGAAAAGTGGTGGTCGGGATTTTACCACCAAAATTTTGCATAGGACTGACACAATTTTAGTATTTTTCAATAGAATCAATAATGAGGTCCAGCAGATTTTCTCCAAGGACCACCTGGGGAAAAAAGATTTTGTGAACTCTGCAAAAAAACAAAAAATCTAAATTCAAATTAACAAATTTTACAAAATTATGAAAAAATCAATAAATTAAAAACAGTAATAAAAAAAATGACAAACAGAAGGGGTGGTCTCTGCTGAAAGTTTTTTATATTTACAGAAAAACTCTAAACATTGCTACACAGTATCAATGAAAGGCCAGAACAATGATTTGTAGTTGCACTATGCAACTACAAATCATAGGTGGATATAACGGCCTTAAAATTTAAAAACAAATATGTAACACATAATAAAAAAAGACAATCACTGAATTACAGGCTCCTGACTTGTGACAGGCACACTCAGCAGGCACATACTCAATTTTATTTAAAAACATCTTTAATTTCTTATTCATATTCATTCTACTTATCTTTAGATGTGTATGCTTTCGTGTGAAAATAAAACACTAACCACTATTGCCTTGCACTAGAACTATTTTAAAATTTTAGAAAAAAGGGGGGATCTCCTGTATGTAAATTCAAAAGTCAATAGAAGGTTTTCCACTGACTCTGATAACAATCTATTTATTTTTATCAGTATTTTGCAATCCTTAGTAGAGTCATAGTCCACAGCTGGTCATTTCTGGTCAGTCTTCTACAATATTGTGAAAATTAGACAATATCCTGCTGTGAAGACAAACAAGTGTGTTTGAATAAATGATGTATCAATTTTCTGCTAATTGGTAAATGTTCTGGCTATTTAGTTGTGACCTAAATTCTGGCATATTAGTTAATAATGTTATAGGACAAACCCTAAATTTCATCATAAAGTTAAGGATATATCAAATTGCACAATTTATTTGTGTTGATTAATCCTTATATATGAAAAATACAGATTTTAATATATATTAGCTTGGTTGAAATTTTCATCTTCTTAATAAAATCACAAGTGTCTGAAGCTAATATTATATGTAAAAATTAATTTTGATGTGTTAACAAAGGTCATTAACTTAAAAGGCATCAAATATTGATCAAACCATGGAAGTATATATAGATCTATACTACTATATTCAAGTCAAATGTTGTTGTTAAAATCTATTTTTTCACTCTTTTGGTCTTTTGGAAAATGTAGTTTGTGCTGTATTTAGACCCCTCTACAACCAAATTTGTTACATGCACACATATAAAAATTAGAGTTTTTATATCAATAATTATGACATCTTGGATGGCTTTTTTAAATTTTGCTTTGACGCCTTCCGTCAATGAAAGATGTAAAAGAAAAAAAACAATAGCCTTTCAAGACGTCATAGTTATTGTACCAATATACATGAGTAAACCTACAAAAATGTAGTTTTTAATCAGGAATATGTTAGGGCTAAGCTTTTAGATACGCTTCTCTTGGTTACGACTATATTGTGTAAAAATGTATTGCTGAGTAAATCCTGGATTTTTTGGCATATTTAGACAGAAACATAAATTCAAGACTTAAATTTAAAAATAAACACTGATGTCTGGCATGGGTATTGGTTCTAACCTTTACACTCAAATTTCCAGACATATTGACAACATCATGAAAAACAATTCCAGTATCTTCTTAGCAGTGAAATGATTTTAAATTCTAGAATTCCAGAAAATTTTGGCAATGGTGAAAATATTTTCATGGAATTTTTATTTCACAAATGATGTCTTTCATAAGGCTTATTTCTGGAATAGCATTGTTTTCTCAATAATAATAAAATTACTAATCTGTCATTAATCAATCACTAATCCATCAGTAATCGGTCTTAATTCGATCAGTAATCTAATCGATCACTAATCGATCAAACTCCTGAGAGAGTTTGATCGATTACTGATCGATGACTTCAAGTCATCAATCGAGTACTGATCAAATATGATTGATTAGTGTTCGATTACTGATCTGATCGATTAGTTAAGTCTGGCTATAATGATCTTGGCCCAGTAGTTTCAGTGGAAAATGTTAGTAAAAATTTACAAATTTTATGAAAATTGTTAAAAATTGACTATAAAGGACAATAACTCCTTAGGGGGTCAATTGACCATTTTGGTCATGTTGACTTATTTTTAGGTCTTACTTTGCTGTACATTATTGCTGTTTACAGTTTATCTCTATCTATAATAATATTCAAGATAATAACAAACAAGAGGCTGTCACAACAACAGCAAACCGGATTTATTAACATTTATTTGTGTCCTGGCAATATCACAAGAACCATTACTGATGAATGTGAAAGTTAAAATCGTCAATATCAAATTTGACCTCCATTTTGTCATCAGTATCAACATATTAAAATTTGAAAAGCTTAGATTGAATGGTTCATGAGTAAATGCAACAACGTGAATGGAAACGCCATTTTACGATCTTTCAAGAACCATAACTCCTGAACGGTAAAAGTCAAAATCGTCATTATTGAACTTGACTTCTATTTTGTCATCAGTAACAACGTATAAAAATTTCAAAAGCTTTGGTTGAATGGTTCATGAGAAAATGCAAGGACACGACTCGAAACACCATTTTTCAATCTTTCAAGAACCATAACTCCTGAACAGTAAAAATCAAAATCGCCATTATTGAACTTGACCTTCATTTAGTTGTCAGTAACAACATATTAAAATTTTAAAAGCTTTGGTTGAACGGTTCATGAGTTAATGCACGGACACGACTGGAAACTCCATTTTTCAATCTTTCAAGAACAATAACTCCTGAACGGTAAAAGTCAAAATCGCCATTATTATACTTGACCTTCATTTAGTTGTAAGTAACAACATATTAAAATTCTAAAAGCTTCGGTTGAACGGTTCATGAGTTAATGCACGGACAACATTTGATTCCCGCCCGCCCGCCCGCCGTACATCCCCAAATCAATAACCGACATTTTTGTCACAAAAATCCGGTTCAAAACTGCAAAATTTCCTTAAAATTACCAATTTAGGGGCAGCAACCCAACAACCGGTTGTCAGATCTATCTGAAAATTTCAGGGCAGATAGATGTTGACATGATATACAATTTAACTACCAGATTTGCTCTAAATGCTTTGATTTTTGAGTTATAAGCCAAAAACTGCATTTTACCCTGATGTTCTATATTTAGCCGTGGCGGCCATCTTGGTTGGATGGCCGGGTCACAGGACACATTTTTAAACTACATACCCCAAAGATGATTGTGGCCAAGTTTGGATTAATTTGACCCAGTAGTTTCAGAGGAGAAGATTTTTGTAAAATGGTAAAAAATTGACTATAAAGGGCAATAACTCCTAAGGGGGTCAACTGACCATTTCGGCCATGTTGACTTATTTGTAAATCTTCCTTCGGGCCGGGTGAGCTAATAATATTCAAGATAATAACCAAAAACACCAAATTTCTTTAAAATTACCAATTCAGGGGCAGCAACCCAATAACGGGTTGTCCAATTCATCTGAAAATTTCAGGGCAAATCAGTTATATCTTGATTTAATAAACAATTTTACCCCATGTCAGATTTGCTCTAAATGCTTTGGTTTCACAGTGATCTGGAAGGATTTTTTCACTATGGGCCCAGGGCCCCCCAAAAATAAATTCAATGGGCCATTTTAAAAAATAATGGGCCATGTTGTCAAATGAGTGGGCCATTTAAATTGACTACTGTAAAAAAAAAAAGTATCAGTATATTTGTGCAAAGAGGTTACTTACCTTTATGATTTTAAATTATATCATTGATATTGTTCCTGGGATTTTGTAATTTCAATTTCACTGAATATACAATAAGTTTTTTTAACTTCCTCCAAACCGGACAATTTTTAAGATAACCTTTATCTACAATATTCAAACTGGTATTGTTGCTTTGTACATGTTCATGTTTTTTTGTACATTAATTTTGGGTCTTCGTCGAAACCATACTTATTCAGACTTCCGTATCAGAGGACATTTCTGGCATTTCCTCTGCACTTTTTGTACTATTATTACTTCATGACAATGACAAGACTAACAGTAGAGAGTATCATTAATTGATAGAACAAAACAACAATTCGTTGAAGTCATGTTTACAAAATGTCAAAATGAGCCAAAGACCAAAAAATGACAAGGACAGTTAAGCACCTTTTATGGAGACAAAAACCATATATATTCATTAAAAGTCTTTGGGGTTTTTCAATCGAAATAATAGCAAGCTAAACTAGCTTAAAAGATTATAATTAGAGTTAAATCTCGTCTTTACTAGCCAAATTTCACAAAATTAAAGTTGTTTATAAAAAATTATATCAAGAATGATGGTTAATTACGTTTTTTGGGTAATCAGTTAAACCGCATGGTTCTACTATTACCATACAAAAACACCGGAGACGTTAAAGTGCATGGTTCTATAACAATAGGAAAACACCCGAGATGTCCCAAAAATATATAGGTGCTCCTATCATTGGAGGAACATTACATAGTTGTGTATACACACATGGCTGTACAGAACACGATTGGAAATCCATTTGACGATATCTAAACGTTTCGAAATGAAGTGAAAAATATTGTGCGCCACTTGGGCGCTTCCATTTGTCACTCTATGCGCCATTTCTGGTTGATATGCGCTATAGGCGCAGGGCGCACTTCCTTCCTGATCACTGGCAGCCTGTGTCGCTCACCTTGGTCTACAAAAATGTATGTGCATATTAAACAAAGGACACAGATGGATTCATGACAAAATTGTGTTTTGGTGATGGTGATGTGTTTGTAGATCTTACTTTACTGAACATTTTTGCTTCTTACAATTATCTCATTATCTCAATTTATAATGAACTTGGCCCATTAGTTACACAGGAAATTATTTTGTTAAAATTTACAAAAATTTACAAAATTTACAAAATTATTATTACTTGACTATAAAGGGAAATAACTCCTTAAGGGGTCAAATGACCTTTTTGCTCATGTTGACTTATTTGTGGATCTTACTTTGCTGAACATTATTGCTGTTTACAGTTTATCTCTATCTATAATAATATTCAAGATAATAACCAAAAACAGCAAAATTTCCTTAAAATTACCAATTCAGGGGCAGCAACCCAACAACAGGTTGTCCGATTCATCTGAAAATTTCAGGCAGATAAATCTTGACCTGATAAACAATTTTACCACGTGTCAGATTTGCTCTAAATGCTTTGGTTTTTGAGTTATAAGCCAAAAACTGCATTTTACCCCTATGTTCTATTTTTAGCCATGGCGGCCATCTTGGTTGGTTGGCCGGGTCACCCGACACATTTTTCAAACTAGATACCCCAATGATGATTGTTGCCAAGTTTGGTTTAATTTTGCCCAGCAGTTTCAGAGGAGAAGATTTTTGTAAAAGTTAACAACGACGACGGACGACGGACGCAACAAAGTGATGGGAAAAGCTCACTTGGCCCTTCGGGCCAGGTGAGCTAAAAAGTGAACCTAAATTGTTGATTTATTACAGATGATTATTGGAAATTCTTCAAGTAAATTATAGGCCTAACTTGAATACCTTTTATATATTCGTATTTATATTTCATTTTTTTTTAAAAGATCATGTTAATCATTTATCTTTCAGACATATTTTACAGAATCACTTTATGTAATGTAGATCAAAAGTAATAGGCAACAAATAAATCTATCATCCTTATATCATGTATATATCAAACATCTAATATTTCATTTGTGTATTCAATTATGAGGTCAAATATTTGTGTATTGAAATGTATATTAGGTCTGTATAATTATGTAACACTCATGTTGATAATTAATGTGGTCAATTTGATTGACAGTTTTGGAGGTGGGTCATTGTAATTTAAGGTCCACCTTGTCCCTGATTGTTTGGTGATAATGACAGTTGTCAATCATACTAGTATTGTATCAATACTCTATTACCTAATCAAAATGCTTAAAAAAAGCCTGCACATCAAAATACCTTAATTACATACATTCTTGAATGAACTGCTCCAAAAATATACCCATGTTTCACAGTTTACATGTTTATTATGTGCACATACATGAGAACTATAAGGAACTATATTTCAGTGTGAATACATGCAGTAATAGTAGCTTACCTGTCGTGTTGTTAGGGAGGCCAGTGTCTAAGGAATTTCCAAAAGATTTAGAACAAGTTCCAATCTTTCCAAAAAATCATGCATCTAAGACTAAACTATCAATCCATACACATCTAACATCCAATGATTTAGTGTAAAGATGTCATAAACAGTCAGAGAAAAACACACATTTCATTAAATTTAGTTGAGAAAAACTTAAGTTAAGAGAATAGAAACAAAAAAATTCTTCAACTTTTCCACTTGTAAAGGGGCATAACCCTAGAATGGTAATCAAAGTGATTGTATAAATCACTGAATGGTAAAGATTGCTTTAATTTATCAGTTTGTAGTAGAAGTGAATATTGCATTGTATATTGTGTATAGCATTGATTTAAGTTGATTCAATTATTATTCTGGACAAAGAAAGAGAACTCGAATTTTCAAAGAAGATTTCATAAAGCATTGGTTTTAGGTGATTCAACAATCATTCTAGACAAAGAAAGATAACTCCAATTTACTGTCTTGAAACTACAAAATGCTTGTTTTTGGCCCCTTTTTGGCCCTTTATTCCTGGACTGTTTATTATCCTGAAACCATCCGTCTTCGGAGAACGCTGACAACGACGGTGACGACAATGACGACGTGATACCAATATACGTGATATACGACCACAAAAATTTTGAAGTCGTATAAAAATAAATAAATTATACCGTCTGCATACAAGGTAAGATCTGAAAACACAAACCTGCCATTGTTTTCTTCTTTTCTTTTAATTTCTTTGGTATTCTTGTTGTTAATCTGAAAAATAGGTTAACTTGATATTTATAAACGGAATAATTAGAATAACATTATAAAAATTATTAAACAAAATTTGAACAAAACTAGAGGCTCTATAGAGCTTGTGTTACGTATACCCATCAGTTGGTCTATGTGCATATTCAACAAATTGTTACAATGACAATCTCACTCATTGTAGTCCAGAATAGAGTTCATGACAAAAATCTGTTTGATTGTCTTGTGTTGCTGATTGTTTAGTCTTTAATTTATCTTTCTTTTTTAGTTTTTGTTGAAAACACAAAAGAGGGTAAAAAACCACATAAAAGGGCCACCACTTATGAAGGAGTAAGAGTCTACTATTCTTATTATCAACTTGTTAGTAGATCTTCCCTTGCTCAGTTGCTGATCATTTTTCTTATCTAATGATTTTATTAATATTTTACAATCTTTATTTGGGGGGGGGGGAGGGGGGGGGGGGGATAAAAAGACAAAATGATAAGTTTCAAAAAGAGAAGTCACTTCTTCATGTTCTTCCTATGATTCTGAAGGAGTGGGATTCCTAGCTGATATTATAAGTTATATGGTTTGCTACTGACCCCCTACGGATCCATAGAGGGTTAGTAAAATCCATAGGGGGTGAGGCCATAGGCCGAGTCCCCTATGGATTTTACTAACCCTCTATGGATCAGTAGGGGGTCAGTATCGAACTGTATAACGAATTTATCGCATTGAGAGCGTTTTATGTCAAGTTTAGTATAAAATATCAAAATAATAACAATAACAATAGGAATTTATTAACACATTTACTAACAAGTATTTAAAGTATTTTCTTGTATGAATATAAAATTTGGAATGAAAGTCATTTGTTCAATGTTAGATTTTGAATGATTGTCACTTTACATTTGTGAAATAATTGTGGACTGGCAGCTTGTCTTGTGTTGCTAACATTTATGGATGATTCATTATAATCAAAGTCCCCTAATATAGCGTTCAAATCAAATCCTTCGAAATCGGAATGCAAAGTTTGTGGAGTGTCTGCTTCAATAAGAGCAGGCGCCATAGATCCATTTTCAGTAAGTGCTAGTCTTGCAGGAGGTGCTAGTAGTGCTGATCTAACAGGAGGTGCTGGTAAAGCCTCTATCCGGGCTGGCACAGCTCCCATCGTTACTCCCAGAGTTTGTCCCATTTCTAACTTTTTTTGCTTGTTTACCCGTTGATAAACGGATAGAGATTGTACGGATTTGTGACCGGTAACAGACATTATCTGAGCATCATTAAATTTATTTTTTGACAAAATTGAAGCTCCTGTTGCTCTGATTGAATGATTTGTATATTTCTGGCTAAGTTTACATGACAAACTCAAGTCACTCATAAATGTTTTTAGCTTTTTCTCTCCAACAGGTGCGTTGTAATACCATATTTCGTTGTCATCATCAACAAAACAATCCCTTGGACGCTGCCACAATCTGAAATTTTTAAAATGAAGAATAAAATGAAGAATTAACATTAAAAAATCTGGTTTTTCTTTACCTTTAGAACAATTATGATACATACCATCATTAATACACTTTGGGTGGATTTTTTTCAGCTGTTTTTTTTTTATTTACCAACATGACCAATGTTGTTTTATGTTTTTGGGGTTTTGGTCCTCATGATTGTGTTTAAAATTGTTTGAAGATTGTAGCTTTTTTTATTGCTAGATTTACTTACCTATCACAATCAGGGTGCAGTTTGTCTGTATACTTTATAAAGGAATCCACTGGACAATACATTGAGCCTGGAATAAAAAATTCTATATGATGTAGGTATAGTAATAAAAAATACATTTTAAAGTATACAAACATTGAGAAAATGTTGATATTTTTTTTTGTGCTGCAGTTATTGACAAGTAAAAATACATACCATTCCATGCTTTTTAAGATATTTATAGATTGATTGTCTGTGAATAATCAGGTTACATTTTTATTTGTGTTTGTTTCAGGATTAGGACTCTTCAACTTTAAATTACCAATAATTCTGAGGTTGTTTTTAATAAAAAAAATAAATTGGGGTGAAAAGATGGGAGATAATTAATGATACATGTATTACTAACCTAGTCTGATAATTATCAAATATATAAAACTAATGTACCTGTAGCTTCTGGCATGACTCCACTCGTTGTCTCCTTATCATTTCCTCTATGGTTTTTGGTTAATTCATCTAAAATCTTTTCGATGTATCTCATTCCAGTATCTGGGTCTGTTTTCAGAGCAAAGGTTGACTTGGTCATTGTATGCATATTTTCTGCACCTCATCGACAAAAGTACAGTCTTATATCATACTGGACTTTATTAAATAGTCCTGTGGGGGTATGTGTAGAAAAGTAAACTGACTTGTATAGCTTCTCCCTGTCAGATTCCTGGATTCTTGGATAGTGTTGTACGTTTCCCTTTCCAGCTTGTTTCAATTCGGCCCTCGCAGCGTCGAAGCTCATGTTTGCATATCGGAAAGCTGCATCTTTAATAATGTCAAATACCTTATTGTTCAGAGGTGCTTTAAGGTGGCGATTTAAGCCATGTCGAATCGATTCCAAGGAAGAGGTTTTATACATTGAACCATCTATTTTTCTAACATCAAGGTAGAAATGAGACAACGCTTCATCCAAACGTTGTGTTGTAAAGCTTTCAAAGTCCGCTTCATGGTTTTTACTGGTAAGATATTCCCTGAACAATTTTGCAGATAGGGTGTTACTCTTTTGTGTCTTGTCGGCGTGAATGTTCCCTCTTTTATCGTCAATGTCCTGACGTGTTGACGTCCCAAATCTCTCCATTTTGTTGCAGACGAAAATATGACGTCACATGTTGTTTGCAATGGGAGATAACTTCTTTAAAGGGCTAGTTTTGTATACTGATCAACGGGGGACACCTCCCAAATAATCAATTGAATCGATAAGGTTTGCGTTTAAAATACTGTTTTGAAAATTCGAAGCGGCACACACGTCATCTTCCATCGCCGCCATGACACCCCATATGAAATCTACTGACCCCCTACGGGCCCATAGGGGGTCACCACGTGACGATTTTAAACCAATCACAATGTGACTATTTACTCGAGGTGTGATAAGTACTGATAGTAATGTGACTTCTTTACAGTAACATCCATGACATTGATCTATCACAAGTAGATCCTGTATTATATCAAACTAACTCAAGAGGAAAACTTAACATTGAAAATTTCTCATCTATACTATTAAACGAGAAGACCTCATTTTGTGTGTCGCTTCTCTTCCTTCCACAGTAAATCAATCATCATGCCTCTGTGTCCTATAGGTAACATGCATAGTCGCATTTGTCATCCATTCTTATGATTACTGTAAATTCAGAAATTATTGCGTGCATTTATTATTGCGATTTTTTCATTTTAGACTTAAATGCAATTTTAATTTTTAAGATTTTGCGAAAAATCCTGTTAAATTCATATAAAATATTTCAAAATGCGAGTTTTAATTATTGCGTTTACAACTCAGTCGCATTTTTCGCAATAATAAAAACCTCGCATTAATTTCTGAATTTACAGTATTCAGATTGAGTTATTTTGGGAGAAAAACGACAAAAAAAGGAGTCCGAATATGATTCCGTCATCGGACTGACTTTTAGTCATAGATAAGACTTCCGGTTTGAAACATGCACAAATTCAACCAATGGTATTATAGATAACAAAAATGAAAAATAAATAAGCCAATCAGAGCGTTCTCCATATCATGGTGTTTAGACCGCAAGAACCACAACTATTATACCTCCTTATAGAGAACAAATATTTTTCGCGTCTATCTACATGTAAACTACGATTATACTACTTGAATATATAGAGACTCTCTGTATTCTTTCTACTGTTTTCTTTGAATGTTTACTATTTAAGGGGTCATACCAGTTGCATATATATTAAAAAAAAGTAAAACATGTGACACAAGTACAACCAATCGTATGATGGATAACAAAAATGAAAAATAAATAAGCCATTCAGAGCGTTCTCCATATCATGGTGTTTAGATCGCAAGAATCACAACTATTATACTTCTATTTTTCACGTTTATCTACATGTAAACTACGATTATACTACTTTAAGATTTAGAGACTCTCTGTATTCTCTCTTCTGCTTTCTTTGAATGTTTTAAATATACAGTATATGCAAGTGGTATGACCCCTTAAATAGTAAACTTTACTATCTAAGGGGTCATACCACTTGCATATATATTAAAATAAGTAAAACATGCTCAACTTCATCTAAAACTACCTAGACCACAAACTTTAACCGGAACAGACGGACGGACGGACGGACGGACGACTGAACGAACGAACGCACGGATGCACAGATTAGAAAACATAATGCCCATGAATGGGGCATAACAATTTATTGTTGAAAGGGAAAATAGTGATTTGGCAAAAATGAAAGTAAGGTAGAGATTAGAGCAGGCAGGACCTTTTTCGAGGCTTCGGGATCGGTGTTTTTAAGCTTGGGATTTGGGGATTGATCCTTACGGGATCCGGGAATATATTTTTCGATTTCGGGATTTCGGGATCAGGACCCCTCCGACCACCCTCAAATAAGCCTTAGTCAGTCTTAGTTATTTATACATGATTCATATCCTACCATTGGCATGTAGATAAGGCTCTCAAAAGAAAAAGCACTGATAGGATTGTCCTAGAAGCATATTTTATTAGCCTAATAATGGTTTATATATAAGCAGTTACATTTATTTCATGTTTAAAACGGTGCAAATTTTTAATTTGATTTGACTTTTACCAAAAGAAGCATTGTAACAAAAGGAGAAGAATAACTGTGGTCTGAGGCCAGACACACAAAGTAATTAAATTTAACAGAAAGGAAACAAATATCGGACTTTGGAAAAAGGGAGAGAGCTTTAAATACCTTTTATGAAATTCTCCATACATAATATCTTTTACAAAAAATCATCCTACAACAGTTCACAAGCTGTATATGCCCGCGATTTCGCGGGTTTGTTCTAGTTACTTTTATATTAAGTCACTGGACAATGTCCTTGTAAGCGGCAGGGCCTCAAAATTGTCGGCAAACTGATATGTACTGAAAGTAATGCACCTTCATCATGTTCATACAAAATATAATTGATCTATCACACTAACTTCAGCAAGAAACTTTTAAAAATCAAAAATTGCTTTATATTAATTCAAACTCACTAGACCATGACTTATATCATATATATTTAGGGGACAGAGCCTCAAAAAAGTGTTCAAATTGATAGTTATGCAACTTTATATTAGATATCAATGATTACTAGAACACATCCGCGAAATCGCGGGCATTCAGAGCGGAGTTAAAAGTATGTAAAGTGTTGTTAGAAGTTTTATACCTCCTCCTTCATTTCCAAAATTCCCAATTTTTGGTTTTCTATCAATTTCAATATGAACATACATTTAGTATGTTATGAACATTTAAGTAAGGAGCCTGT
Organism: Mytilus edulis; assembly: GCA_019925275.1. Lineage (NCBI taxonomy): Eukaryota > Metazoa > Mollusca > Bivalvia > Mytilida > Mytilidae > Mytilus > Mytilus edulis. Next base: position 25,900,715 of record CM034362.1, on the reverse strand, counting down.
AGTTCAGTGGTTGTCATTTGTTTGTGTGTTACATATTTGTTTTTCGTTCATTTTTTGTACATAAATAAGGGCGCTAGTTTTCTCGTTTGAATTTTTTTACATTGTCATTTCGGGGCCTTTTAAAGCTGAGTATGCGGTATGGGCTTTGCTCGTTGTTGAAGGCCGTACGGTGACCTATAGTCGTAAATTTCTGTGTCATTTTGGTCTCTTGTGGAGAGTTGTCTCAACATGGCAATCATACCACATCTTTTTTTTTTGTAATCAATGAATTTTGTAAAATATTTAATGAATGGAGAATTTCAGAAAAGGTATCACATGTATAATTTTAGCGCTTATCTGTATATTACTATATAAATAAAGTGTATTTACTTTCAATTCGTAGTTAAGTAATCGATCCATGGTGGTCAATTGACATAGTATGTACAGACCCTCTCCATTCAATAAACTCTGAACAGAATTAAAATACACTTTATTCGTACTATTTGTTTGTTCAAAGAGTATACAGAAAAACGCAAACCGGAAGTATAATCTGACTTAAAATTTCGTCCAATGACGGGACAATATCCGGATGCCTTTTTTCTCGTTTTTCTCCCAAAATAACTCAATCTGAATAATCATATGAATGGATGACAAACACGACTATGCACTGTATATATAGGACATAGAGTCGTGTTGATTAATTTATTGTGGAAAGAAGAGAAGCAACACCAAAAATGAGGTCTTCTCGTTTAATAGTATAGATGACAATTAGTTGCTTTGTGAAAGTCTGTGAAATATAAAAGAGATGATGTGGTATGATTGCCAATGAGACAACTGTCCACAAGAGACCAAAATGACACAGACATTAACAACTATAGGTCACTGTATGGCCTTCAACAAAGAGCAAAGCCCATACCGCATAGTCAGCTATAAAAGGCCCCAATATGACAAGGTAAAACAATTCAAACGAGAAAACTAACAGCCTTAATTATATAAAAAATGAACAAAAAACAAATATGTAGCACATAAACAAACGACAACCACTGAATTACAGGCCCCTGACTTGGGACAGGCACATACATAAATAATGTGGGGGTTAAAGCCTTTCAAAATTTCAAAGAGGGGCGAAAGATACCAGAGGGACAGTTAAACTCATAAATTAAAATAAACTAACAACGCCATGACTAAAAATAACAAGAACTATCTTTAAAAAAGATATCCGACATATTTAAATTTGAGTATATGTTTAAAACTATCATTTCGATAACCTTCAGAAGCACAAAGATACCATTTAAATAACATTTTCTCGGTTTGTGTTCAGTATTCTCGGTCCTCGTATCTTTCTGTTTACATTCACCAAAACCCCGCGGAAAAACCTTTAGAAGCACAAAGATACCATTTAAATAACGTTTTCTCTGTTTGTGTTCAGTATTCTCGGTCCTCGTATCTTTCTGTTTACATTCGCCAAAACCCCGCGAAAATCTCACATGCGTAGGTGCGTTCTAAAAGTCATGTACGTTCGTACAACAAAGTTTACATTAAAATTTATATAATTGTCCCGAATAAACAGCTGTCACGGATGCAAAGAGCTATTGGAGAAACAATTATTTTAATAAAAATATAAATCTTTGTAAGATCTAGTTCAAATATTTATAGTTTTTCACTTGCTTTCCATCACGATATAATTAACGAGATGTTTTTTCAAACACAACCAAATCACCCACCATGACAGCATTTTGTCCAATCACAGAAAGGATTTTCGAGCATGCGTATTCTGTTTAGTTAAGCGTCCTTAAGTTCAAAGGGCACAAACCGAAACTATACCGACTACGTCGGAAAAACACAAACAGACAAATGAATAGTACAGAAGACACAAGTTGACAACATAGAAAATTAAAGACTAAGCAACACAAACCCTACCAAAATCTGGGGGTGATCTCAGGTGCTCCAGAAGGGTAAGCAGATCCTACTCCACGATCTGCTCCACATGTGGCACCCGTCGTGTTGCTTACGTTATTACAAATCCAGTAAATAGTCTAATTCATAAGTTCACATTTGAGAAAAGGGAAGGGTATTGAAGTTACAACATAAGAAACATATCCGATATCATCTGTGAAAAGGTTTTCCATAACGGTCAATCAACTTGTGATGGCGTCCGTAAAATTTATGAAGGGATGACTTCAACTTCACCATTTGGAACTCTTGGTTTAATAGCTTCCTTGTGAGCAGCAATCCTCTATCAAGGAAATCATGATAGGAAATGCAAGCCCGGGAATATCTTATCAATTGGGAGATATATACTCTGTATGCAGGTGCTGAAATGTTGCTACATAGAAATGGAAAGTTTACAATTGGGAATTCACATGTTTGCAACTTAAAGTTCCTCTCTTTATATCAACTTATGCAGAAAACTAAACTTTGAAAATTGCTAGTCAATTCAAAGTTGCTGGACCATGACCTAGGGGATAGGGCCTCAAATTAGTAGTTCCTTTCAAACTTAAGTTTAGTTGTCCCTAAATAAATCTGTATGACTTTGTTAGAAGTTGCACGACAGTTTTGATGTCAAGAACAATAGGTAGAGAGCAACATTGAGAACATATTTGCCCTGTCAGATTTTTTCTATCTATAACAGTTTTAAAAAAAGTTGACAAAACTCACAATTTACCCCTACATGAATGTTCTATTTATAGACAGGTCAGCCATCTTGGTTTGCAGTTAGGGTCATTGGACACTTTTTTAAACTACATACACCCATGGACATGTTGTGCAACTGCAAGATTTTGTTAAAAATTCAAATCATGCCACATCATGAAAGAAGCAAAAGACTCCAATTCAGAGTTCACGAAATCTTTTTCCCCTGGTGGTCCTTGAAGAAAATCTGCTGGTCCTCACTATTAATCTATTGAAAAATACTAAAGTTGTGTCAGTCCTATGCAAAATTTTGGTGGTGAAATCCTAAGGACTGACACTTTTCGCGAACTCTGCCAATTAATGATCAAATATTAATTCACCCAATCTGCATCCAGTTCAATAGTCGATGTCAGCCATCTTGGTTTGCAGTCAGGATCATTGGACACTTTTTAAAACTACATACACCCATGGACATGTTGTGCAAAATTTTGCTGGTCCTCACTATTAATCTATTGAAAAATCCTATGCAAAATTTTAGTGGTGAAATCCTGACACTTTTCGCGCCCAAGGCGACCAGATTTTCGGCTGGGCGAATATATTTAGTCATCACGATCGCCCAGCTGGCGACTGTAAAAAAATTGAAGTAAATCCCATTTGTACCCTTTCCCCCCGCGATATTAACGAAGACTGTTCCCAAAAGGAAACCTGTTTTGTCTTTTCAAAGGGTTACACTAATGACTGGACCGAATGACAGGACCGAATGACAGGACCAAATTAAAAATGATAATTACTTTTTCGTTTCTCAAAGGATTGATCTCAAATTTGAAATATAATAAGATTTCATCATTTGATAAATAGATTTAAGAAAAAAAATAAAAAAGTTTTGTGAGAAACTTTAGAAAACGTGACATGACCAACTCTGATAATGACAGGACCAACATCGAGAATGACAGGACCAAATAAAAATGCTAATAACTTTTTTATTTTTCAAAGGAATCATTTCAGATTTGAAATATAAAATGGTATGTCATATTTTGAAACCAAAATGCTATATAAAAAATATAGATTTATTTTCGAAAACTTTCGAAAACGTGACATGACCATCGCTGACTGACAGGACCAACAACGACAATGAACGGACCAGATGAAATTGCTAATTTCTCTTTTATTTCTCAAAATATTTTTCTGAAATTTGAAATAGAATAAGATTTCATCATTTGATAAATAGATTTAAGAAAAAAATAAAAAAGTTTTGTAAGAAACTTTAGAAAACGTGACATGACCAACTCTGATAATGACATGACCAACATCGACAATGACAGGACCAAATAAAAATGCTAATAACTTTTTTATTTTTCAAAGGAATTCTCTCAGATTTGAAATATAAAATAATATGTCATATTTTGAAAAATAAATGTTATAAAAAATATAAAAAGTTTAAACGTGACATGACCATCGCTGACTGTCAGGACCAACCTCGACAATGACAGGACCAGATGAAATTGCTATTTACTTTTTATTTCTAATAAATATTTTTCTGAAATTTGAGATATAATCAGATTTAATTTAATCATTTTATACATAAAGATAGGAATAATATAGAAAAAAATTATTAAAAGCTTGCTGTAATGTGACCTGACCAACACTGACAATGACAGGACAAACCTCGACAAGGACAGGACCAAATAAAAATGCTATTCACTTTTTAATTTTGAAAAGGAATTATGTCAGATTTAAAATGTAATAAGATCTCATCTTTTAATACATGAATTGCGAAAACGTGAAATGACCATAGTTCCTTCTATAGAAATCCTGGTTGAAATTAATAATAATAATTAAAAAAACACACATTAAGATTGAATGATTTAAAAGTTTTTAGAAAATAAGTGAAAAAAGCTAACTTGGGGAAAACGTTAGGTTTGCGAACGCCAACCGCGTTATTTGAACTTTTTATTGGTATATTGTATTAAACCGAGTTGTAGAAATATTGCTGTTGAGCCTGAGAAACTTTGTAGATTTATTAAATCTATTTCTGTGAAAGTCTATCCTCCTGGTTAGTACAACTATATGTTTATTTATCTTTGGTGTAAATATTAATTGTATTATATGTCTCTGGTTATATATATCATGGTAATATCTTCTCTGTAACATGTATTTGGTTTGATGAGGTCAGGATAAAGATCATTCATTCATTCATTCAGAATATTTTGTATATTAATTACCGGTCATAATCTGACACGTCTGAAAACAATTATAAGGTAACAAACAAAAGGTGTGACATAAGCCATAAATAAGTTGATAAATCCAATAAAGATTGTGATGACAGTAATTAAAATCACATAATAGTTCATGTCGTTGTTTTAGTAATATTTTCAGAACAGTAAATTATTATTTCCATGTATGATTGAGTATATGCAGGGTATATCTTGATAGCTCCCCCCTCATAATAAATAAACAAATAAACATTTCTTGAAGTATGCCCGACCCTTGTATGCATGATTTCTTGGTAGTTTTAAATATTTTCATAAAATATTTATAATGAATCAAACATTTTCACGGACTACTTTAAAAGGTTTGATATCTTTCCATAGTGGCTTAAATTGGGCCTCATGATGTCAAGAAATATTATGATGATAATTCAATAAATCTGAATTTATCTATAGTTTAATGAACTATCTGTTAAACTATAAAATGATTATATACAATAACATATAAATATTTCAATATCTCTTTCTTAAATATAGTGATCATTCGTGTCTTTTTGTCTTGTGACTCTGCATGTCCTGTGACTTTCCACCAACATACGTTTAGTAGCTAGGTCAAGATTTTTAACCACCATAGAATTTATTTTCCTGACTGATTTATAAGATATATCTTACTGATTATGGATCATAATTGAACAATTTCAGTAAAATAAGAAACAAATTATGATTTTTTCATCGGCCAGATCATAGCCGATGTTGGTCAGGTCACACAACCATGACAACCGCAAGCTTTCAATACGGTTTTTTTTCTATATTTTTCTTATATGATGTGCAAAATCATCTAAATTGTCATTATTTCAAATTTGAGAGGAATCTTCTGACAAATGTTATGCATAATTAGCATTTTTATTTGGTCCTGTCATTAATTGTCAAGGATTGTCCTGCGAAATAAAAGAAGAATTAGCAATTTTATTTGTTCCGGTCATTGTCGAGGTTGGTCATGTCAGTCAGCGATGGTCATGTCACGTTTTTGAAAGTTTTTGAAAATAAATCTATATTTTTTATAACATAAATGTTTCAAAATATGACATATCATTTTATGTTTCCAACCTGAGAAAATTCTTTTAGAAAAATTAAAAAGTTATTAGCATTTTTATTTGGTCCTGTTATTGTCGAAGTTGGTCCTGTCATTATCAAAGTTGGTCATGTCACGTTTTCTAAAGTTTCTTACATATTTTTTTTAAATTTTTTTCTTAAATCTATTTATCAAATGATGAAATCTTATTATATTTCAAATTTCAGAAAAATATTTTGAGAAATAAAAGAGAAATTAGCAATTTCATCTGGTCCGGTCATTGTCGTTGTTGGTCCTGACAGTCAGCGATGGTCATGTCACGTTTTCGAAAGTTTTCGAAAATAAATCTATATTTTTTTTATAGCATTTTGGTTTCAAAATATGACATACCATTTTATATTTCAAATCTGAGATAATTCCTTTGAAAAATAAAAAAATTATTAGCATTTTTATTTGGTCCTGCCATTCTCGATGTTGGTCCTGTCATTATCAGAGTTGGTCATGTCACGTTTTCTAAAGTTTCTTACAAAACTTTTTTATTTTTTTTCTTAAATCTATTATCAAATGATGAAATCTTATTCTATTTCAAATTTGAGATCAATCCTTTGAGAAACGAAAAAGTTATTAGCATTTTTCATTTGGTCCTGTCATTCGGTCCTGTCATTCGGTCCAGTCATTAGTGTAACCCCTTTTCAAAGCGATATAGTAACAGAGTATTTCCGAAAACCAGTAGGTTCTTTCTAATAACCTAAACCCAGTCGAACAGCTATGTTTTCAATCCGAAGTCTGGCATGCTTAATAGAGGGGGGTCAGATTTTTTAAATGTTTTTCTAGGGGGGATCAAATAAAAATAATGAAATATTATGAGGGGATCAAATAAAAATAATGAAATATTATGGGGGGATCAAGAAAATTATATATGGTTTTTGATTTCAAAATGACCAGCCCCCCTCCCAGGTAAAAAAATGATAAGTCCCTTACAAACAATATATTAAAATTAACCTTTACATATAAATATATTAAAACGTGAAAAATGACAAATAAGAGAAATGTTTTGTCGCAAAGGACTCCGGGATCGGGTGTTTATAAGCTCGGGATTTCGGGATTGACCCTTTCGGGATCCGGGAATTCTTTTTTGCGAATTTCGGGACCTTGGGATTTTGTGTTTTTAAGCCTGGGATTTCGGGATTTCGTTTTTTCAAGCCCGGGATTTCGGGATCAGGACCCCTCCTATCCCCCCTCAATAGTGAGGCATCACCATATTTTTTTTCAAAGACCACGCACTAGGGGGAAGAATACCCGTTGTCGTTTGTCCGTTGCCATCTCATTGGAGTTTATCGTAATGATTTTTTTTTTATTATTTCTCGTCTGTCGTCCTGAATATGCATTATATTTGCCGATGGACGTTAATTTTTGCAGCTATCCGTAATCAACTTTTCTAAGGCGCATTCTTATGCATTAAAATCATTCTTTTAATATGTTGAATATAAAAAAATAAAAATAAATATTAACTGACCACTTTAAGCCTGTTCTAACCTTTGAAATCTGTTTGCACCATTTGTAGACTGAAAATTACATATCCTTTCACTTTGTCCATTTATATCTTTACAGGAACATATATTTAGATATACTAACTGTTCCCAGATCTTTAATAGCGACGAAATTTTGATTGGCTAAGATGATGAACTTTAGGGTTCAGATCTTCATCACGATCACTAGTACTTCGACACTTTTCCTTTAACGCCTGAATGCATCTACGAGTCAACCGGAAATGTACAAAAAGAAAGGGTGTGACTTTTTACCCCAATATACCCCAATATACCCCAATATACCTCAAAAAACAGTTTCAACATATTTTTATTGAATAATAATATTATCTTATGTATTTTCAGGTTATTTTAACACCAATACAACTTTATTTTATAAATATATTGAATTTTAAATCACTTTTTCCTCGTAACTTGTCCAATTCATGTCAGCCGCTTACGATCACAAAATGACTTTTTACCCCAATATACCCCAATGTACTCCAATAAAACGTTTTAATGCAATATTCATCTTGTGGAATGATATTTTACCCATATTTATTTTTAAAAAACAATCCTATGCACATTTGTGTGTATTTAGAAGCTTTTAAAATTACAGTTAACTGGAAAACTGATAATGGTAACACTAAAGACCAGAACTGACATGAAAATATACAGGTGCAATTTTTAAATTGCTATTTCTTTTTCACTCCTTCAAATTAAAGTTTTATTCAAGAACATTTGTATTTTCTTAATTAAATTTGAAATGTTTTTCATACATGTAGATAAAATTAGAAATATTTTACTTATGTTTTGAAATATTTTTTCAATTGATTTTTTTTTTCTCATATTTTGAAAATAAATGTCTCAAATAAACTCTTACATGAAATAAGATTTTGAAATTTTCATTGAACAAATTATGTTTAATAATCACATGTTTAAAATTGATGTAAACTTGGACGGACCAGAAATTACAAAGTTGGTAGTTTCAATAAACTTCAAATTTCAAATTAAAAACTTGTAAAAAATAAAAAATTTATTAAATTCCTTCATCTAGACGATTTTTTTTTTACTGATGCCACAACTCAGACCTGAATGGTGAGATTAAAAAACTGCATCATGGGATCAATATATCTTGACATATGGCGCGAAATAGAGGAGGAGTTAAAATTGTTTGTAAACATGTACAATGGAGCAAGAAACGTGTTTTCATTGTACACACGTGTTTGATCTGAAAAATTTATCGAAGGAATGTAGAAGGAATATTCATAAGATTCACGGTGAGATCAATATATTAGAAACTTTGAAGTCAGTTTACGGTGGTGTTGAACTGCATGATTTCAGTGATTTTGAACAAGACTGTTTTGTTTGCAGTAAGTGCTATAATGTTATACAGGGTATATATAGGAGTCAGAAGAAACTTTCTACTTTGACAGACTCTTTGAAAAGTGTAGCATCTACAAAATTTTCATCGCTGAATCCAGAAAACACAACTGTAGTTACGCCATGGATCAAATCATGCTCACTTGCACAGGAAAAACGATCTCCGACCAGAAAAGTAGAGGATAGAGGGCGCTGAATTATTCGAGTTATATATATTGGAAAAATCTCTAATTTTAATAGTTATCGTTCCTGATAGTTCACGTAATGTGTCTAGTCCTATAACATATGACCTCGGGGGCATTATTTACTATTTCTATTTACTGTTCTGATATTTTTTTTTACTATCAATGTGCCACCCGCATTCAAAAAAAATAAAAAATGAAAATATCAGTATAAAAACGTTAAAAATTGAATAAGAATGCGAAGTCATATGTTATAGGACTAGTAATGTGTCATAGCCTAGTCAATTTAGCTCTAAAATCACTCAACCTCCAACGATATCTCCAACTAATTGTAACACAATGTTTTTTTAGTGCAAATTATAATATAGACTTGTACTAGCAACATACTAAAACTATACATTGATACAATTTGCGGAAAAGGTTATAAGGTTATTTTGGGTGAAATATGTGGTTTTTAGAGAAAAAAAATGCTGAAAACTGGAAAACGGAAGAAAAATTATTATTTATTGTTGCATTTTTAGACCTAAAGCTTGTGGAAGACACGAAACCTGATCTTAATAGACTATAATTATGTAGTCGTTTAGCTATTATTATTTATATTGAAATAATTTTAAGGTGAAATGAGTGATTTTTAGTGAAAAAACGTTGAAAACTGGAAACGCAGAAAGTCTCCGTTGTTAAAGGTTAATATTTTTTGAAGTTTGATCTATATAGAAAAAAGAACAAACTATTTTATGTTTATTTTGTGAAGTACTTTAGTTATCAGTAGTAATATTTGAGGGGGGCAAGGGGTTTAACTGTTATTCTGTTATGGGGCAATTTAATTATTTGTTATCTGTTATTTTGAAAATATATTTGCTGTTAGCTGTTATTGTCTTATTCTTCGTTAGCTGTTTTGGGGATTTTAGTTTTTTGTTGTTATCTGTTATTGTGATAATGTATTTGCTGTTAACTGTTATTGAAAATTGGAATGTAAGCATATTTTTTTGACAGTCAATTAGGAGATAACTGTATTGTATTTTAAGCTCCGACGGCATCAATTGGGGATTTGATGGTCGCAAATTAAGTTTACTGGCGACGCGTTAGCGGAGACAGTAAACGGGTATTTGCGACCATCAAATCCCCAATTGATGCCGTCGGAGCTTAAAATACAATATTGTTATCTCCATTCTAATGAAACTGACTGAAAACAACGTTAAAACATGTATCTAAAGTTTCCCATATGCCGTCTGCGCTTGCGCGTACGTCCCATAGCATCAATTGTCAATTGATGCCATGTAAATATGTGACGTTATCCAATCAAAATGAACATTACAAATTTGTTGCATTAGAATATTCGGTATAAATTGAAGATCATTGGACATTGGGGTCTACCACTACTGATATGTTTGTCCCGTATACAGAGAAGGATTCCATTAACATATACCCATCACAGAACTGAGGTCCAGGACAAATATATATCTTATGATTATCCTTTGTAATAATTTTTTTTTTTTTATGAATGTGTATTTAGAATTATCTTAATTTTTTGTATGAGAATAATGTTCCTTGTTTCCCCTACGAACATATTAAATTAAAACAATTCTTAATATGACAAAAAGGAAAACATATGGCCAGGAATATCTGACAATGATCTCAATTAAGGACTAGGTCCTAACAACCACTTACTAACCTTTTATATTATATGGTACATAGACTCAGCTTTGTGATTATTTTCAGATGCATTGTACAATGAAAATTCCAATCATGTACTTGGGTCCGAAGCTGCACATAACTCATTACAAACAAAGATTTATTTCGTTTCAAGCCATTTTTTCCCTAATAAACTATGTATTCTACTTACTAGTACACTTGGTACAACCAAAAACCTGATAAAAAAATGTTCAAATAAGGCCTTTGAAAATAGTGTCAAAATTCGTTCGAAGTACTTGATAAATTGCATGCTTATAATTGGTGCTTTTATTTTTTCTACCCTATATACCACTTTGCCTCATAGTCTTATTAAGAAAAATTCACACACCTCATTAAATGGTCATTTAGAAAAAGTCAGAATATTCAAACTCTTAGGTCATTTTTTTTATTAGCAACAAAGGGAGCTTCAGTCAATATTTATAAACAATACACCAACGTTTCATGAGAACTGCTGAAAGCATTTTTGAGTTATTTTTGAAAACTAGAAAATACTACAATAGATATAAACATTTCAGCAAAGTTTCATGAGAACTGCTGAAAACATTTTTGTGTTAAGTCTAAAAACTGGAAAATCCCCCCTTTTTGATTAATAAAATCCGTTAACTCGGAAACGTAAAATCTAAAATTTGTAAAAATTGAAAGTGACCTCATGTTAATAGCGTTTTTGAGATATTATCAGAAAACTGGAAAAAACACCAATTTTATTATTGTTAAATATATGTTTTGAGACAGAAAATGAAACTGAAAACATCTTGGTAATTGGTGGTTAAAACTTTCGAATTGGGATATTAATAGAAAATAATAAAAGTAATAAAATATGATGTGTACAGAAAAATTATGAAATGGAAATAAAAAGCTCGGTTATTCATGGTTATTCAAAATTTGAAAAATTTGACCATGAGCTTTATCCATATTTTCCAGATTGTTTCCAGAGATCATCTGTGACATGTTATGAATAATACTTTTCCTTGTAATGCTTATTTATCTAAAAAAAATAATATATGAACATAAACAAATGGTATTAAGGTCAATGTCAAGTAAACCAAACAGCAACCAAAGACTGCAGGAAATGGTCCTTATTTGTGAACACCACCAAAGACTGGAACAAGCTTCCCCCGGAGATCGCCACAGCACAGTCATTTGTAGGTTGGTCCCCTCCGTAAAACATTCAGTATGCCTTCGGAATATACAAATATTAACGGTCGGTATGAGCTAATGATGGCCTTGAACTTGAACGTTTCGGTTCCCGGTTTGACGACGTCCACATACGGTACCAGTTGAAATGGCGTTAAACGTCAGACTGAAGTAATTTCTTGATCATTTCGTGGAAACATCCCAAACTCATTAATTCTTGATTTTATAATAGGGGGAAACATAATTATATTAAAGATCATTAAAGCAAAGGCTTTTAATCGGGCATCGGAAAAATAGCAAATATGATATTTGATCAGCTCTGATTAATATAATTCAGCTATTTCTATAGAAATCTATTGCATCATCATCAGTAAATTTGATAAAAAAAAAAAGATATATACACAATATGTCATAGACGATCGCATAGCTAAAAAAAAAACTTGATTGCTTTTGAAATAATAGCTAGTTATTTGAATTGCATACCATATCTTTAAATAAAATAGGTTTCAACTTGGCTTCCGCTTACTATTCTAACGGGACTTGTCTCTATCATTTTTAATTAATTTTATTATTATCATGTATACATAAAATGTTCATCTGCTAACTTATATTCTATTTTTCCAGCGCCGGTAAAATATCCATTTCTATAGAAATAGGCTATTTTGCCAGTTTGAATTAAGATATTTCACACAGTGCCGGCAATATATATATATATAGTAACTGTCTTTTATTTTACAACAAAGAAATATAGATTGCATGTCGACTGCTTTCCTCATTCAATAATTCTCGTGAAATGTACGAGCTTATCATAGATAGCCGATAGAGCGACGATATAAGTTATAGGTCAACAAATGAGGGGGGTTAACTTAGAAGGGTGCTGATCCCGAAACCCGGGCTTAAAAACACGAAATCCGGAGGTCCCGAATTTAAAAAAATTAAAATCCCGACATCCCGAAATTCGGAGAAAGAAATCCCCCGGATCCCGAAATCCTGAGCTTAAAAAATACGATCGATAAGGCCTCCTATCCCTTCCTCATAAATCTCATAAATGATGAATAAAAACTTTATTGGTGGTACACCATCAGGCTGTTGTTTGATATGTATACACGAGTGGGGGGGGGGGGGGGGGGCTAAATCGCTGTTATTTTAAAACTCTCTCCCTTTAAGCAACGACACATTCTAAGCCCCCCCTCCATTTCCATTTTTTTTAATCCCACATCCCCACTTTTATCTATCCCTGTCCGGTAAACATAAAAACAGCTTACCTGTTGGTGACCTTCTGCTGTTGTTTTTTTCTATGGTCGGGTTGTTGTCTCTTTGGCACATTCCCCATTTCCATTCTCAATTTTATTGTTATAATTATGCCCTGACCATGGCCTTTTAGGGATTATTTTTTTTATTCATATTTTTACCGAAGTGAAATGTCAAAATAGATCCATGTCTGTTCCTAGTAATAAGATAAGTAAAAAATCTATGTCCTCCTTCTGGTGTATTGAAGGTTTTTTTTCCAAAAATTTTTTAATTATGAAGCTTATTCTTGTTTTGAAGAATCCCACCTGGACAATTATAAAGTACATGCAATTCTTTCAACTTCCGAACTTTTTTTAAAGTGCTTTATTGTTTTTGTATGCTATAAAATATAAATCAACAAACACTAACAGTAATGACACGAGCGCATGATACGCCCGTCACATTTTCACAGAATAAATTACTTCTCAATGTCATATTTGAAATTTATGAAAATCAAACAGGAGATTACATTAATAGATATAAACAATTCACCAAAATTTCATAATATTTGCTGACGCATTGTTCAGTTATTGTCCGAAAACTGGAAAATCCCACCTTTTTTTAATTTAATAAAACCCCATAACTCAGAAATGTAAAATCTAAAATTTATGAAATTATAAACATCAACAGATATAAACCGGCGTTTTGCATTTGCGCCAATCTGCATTTCATTTGCGCCGATTTTTTCTTTCATTTGCGCCGAATTTTTTCTTCATTTGCGCCGATTTTTTTTACAGGTAAATTACAGGTAAATATAGGTGAATAGTTATAAGAGGATGTGGTATGAGTGCCAATGATATAACTCTTCATCCCAGTCTTTGAAGGCCTACTAGATACATCTCCAGACTTTTTTCTTGACCGAACCCGTAGTTCTTCAGCCGCGGTCTTTCGGTCATCTGCCGCATGGTTATGTTCTTTCTGTGTTTTGACAATAGTCTTCCCATCAGAATCCGTTGTGACTCTGGCTTTACACAATCTATTGGTACATCGATAAGATATGTTATTTTTCAAGACACTGACCTTCCGGTATGTATGGCTGTCGATGATTAAAGAATTGACTCCTCGGCTCGTTTAAGTGTACAATATGCCCATTGTCTTACAACGATATTCCAGAACAATATGAATAAAAAAACTTCAAAATGGTTTACTTTTATAAATAAGTACTTGGATGGAGAATTGTCTCATTGGCACTCATACCACATCTTCCTATATCTATTAACAAAACATAAGTGAACAACGTTTATAACCAGATTTATCGATATTTCTTCAAGTAATACTACATGTAAAAGTATAAACTTATTTTTTACCTGTAAATCTCAACTCGGAAACGTAAAATCTTTATCAAATAAAACAAAATGGAGCTCACGTCAATAGAAATAAACAAAGTTTTATGCAAATTGGTAAATGGGTTTTAAAGTTAATGTCCAACATGTTGACGGATGGACAGACAGGCAACTGTATACCACAATATGTTCCGTAAACGGGCATATATAAATTATCTTGATTCTTAATGTCTTTTCTGTTGCCATCTTAACTAGTTGAAAAGATATAAACTTAAGGTGAAGCTATATCTTAATACAGGAAATAAAATACTATATATAGTACCCGCCCTAGAACAATTACCCTCAAACTCAATCCCAGCCTTCTCTTTGTACATGTAGTACAAGTTTAGATAGATATTCTTAAACACAAGTAAATGTCTGGAAACTACAACCAGATGCTCCGCAGGGCGCAGCTTTATACGACCGCAGAGGTTGATAGGCATGTAGAAATTGCAAGGAACCAATATACCAAATAGTTAACATATTACTCATAATCATGGAAATTCACACAACAAAAATTGAAATGAGCCAGACGTCATATCTTGATACGAGTGCAGATGTTGAGACCCTGAAGGCTGAACAATATTTGATAAAACGTTCAAGCTTGATACAGCTTTGTATTTCGATTGTGATTAAAATTTGACACAGTAAAGGTTTCCAAAACCGAATGAATGTGGTCTATGCATGTAAAACAAGATTTTACAAATCAATTAAAGATTTCTTCTTCAAACTTTTTAAATCTAAAATTAAATAGTTGACACAGCATAGGTTTCTGACACAGAATGAATGTGGTCTAATGAACTTAAAAGTTCTTTTTGCCTTTGAGCAATTCACTATGCTGTTGAATATTAATCCTCTCAAAAAAATGTTTGAAGAAATTTTCTTTTTATTTATGAAATCTGAAATGAGAAAAATTTAAACCCCTCCCCCTTTTTTTTCACATCCCCGTTTCCCTTTTTCCAAAACTGATATCAATTCAAATTTCTAATGGAGTTTGCAACAATAACTACTCTTTTAAATACATCATAAAATATTAAAATGTAAAATAAAGTGCTTGTTATCACTGAATGGTAAAGATTGGTTGGTAGTAAAAGTGAATATACATTGTTTATTGTATAAAACAATAAAAAAAAAACTTCATCAGCAACATTTTATATTGGCAAATTTCCAATGAAGTTATTTACATAAAGGTATTGGCAAATAAAAATAGAAAATGACATCATAGTCATGTCTGGCAAATGTCCAACATACATTATCTAAAAACATTTTAGATAAGATAAGGAAAAAAAGCTTCATCAGTAACATTTTATATTGGCAAATTTCCAATGAAGTTATTTACATAAAGTTATTGGCAAATAAAAATAGAAAATGACATCATAGTCATGTCTGGCAAATTTCCAACATATATTATCAACTACTATTCTATACAAAGAAAGATAACTCCAATTGAAAATTAATTGCTATTGCACAATATTGTGCAATTAGATATTTCTTGCTATTGTGCAATACTGTGCAATTGAAAATTTCTTGCTATTGCACAATACTTGATATGGAATCCTGATTTGGACCAACTTGAAAACTGGGCCCATAATCAAAAATCAAAGTACATATTTAGATAAAGCATATCAAATAAGCCCAAGAATTTAATTTTTGTTAAAATCAAACTTAGTTTAATTTTGGACCCTTTGGACCTTAATGTAGACCAATTTGAAAACTGGACCAAAAATTAAGAATCTACATACACAGTTAGATTTGGCATATCAAAGAACCCATTTATTCAATTTTTGATAAAATCAAACAAAGTTTAATTTTGGACCCCCATTTGGACCCACTTGGAAACTAGGCTAATAATTAAAAATCTAAGTACATTTTTAAATTCAGCATATCAAAGAACCCCAAGGATTCAATTTTTGTTAAAATCAAACGAAGTTTTATTTTGGACCCTTTGGACCTTAATGTAGACCAATTTGAAAACGGGACCAAAAATTAAGAATCTACATACATAGTTAGATTCGGCATATCAAAGAACCCCAATTATACAATTTTTGATGAAATTGCACAAAGTTCAATTTTGGACCCTTTGGGCCCCTTATTCCTAGACTGTTACGACCTAAACTCCCAAAATCAAACCCAACCTTCCTTTTATGGTCAAAAACCTTGTGTTTAAATTTCATAGATTTCTATTTACTTATACTAAAGTTATGGTGCAAAAACCAAAAATAATGCTTATTTGGGCCCCTTTTTGGCCCCTAATTCATAAACTGTTGTGACCTCAACTCCAAAAATCAATCCATACCTTTCTTTTGTGGTCATAAACCTTGTGTTAAAATTTCATTGATTTCTATTTACTTATACTAAAGTAATTGTGCGAAAACCAAGAATAATGCTTATTTGGGCCCTTTTTTTGCCCTTAATTCCTTAACTGTTGGAACCAAAACTCCCAAAATCAATCCCAACCTTCCTTTTGTGGTCATAAACCTTGTGTCAAAATTTCATAGATTTCTATTCACTTAAACAAGTTATAGTGCGAAAACCAAGAAAATGCTTATTTGGGCCCTTTTTGGCCCCTAATTCCTAAAATGTTGGGACCAAAACTCCCAACCTTCCTTTTGTGGTCATAAACCTTGTGTTAAAATTTCATTGATTTCTATTCACTTTTACTAAAGTTAGAGTGCGAAAACTAAAAGTAATCGGACAACGGCGATGACGACGACGTTAACGTGATAGCAATATACGACCAAAAAATTAAAATTTTTGCGGTCGTATAAAAATAAAATTAGACATATACCTACATTTGCATTAGGGGCCAGTATCCAAAATCTAAATGTTTGGGTAGATTTAGCATTTTAAACCGCCAACAAAACATATATATTTTTAACTAATTTTAGACCCTACGGACCTTAATATGAGCCAATTTGAAAACCATGACAGACCAAAAATCAAATAGTATCAAGTACACTGTTAGATCCAGCATATCAAAGAAACTAACAAAATTCAATTTATGTTGAAACCAAACAAAACTATATTTTGGACCTAAAAAGACTTTTGTCATTTCGGGGACTTTTATAACTGACAATGCAGTATGGGCATTATTCATTGTTGAAGGCTGTACAGTAACCAATAGTTGTTGATTTCTGTGATTTCTCATGTGGAGAATTGTCTCATCAGCATTTATACCACATCATCTTTTTTACATTCAATGTGGACGAAAATTTCAAAAGGACTCAAAAAGTTTCATTTTGGACCTTTTGAACCTTAAAATGGACCAATTTTAAAAATTAAGACACAAAATGAAAATTCTGAACACACAGTTATATCCAGCATATCAACCAAACTAACAAATTCAATATTTGTTGTAATCAAACAAAATTAAAATTAGCTCAATATGGACCAAAAAGGACTAAACAAGAATGTGTCCCCAGTACATGGATGCCCCACTCGCACTATCATTTTCCATGTTCAGTGGACCGTGAAATTGGGATCAGAACTCTAATTTGACATTAAAATTAGAAAGATCATATCATATGGAACATATATACTAAGTTTCAGGTTGATTGGACTTCCAACTTCATCAAAAACTACCTTGACCAAAAACTTTAACCTGAAACTGGACAGACGAACAAACGCACAGACCAGAAAACATAATGGCCCTCTACTATCGGAGGTGGGGCATACAAATTAGAAATAGTGTGTACACTGTTAGTTTTGGCTAATCAAAGAGACTAAATAATAATTTTTTTAATGAATTCAAACAAAGTTTTTTTTATTTTGGACCCTTAACATGCTTAAGACCTCAATGTTGACCAATGTAAAAACGGGACCCAAAAATCCAAAATAGCATAGAAAAGGACCCCACAATTTCAAGACTTTGAATTAAACCTCATTGAAACAATACCGTTTGTATAAATTGCTTAATTCTTCAAATACATTCTATGTTTGCCCAAACAAACCAGAGACTACGATATTGGACTAATGTCAACAACAGGGCACTATTAATCAATATTTTCTGTCACATAAACATTATAGAAGATATACAATCATTTTATAAAAATAATAAGTTGTAGAAAAGTAGAGACAAAAACCTCTTTTTGGGCAGCAATAAACTCAGTAAATAAATATAGATTTATGGAACACAACTGGATCTTTTATACAAAAAAAAAACCCATAATTTTATCCCAGTGTTTCAGTTCATATTTTGACAAAATCCATCCATATATCTGCAAATAACAAATATTTTGCAAAAATTCTGACACCTCAAGTTGTATTGTCTGACTTCACGTTACTCTTTAGTTCATTACTTCACATCTTGGTAGTTTTAAACCATCAGTTCATTTGTTTATCATTGTTCCTGAAAGAAAAAAGTAAATATTATTGTACATATATACATGTTGTTGTACAATGTATGTAAAACAAAAAATTATGCATACATCATGTCCATTAATGTGGCATGTAAAAAAATCCTCTTCTAGTTTTTATACATTTTGTATATCTCTTCTTGTTATATGTCATGGTATTTTCTGATATTTTTAATGCAGCAATTAAAAAAAAATATGTTGACTTGTGATTTATCATTTGGCAGAGGTAAAATTTCATATTTCTGACTTGTGATTAAGCTAATAAACACTGATGATGAGTTAAGATACTTGCAAGTGAATAATTCAACCTCATTGAATCCCTATTCATGTGATCTTCAATTAAACCCTTAGCTAGAAATGGATTATGCATGGTTGATGTGTGTTAGGCTATTAATCAGTTATTAGAGAAGAATGTCAACATTGAAAGTGAAATAAAGGTAAATCATTAGATTGACTGATTCTATCCACAAAAAAATCATTCTTATACAGGTAAAATCGAAAACTAGCTTATTTTTTTAACCTTACAAGTTTATACATGTATATAAATACTTGTACATACTTGTATATATCAGTTAGACTGAAATGGGTGATCTTAAATCACTGATTCAAGTAACATTTTGTCCAGAAATGTTGGAAGTAAGAGTTGTCTTTCTTTAATAATCACCAATTTTAAAAGTACTAGTACTACTACTAGTAGTATAAATAAAACACTAGACTAAGTGATTTAATTTTATTGTACTTTAAATATACTAATTTATATACTGTACAATTTTTATGAATCAGGGACTAATTATGTTCATATATGAAATCCCATTTAGTTTATTTAAAATCACCTCAGTAAATAGTTTCTGGTGTTTTCTTTCATTATCAGGTATGGAATGTCAGACCTTTTTACTAGGGTCATCACTCTGACAAACATGCAAGAAAGCTAGTCCTACTGTACCTTGGCCCTCTCGTGTCAAATACTGGTAGACCATTTCTGAAAGACAATTCAACTATAAACATTGATTTCAAAAATTCAGATAACACAAATTCAAAGTGAGGTCAATAAATAGTCTTTTACATGTTTTAATCAAAACAAGTTTTAGATCTAGAGAATATAAACAAATTTCAAGACCTGCTTTCTTTCAAATTCCCTCATGAGATTTGTTGACCTGAATTTTCATACTCTATTATATAAACAATTATATTTAAAACAGATATTCAAATGATTTTAAAGGATGTTTAAGCTTAAACAATATAGTTAGTACTGTTAGATTAAAACACTTGTGACAATATACATTGTTAGAGGAGAATGACCGTTATCAGGATTCTCACTACAGATTTTGTTTTTTACATGACGAGTCAAGCAGTGAAAAGATGAAATTTTCTTGATACACTTTACATATGCAAGCTCACAAAATTTTGAAAGTTTGCAAGTACTTGAATGTACATGATGTATGAATATTACTGAAACATACATGATGATCATCTGATGAGTTGAGCCTTTTCAACTAATATTTAGGGTTGAAAACCAATGTGCACATCTACATTTGTACATGTAAACAGACACTGACAATTTTTCTAAATACTGTTTCAGTGTTTGTTTTATATAATTTTCAGTGGCATTTCCAAACTAGAGGCTCTCAAGAGCCTGTGTCGCTCACCTGTTAATGTGTTTACTGATGTCGGCCATCTTCGTTGGTAGGCGAGGTCATTAGACACTTTTTTTTTAAATAGATACCCTAGTACAATGTATTATGATTGTAACGAAGTTTGGTTAAATTTGGACAAGTCGTTTTAGAAAAGATTTTTATACAAGTTACAAAAATGACGAAAAGTTGTTCAATATTGACTATAAAGGGCAATAACTCCTTAAGGGGTCCTCTAACAATTTTGATCATGCTGACTTATTTGTAGATCTTACTTTGCTGAACATTATTGCTGTCTACAGTTTATCTCTATCTATAATAGTATTCAAGATAATAACTAAAAACTGCAAAATATCCTTAAAATCACAAATTTTAGGGCAGCAACCCAACAACCGGTTGTCCGATTCAACTCAAAATTTGTGAGGGGATATATCTTATTCTGATGGACATTTAAATGTTGAAAGATTTGCCCTAAATGTCTTAGTTTCAAAGATATAAAGCAAAAACTGCATTTTACCATTATGTTCTAATTTTAGCCATGTCGGCCATTTTGTTTAGTAGGCTGGGTCATCGGACACATTTTTTAAACTATAAACCACAATGATAATTGTGGCCAAGTTTGGTTAAATTTGGCAAAGTAGTTTTGGAGAAGAAGATTTTTAGAAAAGTTACAAAAATGACGAAAAGTTGTTAAAAATTTACTATAAAGGGCAATAACTCCTTAAGGGGTCAAATGACAATTTTGGTCATGTTGACTTATTTGTAGGTCTTACCTTGCTGAACATTATTGCTGTTTACAGTTTATCTCTATCTATAATAATATTCAAGATAATAACCAAAAACAGCAAAATTTTCCTAAAATTACCAATTCAGGGGCAGCAACCCGACAATGGGTTGTCTGATTCATCTGAAAATTTCAGGGCAGATAGATCTTGACCTGATAAACAATTTTACCCCTGTCAGATTTGCTCTAAATGCTTTGGTTTTTGAGTTATAAGCCAAAAACTGCATTTTACCCCTATGTTCTATTTTTAGCCATGGCGGCCATCTTGGTTGGTTGGCCGGGTCACGCCACACATTTTTTTAACTAAATATCCCAATGATGATTGTGGCCAAGTTTGGTTTAATTTGGCATGGTAGTTTCAGAGGAGAAGATTTTTGTAAAAGATTACTAAGATTTACGAAAAATGGTTAAAAATTGACTATCAAGGCCAATAACTCCTAAAGGGGTCAACTGACCATTTTAAATATGTTGACTTATATGTAGATCTTACTTTGCTGAACATTATTGCTGTTTACAGTTTATCTCTATCTATAATAATATTCAAGATAATAACCAAAAACAGCAAAATTGCCCTAAAATTACCAATTCAGGGGCAGCAACCCAACAACCGGTTGTCAGATTCATCTGAAAATTTCAGGGCAGATAGATCTTGACCTGATAAACAATTTTACCCCATGTCAGATTTGCTCTAAATGCTTTGGTTTTTGAGTTATAAGCCAAAAACTGCATTTTACCCCTATGTTCTATTTTTAGCCATGGCGGCCATCTTGGTTGGTTTGACGGGTCACGCCCACATTTTTTAAACTAGATACCCCAAGGATGATTGTGGCCAAGTTTGGTAGAATTTGGCCCAGTAGTTTCAGAGGAGAAGATTTTTGTAAAAGTTTACGGACGACGGACGACAGACGACGGACGACGGACGCCAAGTGATGAGAAAAGCTCACTTGACCTTTCAGGTCAGGTGAGCTAAAAATTTCATGAAAGAGGAAAGGGGGGGGGGGGGGGGGGGGGGGGGGGGCACAGACTGCCCAAGAGGGGCTGTTCAAATCATGCTTCAGTGATTCCCTATATTTTTCCAAGCATAAGGAAATAAGGAATGGCCCCGCTACCTCTAAAACCCTCCAACTCCGTCTCTGCTTTTGACAAGCTTTAAATGCATGATATTTTCTATGTTCTAAATCATATTAATGTGAAAGTTGAGGTCTATTTCTGTATATACACATGTATTATTATTAGTGGACTGGCGGATCCAGAACTTTTCATAATGGAGGGCCCACTGACTGAACTAAAGGGGGTGTTCACTCCAGTCATGCTTCAGTGGTTCCCTATATAATCAACCAAATTTTTCTCACAAAAGAGGGGGGGCCTGGCCCAACAGTACCGCCTAAGATTGTACCCTTTAATGAGATCTGTCTCACTAGCTGTCATACCACATGTTATTTTTACAAAGATAAATTACATTGAACAAGAAGTAATTGTAACAGGATGCTGTTACGAAGTCTCCCAAACAAAGCTCCCATAACTCGCCATTTATATGGTCCCATGTTCATTTGATTTGATTTTTTGTCCAATACAAGAATATATATGGCTTACGGGTGGGGATCTCCACCATTTACAAGTATTCAAACAGGAGGGGGTGGTGGTAACCCCAGAGACTTTACCTACATTTCATTTGATTTGTTTTATTGTCCCATACAAGAATATATGTGGTTTAGGGTGGGGATGTTGACCGTTTACAAGTATTCAAACAAGAGGGGGTGGGGTGACCCCCTCGGGACTTCCCTTTATTTCATTTCATTTGTTTTATTGTCCCCTACAAGAATAAATATGGTTTAGGGGTGGGGATCTGGATCATTTACAAGATAATAGCACATTCTCAAATTGAACGGGGTGGGGGCAACCCCCAGGAACTTCCCTTTAATTTCATTTGATTAGCTTTATTGTCCCATACAAGTATATATATGGTTTAGGGGTGGGGATGTTGACCGTTTACAAAGTTTTCAAACAAGAGGGGGTGGGGTGACTCCCTTGGGACTTCCCTTTTATTTCATTTCATTTGTTTTATTGTCCCCTACAAGAATATATATGGTTTAGGGGTGGGGATCTGGACTGTTTACAAGATAATAGTACATTCTCAAATTGAACGGGGTGGGGGTGACCCCCAGGAACTTCCATTTAATTTCATTTGATTAGTTTTATTGTCCCATACAAGAATATATATGGTTTAGGGGTGGGGATGTTGACCGTTTACAAGTTTTCAAACAAGAGGGGGTGGGTGAGCCCCTAGAGACATCACTTTTATTTCATTTCATTTGTTTTATTGTCCCCTACAAGAATATATATGGTTTAGGGGTGGGGATCTGGACTGTTTACAAGATAATAG
This sequence comes from Mytilus edulis, assembly GCA_019925275.1. Classification (NCBI taxonomy): domain Eukaryota; kingdom Metazoa; phylum Mollusca; class Bivalvia; order Mytilida; family Mytilidae; genus Mytilus; species Mytilus edulis. The sequence continues at coordinate 25,877,144 of CM034362.1, read as the reverse complement.
CACATTCTCAAATTGAACGGGGTGGGGATGACCCCCGGGGACTTCCCTTTAATTTCATTTGATTTGTTTTATCGTCCCATTCAAGAATATATATGGTTTAGGGGTGGGGATCTAAACCGTTTACAAGATAAAAGCATATTCTCAAATTGAAGGGGGTGGGGATGACCCCCAGGGACTCCCCCCTATATTTCATGTGATTTGTTTTATTGTCCTTTAATCATTTCTGAAGACTGCATGTATCTATCACTTACAGTTTTTAAGTTATATTCATTTGAAAATTTTAGAAAATAAAATCCCATAGGGTTCTATAGTAAACCCCTCCCTCCTTTCTACCCCCCAAAATACCCCTTATTAGACCCCAATGCACAAACGAAACATTGATGGCTCACCTAGACATGTTAGTCTAACATATTGTAAAATCCTAAGTAAATCTGACAAGCCGTTTAGGAGAACCACTGCGGACAAGTTCATTTTTAAAGTGGCGGAAGAAGAAGAGGAAGAGGAAGAATAATAAAAATAACTAGATTTGCCATTGCAAGCAATAGCGGATGGCACCCTTCCCCCATTGCCAGGCCAGCGGCAGCCATTTAGAAAATGTTTGCTGTTTCCATGGCAACGGCGGCCATTTTGAAAATTCCTAACTCAAAAGTCAAGTCTACAAAAGCTTGGCAACATCTATTATAAGTTTCATTAAATTTAAAGCATTTTGAAGTTTTTCATATTTTTGCTGTTTCCATGGTAACGGTGGTCATTTTGAATTTTGCAAAGTCAAACCCCCACTTCAATTTTTTCCCTCCTTAATCATATACCATCATATACCTTTTAATATGTCTCTAGAATAAATTTAACATTGATGTTCTGGAATGTTCTGTGAAAATTCAAAGTTTTGACCTTTTTGCATTGTTTCCATGGTAATAACAGATATTTTGAAAATTCCAACGACAAATTCCACATCTTCCAATGTTGCTCATCGTTACTGTGAAGTTTCATGAAGTTTGGAACATTTTGGGATTTTTGAATTTTTTGGAGTAGTTTCCATGGCAACATAGAAGTTCCAAAGAGTGCCAAAATCACCCAACACCTGTATATAGTGGGCACCTTCATTGTATTAAAATATAATGGTTCTGAGTTCAATCATATCCCAATAGTTCACCTAAACAAAAAACTGGATTTTTTCACATTTGCTTAGTTTCCATGGCAACGTCAGCCATCTTGATGATGCCATACCCCGTTTGCACAATTTCATATAGTGGACTACATTATGGCATAGTTTCATCAATATTATTCAAGCCAATTCCGAGAAATAGCATGGACAAAATGTGTGGAAGAATAAAAATAATAATAACTAGATTTGCCATTGCAAGCAATAGCGGATGGCACCCTTCCCACATTGCCACTAAACTGCAGCCAGTTTGAAAATTCCAAAGTTAAAGATCGCATCTACAGATGTTTAATAACATTGTTGTTAAGTTTCCTCAATTTTGGAGCATTTTGAAGATTTTGAAATTTTTGTTGTTTCCATGGCAACGGCGGCCATTTTGGAAATTCTGAAATCAAAAGTCTAATCTTTACTTGCCATTGGTCATTTATAATGAGTTTTATTTAGTTTGGAGCATTTTGAGATTTTTGGACATTTTTGCTGTTTCCATGGTAACGGTGTCCATTTTGAAAATTCCAACAACAGTTTCAATATCGACTTATGCCATGTTATATATACATAAAGTTTCTTTGAGTTTGATCTTATATTCCTTTAGAAAAGGCTGGTTTGATGTTTTTTCCCATAGGTTCAATGTTAAACTTTTCTCCAGTTTCCATGGCAATGGTACAGATTTTGCAGAAGCTAAGTCCTGTTGGTACCTCAGGGCACCACTGCCAACATTTACATAAAGTTTCATTAGGTTGGCTCTTATAATAAAAGATTTAGAATTTGGATTTTTTTTTACATTTTTGCAGTTTCCATGGTAACGGCGGCCATTTTTTCCCATTCCAATGTCTCTTGCACAACTTCACATGGAGGTTCATATTATGGTATAGTTCCATCAACATTGGTCTGACCAATTCCGAGAAATAGCGTGGACAAAATGTGTGGAAGAATAAAAATAAGAAAAAAAAGAAACGAACAATAACAATATGTCACCCCAACTCCGTTGAGGGTGCCATAATAAAAAGAAAAAAAAGAAACGTAGAATAACAATATGTCACCCCAACTCCGTTGAGGGTGCCATAATAAGAACTGACCAAAAACAATAAGTCTCCAAACTTTGTTTGGGAGACTTAATTAAAAAGGCCAAAAATTTAACTGACAGAAAAATGTAAACAATTACAAACAATGTACATGTTCTAAAGGTATACATATTTTGCCTTGCAAAAGTCTGCCTTGAGTCACAAGCCCAATGTCTGAGTCTGGTACATGCAAATTTAAAATAGATACAAATTTAGTAAAATAATTTTTGAGGGTCTTATGAAGTAAAAATGTGGAAATTTCTGGTGGCCGTGCTGAAAGCATTAATATGTGCCCCACTGTTTTAGGGTTTGTATGACCAAATGATTTATTGTCTGACATTTTGAGGGTCACACAAAGTTTGTGATATACAATGTACATACATGTTGTTGAAAGGCTTCAAAGCAAAAAAAAATGTAAAAGCCTTTCAATAACTCATAATTATTTGGACTAACAACAAGCTTCATCGGATACACAGACAGCCTGAGAACCTTTACTAAATTTATCAATATATTTTTTTATCTTAGGTTTGTACATTTGTACTTCTTTCCAAAATTTCACTTGATGTAGCTGTAGGCCTCAGATCAAAATTAATTTCCTTTGTTAATGGTCTAGGAATATAGTTCCCAATTATTATATAGGGTATTTCTTCCCAAGTAATCTGTTTTCTTTGAAATGTTTACTATTAAAGTGGTCCTATCAGTTGCATTTATATTGAAATAAGTAAAACATGTGGAAAAAAATTATTGTTGGAAGTGAAAGTAGTGATTTGGCCAAAATGAAAGTAGGGTAGAAATTAGCCTTCGTCATTTATTCAAGATTCAAATCCTACCATTGGCATGCTAATAGGGCCCTCAAAAGAAAAAGCACTGATGGATTGTCCTGGGACAAGTATATTTTATCAGAATAATAATGGTCTATATTTAAAGCAGTTAAATTTATTTCATGTTTGTAGCGGTGAAATTTTTTTAATTCAATTTGACTTTAACTAAAAAATGCATTGTAGCCAAGGGGAAGAATAAATGTGTTCTGAGGCCTGTATATGCCTCTATATAAATATGACACCGGGTGACCCCCCCTTTTTTTGGAGGGGGTCTACCATAACATAACGAATCCGGGTCCACTATATTCTATAAACCCAGGTATTTGAGTTGTAGACATGTTTTGAGGATCACCAGTGATCACTGCTTCTGAAATTGGTTGTGACTTGTCTTGTGTATGCCTTTTTGAGACCCTCGCCCATGTTTCACATCATAAAAACACAACTTGTACAAATCTTTCTTTGTAAAAATTGAGGAAATTACTGATTTTTTTTCGTCAAAAAAACGAGCAGCACGTTTATATTTTACTTAGAAAGCTTGCAAAGTTGTTTTTAACAATTTTTTGGGCTAAAGTTGCGAGTTTGACACAAAAAGAAGGGCCTCGCGGCCACTTCAAAAGCTTGCCCATCTGTGGGCGATTAATAATTGTTCAAAAAAATTATACCACACGAATCGGGTGAGTTTTGGCTATCTTACTTTCAAGATGGGCAACTTAAAATTACTCCACTCACCTGTATCGTGGCTTTCTGTAACCCACTACCATCTTCGAAGCGGCAAAGAGGAACAACAATGCGTAACTGCGCATGCTCGAGATCGTTCATTTCAAATAGTAAAATTAGCCCATACCGGACGGTATTGTCAAGAATTTCAATAACGGCCGGGAAACAGACTAAGTCATTTGAGACATTCAAATCTCTATTGACCAACCTTAAAAAATAAGTTGAATAAAGGTGAACATTTTTTTATCCTGTTTTTAACCATGCAGAACCAATTTGCCAGTATATTCAGAAAGTTGAATATGGTAGAAGAAGAGAAGAATAAACTGGTTATTTTCCAGACTTGATGAGTTTTGTACTTTTTTTTTTAATTGAATTTGCCGTTAATGAATCGTCTATTATTGGTTTTTTTTTTGGTTGTTTTTTTTTTGTAATGAAATATGTGTTCTTTTAAAATTGTAATGTTTATATATTGTTTATCATGTTTATGGTTAAATATAAGTATAAATAAGTTAACGTAGGGACGATAGATTGTCAGATCTTCATGAATTGTATGTAATGATCTGTAATACTATTCTTAAATTGTCTGCATCAATTAAAGTATATATACATGTACTTCAATCAACAGTTGGCCGATGGCCTTTTTATATCGGCTTTGGGTCAGCTAGGCCGGCCGTTACAAAAGCAACAAGTATTAATATATAGCTTGCCGCTTTTCAAATATGTAAAAAAAAGGATCGAATCGTGGTATGTTTACCGTAAATAAAAATAAGAAGACATGTATGATCGAAACCAGAGAAAAAAGGACCAAGTTAACAACCTAGCTTAGGTCACGGTGACACCGTATGGGTTCCCTTGAACACGAGCAAAACCCATACCGCATAGTAGAGGTTTCCCGATTTGCTACGTATCGGGTACGGTTGGTATACGTAACACAACCGTTGGTGCTGTTTTGGAGATATCATTTAATGCATGAGATTATTGTATTCATCGTGATTAAAATATAGAAATCCAATTGCATATCAGCGATAAAAACCTTAAGGTTCATGTGGACCCTATGGCTAAAATGGCCATATTTTCACCTCAAAATTTACTATGGGTACAGGCAAACCTGTGCATATGGAAACGTTTTAAGACATAGCATGCCCTAGATAAATAAAATTCAAATGCATTGTATGATTTAGAAAATTCATAACTTAACTGGATTTTGCCGTACACTTTTTTCACCCCATCCTTTACTTTTTATCTTTTAATATAAGAAATGTATTAGGTTTTTTAGCCTTCTTATATAACTAACAAAGTAAGACCGTGAGACCGTGCGGTCTAACAAATTTCTGATAATATCGTTAACAAAAACTGAACAGTGCGATCAACCAATCACTAACGTTAACATATAATACCATAGTGCTTTGAATTCTAGCAAGTACGGTCTAACAAAATCTTTTAGTACTGATAACATTTTTTTTTTAAATAAACCAATCGCTGATATTGATCCTCCTGACATCATTGCTATCTTCGCCATTTTTGTTACAGAAGTTATTTTCAAAGATCTTATTTAGTAAGTTTATTTTTATAAGTCCATGACACAAAACAGACATATATCCAGATCATGATGACATTCAGATTGGTCATAGTAATCAGCTGGTAATGATATTGAGGGTAATGAAATCCTTTTTATAAAATGTTAAACAACACAAGTTTTCCCGATGTACTCGGTTTTACATTAGTGTTGTTTGCAACGCCGTATCCTTCAATTTCATTAAAGACATCAAGTTGAACATAAATTTGAACGGTGTATGATGTGCTTGCAAAAGTGATAAAACAGCCGTACATAAACGCCAACGTGTATAGAGATTTTCACTGAAAGGGGACTCCGGAAGGATTCCGATTTTGATTCCATTTTATATTTTTTTTTAGCTCTCTACGTTTGAGGTAGCAAAGGTATATATATGAATAGGAAAACAAACAAAAAGTTTCTTTTTTTCTTTCTTTTGAAATAGTGTTATTATATACGCTGTTAAAATAAACAGGAAGATATTTAGTACCTTTTGCAAGATTGTCATATTTTTAAGAATTCTTGCATAAAAGTGTAAGCAGATTCAGTTCTAGAATTAATAAATTAAAGTATGCTACCGGGACTGCGGTTTGTCAAACTAAAATCACCATGGACCTGCTAGAGCACTATATTTTTCATTACTGTACAGAAGACGTTTAAGAGCTGTATCTTTTCTCTATAGAGCTAAGTATTTAGTGGCAATCTATTTCCGTCTTGGATTATGTATCTAACTTCACAGGCACTTGTTTCTATCCATGGGAAGAGCTGTCAACGTATATTTATTCCGCCTAACAGAAGTTCCACTAGAAACTTTATTATAAACAATGTCATAATACCTATTCCTGTTGGAACAAATATTCTATACTATTTATTCCGTTAGGAACATATACTGTAATATATATTCCTGTGGAAATAATATTCCAGAATATTTATTCCAATCCTTTTGGAACTTATATTATGAAGGAACTTATATTCCGTGACAGACCCACTATCAACATAAATTTACGTAAATATACGTTGATTGTGGGTCTTCTCATGGATAGAAACGTAAATATACGTTGATTGTGGGTCTTCCCATGGATAGAAACAAGTGTCTGTGATCTGGTCTATAAAAAAATATTTTGCCACAGTTTTGTATTTAGTAACAATCTATTCATGCATTAGATAATGTGTCTGGTTTTTTATTACCACTGATTAAATCACCAATCAAACCATATAAATAGATAGAGTTTGAAATAAATATCTGGAACCGGAAACCAAAGACAGAATGAATAGATAAATATAATTATAACTTTTTTTATGCACCACAGTAACATATGTATATTGGCGGGACTAGACACAACCTAATTGTAGCTGATTTTATTGTCGTGCTATACATGTAGGTAATAAAGATACAATACAGTATCAGACATGTGTTAAAAAAAGTACTAACTATTATCCTAATAATTTCCGATAATATCAATCAAATGTCATTCAAACTATAGTGATGCCAGGGTATCAAACTTATATTCTGTCACTTTAAATTCGTTATAACCACATTCATTTTATCACAGAATGCAAACAGGGTAATTAAAAAACAGCGCCGATTGCAGTCCAAATTCAAAAACATTATAAAACACTTTTATAAATCACACTTATTTTTGACATCCCTTTTATATGACAAAATATATTTACTTTATGATAAAACTTTAGAATTATGTGGTCAATGCATAGCCTCAGCAGTTTCAACGTTTTTTTCTGTAAGACGCCACCAAAATCCATTAATCTCTCAAAGTCTCGCAGAGGTCAAAGATTTTGTCAATTTTATACTGAAGAGCCTCTCAGATTCTTTTCCTGTTAACATGGTTAAAATATACTGTTTCAAGACCACTGCTTGTAGAAGTGGTCTTTAACTTTTACTGTTGTCACATAAACATGCAATTTTTTCACCCAATTTCAAGTTTTTGAAGTTTTTTTACCATAAACTATTCTTCCATATATATTAAATGTACTTTAAATGTAAAGAAAAGTTACAAAAAGCACACCACATGAGTATAGAATGGTCTTAGGCCATGTAAGATTAAAGATTATTTAGAGTTGATTTAGGCCGTAGCACATATTTACATATAAAAATGCATACAGAAGCTATCTGAAATGGAAATTTGTTACTGTTTGTTTATTTCTATGCTAAGATGTTATGACACAAGAAGTCTAATTGCAAAAATACTCAAGATTGCATTCAACTTTTTTTTTTTTTGCAGACAGCATGGTTTTTTCACTTTTCAAGGAAAACTTGCATGCAGTTTTAGTCTCAGTTGGCATATATTTGAACCACTAACTATCCTAAAGAAGACATTGAAGGTTGCATATGAAATAAATAAGGTGTACTGATCATTGTAAAGTGCTTTTTTTTTTATTATAGATTTAGTAAAATATTTATGATTGACTACAGATGGACACATACATGAAACAGGGCCATGAAATACAACATATTTTGCACATTTTTTCTGTGTTAAAATCTACTTTTTTATAGATTCAAAGTTCACTAATGGGTTATATAATTTGAATTGTGTACAGAAACACAAATATCAAAGCATGAAAAGCTTTCAGATAGAACTCTTATGCATAAACATGGAAACTGCTTTAAAATGCTTATTTAGCCGTAAAATGACAAAATTTCTATCAAACAAAGATTTAAATTCTTTACTTTTATTGAGTTTGACAAATTGAAACCAGCAAACTATTCAGGGAAGTTGCCAAAGTACAGAATCTACATTTACTGATTTCATCTCTTAGGCCTGAGAACAGTTATTTCGTAGTGCATTTCTTTTAGACAATAGATTAAAATTAAAAAAATCTCACCAGTTCAATCTCAAAAAGATTTTTACAGTGTAGTGTACTACTATTGGGACAAATAATAGCCAAATTTTAGAATCTTCTACCAGCTCTAACTCAAAATATTGACAATTCTGTGTTTAGGGGGTCTAAAATTCAGTTTGACAGCTTCAGACATACTCATTTTAGACCTTTTGTAACTGAACCAAATCACTACTCAACATAAAAACTCAACACCCAAATTTTTTAATCAAGTAATTTCATCCCCTTACTCGATATTTCATGCATAAAATGTCAAAAAAATGTCAAGAAATAAATTAGGAAAGGGTATGAAACAAATTGGCAAGTAATACACTGTTCACACTAGGGAATATATATGTGGACAACCAAAATGGAAGGACGATAACTGTGTCCTCAGACCAATTGCTAAACCTCTTTTCTAGTCTCTAACTTTAATTTGTCTCAACAAATGTTATAAAACTTATACACTGCTTATAACAACATAACACAGATTAAGTTCAAATTTGACTGTCACTGTTACTGTTCTTGAGTTACATGCATTTATGCTTCATTATTATAAAATGGAAAATATTTCAAATCTATGGTGGATCGGACAAACTTTTTTATACGGATTATATTTATTTAGATATGATTTACAAACTTCAGAAAAGGTTGAGAAGCATTTTAATTTTAGGAAATTCCAACCTGAAGCAAGTTGTACCAATGGAAATGATGGAAGACCCAGTTAGAATACTGTGCATACCTGGGGCTACAATTAAAATCAAAGATGACCTAAGCTGAAGTGGTGAGACTTCCTATGCATGTAACAGGAGACCAAACTTTGACCACCTTTGATATAAAGAATGAAAATGATGTCTATTATTATAAGAATGAATGGAATATATTCCGGTTGAATGTCACTTTTTGTTTTTATATCCCCTAGTCCCTACAAACAAAGTTTTGGGATATACATAGAAATCCCTATATCATCCATCTGTATGTCCATAATTTTTGCAAGTGCAACCCCTCAGAACTGCTGAAATTGATGACATTACACAGCAAAAAACATTGGGTTTCTTATCAGCGAGGTGTATAGGCTAGTTAGGATAGTCGAGTTATGAAGGGCAAGTTATGACAGACGAGTTGCAAGTAACAAAAATATTATGTTTCTCTAATTTCTAAAGAATTATATATACAGCGAGTCTTAAAACGGTTGTGGCGTCTGATTTTTTAAACAGAATTTTTAGATTTACTTTACATTTAATAAACAAAGTATAAATCTACCCAAGCTTAGTTATACATTACATGAGGAAGGGTCCCGGTATTTTGATTGCAGGATTTGAAAAAGTTATGTGATAATTATTTATAAGAGCCTATATGTTAGAAAGTAATGCACCCATAAAATTCTTTAATGAGAGTGACATTGTTCATTTTTTTAAATAAAACGGGATAAACTGTAGATACAAGACAAAATGTATACTGTTCTGAACAAATCAAGCATAAGAAAATTAATCATGTAGACAAATAAAATATACTTGCAAATTGCCAGAACAAATATTGCCTCTACAGCTGCCCCAAAAAGCCCACTCTTAACGAAATTTGCAGCAGAAGAGATCTTTTACATATATGTGCTATAGTTTTAGTTACTATCTCTTTTTACGTTTAAAATGACACTGACAGTGTTGTCTTATCCAGGCCTTTTATAGCTGACTATGCGGTATGGGCTTTGCTCATTGTTGAAGGCCGCACGGTGACCTATAGTTGTTAATGTCTGTGTCATTTTGGTCTTTTGTGTATAGTTGTCTCATTGGCAATCATACCACATCGTCTTTTTTATTTTGGCTATGAATTTAATGATAATGATGATAATTAAACTACAAGCCATCCACAGTATTTCAAAAGGCTATCTGTTTCTGCAGAAAATAAACATACTTTGTGTAGAGATTACATTTTTATTACACGAATCAACAATACTGTATACAATTCTATAAGCAATCATCATTCAAAAATGTTTAAGAGATACACAAAAAAAATATGAAAATAGTTTTCCCCATTTTCAAGCATTTTGACTTTCGTAACTCGAAATAAAGATTTTTAATAAATATAAAAATAATAGTGCTGGATGGGGGATTTTTGTGAGTTGACTCGCAGTTCTAGTTTATTCAGGTTACACACGTTTCTTATTTGTAAATGCAGTTTTTATGTGAAGTGTAGATATCACATGAATGAATACTAATATCGTAAAATATATCATATTTTTGTTATTGGTTAATAAAGTTCATTTTATTGGAATTTTGTTTCCAGTGTATAGAAATGAAGAAACTCATGGGAGCCCTTGCCAAAAGGAAAAGTGTGTCTTCAGTTGAGATTGGTAGAAAAAAGAAAAAAAACATTTTTCATATTATTTTGCATAGTGTGACTACAAATGACCATTTATAATAATATAGCAATTAACGATATTATTCCATCAATTTGTTTTAGAAAAAAAACGAAAAAAAAACAGTTTACCTACATTAGAATTTTAATAATTTTGCCATTAAACCTTAAAATGTGTATTTCTGAACCCCTTTATACTTTTTACTGGAAAATCCCTTACAACAATGCATGCTGTTATTGTTTTGTAAGTCTAGAAACATGGCCCTATTACAGAAGATGCATCTATTTTTCAAGAGGAATTATATGATATTGAAATTAGACAGATATGCAAGTTACATGTAAAAAGTAAAGTAACAAAAATATGGAACTCTGAGGAAAATTAAAAATGTAATAGCAAAATTAAAAGCTGAAATACATCAAGCAAAAAGAAAACAACTGTCATATTCCTGACTAAGTGCAGTCATTTCTTAGATTTAATCTGGTTTTATAGCTTGTTTTAGTAAACCAGTACTTAAAAATGATAAGATTGTAAGAAACAAAGCAATTGACCCAAATCATCATGCATGGTATCATTTTCAGATTTTTTACAAAGTTTATAATATTTTATATGAGAAAAACAATAAACTTGTTAATTATATAAGATAAAATTGCATTATCTTTTGAAAGGAGATGTGTGTTAAATAACTGATAGCTTGTATAAAAACTTCTGTTCATAAATTACTTTTGAACACAACATATACATTTTACATCACATGATAATACATTGATATAATTTTGAAGTGGACTCACTTACACATGAGCCGGAAAAAAATAACTACCAACAAAATTACTTAATAATTGTACAACTACTGTAATCCCTTCTCTTTTAGTTCAAGACTGTTGAATGTTTTAGTACTTTCATCTCATATTTAATATATTGCATTATTTTTATAGGGTATAGACGAGTGATCTAGTGTTTGAGTTCACCGTAGATGTGACTGTCATCCTAACAAACAAAGGTTTACATAGTATTTATCAGGTATTGTTGTATATATTTAATAACTTATGCCGATGTAAAGAATATATTTAGACTCCATTATAATGTATCTTGAATGCATTTATTTAAATATATATGCAGTGTAATGCAAGAAATATTTCTTAATGTGAGAAATAGACAACAGGCTACTAACATGAAAAAATAGATTTGATTTTCTAAGGCTTGTCACATTTATTGAATGATCGACTTACAATAAAAAATGGAAAGGGGTAATGTGTCAAAGAGACAACAACCCGACCAAAGAGAAGAAAACAGCCCAAGGCCACCAATGGCTCTTCAATGTGCACTATTTTTTATTCTTATAAGCAAAAAATAAATAAGAATTTATGTTCTTATGCCTTCATTTTTTTTTGTAAGCAACATTCAAACAGACAGAGATTTTACATTTGAGGTTAGTTATATATATACGTTCAGAATTCATCGTGCACCATTTGAAAATATGGTAAATTACTTTGAGGATGTTTGCTACTCAGCTTTTCATAAAACTGTTAAATATTGATAGGTGATTAATAAAGGACAAAAGAGCAAAAAAACAATTAAAGGACTGTCTTGTTTGTGTTTTTGTTTTGTTTGAGATATATCATGAGATATAGGCTATTGAAAATTTGTAGGAAAAACTCTCTCTTGAATTTCGATATCTTAATCATTGACAGTCTTACTTTGCAAACACTATTACAAAATGCTAGGAAGCTAAAATTACAAGAATTTGATAAGATTTTTACAAATGACTTCTTTCCGAATGTAAGATTTTGAAAAGAAAAATGAATGTTACATTTTTGTCTTCAAATGGATAGAACTATAGAGGAATTAGGAAATCTGGCAAAATTTTAAAACTTGACTAGCAAACATCTTTCATTAATATGGATTTAATTCTGCTGTATGGTGTTATTTATATTTGAACTTAAGGAAAATTGATATACACTAGAATACAGAAGTTCAAATTAAGGTTGGTTCTAGGTCCATCATGACCTTCCATTTGTGGGTTAAAAAAATCCCACCGGTAGTTTGTTTTACCCAATGTACTTGCCTATATTTGCAGTTAAAGAAAAATACAAAAACGTTTTGAACAAAAGTACAAAAATTTGGACCTTTATTTGCCTAACGTGAATTTGAACCTGTGGAAAAAAGGACATACAGTTTTCAACAAGCATTTAATTCTTTTGTTTTCAATACATCATATAAAAGTATTATGTAGAGTGGGTGGTTAATTTCAATATGATTTGCTTTTTCTTTTTATTAGATACCGAATAAAGAAAATCCTGTTTAGGAAGAGGGGAGTTTCTGTGATGAGAATGATACACATACATAGAGCATTTGGTAGTGTATAATAATAAGTTAAAAAAAAATTGAATTGGATACAATAAAATTTAATAATCTGTCCATGCTCATCAAAAACCAATCCTGCTTTATAAATGCACATGGATTTTACGTATCCTTATCGTCCTTCCCTACGCCTATATCACCCTGCTCTGTCGCTCAGTAATTCTCGTATCAAGACTTCAAAACGAGACCAGGCATTATCAGCGACGTCACAATGTGAGAGGAGAAGTTATCAGCGACGTCACAATGCGAGAGGAGACGTTATCAAGCTTCCTTTCGTCAAGTGTCAAATTGTCTTAGGGAGAGGAAAAAAGACCATTAATAGAATGATAAACAGGTAATCAAGTTTTCTACGTATAGATATCATAAAATATCAGCCGCTCGACACAATGTGAAACTTTTAAGCTCACTCGCCAAAAAGGTTCACATTGTTGCTCGCGGCTGATATTTTGTGATATCAATGTGCAGAAAACCCGATAATCTATACTTATCTGGTCCATGTTTTATCATTGTCAAGTCTACATCCAGTATTACCAAAATGTGTTTTTCAAAACGAAAGTAAAGTTTTTGATATTATATTTTAGTGTTTGATATTATATTTTACACAAATAAAGAGTCTAAGGCAGATATCAGTACACTGATGTTGCTCACTTCAAATGATGAACTGTCAGTTTAACACTTTACGTTAGAACATTGAATTTTTTTCAAAGTAAAGTTTAATATCGGTTTTTTTTTATTGTCAATCATTGGTTTTATGATAGCCAACTGATTACCATGGTTGTCTTTTGTTACTAAGTCTAAAAATCCGTATATATGGTTATAAGACTCAAAATTCTTGCTGGCTCAAAGATTTTTTGGAAGCCCTGATAAATAACAATATTTTCTAATACAAAATGTCACCATTTTCAATCTGACAACAGACTTTTATTTTAAATTAAGTTTGATGCATTATTTACATTTGAACATAAAAATTATGTTGATAGTTTGTTTTCTTTCAAGAAAAATGCTATTTCTGCATATACTGCCTCTTTGAAAGTCTTAATTTTGAGTATAATTTATCTATAAATTTATAAAAAAAATCTCAAACATGGTGATTGATGTTTGTAAAAAGTTCTTGTTATTGCAGTTCATCATTTACTCTTTATGTACTTTTAACTTGTTAAAGCAAACTTTAGTTTTGAAAAAAAGAATTTTACTGTTTTTTCCATTTATCTGAGTATGTCAATCAAGTTAAAGAGTGTGTATATATTGCAAATTAAAACTCTTTTTCTCTGTTCTGTATCTAATGATATAAAGATATATCTATGTGTATATTGTTTCAGAGTGAGTGTATTGAAGTTGTGAGTAGTATTTTAACCAAAAGAACATCTACCCTAACAACAGTGAAGATTAAAGCGATCAGGTATGTATGGTGATGTTGAAAGAAATTTAGGATTATTTGATCTGAAAAAAACACCTTTTAATATGAGACATATACATATTACAACTTCATTAAAATCCATTTAATTAAGGCATAGTTTCAATTCATCTTTTTAACATTTTTTCATGGAGATTTTATGTTTTATTGGCCAATGGAAAATCTGCTTAGTACTCTAGTGAAGTAAGGCAGACTGGACATGCTGCTCCAAACAGTTGCCATGATATAATCGTATCCTTATCCAACTTATTGAGTTTTTGGGGTGAATATAGGACTCACCCTGTAAGTCTGTCTGTCCATTAGAACAAAACACAAATTGTCCTATCAAATCAATGTAATTATCTGCCCTTGATTATAAAAGGTTTTTTTTCTAATTAAATTTAAATACGCTTGCTTACACTTAATGTTTTGAAAGTTGGATCTACCTTGCAAGCTAGAGATTTTCCAGTCCAGAATGCATTATACTTCAATGGTAGAATATTTTTAAGCCAAAAAAAATTTTGCGACATGTCCAAACCAGAAGATTTGGAAAAGACACCATACCAACTTGAGTTTAATATATCATTGGGAAAGCCAGTCATCTTGTGGAAATGTAATAAAAATAGTTTAAACTTTTTTTTTTTTTTTCATAATGTTTATTTCAATAATTAAACCAGATTTTGTGAATTTTACATGAAGATAATTTTATTTTAGGTTTATCAAGACTTCTTAGTGCTTGCCATACAAGTGTCAAAGAGTGAAGGGCAAGAACAATTTTAAAGAACAGAGAAGACTTGTTTTATTGCACTTAGTTTTGAGTTTTTGTTTTATATTTTTACCACTATGATAGAGTAATGTAAAATTCAGGAATTGTTTTTTTCTGATATATCTGTTTTGTAATTACTCCTTTTTAGATACATTTTAGACGGTTTTTTTTTTATACCTTTTCCTACTGGAGTAGCAATGACAACTATTTGAAGTTTTCAGTAAGGTTACTTTCTTTGGGTTTTGTATTTCATAATATTTCATTATATTAAGGTGTCATACTTGAATACCTTGTAGTAATGAACTTCTTGCTTCTTTGATATGTGTAGTATTCTTCCCCCCCCCCAAAAAAAATATATTTAGTTTTGTAAAAAAAAAATGTCCATGAGGTCAGTCAACAATGAATGGCTCTCTAAATAAAGATTAAATACGAATTTCAAAAGAAAAAAATATGTATGAAAACTCCATTCAAAAATACTTTGAAAAGTATCACACCAGTGATTCTTCTGATATAATTGAGGTAAGCTCTAAATCTCAGTTTTCATTGGGGACTTTCTTCATTGCATAGAGGATGCTTTATCATCTGTATTATTATATTCACAATATAATTGTTAAGGGCATACGATACAGTTACAGGGGAGGTAATGACATTGCTAACGTTAAATGTTATTTTCGCGACGTCAAACTGTGACATATCGGGAAAAGATGCATTTTTTCGACTGATTTTTATCACTCAAACTGATTTAATTTGAAAACCAGTGCATGGACCCCTATTTTTTAAAACAACATACTGTTTTATTTGGCAGGGAGATTATGTGAACCAAATTTTATAAAACTGTAAATAGTGCAAATTTTTTAATGTTGATAAATATACAGCAAAAAAAAAATACTTTTTTTCTCAATTCATGACCATTTGATAAATATGAGTTATTTCTGAATAAAAAATGCACAATTTTTTAGGATTCTTATAAAATACAGAAATTACAAATTATTTAACAAAAAACAATTTGTGTTTATCTTTTAAAACAAAAAAGTTATGGCTTTCTCTCGAAAGGGAAAATACGACCGCAAATCCTAATTTTGGGCAAATATACAAAATTTCGACCTCATTTAACTAAAAAAATAGCACATGAAGATATATTTTTTGTTACATATTTGATGTAATTAGGCGAAAAATAGCCTATATGGAAATTTTCATCAAACTGTAAATACGGGATCAAAACTGTATCGTATGCCCTTAAATGTTGTGAATACAGAAAGCAAACATAATGATTATGATATGCTTAAACTTCATTATAACAAATAATTTAACTTTAAATATAATGAATATTTAAACTGGAATTGACTGTTCACATGTTATGCTCGTTGATTGTTGACATTATGTGTTGAAAAACAGTAATAAGTCAAAGGACTAAGTTACAAGACAGAAAGTCCAAAAGTCACAAGTAAATTTGATTGGTATATAATAGAATAGAATGTTTATAAAAATGTCAATTGAATTAGTCTTTCTATTAAAAAAAATCTCTTGAAACCACATTGTGACCTCTTGTTATATGTTTTAATTGGTTACATTTTTGTCTATTTTGTACCATAATGCTATGCATGAAAAATATATTAACTGTATGCAAATTTGGAAAAATTAAAAGTTTTATGATAATAAAAAGAACAAAATTAGTTAAATTTATTTTGATTGATTTGATTTTATCCAATATGTATATTAAAAGGAAAGCTAGTTTAAACATATTTTATTGTTCAAAAATTACAAATGGATTAGACACAATTTTTTCAACTTAGTAACGTCTTCTCCAAAAAGGAAAGCTATTCCAATAATAGATATGGCTTTTAAATATAACTTGCATCTTAAAGAAAATAAAGGAGGAAAAGAAAGAAAACAAGAGAGACAATTGCTTCAACAGGATTGTACTGTCATAATCAAAGTCACATTTCCTGTTTACACAAAGAATCGAGTGTAATATAACGCCTGAATTGGACTTGGTATTGTATCTTAGCATATGTTAAAGGATTTTTTATTAAATGATAACTTTACTATTTTAACCAAGTAAAACTAGATCAGGATACTTTCTGTGTGAATTATATGGGTTTCTAAGAAATGGTCTACACGTATACATGTATGTATTGTCTGTGATTTTTAGATATATTCAGTATGTTATGTCTGGTTCCAAGATCTAGTCTAAATGTTTTTTCCAATATTCAAACATACGGTGTGTATGCTGTTTCTGTGGTTATTACAGTCCATGCAATATGTAATGGTTTTAAATTATGATAAATGACCATAAGTTTATCATGTTACAGGATATTTTTTTCTGAAATGTAAAGTTTATATTTCAAAGGTTAGACGACCTGGATGCTACGATTTTTTTTTTCTGTCAAATGTCCATGTCCTCAACCTCATTTTAATGGTTCAGCATCTGCTTAAAGAAAAAATAAATGTTTGTCATTTAAATTTATTATATACTATGAGTAATAGGATAACTATATTTGGTATATTGGTTCCTGGCAATGTATACATTTCAGTTAGACAGGGTTCTTCTGACCTTCACCTCATTTTATGTTAAAAGTTATGTGATTAGATCCATTTCTAAAATACTGGAAGTAGTAGGTCAACTATATGTTGTATATGTAATGATTGAAAGGGGTATATATCAGTCTGGCAGGTTTTATCCAACTTTGATCTGATTTCCATGATTCATGAGTGTCCGACAGAATTTATCTGAAATGTGAATTGTCTGTGATACTTGTAGTGAAACCTTAATCTATAAAACTCATAAAATCAATGGTCAGTAAAAGAGGGACGAAAGATACCAAAGGGACAGTCAAACTCATAAATCGAAAAATAAAGCAGGTGAGACATTTCAGTGTGTTCACTCTTGTGTGTTTTTAGAAGTCAAATATGATTTTTCTGCCTTTGAAATGTACTTTTACATTATCTATACAAGCAGATAATAAAAGGTGATAGTCTAATTTAGTTTAATATAGATTATGAAAGATGTAAGGCAAATGTACATGAGACCATTAGTAAAATATATATAATGAAATATATAAGGCATGTATATGAGACAATGAGTTAACTATAGATGGTAAAATATATAAGGCAAATGAGGTTCCAAGAAACAGTCTATAAGTATTGTATATGATTCCTAGATGCAGTCTGTAAGTATTGTCTGTGGTTCTTATAAGTAGTCTGTGGTTCTTAGATATAGTCTGTAAGTATTGTCTGTGGTTCTTAGATGTAGTCTGTAAGTATTGTCTGGTTCTTAGATTTAGTCTCTAAGTATTGTCTGTGGTTCTTAGATACAGTCTGTAAGTATTGTCTGGTTCTTAGATTTAGTCTCTAAGTATTGTCTGTGGTTCTTAGATACAGTCTGTAAGTATTGTCTGTGGTTCTTAGATATAGTCTGTAAGTATTGTCTGTGGTTCTCAGATGTAGTCTGTAAGTATTGTCTGTGGTTCTTATATGAAGTCTGTAAGTGTTGTCTGTGGTTCTTAGATACAGTCTGTAAGTATTGTCTGTGGTTCTTAGATACAGTCTGTAAGTATTGTCTGTGGTTCTTAGATACAGAGGCTGTAAGTATTGTCCGTGGTTCTTAGATACAGTCTGTATGTATTGTCTGTGGTTCTTAGATGTAGTCTGTAAGTATTGTCTGTGGTTCTTAGATATAGTCTGTAAGTATTGTCTGTGGTTTTTAGATGTAGTCTGTAAGTATTGTCTGTGGTTCTTAGATACAGTCTGTAAGTATTGTCTGTGGTTCTTAGATACAGTCTGTAAGTATTGTCTATGGTTCTTAGATACAGAGGCTGTAAGTATTGTCCGTGGTTCTTAGATACAGTCTGTATGTATTGTCTGTGGTTCTTAGATATAGTCTGTAAGTATTGTTTGTGGTTCTTAGATACAGTCTGTAAGTATTGTCTGTGGTTCTTAGATACAGAGGCTGTAAGTATTGTCCGTGGTTCTTAGATACAGTCTGTATGTATTGTCTGTGGTTCTTAGATGTAGTCTGTAAGTATTGTGTGTGGTTCTTAGATATAGTCTGTAAGTATTGTCTGTGGTTCTTAGATGAAGTCTGTAAGTGTTGTCTGTGGTTCTTAGATACAGTCTGTAAGTATTGTCTGTGGTTCTTAGATACAGTCTGTAAGTATTGTCTGTGGTTCTTAGATACAGAGGCTGTAAGTATTGTCCGTGGTTCTTAGATACAGTCTGTATGTATTGTCTGTGGTTCTTGGATGTAGTCTGTAAGTATTGTCTGTGGTTCTTAGATATAGTCTGTAAGTATTGTCTGTGGTTCTTAGATGTAGTCTGTAAGTATTGTCTGTGGTTCTTAGATACAGTCTGTAAGTATTGTCTGTGGTTCTTAGATATAGTCTGTAAGTATTGTCTATGGTTCTTAGATACAGAGGCTGTAAGTATTGTCCGTGGTTCTTAGATACAGTCTGTATGTATTGTCTGTGGTTCTTAGATATAGTCTGTAAGTATTGTTTGTGGTTCTTAGATACAGTCTGTAAGTATTGTCTGTGGTTCTTAGATACAGAGGCTGTAAGTATTGTCCGTGGTTCTTAGATACAGTCTGTATGTATTGTCTGTGGTTCTTAGAATGTAGTCTGTAAGTATTGTCTGTGGTTCTTAGATATAGTCTGTAAGTATTGTTTGTGGTTCTTAGATACAGTCTGTAAGTATTGTCTGTGGTTCTAAGATACAGAGGCTGTAAGTATTGTCCGTGGTTCTTAGATACAGTCTGTATGTATTGTCTGTGGTTCTTAGATGTAGTCTGTAAGTATTGTGTGTGGTTCTTAGATATAGTCTGTAAGTATTGTCTGTGGTTCTTAGATGAAGTCTGTAAGTATTGTCTGGTTCTTAGATTTAGTCTCTAAGTAGTGCTGTGGTTCTTAGATACAGTCTGTAAGTATTGTCTGTGGTTCTTAGATGTAGTCAGTAAGTATTGTCTGTGGTTCTAAGATACAGTCTGTAAGTATTGTTTGTGGTTCTTAGATACAGTCTGTAAGTATTGTCTGTGGTTCTTATATACAGTCTGTAAGTATATTCTGTGGTTCTTAGATGTAGTCTGTAAGTATTGTCTGTGGTTCTTAGATACAGTCTGTAAGTATTGTCCGTTGTTCTTAGATACAGTCTGTAAGTCTTGTCTATGGTTCTTAGATATAGTCTGTAAGTATTGTCTATGGTTCTTATATGTAGTCTGTAAGTATTGTCTGTGGTTCTTAGATACAGTCTGTAAGTATTGTCTGTGGTTCTTAGATATAGTCTGTAAGAATTGTCTGTGGTTCTTAGATGTAGTCTGTGGTTCTTAGATATAGTCTGCAAGTATTGTCTGTGGTTCTTAGATGTAGTCTGTTAGTAATGTCTGGTTCTTAGATTTAGTCTCTAAGTATTGTCTGTGGTTCTTAGATACAGTCTGTAAGTCTTGTCTATGGTTCTTAGATATAGTCTGTTAGTATTATCTGGTTCTTAGATGTTGTCTGTAAGTACTGTCCGTGGTTCTTAGATACAGTCTGTAAGTCTTGTCCGTGGTTCTTAGATACAGTCTGTAAGTCTTGTCTATGGTTCTTAGATATAGTCTGTAAGTATTTTCTGTGGTTCTTATATGTAGTCTGTAAGTATTGTCTGTGGTTCTTAGATACAGTCTGTAAGTATTGTCTGTGGTTCTTAGATATAGTCTGTAAGAATTGTCTGTGGTTCTTAGATATAGTCTGCAAGTATTGTCTGTGGTTCTTAGATGTAGTCTGTAAGTAATGTCTGGTTCTTAGATTTAGTCTCTTAGTATTGTCTGTGGTTCTTAGATACAGTCTGTAAGTATTGTCTGTGGTTCTTAGATATAGTCTGTAAGTATTATCATCTGGTTCTTAGATGTTGTCTGTAAGTACTGTCCGTGGTTCTTAGATACAGTCTGTAAGTCTTGTCCGTGGTTCTAAGATACAGTCTGTAAGTCTTGTCTGTGGTTCTTAGATGAAGTCTGTAAGTATTGTCTGTGGTTCTTAGATACAGAGGCTGTAAGTATTGTCTGTGGTTCTTATATGAGGTCTGTAAGTGTTGTCTGTGGTTCTTAGATACAGTCTGAATGTGTTGTCTGTGGTTCTTAGATGTAGTCTGCAAGTATTGTCTGTGATTCTTAGATGTAGTCTGTAAGTATTGTCTGTGATTCTTAGATATAGTCTGTCTGTATTGTCTGTGGTTCTTAGATACAGAGGCTATAAGTATTGTCTGTGGTTCTAAGATACAGTCTGTAAGTATTGTCTGTGGTTCTTAGATGTAGTATGTAAGTATTGTCTGTGGTTCTTAGATACAGTCTGTAAGTATTGTCTGTGGTTCTTAGATATAGTCTGTAAGTATTGTCTGTGGTTCTTAGATATAGTCTGTATGTATTGTCTGTGGTTCTTAGATACAGAGGCTATAAGTATTGTCTGTGGTTCTAAGATACAGTCTGTAAGTATTGTCTGTGGTTCTACGAAGTAGTTTGTTAGTATTGTCTGGTTCTTAGATTTAGTCTCTAAGCATTGTCTGTGGTTCTTAGATGTAGTCTGTAAGTATTGTCTGTGGTTCTTAGATATAGTCTGTAAGTATTGTCTGTGGTTCTTAGCTACAGTCTGTAAGTATTGTCTGTGGTTCTTAGATAGTCTATAAGTATTGTCTGTGGTTCTTAGATGTAGTCTGTAAGTATTGTGTATGGTTCTTAGATACAGTCTGTAAGTATAGGCTGTGGGTCTTAAAGTATAGTCTGTTGTTCTTAGATAGTCTGTAAGTATTGTCTGTGGCTCTTATATACAGTCGAAGTATTATCTGGTTCTTAGATGTTGTCTGTAAGTATTGTCCGTGGTTCTTAGATACAGTCTGTAATTATTGTCTGTGGTTCTTAGATATAGTCTTTAAGTATAGCCTGTTGTTTTTACGTACGGTATGTAAGTATAGTCTGTTCTTACGTACAGTCTGTAAGTATTGTCTGGTTCTTATATATACAGCCTGTAAATTTTGTCTGCGGTTCATAGGTGTATACATAATGGTTCTTAAACACAATTTATATGCATGAATGAAATATTTGCCACTGGATTTAAATCGTTTATTGAACGGGCAGAGACTAGCGGTAGAATAACCTAACTATTGTAATCATCGATAATATGATTCGTCCTGAACATGAATGAAATATTTGTCACTGGACGTAAAACAAACATCTATCAATCAATCTAGCTTTAACTAGAAGATGAATGCTCTATATAACGTTCATACACCTATGAGACAGAGTTATTAGATGGATATAGACCCTACAACGATAAGATACCAATGAGACACAGTTATACAAAATGCATAAACACTATATCAACGTTCATACACGAATGCAACAGAGTTATTCGATGGATATAGACCCTATACAACGAGACAGAGTTAATCGATGGATATGAACCCTATATAACATTTAAACACTAATGAGACAGAGTTATTCGATGGGTATGGACCCTATATAACGTTCATACACTGATGAGACAAAGTTATTCGATTGGTGTAGACCCTATATAACGTTCATACACTAATGAGACAGAGTTGTTCGATGGGTATGAACCCTATATAACGTTCATACACTAATGAGACAGAGTTGTTCGATGGGTGTGGACCCTATATAACGTTCATACACTGATGAGACAAAGTTATTCGATGGGTGTAGACCCTATATAACGTTCATACACTAATGAGACAGAGTTGTTCGATGGGTATGAACCCTATATAACGTTCATACACTAATGAGACAAAGTTATTCGATGGGTATGAACCCTATATAAAGTTCATACACTAATGAGATAGAGTTTTTCGATGGGTATGAACCCTATATAACGTTCATACACTAATGAGACAGAGTTTTTCGATGGGTATGGACCCTATATAACGTTCATACACTAATGAGACGGAGTTTTTCGATGAGTGTGGACCCTTATAACATGCATACAATAATGAGACAGAGTTGTTCGAGGGGTGTAGACCCTATATAACGTTCATACACTAATGAGACAGAGTTTTTCGATGGGTATGAACCCTATATAACGTTCATACACTAATGAGACGGAGTTTTTCGATGAGTGTGGACCCTATATAACATGCATACACTAATGAGACAGAGTTGTTCGATGGGTGTAGACCCTATATAACGTTCATACACTAATGAGACAGAGTTTTTCGATGGGTATGGACCCTATATAACGTTCATACACTAATGAGACGGAGTTTTTCGATGAGTGTGGACCCTATATAACATGCATACCCTAATGAGCCAGAGTTGTTCGATGGGTGTAGACCCTATATAACGTTCATACACTAATGAGATAGAGTTTTTCGATGGGTATGAACCCTATATAACGTTCATACACTAATGAGACAAAGTTATTCGATGGGTATGAACCCTATATAACGTTCATACACTGATGAGACAAAGTTATTTGATGGGTATGAACCCTATATAACGTTCATACACTAACGAGACAGAGTTTTTCGATGGGTATGGACCCTATATAAAGTTCATACACTAATGAGACAAAGTTATTCGATGGGTATGAACCCTATATAACGTTCATACACTGATGAGACAAAGTTATTTGATGGGTATGAACCCTATATAACGTTCATACACTAACGAGACAGAGTTTTTCGATGGGTATGGACCCTATATAAAGTTCATACACTAATGAGACAAAGTTATTCGATGGGTATGGACCCTATATAAAGTTCATACACTAATGAGACAAAGTTATTCGATGGGTATGAACCCTATATAACGTTCATACACTGATGAGACAAAGTTATTTGATGGGTATGAACCCTATATAACGTTCATACACTAACGAGACAGAGTTTTTCGATGGGTATGAACCCTATATAACGTTCATACACTAATGAGACAAAGTTATTCGATGGGTATGAACCCTATATAACGTTCATACACTGATGAGACAAAGTTATTTGATGGGTATGAACCCTACATAACGTTCATACACTAACGAGACAGAGTTTTTCGATGGGTATGAACCCTATATAACGTTCATACACTAATTAGACAGAGTTGTTCGATGGGTTTGGACCCTATATAACGTTCATACACTAATTAGACAGAGTTATTCGATGGGTATGAACCCTATATAACGTTCATACACTAATTAGACAAAGTTATTCGATGGGTTTGGACCCTATATTACGTTCATACACCATTGAGAGAGAGTTTTTTTCGGTGGGTTTGGACCCTATATTACGTTCATACACTAATGAGACAGAGTTTGTCGATAAGTGTGGACCCTATATAACGTGCATACACTAATGAGACAGAGTTTGTCGATGGGTGTGGACCCTATATAACGTGCATACACTAATGAGACAGAGTTGTTCGATGGGTGTGGACCCTATATAACGTTAATACACTAATGAAACAGAGTTTTTCGATGGGTATGAACCCTATATAACGTTCATACACTAATGAGACAAAGTTATTCGATGGGTATGAACCCTATATAACGTTCATACACTGATGAGACAAAGTTATTTGATGGGTATGAACCCTATATAACGTTCATACACTAACGAGACAAAGTTTTTCGATGGGTATGGACCCTATATAAAGTTCATACACTAATGAGACAAAGTTATTCGATGGGTATGAACCCTATATAACGTCCATACACTGATGAGACAAAGTTATTTGATGGGTATTAGACCGTTTGAATGGTTTTACACTAGTAATTTTGGGGCCCTTTATAGCTTGTTGTTCGGTGTGAGCCAAGGCTCCGTGTTGAAGGCCGTACTTTAACCTATAATGGTTTACTTTTTAAATTGTTATTTGTATGGAGAGTTGTCTCATTGGCACTCACAACACATCTTCCTATATCTATGAACCCTATATAACGTTCATACACCATTGAGAGAGAGTTTTTTTCGGTGGGTTTGGACCCTATATAACGTTCATACACTTATGAAACAGAGTTGTTCGATGGGTATGAACCCTATATAACGTGCATGCACTAATAAGACAGAGTTTTTCGATGGGTATGGACCCTATATAACGTTCATACACTAATGAGACAGAGTTATTCGATGGGTATGAACCCTATATAACTTTCATACACTGATGATACAAAGTTATTCGATGGGTATGAACCCTATATAACGTTCATACTCTAACGAGACAGAGTTTTTCGATGGGTATGAACCCTATATAACGTTCATACACTAATGAGACAAAGTTATTCGATGGGTATGAACCCTATATAACGTTCATACACCATTGAGACAGAGTTATTCGATGGGTTTGGACCCTATATTACGTTCATACACAAATGAGACAAAGTTTTTCGATGGGTGTGGACCCTATATAACGTGCATACACTAATGAGACAGAGTTGTTCGATGGGTGTGGACCCTATATAACGTTCATACACTTATGAAACAGAGTTGTTCGATGGGTATGAACCCTATATAACGTGCATGCACTAATAAGACAGAGTTGTTCGATTGGTATGGACCCTATATAACGTTCATACACTAATGAGACAGAGTTATTCGATGGGTATAAAACTTGTACATCGTTCGTACACCAATGAGACAACGTTAATCGATGGGTATATAGCCTACACAATAGTCACACACCAATGAAACAGAATTATTTGATGGATATATACCTTATACAACGTGCATACACAAATTAAACAAACATTTAATGATCATACACCTATGAGACAAAGTTATTCGATGGGTTTAGACCCTATTCAACGTTGATACCCAATTGAGACAAAATTATTTGATGAGTCTAAAATTTATACAACGTTCATATACCAATGATACAAAGTTATTCGATGGGTATAAACCCTATACAACGTGTATACACCAAGTTATTCGATGGGTATTGACCCTGTGCAACGTGCATACACTAATGAGACACAGCCAGGTATTCGATGGGTATATACCCTATGTAACGATCATACGCCAATTAGACAAAGGTATATGCCATTTAACGATGATACACCAATGAGACAGTTATTCGAAGGGTATAAACACAATACAACTTTGATAACCCGTTGAGACAAAGTTATTCGATGGGTATTAACCCTACTTAACGTTCATATACCAATGAGACAGAGTTACTCAATGGGTATATACCTATACAACGTTCATACACCAACGAGCCATTATAATCCTGGTATTTTTAATAACGTTGATACACAATTGAGACAAAGTTATTCGATGAGTCTAAAACTTGTACAAAGTTCATATACCAATGATTATTCAATGGGTATATACCTATACATAGTTCTTACACCAACGAGCCAGACGTAGTTATTTGATGGGTGCAAATCCTTTTAACGTTCATATGCCAATGCAACACTAGTATATATACCCTAAGTAACGTGTATATACAAATGTGACAGTTATTCAATGGGTATATACCCTATACAACGGTCATACACCAAAGGAGAGTTGTCTTATTGTAACGATTGTTCATTGTTGAAGGTCAGATTACCCATAATTTCTTAAATCCATGATCTCTGTTGGAGTTTTCTTATTGTAACGATTGTTTATTGTTGAAGATCAAATTACCCATAATAGCTTAAATCCATGATCACTGTTGGAGAGTTGTCTTATGTAACAATTGTTCATTGTTGAAGGTCAGACTACCCATAATTTCTTAAATCCATGATCTCTGTTAGAGTTTTCTTATTGTAACGATTGTTTATTGTTGAAGGTCAGATTACCAATAATTGCTTAAATCCATGACCACTGTTGGATCAAGGTCATATAACACAAACAATAGTTCCACACATCAGATCTGATAGTTGATAAAACATCTGAGAAACTGAATTACCGGCAAGTATGAAAATTAATCATTGACCAATAAAACCATAAAAAAGAGGTCAATGACAGGTAAACCATAATGTACAGCCTGCAATCGAATAATCATTCCATACATCAAATACTGTTGTCTTCCTGCTTACAGCGTCCAAGAAAAAAAATGTGGTCAAGTTCATATAGCTTTCAGACTGACTTGTAATCATTTGATACACCAACTTAATATAATAGACAGACAAACGGTGTGCAAACCTATAGTCCCCTTTTGACTGCCTAACTAAGAGCCTAATAACTTGCATATAATTCTGGGTTCAAAGTAGTTATAACATTTTTTGGTACAAACTTTATTTCATTCAATGTCATTTCAGTCAACATGAGCCACAAACATTACAATTAATAAATCATTCAGTTAATGTTCTTATTGCATCTATGCTAATAAGCAAAAAAAATTTGTGAGGGCTATTCCATTTAATTGTATGTGGGAGGGTAGGTAGGGACTATCAAAATATCCCTACAACCAAGAACAATTTTTTAGATAATTCTTCATAATGCTAATAGACGCATACTGAATAATGACCCATGACCCAAGTTCAATAATTAAACTTCCCTCCCTGATACATTTTAATGGAATAACCCTCACAAAGAACATACAACCTTAAAAAAAAAAGAAATCATTTTATATGTGTGATATTGTTATGAAGACATACAATTAAAATGTTTTACTAATATATTTCAATTTTTTTTCAACATTTGATGTATTTGTGACATCATCAATGTAGGTGGATTTTGTGAAAACATTATTTTTTTCATAATTTTGGCTAAAGAGCTAGGGCCATTTTCCCTAGAGTTCTTTTCATTGGATAAGATAGGTAAATCATGTTTTAAATAACAGAATAGATGCTAATCATAGTACTTGAAAATAGGTCACATCATCTATTTTCATACCTTGAACAGGTATTCCTACAAAAAACAAGAGGCTCTCAAGAGCCTGAATCGCTCACCTTAATTCTTTTGGTTAAATCTCTCATCAATGATTATTTTGGCTTTTAAATTTATTTAAATGTTTTTTGGATCGTCCTATTTTCTTCAAAAGCCAAAAAAAATAATCATTTTTTCCTATGTTCTATTTTAGCCATAGGAGCTATGTTTCTTGACATACAAGGAAATAAAATATAAAATTTATACTAGATACTCTGAAACTCATTTAGCCTAAGTTTGGCTGAAATTGATACAGCAGTTTCAAAGGAGAAGATTTTTTAAAGTAAGTCAACATGATGAACAAATTGTGAAAAAAGTCTTTAAAGGGCAATAACTCCTTAAGGGGTCAATTGACAATTTTGGTCAATTTGACTTAATTGAAGATCTTACTTTGCTGAACATTATTGCTGTTTACAGTTTATTTCTATCTATAATTATATTCAAGATAATAAACAAAAACAGCAAAATTTCCTTAAAATTATCAATTCAGGGGCAGCAACCCAACAACAGGTTGTCTGATTCATCTGAAAATTTCAGGGCAGATAGATCTTGACCTGATAAACAATATTACCCAACGTCAGATTTGCTCTAAATGCTTTGGTTTTTGAGGAAAACTCAAAATCAGCATTTCTAATTTCCTATGGAAATTAAAATTTGGAAGGGGGAGATAACTCCGCAAAAATTTCTTTTTTGGTCAGTTTTTGGTTGATTTTCTTGAAATTTATGTAAAGTATAAAACTTTGATGGGTTATAAGTTGGTTTTTTGACTAAATCATATAATCTTCTGCTCATGAAATGTACAAAACCAAAGTGTTGTGGGTAGTTTTATTTTTGTGTGCATTTTTCATTGAAGAAATTGCAAATTAGAAGCTTTGTGACCATTTTGAAAAAAATAATGTAAATATTTGATATTATCTATATCTGTATATTATATTTTTTCAGCATCTTACTTGTCTAAAGAAACTTTAAACCACTAAAAGAAGAATACATGCTTAATTATTTTCATTAAATTTGAGATTCTTTTCCTTGACTTGTTGAAAAATTTAATAAATGGTCAACTAATGAATTACGAAATCTAGATTATAGCTTGATAAAAGATATGAAAACACCTTTAGAATTATTTGTTAAGACTGCTTAAAAAAACCCAAGAATCAATACATTCTGATGAATATAAGCGGCAAAGTTATTATTATTATTTTGTGTCAATTTTTATTGATATTTCTGCCATTTTTGCAAGAGTTATATCCCTTTTCAATGCAAATCTCCATAGGAATTTTATATGGTGATTTTTTAAGTCTTCCTCCAGTAAGATTTTATGGGACTTTTTTGTGTGTATATTTGGGGTATAATTCTAAAGATTAAACCTTAAAAATCTTCTGTTGCAATTACTTTCAGGTTAGGGTCAAATTTATGCTAGATTGACTGGACTAAATAAGCCTTTTTTTAGTTATGTGTATATGCACACGCTAATGTAGTTAGATATTTGTTATTTAAGCTTCCTCTAATGAATAAATTTTACAAGATATATTTGTTTATATGGCAGAGATAATAATGACAGCCAAAATTTGGTGGTCATATACAAAAGAAATATTAAGTGCATTTCAAATATTAAATTCTTGCATATCTGTATCTTTCCTCTATCAATTTTCTTCTTAAATGACCTGAAAATAAAATCATTGTTTCATGGCTATTATAACATTTTTAATAAATAAAATGCAAAACAACCTGTTAGTGCTAAAATTGAGTTTTTCAATTTGAATTTTCAATCTATTTTAAGGTCAAGGAACAGTAAATGGGCTATAACACCACTGTCCCAGATCAGGGGAGGGATTTGATTCCGCTAACATGTTTAACCCCTCCACATTCTCTATGTATGTGCCTGTCCCAAGTCAGGAACCTGTAATTCAGTGGTT
Organism: Mytilus edulis; assembly: GCA_019925275.1. Classification (NCBI taxonomy): domain Eukaryota; kingdom Metazoa; phylum Mollusca; class Bivalvia; order Mytilida; family Mytilidae; genus Mytilus; species Mytilus edulis. The sequence goes on along the minus strand of CM034362.1, from coordinate 25,847,391 downwards.
TTCATTTGTTTATGCGTTACATATTTGTTTTTTGTTCATTTTTTGTACATAAGTTAGGCTGTTAGTTTTCTCGTTTGAATTGTTTTACATTGTCATTTTGGGGCCTTTTATAGCTGATTATGTGGTATGTGCTTTGCTCATTGTTGAAGGCCATACACTGACCTGTAGTTGTTAATTTCTGTGTCATTTTGGTCTCTTGTGGAGAGTTGTTTCATTGGCAATCATTATAACCACATCTTCTTTTTTATATGTTGCAGATTTTGATTGTACAAACAAAGGGTGTCTTCCTCGAATGCCAACATTTTATATGTTACCTATTCCTGGAACGCCAACAAAAATATTTCAAAAGATGTTTATATAAGAACAATAGGTGTTTTCATAACTATTTAAATGATTTTATAAGTATTTAAATGTTAAAAATAATTAGAGATGAAGAATGTAGATTTTGGGGTGAAAATTGTCATGAATTTTCAAAAAAATAAAGAAAATAAAAACATTTTTATTACTTCTTATTAAAAAAAAATAATTCTAGGAATGGGAATTTTCATTAACATTATTTCACACTAAAAAGGATATTAAAGATTTATTTAAATCAATATCATTTAAAATATTTTATTATAGTGTGTGATAACATTTTGTGAGGGAATTCGATGTTTGCCATACCACTGTTCATTTCAACGTACTTTATGACGATACCACTTTATCAATATGAATGAATTTTTTTGCAGTGTTTTAAGAAATAATTTTACTTTAAAATCACGTACCATTTGTGATCTATTAAATGTTTTACAAGGACGAATTTTCTGTATAAAGTCAATAATTGTGTGAACTTTTGAAGCTCAAACTTTTTATAGCTTTAAATATGCCAATGAAAGGTCCGAAAACTATACCAATACAGAACGATATATTTTTGAAATTGTAGCAAAACTTTTGGTCGACAAATTTTAATTCGTTATTGCATAAATATCAACTTGAAATATCTGTCATGTTCTCCCTACCCAGTTTACCCATATTACTTAATATAATGTGGACTGGACATTGTTATTGAATCTTATACAATTTGATTGGATTAAGTTCTTTTTGATACCTTCAAACTGTTCATGCTTTTCGTACGAGTATATTGATTAAATCAGACCGTGCGTGAATGTGTACAGTAAATTAAATGACCTGCATACTGGACACTGGACCAGTCCATATTACGTTTTATCAATGAAACTTAAGGTATGACAGGTAACAATTGCCACTGTTTTATATTTTCACATAATTTTCCGAATTCACATTAGATAAAATATTTTTGAAAGTCTTATTGCGGAGAAAAAAGGGGAAGTTTACTGGTTTTTTTTACGTTCTTTTCCATTAAAAACGCCATTTGTCAAAGATAATTGCAGAAAAACATTTTACGCACGGCTACGCCAGGTAAAATTGTTGTTTATTCTAACAAAAAAATACATTTTTCAGTTTCATTCGTATATTATAATAATAATAAATCCCAAATTTATGTAGTCATAAAGTCCTTATATGTACGATCTGCCTATTTTTGGACATCAAAAGACAATACGATCGTTTTAAGGTCAATTTTGTCTACCTCACACAATCTTGTTAGGCACTATAGTTAATATGAACTTTTCACAATTAGTTAAACTTAACATGTATAATAGACTCATAAATGTGAAAATTGCTTGTATAAAATATTCAACAATAATTATCAGAAATTCAATCAAGTAATACATGAGGATATTACAGCACACACAACTATAGAAATATTGGAAAAAAAGTATCCAAGTCCAAAGACTTCGTGATGCAACAAATTTCAAAGTTTATATTTTTTTTAGATTATAAGAGCATATTGGTTTAAGCAGCTACAGCAAAAATGATTTTCAATAACTTTACAAACATGAATCTGATTTAGTTACCTGGAATTTACCTTAAAGTTTCTGTTTAATTAGTATGATTGTTTTGATAAGCATGTACTTTTGTTGTGATAACTACTTGCACCTATTCCTCGAACGCCAACATAATTTTACAGGTAAATTGTCGGTAGATCAAAGGATGTTGGCATTCAAGGAATAAACCAAACAAAGTCGGTGACCTTATATTTATTTTGCAACATCAAAACGGAAATTTATGTATCATCGACATATTATGAGTTTTAAAAAAAAATCTATGGAGAAGAATCAGAGATTTGATGAATTTTAAGCCAGATTTTGGAAGGTTTTTGCCGAATTTAAGGGCTTTCTATACAAATGTTCACTCATTTTGAAAGATTTCAATCAGTAATATTTCAAATGATAAATGAGATAAATGCATTACTTGTTAGGTTTTCACAAGTTCATAGAGCCAGAGTTGTATATATGCAAAATTTGACTGAAATCTGTGACATAGCCCATTTACTGTAACTTGACCTTAATAAAGATCACATCTCCCCTCTGACTATAGAATCCATCTGCAATAGATAGTTAAATTTGCAAAAACTTATCTATGAAGAGTATATAAAAATAATGTTAGCTACAGATAGTAAAATGTAAAAATCAGAATGAAAATGGGGATTTTTTTTAAAGAGACAACAACCCGACCAAAGAGCAGAAAGCAGCCAAAGGCCACCAATGGGTCTTCAATACAACAAGAAAATCCCGCGCCCTGAAGCGTGCTTTTAATAGCTGGTCCCTAAACAAAAATATGTACTAATTCAGTGATGATGGACGTCATACTAAACTCTACATTTGTTTTCGTTTCAATAATGAAATTTCATGTCATATCCAGAATGACCAGGTAGGCATTTCAATGTGTGGTTTATCATTAACATCTACATCATTAGGTCTCTGGTGGAGAATTGTCTCATTGGCAAACTTAACACCACATCTTTTCTTTTTTATACGTTTGTATGTAACATACACATAGAACAAGGATAAAACCTGGATTGGAGTAATATAGACTATATCACAGGATTTTTTTGTGTTTATCAACTTGAAATAGATATTTTTTTACATTAAAACATTAAGAGCTGCTCCAGAAAATACCTTATCCCCCAAGAAAACATTAAGGGCAGTTCCAGAAAATACTATGTTCCCCCAGGGAAGGTAATTAATTATTTTTTTTATGTGGGTGGTTGTATTATGCATTATACTTTCATATATTAAAATAAAAACTTTAATATGTATGAGATAGCATTACATTCTAGATTATATTACAATTTCAAAATATATGTGATAATTAAAATGTTATGCTTTAACAAAATTAAAAACAAAGGTCAAATGTTAAAAATAGTGTTGTCTCGTACCAGTAGTAATCTAAAAAATCTGTAAAATTTCACAAATATTTTTTGATTGCTGTTGTTAATTTAGTATAATACGAAAAAATATTTTGTTTTATTTTGTGAACAAGAATATTGTCAACGTAAGAAAACTTTCTTTTAAAAGGGATAACAGATATTATATGCGATGCAACAAAAACACACCAGACCACAAGATATTTTTTACTTTGATTGATATTTAAATTCATGGTTTCCCTATACCTATGAAAATAACAAAGAAACTAAAAAAATGTGAGGTTGTCAGGTGTAGGGCCTGTCTTGCATAAGTTAGTGATTCACATAAACACATACCTAATTCTGTCCCAAACATAGAGAAACATTTAATAGTTTCAGGTTTCATAAATTTTGACACCAGAAACTAGACCATTTTTTATATTTAAATTTTCTCTACATCTATACAGGTGTCATATGTGAAGCAGGATCTGCCTACCCTTCTAGATCACCTTCAGTTTGTAATAGGGTCCGTCTTTAGTGTAACATGTTTTATACACTATTGGTTGTCTGTTGGTCTTTTAAAATTTTTCTTTGGTACCTTTCGCTTCTCTTCTATTATAGCTTTTGTTATAATAAGGGGCTAGCGGGTCTAAATCATATTTTTTTAAATATAGGATTTTGAACCAACCGTTTTGTTAGAAAAATTACTACAAATAAAGCAGTTTGACAAACACCAATTTTGATCATTGAGAATCTTAATATTCCCTTTACAACACAACGTAATTAAAACGTTTAGCTGACCTTACAGAGTTATCTCCCTGTAGTGTTAGGTACCACCTTAAGGGGAAAATGCAATAAAAAAACAAAAACAAATGGTTAAAATCTATTTTTAAGTTCGATATCTCCTAAATACTTTTGCAATTTCCATAATTTCTCTATCTATAGCATTTTTAAGACAATAAAAAAAAACTTGAATTTGCCCTTCTGTACTATTTACAACCATGCATGGCAATTATGATGGTTGGCATGTCAGGTCCTGGGACTAGATACCCTAATGATGGTTGTGGACAAGCTTGGTTATATTTGGCTCAGTAGTTTCAGATAAGATTTTTGTAAAAGTTAACAGACAATTACGACGGACTTCAAGTGATGAGAAATACTCACTTGACCCTTTGGGTCAGATGAGCTAAAAATGGCACGAATTGATACATCTATCAGCCAACACAAATAGCCAATGAAAACATTTGTATGAATTAAACACGTTACTATAGATATTACCATTTGAAGAAAATCCAAGCAACACTGCCAGTCTTTAATGCATGTTTTGCTTGTCTAAATTACTATAACCATTCACCTAAAAATAACAAAGAAACAATAACATGATAGCAAATTAATTAAAGTTGATAAAGAAAGAGAAAAATAAAAAGTAATAAATGTGTATTTTTTTAATTAATTCAGTCAGTTTCCAATGGGAAAATCTATGCAAGAATGTAAGCCAAAGGGGATATTTTTTGTTACATATTGTTAAATAAATATTTCTTGGTTAAGTGCTCACAAGTTATCTCAAATTAAAATATTTAATATGTGCCTGTCCCAAATCTGGAACCAGGAGCCTGAAATTGAGTGGTTGGTTTCCATTAAAATTGTTTTCAATTTATTTGGTCCTAAATCTAGCCATTATTTTTTCTGATTTGGTCTTTTATACTCATGGTTTAAGGCATTACTTATTGTCCCTTCTATCCAAATCAATTGTGACTAGTTGTCACATTGGTAATCATACCACATCTCCATCTTTTCAAACCTCTTTAGAAGCTCCTGTACATGTATGAAGTCTGCCTCATATGAAAAAAAAGAACAAATATGAGTACAAATGTATATGTTGATCATATGTTGTTTTCCTAACACAGAAATTTAGAAACGATCCAGGTAAAATTATTGATCCTTTAAATAAACTTATTTGAAACGGTTACCAAATCAACACTGTAATTAGGTCTTTAAATTTTGTTTTTATTGGTATAATATTGATTTGTTATTATTTAATTAAAATCAAACTTACATGTAATATTATAGTTATATACATATGCACATTTATGGATCTTACAATCTGTCAATACCTGTATCTTGGCATTGCACAAGGTCATGTTTTTTCTCTGAGTTACTTTATGACACCTGTTTACTAAATCCAGTAGATGGTGCATGTGTATTGATTGACAAATTAGTCTTAAATGCATGATTCTTTTTATAAGTTGTTATTGGCTTTGAACTAGCTGTCAGTAACTGTGAATATTTGTTTTTCATTCATTTTTTTGTACATTAATTAGGCTGGTTTTTTTCTATTTTTATGTTGGGATGTACCAGTACCCATACATGTCAATTTTCTGTTTTTTGTTAGGTGTATTTCTATTTGTATCCTTGAGCTGAGTTAAAAAAAATTCAACTGATTTTCATAGTTTGTTATTATGTTGTATTGTTACACCACTTTTCCAGGTTAGGGGAAGGGTTAGTGCCTTCAAACTAGTTTAACCCTTCACAATCGTATGTGCCTGTCACAAGTCAGGAACCTGTAGTGGATTTTTGTTGCTGTGACTGTGTTACAAATCATTTTTTACATAAATTAAGCCATTATTTTTCTCGTTTGAATTGTTTTACATTTTTTGTTTTGAGGCTTTTTATAGCTGACTATGTGGTGTTGGTTTTGTTCTTTGTTGAAGGCTTACAGTGACATACATGTATAGTGGTCAATTCTGTGTCATTTAAAGCCCAACAATATTTTAAAAATTTTGCTTAATATCTTTATTTCAAATTATTTAAATAATTTCTGTACAGTTGTAAGACATACTAGTGTCCATGTGGACAATTTTTCATAGAATTTTGGTATTTAATAATGTCCATTGCCATGAAATATTGTCCCTCAACTGGACAGAATTTTACTGCAAAAGTTATGAAAAAGTGTACACCTACAGGACAAGTTGTCATAGTAGTCACTATTAAATTGTGTCCTCCAAGGGAAGTAATACAAAGGCCATTAAAAAGTTTTATTACACTTGAATATTAATAAAAATCTGAAGGATTGATTAGAAATTGATTAATATACATATGTAAACAAAAAATTAAGGATGGAAGTAAATAGAGAGAAATTAAAGTTTTAAGAAATACCCAGCTAATGATAAGAACAAAAAGGAAGAAGAGTGTAAAGTATAAAATCAAATGTGAAGAACTATACTATATTTATTATGAGAAGAAGGCAATAGAAAATATAGAATTTTGGTATTAAACACTGTCCATTGCCATGGAATGTTGTCCCCTACGTATACAGCATTTTACAGCAACAGTTATGAAATATGGTCCACCTACAGGACAATTTTTTGTAGTAATTGTTATTTAATTGTGTCCTTCAAGGAAAATAATACTCACAACAGCATCTGTCACTTTTTTATTTCAATTTAAATCATCACACATGTATATATATATTAAAAGTATAAATAGGAAGATAAGGAAGATATGAGTGTCAATGAGACAACTCTCTGTCAAGGTAACACTGTATTAAAGTTAAAATATGTCGAGTAATAACAAGGCAATGGACATCATTTAATATTTTGATCATATCAAAAAAATGTCCTGATGGATATAATGTCCTGAAAAAAAGTGTCCACCTGTACAGAATTATAGTATTAAATAATGTTCATGTTCATAGACACTTTTTCATACCCAAGGACATATTTTCATAGGAAATTGTGTCCAGGACACATCTAAATAAGTAAATATTGTCCATGTATTTACTATGAAATAATGTCCTCTGGACATCATTTCATAGGGGACATTATTAAATCTTACACAGTATGTGGTTTACCCTAAAACATCTTCTCATATGTGAACTGTTGGTGTCCTATTGTTATTCTTTGTCAAATTAATCATACAGTGTCATGAAGGTATCACTGCCGGATGGGATAGTATCTTGCTTTTTACTTCATCAAAAACTTTAAGGGCATCTGTACCTAAGAAATAAACATTCATTTATGTATGTGAATAGTTATCTAACTTTCAATAGTTAAGAGGGATTTTTTTCCCAAACCATTACAATATTATCTTTGAAAAAAGCAGTACTAGTACACAATGTACTACTGGAATTTATTCAAGAAATAAATAAGAAACATTCAGAAACAATCTGTCAACATCTTATTGTGTTTATACATATATCTCAACTTGTTAGATTTGCTCCTGTATGTATTGTAACAATATATTTGATTTTAATGGAAAAAAAATTAATCTCTGAATTATTGAAAATTATTACAAAGTTCTTGATATCACAAACATTAGTCAAAACATTTACAAAATGTTATCATCGTACAAGAACATCATTCGTAATTAAAGATCAACATGTAGACATCTTATACTTTCAGGTATTTCACATCCAATATTTTATGGCAATATTCTATACAAAGCACTGAACTTGAACAAGGAGGATCTGAATTAAGGTCATTTCCTGAAAATTTGGAAGCAAGCTAGAGTCCAGATGTAGGTTTTGTTTCCTGTTTGATTTTTTTTATGACCTGAACACCTTTCTTTAATTTCCTTTTACCTCTTTCATATGTAACATGGGCATAAGGTCTGCCTCTTTTCCTAAACAAAGGCATTTTATCTATAAAAAAAAAGAAGACATAAATTCATCATGCTTTATAGACAGTCCTCAGAAGGGAAAAAAGCTATTGAAAATGACATGTAGCAATATTTTTTTGGCAATTCTGGGTCTTGATAATTTATGCATAGCACACTGTGAATTAATTGGCCCACAGTGACAGTCACATTGAACGTTTATAAAGATAAAACATGCTCCATTGAATTGGAAATGTACAAATTAAAAGCGGATGCTTATAAAACACTAATAAAATGACAGATTCTAATGAATATATAATACATACTTGTAATTAATGAACAAGAGGCTCTCAACTGTAATTTTTTGCTTAAATCTTCATCAATTATTATTTTTGCTTTTCAAATTAAAAATGCATTTTACCCCTTAGTTTCCTTTTAGCCATAGGGCTGTTTTTTATATGCTAGGAAATAGAATACAAAATTTATACTAGATACTCTAAAGCTCATTCAGCCTAAGTTTGGGGGATTTTAATTAAGCAATTTCAAAGGAGAAGATTTTTTAATATTTAAGAGAACAAATTGTAAATAATAAAATTTAGAATGGAATTTAAAAGGCAATTACTCCTTAAGGGTAAATTGAACATTTAGTTCAGAAGACTTATTTGCAGATCTTACTTTGCTTAACATTTTTGCTGTTTACAGTTTAATATCTTTATCTATAATAATATTCAAGATAATAATTGAAAAATGATCAATTCAGGGGCAATAACCTAAAAATCTGTTACCCTGTTGATAATTTCAGGGCAAGTAGACCTTGACCTAATGAATTATACTTTAACTCCTTCTCTGATTTGCTCTAAATGCTTTAGTTTTTGAAATAATTAATTATTTAGCCAAAAACTGCATTCTACCCTATATTCTATTTTTAGCCATGGTGGCCATGTTTTTTTCCGGGAAAACAGAAAATAAAACATAAACTTTATTGGAGATACCCTAATTATAATTCACCTCAAGTTAGGTTGAAATTTGTTCAGTAATTTCAGAGGAATATTAAGATTATTTAAAGTTAGCAAACTTATTCTAAAAGAATTGGTATTAATATTGATTTTGTTATCAGTAAACTAAAAGCAAACTAAATATTATTGTTATATATAATATACATATATGCACATTCATGGATCTACAATCTGTTGATACCTTATCTTAGCATTGCACAAGGTCATGTTTTTCTCTGACTGTTTATGATGTCTTTACACTAAATCCATGTGATGTTGGATGTGTAATGATTGATAATTTAGTCTTAGATGCATGCTTTTTTTTTATTGATTGTTAATGGCTTTGAACTAGCTGTCAGTAACTGTGAGTACTCTCAGATCTGTACTCATGGTCTTTTTGTTGTTGGGATGTATAAGTGCCCAGCCACTTTCACTCTGTTTTTGTTAGATTATAATATTTCTATTTGTATCCATCTGATGAGTTAAGCCTTTTTCAACTGATTTTTATAGTTTGTTTCAATGTTGTACTATTACACCACTGTCCTATGTTAGGGAGGGTTGGGATCTCGCTAACATGTTTAACCCTGTCACATCATGTATGTATGTGCCTGTCCCAAGTCAGGAGCCTGCAATTCAGTGGTTCTTGTTTGTTGCTGTGTTACATATTTGTTTTTCGTTCATTTACTTGTAAATTAATAAGGCCGTTAGTTTTCTCGTTTGAATTGTTTTACATTTGACATTTCTGGGCCTTTTAAAGCTGCATGACTATGCAGTATGGGGTTTGCTCATTGTTGAAGGCTTTATGGTGACCTATAGTTGTTTATTTCAGTGTCATTTGATCTTTTGTGAAGAGTTGTCACATTGGAAATTACACCACATCTTTAATTTTATATGATGAACAAATTGTGCAAAATTGTCTTTAAAGGGCAATAACTCCTTTCGGGCTTAAGTGGTCAATTGACAATTTTGGTCTTTTAACTTTGCTAAACATTTTTGCTGTTTACAGTCTTTATCTATAATAATATAATAATATTCAAGAAAATACCAAAAACAGCTGAATTTTTCCAAAATTTACTATATACATGTAGTGGCAGCAACACAACAATTGGTTGTTCCATTCATCTGAAAATTTTATTTTTAGCCATGGTAGCCATGTTTTTTTTACAAAACACAAAATTAAACACTTAGGATCATTTAGAATAAGTTTGCCTGCAACTTGTTCAGTAGTTTCAGAGAAGAAGATTTTTGAAAGCTAACAAACATAATGAACAAACTGTGTAAAATGGCATTTAGTTTTCTCGTTTGAATTTTTTATATTGTCTTATCGGGGCCTTTTATAGCTGACTATGCGGTATGGGCTTTGCTCATTGTTGAAGGCCGTACAGTGACCTATAGTTGTTAATGTTTGTGTCATTTTGGTCTTTTGTGGATAGTTGTCTCATTGGCAATCATACCACATCTTCTTTTTTATATTTAAAGGCCAATAACTCCTTTTGACTTATTTGTAGATCTTACTTTGCTGAACATTTTTGCTGTGAACAGTTAATCGTTATCTATAATAATATTCAAGAAAATAACCAAAAACTGCAAATGTTCCCTAAAATTACTAATATAGTGGCAGCAACCCAACAATCAGTTGACGGGTTTGTCTGAAAATTTCAGGGCTGATAGATGTACAGCTAATAAACATTTTTACACCATGTCAGATTTGCTCTAAATGCTTTAATTTTCAGATATAATCCCAAAACTACATTTTACCCCTATGTTCTATACATGTATTTACAAAAAATGTAGCTTTGGCACCCATGTTTTTTAGGAAAGGTGAGCTTAAAACTGAGACTCAGAGAGACTATTTAGTAACTGTCTGTTTTATTGTAATATTTTAAACCCATGATTCATAAGTAGCAAAACAAGATTTTGGAGGGCCACCTACATCATGTACATTGTACAGTGATTTCCACTGTGAATAGGCTGGGACAATGTGACCTGATTGCCTGCGGACTATAACAGCTTGCAGACTTCCTCTAGTAATGGAGTTCTGGTATTATATACTCAGTTGTGTAGCCTACATTTTGTAAATTACCCTTATTAACAATACAATCTTAAAAGATATCATGAATATACATATATATGTACCAGTGGTGGATCCAGAGGGAGGGTTCAGGAAGTTGGAACCCCCCCTTTTTTTGAAGATCAATGCATTTGAATTGGGGACGTATATTTGTACAATGCTTAAAATTGGTTAATTAATAATCCTAAACTTCCTTCAACAACATGCATGACAGCTGACAGATCCAATGCCATACAATAAAACATAATCATGTGTCTCTACACCATTTGTAAAGTCAGTAACGAGAATCATTACCAATTTCCGAAGGGTAGCGGGCTCTCTCCTATTAGCCTATTGGTCCACAAAAAATACACAGAACGGAATAAAAAAATTCTTGCACGTTCACGTTGCTCTTTTTACCGATTTCACGAAACTATTTACTCACTATGCAGACTAAACAATCTCGATTATCAAGGTGTTATTTTCGACTGAATTCTAATTTATAGTATAATTTACAACTATATTCACGATTTATCTGTTTCTCCCTGTCAATATACTGCCATTATTGGTCTTCGTGATAATGGCGACAGCTTGCTCATATAAAACCATATAAAAGTTAAAACGGATGCGGTAACGTCTTACAGTTATGCTGGTGAAGTACGGATTATGATACTTATTATTGCTTCTATAAGACATTTGTTAGACCGTATGGTCCCACGGTCTAATTTGTTAGTTATATAAGAAGGCTAAAAAACCTAATACATTTCTTATATTATAAGCTAAAAGGTATAGGATTGGGTGCTTTTTTTCGTCCCTGCTGAAGATGATAAAATTAACAAACAGTTGAGTTTACCTTGATATGGTCCACTCAAGTACACAGTTTAAATAACCAATTATTGTCATGTATCTATTGTTCATCTCTGTCCATGTCAATTAATACTGCTCACTCCAATTATTACCTGTGGGGAAGTTCTCAAACCTGTTTCCCAACTTAGTTTATTTTGGCACCTTCTGGAGGAATGAAAAAAGTGCACAGCAAAATCCTGGTAAGTTTTTATTTTTCTAAAACATAAAACATGTGTGAAATTATTTTATTAAGGGCATGCTATGCCTGAAATTTTTTACAGATGCGCAGGTTTGTCTGTACTCAGAGTAAATTTTGAGGCGAAAATACTTTCGTTCACTGATAACGGCAATAATTTGACGCTATATTTACACTTAGTCTAATGCAATATGAATATGTCTTTCTAACTCTTCGTAATGGTCTACGGAAAATACAATGCTATATAATGTCTTTTTTACCATTTACAACTGACTTATGGACTCAAAATTAAGGATAATTTTCATCGGTTGGTAAATGTTCTATGTAATTTGTTCAGGTTTATATGTACTAGTATCATGAATACGATATTACGTAAAATAGTTTAACTCTAGTTTTTCTTAGTTGTCTCTCTCGGCTTACTTCGAAAAAGATATATGAACAGTTATGTTTTAAAAAAGGACATGTTTCTAGGAATAATTAAAATTATTTATTAATAATATCTTACTTGTATCTTACTGGTGTCGTTATAACTACATAGACGGATCCAGGGGGGTGGGGGCTTGGGGTTGATTATATATGTATAGGGAATCACTGAAGCATGGCTGGAGCGCCCCCTTTATGCTTATTGTTATGCGTTTACTTTTCTACATTGGCTAGAGGTATAGGGGGAGGGTTGAGATCTCACAAACATGTTTAACCCCGCTGCATTTTTGCGCCTGTCCCAAGTCAGGAGCCTCTGGCCTTTGTTAGTCTTGTATTATTTTAATTTTAGTTTCTTGTGTACAATTTGGAAATTAGTACGTGTCAAACAATGACAGCATAGTTTCAAAATTAAAACAGTCATCCTGCAATTTACTTTACAGGCTAAATAATGCTTTACGACCTTGGTTTGCTAATGATTTTTGAGTATATGTAAAATAACCATTATATCTAAATAAAATACCCAGATATACAAATTCACCACACATATCTATTGAATTTCCATTTAAATACCATCTCTCATTTGCTTTAACTTGTCCTTTGTTTCTGAATACAACAATTTTTGTTTTTAAACAATTAATAAATAAATTGTACTTATTAGAATAGACATTTAAACAATTAATCATCTTTTGTAAATCTTCAATATTTTCACTAAACAATACTGTGTCCAGGGCCGTAACTAGGCTCTTTTAATAGCGAGGCAAAAAAAATAGGTTAAATTTTTTGGCGAGGGGTCTGGGGACCGCTCAAGGCCCCCAGAAGCTCTGAAAAAAATAACGCAAAATCGTGCATTCTGAGCGTTTCCCGGACTTTTTCTTACATAGAAACGCAAATGATTTAAGCTACTTTTTCGACAATATTCTAGTCTCAAAGCAAAAACATATATTCGTTGTTATTTAAGACTTTAAGGTTTTTGGGAAAACATTAAAAGACCGATCTGTAGGATAAGGTAGCAATACACAGTTAGGAGTTTAGTTTCGCATTATGGCCCCTGTGGATTTTTCAAATAGGAAAGTTATTGTGTAATAAAATTCATTTTTAGACAGCTGAGTACTAATTTAGCCTTCAAAGGTGGTTCATAAGAGCATCAAGATTGTTTTTAACATGTTTTATGGGCTATTTTCTGTTTGAAAATCCGTATTTTCATAGCTTAACCGGCCATCGGTCCAGAAATTAATGTAATGTTTACAAACACTTTTTTTCTACACGAATTTTTTGACGCAATTTTACAAAAAAATGAGATGAAAGACATACGATTTTCATTGGATCTACTGAATGATATATGTACACAGTTTCAGAAAAGGTATTACTTCAAGCGATTGAAATTCTACTTTTAGCCAAATTTTGGGGAAATATGTGACATCTTTTCCCCCCTTTTTGCAATATTTTATAGAAAATAAGTGCAGATTGTTGCCATGGATACACCCAAAAGAAATTATATTTTGCCATTTTATATCCTGGAAATAAAAACTATGGAAGATTCTGATTACATACATATGCACATATATGACACAAACAGTAAGCTTAGTATTGCAAGAAAGCAATGAAAAGGGGATGGTAAAATTTATGAGAGCAAATTTTAATATTTTTTCCTAACTGTTTATTGCTACCTAAGGCAAACATCGTAATTCTCATAATCATTAATACCGGATCGGTCTGTCTTTTCTTGTCTTGTATTGTGCTGACTTGTGATTTTTTTTATGACTAGACTTAAATATAGTGACAGTGCCAGGCGCGGATTCAGGTGGAGGGTTGGTTCGGGGTTGGACCCTCCCTTTTTTTGATGATCAATGCATTTGAATGGGGACATGTAGTTGGACCCCCCCCCCCCTTTTTTTCGGGTTTAGGAACCCCCCTTTTTTAAATGACTGGATCCGCCCCTGAGTGCAGTGTTATACTTTAAGTACTAGTTCTGCTTAAGTCGACACTAGGGACCATATTGACCTGGTTTTACGGTATTTATGTTTCTTTCATTATTGAAGACCCTCCAGCAACTATCAAGATGAAGGACAGGCATAAAAACTTTGACAATTCATCATTTGTATTTTTTTCTATACATTGACATTGTGTTCGATAAGCTCCCGTGCACGTGTACTTCATATTCCTTTTTTTCTGTTAAGGGGTCTGAACACGACGTAATGCAAATTTAACCCTTGAATGTAAAAGGTCATATGGCAATACATGATTTAAGTTTTTTTTCAACAAATGATTTGATACGGGAAATTGGTAGTCTACTTTAATATAAACCATGTCAGCTATTTAGATGTATCCACCGGCGCTTGGGTATATGATACAGATTTTTTTTTTTTTTTGTTGTTGATTAAGATATGCAATTTTTTATATTTATAATATATATCTATCACTTCTGTGCATATCTCACCTAGTTTCTAGTGATTTTAACGACTCAGAGAAAATACCAAGTTTTACAATCCATACTAAGAAAATTGGGTATATTCTCTGAGTCGTTTAAATCCCACGAAACAAAGTGAGACATGCACAGAAGTGATAGATATGTATCATAAATATGGAAAATTAAATATCTTAATCAACAAAAATAACCGGTTCAAAAAAAATTATCTGTATCATATACCAAGTGCCTGTGGTTTTATATACAAAAAAGGCAGTTTTGTATTCTTTGATATTAAGTTCAATTCTCCTTGCAGAAACAACCATTTCTTTCTGTGTCCAGTGTGAGTAGTATCGTATGTTCTTTAAATAATTTCTCGCATAATGCCTGGACATCGCGGTGGACATGCAGCAGTACACAGTGTTCTTGAACATGTTTACAAATGAAAATCAACACTCAGACTAGTCATTAAGTAGGACAGTAAATGAAAAAAAGACAAACCCGGGACACAGAAGTACAAACAATAGTCCATCAACTCTGGAAACCAAAAGTAAAATGTAACATGGATTAAGAAAAACATGCAGGGGCGACATCAGAGAGTGGCGAGAACTTGGTTCTTGCAAGACACTTTCCGCGAAAACAATTTGATATTAAGACAATCTTTTGCTTTAGTTTCTTTTTCTTTTTTTTTTTAAATTTAAAACATGAGTCATTTGCCTCATTTGCCTCAATGTAGTTACGGCCCTGGTGTCATCTGCATACATAAGTAAATACAAGTTCAACATTTTTAACTCATAAGGTTGACATCCTTGACTAATAAGCTCTATTTCCATGTCATTTACGTACAATGAATATAAAAATGGGGATAAAGATTCCCCTGCATTAAACCAACATAACTATTAAAGAAATTTGAGAAGCTACCATCAAATTTTACACAACATTTAAGTTTTGAATACATAGATTTTAATACATTTAATAGTTTACCAGTAACACCTAATCTAATAAGTCGTAACCATAACTTCATATGTGTGACACTGTCAAACGCCGTTTTATAGTCAACAAAACAACAATAAAATCTTTTACCAGATCTCAGAGATTTTGAAATTAAAGAATTGAGAGCGAAGATGGCGTCAGTAGTACCATAACCGGGTCGGAAGCCAAACTGGGCATCTGTTAGTACATCATGGTTTCTACTCCATTTAGTAAGTCGAGCGTTGATGAGAGTTGTAAACAGGTTTCCAATATGGGACACAAGAGATAATCCACGAAAGTTTCCAGGCTGATTAAAGTCACCTTTTTTGAATACAGGGATAATAATACTTTTTACCCACAATTCAGGAAAGTCACCATTTGTAAGAATACAGTTAAATATTTTACACAACACAAGAAGTAACCACATGAAATTAGTCCCAAATTACAGCTAAAAATTATCAAAACAGTTCTGCATGATTCCTAAAACATTCGTTGATAATAAGTGTATAAATCAATAATTTCCAAAAGTTAAATGACGGCTCCCACTTCGTACTACGGTTGGTACGGTAGCAAATCGGGAAACCTCTATTAGGCCATAAAAGGCCCCGAAATGACAAATATAAAACAATATGTATGATTCTCGAGCTTGATCCATATTTTCCTTAATTATAGCTATAGTATTTGGAGTAAACATCAATACATCAATACGCTCTCGTTTGATTGAAACTGTTAACCATTCTGAAACACCAGAGTTCAAACCATATAGCTTCGTCTCGAATCGTCTTGCTCAACTTTAAGTTTTCTATTTTTACGTGTATGTAGTGGTGTGTGGACTTTCGTCCTTTTTCTTTTGACCATGGGGTATTGCCGTGTTTTATATGTTCTATTGGTCTTTTTCTTCTTTAAGTCTGTAAACAGCGTTAGATGAACCTTCATGATGTCCATTTGTTATGATGAACCTTAACTTAATCGTTTAAGCAGTTTTGAAAGATAAATACTTTTCTTATTTTTACGAAAAATCATTAATAAGTAATCAATATATTAGTGTTGAAAATTAAACGAATACAGTTGAAATGCCGGCGCTTTAGGCAGCAACCATTTGATTTTCTGGGGGGGGGGCTATGGGTTTTTTTTCTGGACAATTTTTTTTTTTTTTAAACAATCTATTTTTTTCGCGACAGGTCGAAAACTATTTTTTTCTTTCAATTTTAGCATTACATATAGTGGCAGCTAAGGGTGAAACAAACAATTTTTTTTTCTCAGAATCAAAAACAAATTATTTTTTTCTCCAAAAACTGGAAACGTGTCGAAGGTTAACAGATCATAATGACCGAGTTCACTTGAAACTCTACAATCGACCTAGTCTCGATAACCCAGACGCATATTTATATAGCGTCTGGGGTGATTAACCGGACTGGTCAGATATTTATAGGGGGCGTAACAAATAGTTAAATATAGAACATATCTATAAATAGCACTTCCGGTATCACCATTCTATTTAAAAACAATGATTACAAACAGTAAACAGTGTAACGTTACATGTATAAAAGTTATGTGATTATCAAAACTGACATTTTGTAGTTGACCCTATTTTTTCCCAACTTGCAGATGGGCAAACTTAAAAGAACGATTGAAAACTGTAATTTATAGCGGTGGTCTTTTTTCCTGAATTTTGTGACACATGTAAAAAAAATAAAAAAAAATAAAAAAAAAAATAAGAATTAAGACAGAATTTTTTTTCGTGGGAAAAATTTGGTTGATTATATAAAGAAACAATGTAGAATGACTGTAGAGTGCCCTCATTATAACAAGGTCTGGATCAGCCACTGTTTGTGTATAGGGGGAATCACGCTCCGCTATGCGCTTAGAGAGCCCAGGGATCCGTATAGGTGGACCGTTGTACATAAAGCCATACAATATATCCTAATTTTCTGGCGAGTTATAGTTTCTCCGACATGTATCCCGAACGGCCTATAATCTAGGACCTCATCTTTATATTTATTGTCATTTTTTCAGTCCTGAACATTTGATACCAATATTTACCACAAGACGGTAACCATGCAAGCAACCCAAAATCAATCTTTTTTGTATATTATAATACACCACGTTTAATATTCTCTTATCTTCATACTATAAAATGTCATTTTTCTATATTTTTGTATTATAGCATACACTAGATGTTCTATGAAATATTTTCCACTTGACGTTATAAGCAACCAACAATCGGTATATTAATCTATATTGTATCCACATTAGTCCGTATTCTTTATTTTCCCCCTTTTTTCTTAGTTTTGTCTCGTTATTCTTATTTCTGTAAATCCTTGTTATAATTCATGCTTTTCTTTTTATATAATCTTTCAGATATCTGACGCACTTACCTAACTCGAAAAGCACACATCAAGTTACGTTTATGGAAAGAAAAAAACAACTCATACAAATACTAAGATTTCAATGTAAAAAATCCTCCATAACAACTTATTACTGGTAGATCAGTGAGATCATACAATGAGCCAACTTTTTATTTACAAGTTAACTGATCTTAAAATTGCAAACGACAGAATAGTCTGAATGTTTCGCAATAATCTATATCGGCTTATCCTTTTGGGAAGAAAACATTTAGGGACCAATCTTCACACAATACCACTTTGTCAGTCTCCGTGTCCATGAAGAAATACATAAGTTAACCAGTCATTCATGAAACCCAATTTAATACTTTTAGAATACATGTTTGAATCAATCACATGGAAAAGATGGAATGGGATTTGTCCCATACTGCATAACTTGTAAAAAAAAACCCACCTGAAAAGTGTATTCTCCTACTACAAACTATTATGCTGAGTTCACACGTAATACGAATTTGATTCCAATATCCATCATGTATTAAAGGGCAGCTTCACAAAAATTCTCCTGTACATGTGAACCTGTATATAAAATAAGTAGATTGGTATGATTGCTGATGAGGCAACAACCTAGCAAAGTTCAAATGACATGGATGTTCGCAAATATAATCCCTGCTGGGCCTTCAATATTAAGAAAACTCCATACCATATAAATAACTGAGAAGGGCCAGACATGTAAATGAGATACAATTCAAACGTGAAAACTGTAAAATTTCTTATATGATTTTTGATTTGTTTAATTTCTCCGAAATATCTGACAACAATGTGATTCTTGATTTTTGTTTTATTTACTTAATGAATGTCTGTGTGCCTTTTTTCGCTTTATGGTTGCTGTCAGAATAATGTTTATACTGTGATTATAATGATTGCTGGCAGCTTCAGTAATTCAAAACAAATCTTTGAATCTTTTTTTCATATAAAATTGGAACTGTTTATGATACAATGAAAATTCAAGTATTATACAATCATTTTTTTTTAATTCTTCACATTTCACACATAATATCTGTGTCCAGAAATCTTCATTGGTTTGTCTACAAAAGAAAGTAAATGTTAAAATCATATTAATTTTTGGTCACCAGTATAGCATATATGAAAAACAATATGTTTGGAAAAACATCATTATATAAATATACATTTTAAAATGTCTTGGTGCAAGCTGAATCCTGCTACGGCATGCAAGATTATCTCGCTGTGTTGTTGATGACACAACCCATTGGTGGCATTGGGTTGTTTCCAGTTCTTTTGTCGGGTTGATGTCTCTTTGACACATCCCCTGTCTGTATTCACTATCAAAATCATGCATGAACTTTTATTATTGTTGAAGGCCATACCGTTGCCTATAAGTGCTCACATCCACCTTGTTTGAATTTGGGGTGGATAACTGTTTCATTGGTGTTCATACCACATCTTCTTATTTGTATAATGTTGACCTTTTGGTACTTTTATTCTCAACTTTTGTTTAAGTCAACAGTATGTCCTCTTAATTATGTTGATCTCTACTTTTGGTAAGAGATCAGTCACCGGTTGTTGCCTCATTGAGACCTCCTTTCATTGATGCTGGGTCTATTGTTTTGCATAAAATCAAATTTTCAGTGTTTTCCTCATGCCATGGTTTTATTTTAAGGTTTAGAAATCCATTTGGTTTATATTTCACCGACAACATTGCATGTATTCTTTTATGATTTTTTTTAGTGTGGAAAAAATGCCTTTTAAAAGTGCAAAAAAGTATTGTCCAGTTGACCAGTCCAGACTTTGTTTACTAACAGTATATTTAAATTACTTTTTATAACAACGTGTCCCACTTCTTAGCCCCCTTCTTAAATGTTTGTATAAGCTAAATGCATTTGTTTAAAAAAAATCGAGCACAAATCATTTACACCGTTTGGTGTATGTTCAAATTGGCATCTTCTAGATATACTTTGTTTGGTTTTCTTCTGCTAATGGTTTTGGATTGCGTTCCGTCTTTTAAATGTGTACAACATTGCGCATCATTCCTCCCCCCTTTTTTTTTTTACACATATCAAAATGCGAACTCCATCATACAATGCAGACAGATACCACAAACTTATCCTGGACGAAGTTCATATTTCATAGCACTTTCAATAAAGTATTTATAAAGTTAAAGATAATACAAATAAACCACAAAATGTATTCATAGCGTACACACGACTGTTCGAGTGGTCCCAGTCAATACAAAAATTGCCATTTATTATTATATTATTAACTTGCTTGCGTAGCACGGACATACATGAAAGAATATAACTACTCGGTGTTTCAGGTTGTATTAAAATTTATGTAACAGTTTGTGTAGTTGTATCATGATTATATCTTACCAAAGTTTGATGTGCTGTTATTTTCCTTTGCGGTGATGGAAGCCATGCTGTCTGGTGTTTTCCACGACTTGTATGTCGTCACAGAAAAATATAAATAGCTTCTTCTTCTTCTTCCAGGTAAGGAACCGGATTCATTGCTGAATGTTAATGGTTCCGCGCGAAAACTTTACGCAGTGTCGGGCAACACAGAAAGATTTCTCTTGGCTATTTACAAATTACATTTAAAACGTTCGCAAAAAAATATACAATTAAAATTATTTACAACTGGTTTTCCTACTTCCTTTCAGAGCATGCCTTCAGGGCAGCTCTGAATCCCTCAACGGTGTTGGTCGCTGTAACTGTTGTTGGTAGGTTGTTCCAGTCCCTGATTGTCCTCGGGAAGAAAGATTGGCCATAGGTGTCTGTACTTGTTCTTTCTTGGAAGAAGCGGTTTTTACCTCTGGTCCGGTTATCATTCGGGGTCAAATATTGGTGACGGTCTATATCTATAAGTTCATGCTGGATCTTGAATAGCATGCACAATCTATTTGTTTTCCTCCGTTCTTCGAGGCTTTCCCACTTTAGATTTTTAACCATATTTGTGACACAGCCAGGTGTTCGGTCTGTGTAGTTGTTATTCACAAATCGTGCTGCTTTTTTCTGCACCTGTTCAATTGCCTTGATTTTATTTTGGGCGGTTGGGTCCCATACTGTGCTTGCATATTCCACTGCAGGTCTTACCATGGACACATATGCAGCTGCTTTTACAGGTTTTGTACAGCCTTTGAGGTTTCTACGTATAAACCCCAACGTTCTGTTTCCTTTGCCTACTGTATTGTCTATGTGTTTATCCCATGTTAGGTTGTTGCTGATGGTTACTCCAAGATATTTACTTGCTTCCTCTGTGTCTAGAGTATGACCGTGAAGATGGTACGATGTTTGTATCACTGGTCTATTTTTGGGGGATATTCTAATGACAAGGCATTTTTTGGCATTAAAACTCATCTGCCATTTGTTTTCCCAGTCTTCCAATGCTGTTAAGTCCTTTTGTAGAAGTTCACTGTCAGCTTGGTTGGTGATGGTACGAAAGAGAAGGCTGTCATCCGCGAACAATTTGGTCTCTGATGTAGATGCTGTTTCTGGCATGTCATTAATGTAGGCCAGGAACAGTAATGGACCAAGGACTGTGCCTTGGGGTACACCAGAGAGTACTGGTACTAGTGAAGAGACGGCACCCTCTAATATCACGCTCTGTTTTCTGTTATGTAGGAAGGAGCGAATCCATTTATTGGTTTTGGGGTTGACGCCGTAGTATTCCAACTTGTGTAGGAGGCGGTGATGTGGTACCTTGTCAAATGCTTTTGCAAAGTCAAGCAGGATGATGTCTACTTGGCCGCTACTTTTTAATTTCGATGCAATGTCGTTGATGGTTACGATTAGTTGGGATTCGCATGATCGTCTTTTGCGGAATCCGTGTTGTGCATCAGTTAGTATTTTATTTTTGTCAAAGTGGTCCATGATGTTGCTATGTACAATATGTTCTAAGACCTTACATGTGATGGAAGTTAGAGATACTGGTCTGTAGTTAGATGCTAGGTGCCTTTCGTCTTTTTTAAAAAGTGGAACTACATTGGCATCTCTCCAATCTTGCGGGACTTCACCAGTGTTCAATGATGTTTGATATAGGTCTGTGAGTATAGGAGCAAGTTGTTCTGCTGCTGCTTTCAGTATAAAAAGCTTTAAACAACAATCGGTACACTCGGGCTTTTCAATAGTATTATCGTAATATAATTTCTTCCGAAGTCAATAACCAACTTCTTGGTTATTCGTCTTGGACATAATCTTTAAATGCAAGCTAAAAAATCCGATACTATTCCGAATGTCATAAATTACCATTTTTATATCACTTGTCATCCAGACGCTCTACTTTAAAAAATAAAGCGGCTGGATGATCGAGACTACAATCGACCTTCATCGATTATCACGTGAACGCATTTGAGTTGATATTCGGAACAACTCTGTTACCTTGTTACCTAATCTGTAAGTTCCGCCTCTGTCAGGCGCACCACCATAATCTGTAATCGTAGTTCTGCCAATCAAGGCACACCTCCATTTCATCATGAATTCTATGTTAACCAGGTATATACAAATAGTGACCATAAATGGGAAGTTAATATATACTTTAATGGGAAGTTAATATATATTTTAATGGGAATTTAAATTTACTTTAAATCATGGGAAATTTAATATATAAACTTTAAGGCAAATATGTACACGACTCTACGTAACTCTAGGGTAAGGCCCTGACCAAGCATAAAAAAAATAAAATATTCTCATTGGTTCTCGAGTTTAACCCTGGCTCGCCGCGGTGAGGGTTGGAACCAGAGTACGAGGGGTTAACTCGAGTGGTTCAAGTAAAATCTTATTGTTGAAACTCGAGTAAGTAAAGTTAACTCGAGAGTTTCAAATGAACTCGGCCAATTAATCCAAGGATTTGTCTTACGGGACGACCATTTGATATTTTTTTTTTGGGGGGGGCAGCCTGCGGGCAGGAGGATTTTGAAAATAGATAACTCAGCCATGATAATCACAAACATGGTGATACGGTAATGAATGGTTTGTTCTGTGGTAGTTTGGAAATAAATTACCTGACTGGCAATGTATTGAAAATAAATAACTCAGCAGGTCTAATCGAAAGTATGAGATGGCACCAGATTCTTCGTAAATTCATCTTTTCCCCAAAAAAAATCGCGAAACACTTCCCAAATTTTTTAATAATAAAAGTATAAATATTATTTAAATATACTTGATATGTCTGAAAATTGGTTTTATTTAACTTTTAAGAGATATCTTGTCTCAGGAAACCTTACCTCACTTTTATTTTAACATATTTTAAATGCTTCATGTAGGAAATTTCAAACTTAACGCTTGTCTCCATATCAAATTGTGTTCACAGCGAGTGCCTTGCAAGAAGCAAATTCTGTTTTCCCTCAGACGTAGCCCTGATTTTTTCGGGATCAATATTTCTTATTTATTTGTCTTTTGTTCATTGATTGCCCTTCTGTATTCTGTTAGTGTTGCATTCTTTTTGTAATCTAGTAATTTTGTTATGAACTTGATCATGAGATTAAAAAAAACGGCAGCCACAGACTTAACTATATGAATTCCATTTTTACTTATATTTTTTACTATAATGCACATTGGTCTTATGATGTTGTCCCTAGAAACTTACGGTAAGTCTTACACTTAATTTATACATTTTGCTTTGAGACCAAAATATTGTCAAAAAATTATTAAAACAAAACTTCATTTTCAGATTATGAAAGGGTCTTCGGAACACTCAGAAAGCATGATTTTGCATCATTTGTTCTATAGCTTCTTGGGCCTTCAGTGGCTCCAAAACCCTTTAAAAAAAATTTGCCTCGCTCCGCTCAGCGAAATATGTTTGCCAATACTTTCAAAAGAGGCGTTACAACCAAACTTTAATACTATGTATGTATGCAATACATGTATATGCAGTTGGGAATATAAAAGATTCATTTCTGCAGAGGATGATGATTAATTCTGATTAAAATGGTACATATTAATGACTTGACTATACAAGTATTATTTATAATAAACAAATCATTTAAAAGTTGTATGTTTTCGAATATCATAAATATAGTTGTGAAAATGAATAATCAGTCCCTTGCTTTAATGAAAATGAAAAATCTTGCTTCAATAGTGCAGAAAATGAATAATCTGTCCTCCTAGTTTACAAAAATAAATAACCGATCAAAAACAAATCCTCCTGCCCCCCCCCCCCCCCAGAATATCAAATGGTTGTCCCCTTACTAACAAATCCTTGATTTATCCTAATAAAAACAATGTTGGCAAAAAATGTAAACGATGAAGTGAGCAATGTTACTTTGATTACTAAATATGTTATCAAAACGGTAATAAACTACGCACTTATAGACAATTTAAACAGGAACGAAATACTGAACTGTATGTTGCGTTTATTGTTAATACCACAGGCACTAGACGTTCTGTCAATAGTATAAAAATATTGGCAATTGGAAGAAAATAGTGTCCATATATATAATATATATACATGGACACTAATTTCTTCTGACAGAACGTCTAGTGCCTGTGTTAATACCTAGACTACATTAAAGCGTTATGGCTCTGTTCTGCGCCGGATCGGTTCCGCTAGCCATCGAAACCAGGCCACCAATTCCAGTTCATAACAGACTTTGTGTGCTTTGTACGAACAATTGTGTTGAAACTGAAAAACACTTCCTTTTAAATTGTTCACTTTATGATGACTTGAGATGGCTTTTATATTCTGAATGTTCAAGTTATATTGAAAATTTTGCTTTTTTATGCCCCACCTACGATAGTAGAGGAGCATTATGTTTTCTGGTCTGTGCCTCCGTCCGTGCGTCCGTTCGCTTCAGGTTAAAGTTTTTGGTCAAGGTAGATTTTGATGAAGTTAAAGTCCAATCAACTTGAACTTAGTACACATTATCCCCATGATATGATCTTTCTAATTTTAATGCCAAATTATAGTTTTTACCCCAATTTCATGGTCCACTGAACATAGAAAATGATAGTGCGAAGTTCAGGTTAAAGTTTTTGGTCAAGGTAGTTTTTGATGAAGTTAAAGTTGCATCAACTTGAAACTTAGTACACATGTTCCCTATGATATGATCTTTCTAATTTTAATTCCAAAGGAGTAGGTTCAGTAAGACCCCTTTTTGGCCCCAAAATATAACAGTTTTACAAAATTGTTAAAATGTAAACTTTTAGTTATTTATTGGACAGTAGAATGCTTCTGCTACATAAATATGGGCTGTGTTTGACAATACAATGCATATATATCCGGTACTAGCACCATTAAGTCATGCTAAATTACTGAAATCTTCACAATTCTAGCATTTTAGTTAAATTTTAGACGGTTTTCGTGTGAAACGAAAGTGGCCCCATTCGTGTTCATCCTTAATATTGAAATGTAAGTTGTATTTGATGATAATACATAACATATATAAAGGTTGAGGATGAACACGGATGCGGCCACTTCCATTTTTTCCAAAGACCATCTGAAAAGTGACATTTTTCGGCATATTTGGTAGATTTTTCATATTTGAGCTTGAATCGGATCGTTTTTAATGACTAAATCAGTTAAAATCTTTCCCATAAACTAATTAATTCAAATAAAATAGACACTCAAGTATTTAAAAAATGGACAAAATCTTTCGTCAGATGAACCTGAAATTTGAGGCCAAAATCGGTCCTTACCGGACCTGCTCCTTTAAGTTTTGAACCCAATTTCACGGTCCACTGAACATAGAAAATGATAGTGCGAGTGGGGCATCCGTGTACTATGGACACATTCTTGTTTAGACGATGATCAGAAATTAGTTGAAATGATGAATTGTCATGAAATTCAAGCATTTTAAAGCAAGAGTATTTTTTGTGAGACGAAAGTAATTTTTAGTTTGAGATACTAATTTCTACAGTCTTAGTAACCTTTTTTAAAACTTTACTATTTTAAAGTCATGTGATATTTAAATGAAATGAATAATAATTTTTATCTATATAATTTAATTTATTAAATGAATTTTTAATTGAATTTGTAATTATTTAAACGATAAATCTTTTTGAAATTGTACAAAAAAAACAAATTTTAGGAAATGTTATATTTACATATATTTAAATGTAAAATGTTTTGTAGATATGTGTCTCATAAGCCAATCTTATGTCTGGGTACTGATTGTTTTAATGTATATTTTTATTATATCATTGTACATAATGTTCAATCAGTATGTGACACAATAATAAAATAAAATGTATTTTTCAGTTCATAATTAATCGGGATTATCCCTACAACAAAAGTTACCCGGGTTTCATAAAAATATAGCCACAATATTTTTAACTTTTCTTAATTTCGTGTTAACACCTAAATTTCAATATGGCAGCAATAGCTGTGAAAGGGCTTACTTTTATAGTTCTGATTGTGGAAAAAAAAAACCTGATTTTAAGACAAATATTGCACATATAAATAGGAGTAAGCAATTTTATAGGAACAGTATAATTTATTTGAGCCCTGGATGTGGTTTCCATTTGTAATGAGAAGGAGATTAATAGAGCAGTTTATTACATGAAAACCATCTGTATTTGAGCTGTGTCACATGTAATAGACTTTAATTGATTTTGAAACTTTAACATAGGAAATAAAAGATGAATTTTGGTCTGTTTTGAAGGGGTCTGGTATCGTCTAAATTTTCAAACAGTTACGCTTATTGCTTAGAACATTTCAACCAGAAATAGGTTTGTAACAAATGCACCTGAGATCACCCCCAGTTTTTGGTGGGGCCTTTAGTTTTAATATTCTCTGGTATCTTTTGCCCCTATTTTCTATCTGAGGCAGTTCATTTAATAAAGCACACTATTGATCAAGTATCTCTGTGAGGGTTAATAACAGAGTAGAATATTTCCTTTATATTAACCAATAAAAATGTGGCATTTTCACATAAAGTATAATAAACATAATTAACTAATGGCAATTCCATTATAATGGATGTGCAAGAATAGAAATTGAAGTTCATTTTTTGAAATGGGATATTGATCGTTTATGATTGTTTGTTAATTTGATTTATGAAGAATTATTCAAAAAAGTATGAAGGTTATGAGAATTAATGGAAGTCCCTTCCTACCCACCCACATCCATTTAAATGGAATAGTCCTACCCAGGAATAGTCCTAAACAATAATCTGAAACAAATATAAAAATAAATATCTATACATGTATTAAACTTAACATAATTATTCTCTAAACTTTATAAATAATAAAACTGTAACAAAAGATAACATAGTAAAACCTAAATATCCGAAAACAGAAAAACCAAAATATTGTAGCAAATATCCTCCGACTGTAGGTGATAAACTTCTGATAAATGAGTTCACAGCCATGTTCAGTCCCAACATTACACCTAAAGAAAATAGAAATCACAAATTAAAACACATTGTCATTCTGTTTCTTGTAGACTAAAGAAAGGTTGTTTCCACCAGGGACATCAATTTGTTTTAGTCATATGAAACTACAATTTCCAAACAAGAGTGCACATGCTGAAATGTCTTGCCTTCTTTACTAATCATTGATATTATGTATATAGTCCTTAATATAAAGCTTTACTACAACTCTCACAAAAACTTAACATGATCAAAGAAAATGATGTCAAGGTCATATGAACCAAACAAGAAATACATGTACACCTTACAATCATTCAATACACTAAATATAGCTGACATATTGCTTATTTATATTAAGTTTCAAAGAAGCAGACTTAAGTTTTCTTGTTTGAATTGTTTAACATTCTTCATTTTTGGGCCTTCTTTATCTGACTATGTGGTATGGGCTTTGCGCAATGTTGAAGGCCTTTAATACAGTGACCTATAGTTTGTAATTTATTTGTCATTTGGTCTCTTGTGAACAGGTGTCTCATTAAACCACTTCTTCCTTTTTATATTATATATATAATTAGGAAAACTTATTCCATAGATATGACATGGTTTTTGCTAAATCCATCAGTCATGGTACACTGACTTTGAAATTATTGCATAGTTGATACTACATTAAAGTTTGTGATTAGACCTTTATTTCTTTACTTAAGCGTCAAGATCTTATTTACAGGTTTATTC
The DNA here is from genome assembly GCA_019925275.1 of Mytilus edulis. Classification (NCBI taxonomy): domain Eukaryota; kingdom Metazoa; phylum Mollusca; class Bivalvia; order Mytilida; family Mytilidae; genus Mytilus; species Mytilus edulis. The sequence continues at coordinate 25,819,275 of CM034362.1, read as the reverse complement.
ATCAATCAAATTCCTCAAATTCTGAAAGACTTGAATAAGAGTACTAGTTCTGCTATTTGAGGTGATACCAAACACATTGACTATAATTAATTGGTTCGTTTAATTTTCATAAATTTTGACAAAATATTGACATGACCCCTTGACAAAAATTTAAAAATTCAAAATAATTAAACTAAAGTACAGACATCATCTGGCATAGGAAAAATTTCATTAGATATGAAGCATATTGACAAACACTAATTCTGATCATAAAGAAGTTTAAATTTCCTTTACAATCGAGCCTAATTAAAACATTTAGCTGGTTTTTACAGAGTTATCTCCCTGTATAGCTATTTACTATATTTAGGTGCCAAGTCATGAATCTGATCATATCTCCTCATTTGGGATAGTAATGGTTCCTTTGCATTCAATTCCATGTTGTGTAATATGTAATCACTTTATGATAAAATAATTTGAAGACAGTTGGTTTTCTTTAATGCATTGTTTTTAATTTCTCATTTTGTGGCTTTATATAACTAGTTATGGTATATGGGTTTTGTTCATTGTTAAAGGCTGTACTTTGACCTATAGTTTGCTAACTTTCTAAATTATTTGGTCTCTTGTCTAGAGTTGTCACATTGGTAATAGTACTACATCTTCAAATTTTTATATCATATATCTGGTTTGAAATGATATGATGTTTGGATATTCAGAATATCTTACATGTTTTGTTAAATGGTTAAATATATGAAATAAATAATCAATTGGTAAAAATGATGGTCACTGCTAACATGGCCATGGTTTAAACTACCTGTATCTAATGCTGAGACTGTTCTAGTTAAAGCACTGGATATGACAATGTTAGATGAAGCTAAACCAACCACTAATGGTGTCATTACTAAACACATCTGAAAAATGTCTTTAACGAAGGCCTGAAAAACAAAACATGTACTATGAAAATCATTATAACATATGTTTCATAGCAAAACATGTACTTAAAAACATGGAAATTTCAGAAATTATTGCAATAAAATTGAGAATGGAAATGGGGAACGTGTCAAAGAGACAACAACCCGACCAAAGAGCAGACAACAGCCGAAGGTCCCCAATGGGTCTTCAATGTAGCGAGAAACTCCCTTGCTGGCCGCTAATGTATTCATTAATGTCAATAATGCAACTTCATGATTATTTATGTAGTAATTTCAATAATTGTTTTGCTTCTTTTAAAACAACTCACATATGAGAGTAGGAATGCCCTTTACCGTTAGGTATTAAACAGTAATTTTCTGCTTCCATTAACTTCAATTTGGTTAAAATTTTCGTAATTTGTCAAGACTCTTTATCATTATTCGTCATTAAGGTACCTTATAGATTCTTACTCCCTTCCTTATTCTTTAGTTTTGAATGACTTTCAATTGGAAGGTATTTATTAGCTTTGTTTTTTGTCTACTTACTAATGCTAGATAAGACCACACCAGCAGAAAACTGGACCACTTTAAAATGTCATTTTCTGAAAATTTCTTTGTTAAAACTTTTACTCCTAAACCTTGTACTATCTGAAAAGAAATAACAAATATGCATAATAATTATATAATTCATGATGAATGTAAAAAAATTGTAATTCTTGAAAAATTCAGACCTATACACCACAGGATTCGTTTGAATAAAACCCTTAACACATATTAGTAAAATGTAGAAACTCTCATGTGGATCAATAAATTTTCTGCAGTAGTCCCTTAAGTGTTGTTGTTTTAAGTCTTCCTACATTTTATATGATTTATCATAACGACCCTGCATACCTGAGGTATCCACTTCAGGGACTCTACTGTACTACAGATTTACAAGGTGTTTAGTAATTTAATAGTTAATTTGTGTAATATATCTAGAAAAGGCTGATTAATGGTTTAAAAGTTAATTTATAATATAATAAATGAATTAAAGGTTGTTGTATGCCCGCCAAAGAATTAACTGTTTACCACAGACCAAAGGACATTGATGTATCATGTCACCTTTAACAATGAACAAAACCCATAAATATACAGTAAGCTTAAATATTGTATATATTGATTGATGCATATGTGTCTTTATTGCTTCATACACTGACTATTAATATGCTGTGAACAAAATATAGTAATCTTAAGCTATTTTACTACAGGACATATTGAATTCAAAAACATCTTTTTCTTATAGGCAAAGACAAAATATGCTTTGGAGTTTGGATACCACAAAAATGGTCAGTACTCTGATTGAATGTATTATTTTTTAGTTTTTTATTTGAACAGAGGCCACAAATTAAAGTGATATATACTATTTCAGTTGCAGGGGGGGTTACCTGGTCTAAAAATAGCTGAAAACTTACCATTGTCAAAATACCAACATATGACATCATGTAGCCATTTTGTTCAGGTAACAATTTGAATGTTTCCATAGCAACAACTGAAAACATACTTTGGAAAACACCAATAGGAATGCCTGCAAAAAAAATAACGTTTTCAGAAAAAAAACTCTCCAAACAAATAAGAACTGTATACAAGTTGACTGAAAAATATCATGTACATTTTAATTTTGCTTCACAAGGTGGCATCTACCATGCTTATAAATAAAGTTTAAATTTTCCAGCTACAAATTCATGAGGGTAGTAATGGGGGTACCTTCATGATGAATAGCAGTAAAAATTCTTGCCAAATGACGTTAACAGTACTTTTTGGTGCATGACAATAAAAGGTACACTTTCTTTTAGACTATAAAAAAAAGTTGATTGATTCTGATGCATCTGATTAAATATTTTTCAAAAATTACCCTCACGATAATTATTTGAAACCTCTGACAAATCATGATAAGGATATTTTGACTAATCACAGTAAAATTTTAATCAATTTGACACTAACAGTAGCCGAAAATTTATACCATTTGATGCCCGATGATATAGGGCATCACCACTCTAATTCATGTGCCTACCCATTGTCAGGAATCTTGTCAAGTTTTGTTATACCTTTTACTATTTTTATTAGTTTGTGGAATCTGATGTCTAATGATCTTCTCTAAGGTCGGGTTGTTGTCTCATTTCCATTCTCAATTTTATTCTTAAATTTTTTTCACATTCTTTAGTGGACAATTTCGAGCTAGAAATATTGTGATGAATACTCTATGTTGATGTCTGGATTCCTTTGTTTTTATGAATTTTTCTGTGTCCATGAAGTATACCCAATTTTTTTTTCATACTATACTGTTACTTTATTATGTATTATAAATTATCAGATAAGCTAGTTATAATTTTCTCTTAATGTTTAACATTTATAATGATTACCTGTTTTGAAAAAAAAACACTAAATTGTCACATATTTTGAGTATCAACATCACTTATATCTTAATTTTATTACAATAATTTTTGTCCATTTTATTGTTTCTGATACCTCATAAAAACACCATTACCTGCAAGAGCTCTAACTGTAAGTAGAAACAGGGCACCAGGTGCTGTGGCTAATTGTAAGATCTTTTTTATACTCAATAAAGATTGTTCTTTCACTGAAAATAAAAATGCATAACAATGTTATAATTATTAATATAAATGTCAGTTAAAATATTTAATCTTGGCTTGGCTTATATGCATTTTACTAAAAAATATGCTATTTTATTTGTTGAAATTTTTATTTGTATTATTTATCAAAGGTACCAGGATTATAATTAAGTACACCAGACGCGCGTTTCGTCTACATAAGACTCATCAGTGACGCTCATATCAAAATAGTTATAAAGCCAAACAAATACAAAGTTGAAGAGCATTGAGGATCCAAAATTCCAAAAAGTTGTGCCAAATACGGCTAAGGTAATCTATGCCTGGGATGTTAGAGAGTAATTTTTAATGTTGAAACTTCCTCATTTAAGTTGGCCATAGTGTTGACTGTTCTGTTTTGGTACTAATGGTTCTAATGATCTTAAACTTTTAGTCTGGCAAAAACCTGATGAAAGTTAATCAAGATACATGTTTCTCGGGGTGAAAGTATTCTCACTGTGCTGAAGACCCATTGGTGGCCTTGGGCTGTTTCCTGCTCTTTGGTTTGGTTATTGTCTTTTTAAAACAATCCCCATTTCCATTTAATGGACCATTTGTGCATAATAAAAACAAATGTATGCTTTTTGTCGAGTTGTTGTCTCTTTGACATATTCCAAATTTGTATTCTCAATATTACTTTCCTGTTAATCATACCTTCTGATGTGACGACTATTCTCTTTGTCTTCTGTGGAATGAACTGCCATGTTAAACACACACTTAACAGAGAGCCAAGGAATGATGTGTATGCAGCAGACTGTTCACTGTAAAACAGATTATAAGAGTCTGTGAAATGTTTTATTTAAGAATTGAATTTTCTTTTTGTAACTTCATTGGGGTGTAAGAGCCTTGACAGAAGTACATTGTGTATGAAGTGCGGAAGCGCTTCATTCTAAAAATGTGTGCACGGTGAATGCTTTTACAACCCTATGAAGTTACAAAAAGAAGCATTCAATATTTATAATTACATTTTTTAGCTAGGTTCATGAAAACATGAATTTTATCAAGTTTTTATTTAATTTACCTGTGCACTATATTGTGGGACCTCGTGTCATCAAGAATGATAAATGTTATTGTGTAATGAAATTGATAAAGGAGTAACGTGAGATTGCAGTGTAGACAATCAAAATAACGTATTATAATGAAACATACATCTAATGTAATTATTATACAGTAAAACCTGCTTAAGAGACCATCTGTATTAAGCAAAAACCTGTGTTCAAAGACCATCAATTTTAGATCATTTCATATAAATTCAACCTGTATGAAAAGACCTGCCTGTCTTAAGAAACTGCATTTTTGCTTTGCCATAAGTGGTCTCTTAAATAGGTTTGACTGTATATTAAATGAAAATTGGTGTTATCAAGGACAATATTTTACCCTGTATTGTAGAAAGAAAAGTAAGGAGTTTGAAAACATCTGACAAAAATTCCCAAACCTGACCTAAGTGCATCCTTAATAAAACATTAACACAACTTAAAAAATTGTTGCCGCTAGAACTTCTAGCCTAGAAGTTTCTCAAAAATTTAATTTGAAAATATCAGCCAAACATTTGTTAAAGTGTATGGCAAAAATATACATGTGTATGCAATGAGGGCAAGCAAAACATAGGACAAACTTGTTTTACATTGACATTTCGGTGCCTTTTATAGCTGACTATGCAGTATGGGCTTTGCTCATTGTTGAAGGCCGTACGGTGACCTATAGTTGTTAATTTCTGTGTCATTTTGGTCTCTTGTTGAGAGTTGTCTCATTGGCAATCAAACCCCATCTCTTTTTTTATATTGACTGATTACTGCATATTGAAATACAGAGTTGGTTTCCTTCTTTCTCATTATGTGTACCTGAAAATCTTTATGAGAAGACCTCAAATAAACTGTCCTATAACCAGATAACCATGCCAACACAAAGTTGGTTTCTTTCTTTCATATTACATGTACCTGAAAAACTTTATGACAAGACCTCCGATAAACGGTCCTATAACCATGCCAACGCCATAAGATAACCCCAGCATTCCAAGTGCACCAGCTCTCTCTTTTTCACTGCTTGTGTCTGTCACAATCATTTGTCCAGCTATAATCAAATATTATTGTTATTGTGAAACTTATTTTCTTTAACAATTTACAAAGCTATACATGAGACTACTTTTTATTATATACAAAATGAAATAATTGTTTGCTTTTTTTCTTTTAAGGATTATTTTTGTTACCTGCTATGGCATTTAAGACAATACATATAATGTTTCTTTTTTTCTGATTCTTGCATGATAATGGTTTTATGTTACTATTTCATGGAGTTTAAGTGAGGTGAGTTTTATCTATGTTCAGAAAAAAATTGACTGTTGTTTTATAAATTGCAATGAAATCAGAATGAGAATATTTGAAATGTGTATACACTACAGATTAGACACGTTCATTATACAATTTTATTGCTAGTACCTTGCATAGCATGCATAAAAACAGAGGGTAATCTGGATATAAATAGCATCAGGAAAGTCCCTGACATCCCAAGCAAAAGATATGACAAACTTGCTGAAAAGAATGCCAACATCATGGCTGCTTGTCCACCCATCTTATCACCAAACTGTCCAAATAATGGTCCACCAGCAAGCTGTACAACTGCAAAAGTGGTCTGCAGGTAACCAAACATTACAGGGTCTACTCCAAGCTTCTTTGTTAAATACTGAATACATAAAAGAATTTAAAATCAGTCTAAAGAAATGGAAAACGATAGTCAACTAATTGTTGTCGCGGCACACATATTACATGTTACACAACAAATGTCTGAGTCCTTAGTAAAACTTATCATCCTTATATCATCTTGATTCAATATTTCAATACATGTATACTTGGTACTGAATATAGATTTATTTTCTAACTGATTGTTAATTGCTTAAGCAAATTGTTCTAAACATTGTTTCCATGGTTAAATATTATACAAGTTTGATACATCTAACATTTATTTCATGTTAAGTATTCTTAAATAAACACATGAAAATTTCATAGAAAACAAATTTGAAAACATGAAATTAAAGGGACATTGAGTGTTACCTAGTGCTATAAAGCATTAACAGGGTCCCTTGAAATTAACTTAAAATACATGTAGTTGCCGATAACCATAATTCAATAACTGCTTAATAATACACACTTCATTTGAACTTTGCCTTTGGTGGATAGTTGTCTCATTCATTCATTAGCAGTCATACCGACATCTCCTTATTTTCTTATTAGTAATTTTTTTTTTGTTCAGTCCTTGTAATTTTCCAAATGATAATGATTGTTTTAGTTTTTCCTTGTCAAAATCAGTATTTCATGTATTTATAAAAATGTAAAATAAATGATGGCTTTTAATAAGTACAAATCACTATTTTCCTTTTGCAAAAAACTTTATTTTGATAAATATTCATATTGACTTTATCCTCTTTCAGAGATAACAACTGCCTTTAATCGTATTGTTCTTAAAACTGGTGTTCTATTGGTTAAACTTCTAGCTATTAACAATGATTAAAATGAAAACATTGTCAACAAGTATTCAGAAAACCAAGTAAAAACATATCTAAATTACACAAAAAAAGTGGGACAAACTAGTAATATAGCTGAATATCATCAAGATAACACCAAATCTGATTCTGATATTCAAAAACTTTTTTTAAGATTTTCCCGTATTTTTTTTTAAAAGATGACTTTTAATGCATGTTTTTTCATGTTATTCCCACTTTACAAAAAATTACAAAAATTGTTTACCTAATCAAAATTTTCTAAAATTATGGAAAAGAGAAATATCAATCATGTAAAGTAGCATCATAAATTATCTTCAAGTCTATGTCCTATATTTTGACATGCAGTGTTCTTTTGAATACAAAAGAAACATCTGCAGCACAATTCCAGGCCAGTTAACCTGTGTGAATATAAAATAAATACCGGCAATGTGCCTGTCTGAATCCAGAAACATGTTGAATACAAAAAATATTGATGTGAGTGACAAAAACAGCTTTGTTGAACCTCCAACCAAACACTTTGACTTCGTCAGGCTTTTCTGGTGGCATCTCTTGTTTCATCTCAGGCGACTTATCATCGTCTGATGCTCTGGATTTCTCTGTCATTCGATTGTTCATGTGTATGTTTACCGAGAAAAGTGGATAATGTTTTACACAAAAAAAACACGTCAATCTTTTTGTCAATGTAAGTTTTTTTCTTTAAATTACTCTTCTAATTTATGATGTTTTAAAACATCTAAATGAAACAGAATTATAAAAATATATTTTTATAAAAATTAAGACGAGGACGGAGTTCTATGTGATTCCGGTACAGATTGTCAGTTGGAATAAATAAATTATAAATTGATATTGTAATGCATATGTTACAATTCAAAATTATTTATTCAACAAATTAAGTCTTTTGGATTTTTTTGATAAACAGACAGGTCTTAAGAAGGTTTATTTCATTTTTTCAAAAGCTCCGTCCCGAATTCGTTGCCACTCCATACTTTTCCCACAATTATTGCATTCATAACAAAGCGGCGAGGTAAGCGTGAGGTGTGACACCTAAAATAAAGGTTTTTCTTTGTGATCAAAAGACAATGTGCTGTCGGAAAATCAGCATTTAAGATTAAAATCCATTATTTTATCAATTACAATGAAAGGCAGTCCAACGCAATGTGATTAATTTGACAATTATTGCAATTCGCATGGTTCGGCAAATGACCTTGCCCTTTTGCATGGGTCCTTTTACATGAATTGAGAATCTACAGTTAAAGCCAATTCTAATGATTGATATGATAATAAATAAATTTATCAAGACAAGTTGTCCAGCTATGAGCTAGAAAATGATTTCTTTATGACATTTCGAGTTTCTACAGATTTTTAATTTTAATTTTTATTGAATCATGCATAATTTTTGGGTTCGGTTTATGCTGCAAGATCAGTTCTCCAAAGAGCTACTTAAGTAGCTTGTATTGTTCAAACAATTTACGCATCAACTGAAAGTTTGAATTTACTTCCCTGTGTGAAGTAGTTCATTCACCAATTTTGTTGCATGAACTGCTTTATTGTGTCATGAAAGATTTTTCTTTATTTTAATTTCAAAATAAAGGTACATTTAACAACCAACAAGTAAAGAAATATCAATAGTATATTAGGCCACACTACTACATATTGTAAGAAAACCTTAATCTTACTCTGACAGCCAATTTGTCGATTAATTCCACTTTAATATAGAAGTTACCATAAAAAACATTAATATAGGATGTGTTTGGATATACGCCTGAGGCAGCCTATGGTTACCAGTGGTCTCGCTAGCCCAAAATAGAAGGGCGCCGCGCCCTGGGTGCCCTCAGCCGCGCCCTGGGTGCCTTCATCCGCGCCCTGTGTGCCTTCATCCGCGCCCTTCTGCCCTGACGTCTTTTTCCAAAATTCTCTTGTGCCGTTTTGGTAAAATTGCCTTTTGTTTCATCGATTTCTGATCTTCAAGTTAATTACATATCTGACACCTGTGTGATTGCCCCCAGGTTAATCATGTCATTATAATCAATTACAATGACAAAGACTTCAAAGGTGTTAATATCTAGGTAATTTAATTAGGACAATGTATCTTTTTGTCATACATTTGATGAATGTGTCAGCGAGTGTGTTTAGCTTGGGTCGGCATTTTCGATTTCCAAGTCACAATGGAAGAGTGTATAAATGAAGACTTTCATGACTTTAGAATTGAATTTAAGTCATCAAAATAAAACTATGCCTTCACAGAAATGCCTTCCATCTCAACTTGTTAGCGACAAGCACAGCAAACGTGTTGGAAATTAATTTTGGAGTTACTTCCCCTGTTTTAGCTTATTACAAATTTGTGCTCTAAAAATATTATCTAGTATCAAAAAAAGGAATAAAGAACCAATTGAATATATAATAACATAATAATGTTACCTTAAGGATATTAACTGTCTATGAACATATTAAAAAAAATATATTGCAATTTCTGTTTGATAATTATACTTTTAGCAATCCATGTTCTAAACATTGATAAATTAGTAATACACAAAAAGTTAGAGATAATACGTTTAAAAAGCTGAAATTCTTATAAAGATAGAAAAAAAAATCTTCGACAATGGGTAGAGTGAAGCTAAACTATAAACACATAATATGTTGATGAAGATGTACTATATAATTCATAACTACACAAACAATGAAATAAAGACTATAGTTAAAATGCATCTTTATTTAAAAAAAACAACATATACAATAAAAAAAAAGAGATTCGTTAACTCGTGATACACACAGAAACGTAGACAAAAAAAATAGCAGTGCCTTTTCTTATCATAAAAAGTGCCCTGCCCTCCACTGGCACCCTGCCCCTTTTGATTTCTAGCTAGAGCACTGGTAACCCATAGGTACCTATTGTTTGATATTTTACATATAAAATATCAAACCATAGGTACCTATGGGTAACCATAGGCTGCCTCAGGCGTATATTGTTTGATATTTTACATATAAAATATCAAACCATAGGTACCTATGGGTAACCATAGGCTGCCTCAGGCGTATATCCAAACACCCCCACAATTATCTATACTTTTACTTTCAGATAAATTCGTTATAAGATGGGCGATAGTGATGATGAGTACGATAGACGTAAGGGAAGAGATAAGTTCAGGCGCGAAAGAAACGACTATGAAAGAAGAGACGACAGGAGGAGGGATCCAAGGGCTTGGGAACATGATAGGTAAAATTGATGATTTGATAAAAAAAAAAGAGAGTTGCTTCCCCTGCATAGATGCCAACCAATACTGATTGTGCGATCAAAGCTACGCTATTATGGTCTATGTCGAATAGTTATGGATTTCTAGTCATCGCCGTTCAATTTTGTAAAACGCCAATTTTTATCTTTACTTTTCCAACCTGGTCCTTTATTTAGAAACCACCAATGTAATGTTTCCAGTTTCTTTGGAGTTATCTACCTATCACTTGGTAACTGACTGACTTCCAAAGAGGCATTTTATGAAGTAGCTTTCCCCCTTTCTCTACCTCTCCTTGACAAAACAAAAATGTACGAGTCGAGAACATCTGAACAAATAATGAATGGAATACATACTACAGATAACATGTTTAACAAAACATGTTATTGCACATCACTTTGCAACCACTCTTCAGTAATTTTTTTTGTAAATGCATGTTTTGAATGATTACTGAAACTTATCAAAATTACGGAAAACTTGATAGATTGTAACTGATTGTGTCGAAAGGGGGTTGGCATCTATGCCCCTGTAAATTAATGGTTCTAGGCTTTATTTTGATATGGGAAAAAAATTGAAAGTAAAAAAATATCTGGTAACATCTTTTTAGAGACAATAGTAATCAAAGGTACCAGGATTATAATTTAGTACGCCAGACGCGCGTTTCGTCTACATAAGACTCATCAGTGACGCTTAAATCAAAAATATTTTTAAACCCAAACAAGTACAAAGTTGAAGAGCATTGAGGATCCAAAATTCCAAAAAGTCAGATTTTGGTTCTTGTGATTGTCACATTAGCAAATGTTGCTTTCAATATGTAAAACAAAGTATAGTTATTCCATTTGTATCAAGCATTTACTTTGAAGAAAAAATGTGTTTAGGAACATGAAAAACCTCTCAAACTCGAGGATTGTGTTAAAAAATTTAATAAACTTAAGCACATTCATTATTTGTTTTTTATTAAAGATCGAATCGATCCAGCTGGGGTGGCAGTAGAGATAGAAGAGATCCATACAGAGAATATGACACACATAGACGAGACAGGGCATACAGTCCACCCCGAAGAGACATGAGTCCCCCACATGCTAAGAGAATGAGGAGAGATACATGGTTTGTACATTATGGGGATACTTTGATTTGTTGTACAATTTACTATTATTAAAGATGACAATAAGAAGAATCCTTTCTAGAGTTTATTTATAGTTTGCCAGTGAGTTAGTAAATTGAGTGTACATATTAATAAACTCCAGAAAATATGTCTCTATCATTACGATACTCTTAATGCTTGGTTTATACCAATGTTTTAATTTGAAATCCAACCAATGGCATTACTTTTTTTAGCTCACCTGGCTCGAAGGGCCAAGTGAGCTTATGCCATCACTTGGCGTCCGTCGTCGTCGTAAACTATTTCAAGAATCTTCTCCTCTGAAACTACTGGGCCAAATACTTCCAAACTTTAACTGAATGTTCCTTAGGGTATCTAGTTTATAAAATGTATCTGAAGTTTTGATCTATCAACAAACATGGTCGCCATTGCTAAAAATAGAACATAGGGGTCAAATGCAGTTTTTGGCTTATAACTCAAAAACCAAAGCATTTAGAGCAATCTGACATGGGTTAATATTGTTTATCAGGTCAAGATCTATCTGCCCTGAAATTATCAGATGAATCAGACAACCTGTTGTTGGGATGCTGCCCCTTAATTGATAATTTTAAGGAAATTTTGCTGTTTTTGTTTATTATCTTGAATATTGTTATAGATAGAGATAGACTGTAAACAGCAATAATGTTCAGCAAAGTAAGATCTACAAATAAGTCAATTTGACCCAAATTGTCGATTGACCCCTTAAGGAGTTATTGCCCTTTAAAGACTTTTTTCACAATTTGTTCATCATGATGACTTACTTTAAAAAATCTTCTCCTTTGAAACTGCTGTATCAATTTCAGCCAAACTTAGGCTAAATGAGTTTCAGAGTATCAAGTATAAATTTTATATTTTATTTCCTTGTATGTCAAGAAACATAGCTCCTATGGCTAAAATAGAACATAGGAGAAAATGATTATTTTTTTTGGCTTTTGAAGAAAATAGGACGATCCAAAGAACATTTAAATAAATTGAAAAGCCAAAATAATCATTGATAAGAGATTTAACCAAAAGAATTAAGGTGAGCGATTCAGGCTCTTGAGAGCCTCTTGTTATTGAATATTGTTGTTTTGTTGGTTGTATTGGATATATGCATTTATACTCATATTATATACACCAAGAAATTACACTGAAAGCAAGCAATCAAGCAGCTAGCCTGAACATCATCTATATATCAATAAATTGTGGCTTACATTTTATGCAAGATAATGTCTATTAATAAAACCTTAATACCACAGGCAACTAGTTATTTAAATTTATTATTCAAATTTAAAAACTTTTATAGATCTTTTTTATATTACTTTCCAAAGGGATTTGTTGTTTTGTTTGGCGAGGCATCATAATCTGTATCACACATATTATCAAATATGCTAATTTTAATGTACAACTTCACAATAATATTTAACGCATAGCTGATAAATGGATTCATAGCTGTCATTAAAAAAAACTGGGGAAAGAAAAAAAATCAGAAATAAAAAAAAACATAGGGTCTAAATGCTGATTTCTTTAACCCCCTCCTCCAAATGTACCTTTTGTACACTATGGAAATTGGTTGACAATTATGGATACTCCTAAGTAATATTAATGATATAATATGCTTGCACTACATATTGATTTATCATTGTAGGGATGAAGGAAATGCTTACCCTGGATACAGCTATAATGGTCCACCTAGTGGAGGAGCCAGTGGTAATGGACCACCTTTACCAGACCCAGATGGTCATCCAGGTCAAAATAGGTAAGAACCATACCATTTATCAGTATTTAATTATAAGAAGATGTGGTATGAGTGCCAATGAGACAACTTTTCATCCAAGTCACAATTTGAAAAAGTAAACCATTTTAAGTTTGGTCTTCAACACAGAGCTTTGGCTCATACCAAACAGGAAGAAGTGACATAGGACCACAAATATCAGACCAAAATGGTCTTCAGTGACCAAAAAAAGTTAGTTTTTAAATGTTGGTGCATTACTTGATAAAAGGAGCAACACTGGGTTTTTGTAAAGAAAAATTAAAAATCCTTGCAGGGATTGACATATGCAACGTAAAGCTTGTTTGATGAATTTATTCCCCTAAAAAACTACACTTTTGTGTTGTGACACCAGGTGAAGTTTGGATTTACCCGTATAGAGAAAACAAAATTTTTTACTTAGTTTTTAATCCAATACAATAATAATGTTGCATTTTGAAGGACCAAATATTTTTATTATTGCCAATTATATTTATTGGTATATCTTAGGAAAAGAAATTGTTCATTCCATAACCAATCATATTTCCAATACAATATGGAAAAGGAATGCCTAACATTCTGTAACCAATCATATTTCCCAATACATTTTTGGAAAAAAATGTCTTCATCCAGTAACCAATCAGATTTATTGATACATTTTCAGAGAAGAAATGCTGACACAACCAGCTATGATGACATTTAAAGCTTTTCTACAGTCATTGCCAGACAATATCAGTGACCAAGATGCCATTAAAAAGTTTAATGAGTATAAAGCAGACTTCAAGAAACAGCAGATAAATGAGTTTTTCCTTGCCCACAAAGAGGAAGAGTGGTAAGACTATGTTTATGCAAATTTTATTTAATAAAATTCAATAAACTTTCATCCAGAATAAATTCATTTGTTAAAAAAATAATAGTGAGTGTATACTTCGTATGTTTGATTAGCAATTAGGGCTAACTCATTAAAATGAATTTTGGAAGGTAGGTAGAAACATTTAATTTTTGTACATGGGTTGCAATTTCAATGCTTTAAAATACCCATGAAAAAAATTCCATTAATACAAATTATCTGATTCTATACAATTAATGATGTATACCGTAGATTCATTTATTTTTATGGGTACCAATTTTCATGGAGTAATTATGAAGGGGAGGGACGGGGGAATGGATTTTTGAGATTTCATAATTTAACAAACATCTTCTATTAAACAAGCTACAGAACACGTGGAGAAATTTGTTGTATTTCTGTACTAACACAATTCATAAAAATTGGTATCCCTCAATAAATGAATCCACAGTAGTTGTTGTAATATATTAAGCATGCAGTAGAGTGTAAGAGATAACCAGAAATATCTTGATCAAAGTCACCTCTAAAGTGAAGAATAACAGGGGGAGTTAACTTTTCTACTCATATCCAAGCACCAGGAATATTTCCAAATTTGTCAAAAATCCTAATTTTTGTTTAAAAGTTTTCTAAACTTGACCAGTTAACACATGTAACAGTTGTATTAATGATTTGAATCTTTGCTATCACAATTTAGGAAAATTAAAGAGCTGTAAGAAATCTGTAAAAAGTTTAATTAACTTATATATTTCAACCACTATTATTACATTTCTTACAAATACCCAAGTCATTTTGCAATTCAGAGTGACTACCTATAAGAAACAATGTTTTAAGTCCCAACTGGGCTAAGGTCTTCATGAATATTTGTTTCAAAGTAAGTTTAATCAAATGACATATGAAAAGTAATTTGTTTATCTTTTGTCTTAACTTTTAGCTTCTTGAAAATTGTAGCATTATTAGAAACATTGATAAAATTGTATAAAACTTAAACCTACAGGAAAAAATAGAACTTTTATAAGAAAGTGATTCTGGTTTTCTCTGCATTTTATTACTCTATGTAATTTTTTTCCCTAAAGGAAAAGACGGAGACAGCACGGCAGAAATCTCAAAAGGACGCGACATATATATTTTGTTAGGGGTCACTGCGCACAATGCAGTGTTTCTATAGAAACAAGTTGTTAGGTTTTTAAGTTAGGAATGTTTATAATGTTCGCGTTTAATTATGGAGGAATATATATTTGTCAACTGTACATGTTACTAAGCAACTGAATTTGTAACCAAGCATCAAATTGGTTACAACTTGGATTACACATTTGGAGTAATAATTTGTTGCCTGTCATTTGCCGGGCAAGGTGTGAGGTAAAAAATCAGGTAAATGAAAAGCGTAAGTTTAATCGTAACATTTCCTCATCATGGGAAAGGGAAATAACTCATTATGAATCATGTGGATTCCCTGAAAACTTAAATAACATGGAAAGCCTTGACCCCATTGTGAACCCTATCATTCATCACATAACTTGTTTATTGCAATTTTTTCAATGAAAAAAAAATATGAGGTTTAACAAAACAAAAAATATATTTACATTAAGTTTAAGACTTCTGAAAGATTTTGTTACAGAAACCATTTACAAAATGACAAAGCAGTTCATTTAAAAAAAAATTGTAATTTTGGATCACACGTTATTACGGAGGTATCTGCTTGTAAGATTGGAAAAAAAAAGCATGAAAGGAAAGTTCAAAGAATTATGTATTAGTTGTTGTAAAGGAGCTTTAAGCTTGCCTGTAGGGGGTAGCCATAATATGACAAAAGTTTTCTCCTAAATTTTCTTATTATGATCTTCAAATGTCTTAGGTCAAATCTTTTGGGTAATTTGTTATGAGGAATTCTTAATTTCAAGATGAAAACCTGTTTGTTACTGATATCAGCTCAATATTTAATAAATTTGTTTTCCTTGAAAATAAGTGTAGATACGAAACAAAAATGTAAATAATTCTTGTGTCTGTTTTAAAAAACTGAAACTGGACATGTAATTAGTATTCTTAATAAGATGGTGTCCCTTGCAGCAAGCTAGGCCATCTTGATAGTTCACAGTAGGCTTATTTCCACAAAAGGTCAGAGATAAAACATATCAGTTATATTTCACAGGTTCAAGACAAAGTACCACCCTGAGGAGTGTGCCAAGAGGAAGGAGGAAGTTAGGAAAGCATTACGTAAGAGGTGTGAGGTATTTATGGAATTCTTGGAATCTGGTCGTGTGGCCACTGTGGCATGTGACATTGAAAGAAATGAAGAGCTTGTAAAACTATTAGATGCAGGTAATTTCTTAACTGTTCAATTTCTATTTATGGGTTTCCTCATATGATGTATAATTTTTGATAGGTGCAACTATTTGAGCAGAAATAATTAACCTAGTTTACACATCTCTTGTCCTTTGTTTAGACTTGATAATTAGAAGAAAATGGTATTGTATTTTAAGCTCCAACGGCATCTATTGGGGATTTGATGGTCCCAAATTAAGTTTACTGGTGATGCGTTAGCTGAGACAGTAAACGAATATTTGCAACCATCAAATCCCCAATTGATGCTGTGGGAGCTTAAAATACAACATTGTTATCTCCATTCTAATGAAACTGACTGAAAACAACGATAAACATCTATTTAAAATTTGTCATATATATGCAGTCTGCGCTTGCACGTACGTCCCATAGCATCAATTGTCAATTGATGCCATATAAATAAGTGATTTTATCCAATCAAAATGAATGTTACAAATTTATTTCATTTGAATTCAAATTCTATCATTTTGAAAAACAGCAGAGATGGGTCCCATTACTCCCAATGTAATTGATTAAATTACAATAACTTTTTCAATTGAACAATTAAATTAAATTAATGATTACATCATTTCTCGAATAGCTATTTGCATCATTGATGGCTTTTTGTAAAATCATAAATAATGTTTTTTCTGCTTTAAAAAAGGGGGGGTATACTGTTTTACCTCTGTCTGCCTTTCCGTCAGTCCGTCCGTCCCATGAATATTTTTCGTTGCATTTTTCTCAGGAACTACAATACAAGGATTTCTGAAATTTGGTTTTAGGGTTTATCTAAGTCAGCTATACCGTGTGATGCGTTTTCAGATTCATCACTCGACAACTTCCTGTTTACCAAACACTTGCATATTTTTACACTATTAATATTATCCACTTGCGGCGGGGGTATCATCAGTGAGCAGTAGCTCGCAGTTTCACTTGTTTGTATAATGTTTCAACATCTTTTCTGAATTGCTCAGTTTTTGGCATGATTAATTTAATAGTTTTTTCTTTCAAAAAAACACAAACTAAAAATTTTGTACTTTCCTTATTTTCTGGAAAGCATGCAATATTTAGGAACAACAGCAAATACTGTAAACCAACTTATTTTCACGCATACTTTATTTCATGTTTTACACTTTCTTGACCACTTCTCAGCTATTTAATTACGCGATTTTCTGATTAACTTGATGAAGTTTAATAAGGAAATATCCAAGGTTTACATATTCGCGTTATTTTTCTACTCGCGAAAATAAATCACTCTCGAAAATAAGTTGTTTTACAGTACTTGACCAATCAATGTTTATCTTGGGGTGTTTGCCATGATAAAAATATCTTTTAGTGAAAGTTTTACCCCTTCAGCATCCATCAGTATCTATCAAACTATTCAGTTTAAAATAATAGGTTTAGCATAGAAAACTCATTTAAAATAGTTAACACAAACTTGTTTTAAAACAATAAATATTCTTTTTTTTTCAAGTTGTTATCAAATTAGAAGGAGGTTCAGATTTTGACCTTTCTGTATTAGACCAGCCAGAGCCAGAAGAACAGGGAAGCAGGAGCAGAAATAACTCAGAATCTGTATCCTTAGATCAAAGGTTAGTAAGGTAACATGTAATTCTCTAATTTTTGTGCTATTTTCACATTTCTTGAGCGGTATAAGAAAAATGTTGTCATCACTAGCAATATAATGAAACATTTGTTTTTAGCAAATGATTGGTCGAAAATTAATTATGACGTTAAATTTACTTGATTTTTCATGAATTTCGTATTTTAAACACGAAAAAAAGCGAGCATGTCTTATGACGTGACATATAAAAAACACAACTTACTGCAAATCTTTAAAAAGGAATAATGAAAATTTAGAGAAACAGATTTCACCATTATAAATCGTGTATTACAATATTGCTCTACTCTCAACATTAGATTTTAATTATTTAAAAAGCTTGGCATGCCTCACTCTTTAAATATTAAAATGTAACTGTCTTAAGTGGAGTAATGTCATACTACACTTGTTGCAGTGATTGAATCTATATATGTGTGACATGAGAGCAGTGTGTTATAATGGGAAATAAGTGGAAACTTTTTTTAATGTGTTGTTTATTTCACTGGTAAAGATGGCAGTTTTAACAATTCAAATATTAATTGTCATATAAACTCTGAACAATAAGTTTGTGACAAATAGAACAGTATGACTGAGTGAACAGTCTAAAATATAAATGATGTATTTGTTTATTTGAAGATCTTTTGTAATGATGATGAAAAAGTTAACAAATCTTAAATGTATCAGAATTTCCTTCATTTCAGTCCTGACGAGAAAAAGAAAAGAAAGAGAGAAGAAGCAGAGAAAAAACCTGATGTAAGATAAATAATTATATTGGTGCATTTATAGCATTGTCTATTAACAAGTGAACACTTATATATTTAGAGATTTTAATAAAATTCTCCTCTAATGACATGAAAATCAGGACCCAAAACCTGAAGCAAAAATATCATCAATTGTATTGCTGTTCTTCATCTCAAAGCCACAATGAGGACTTACATGTGTATCAAAATCTCATATATCACCAGATGTACAAGAACACGACAGACCTAAGTTTATATAGCATGTGTTCAAATCTGTTTTTTGCCTCAACTAATGTTTATACACAATGCTTATTACCACAAAACACAGATCAAGTTGAATTTTGGTGGCGTCAATTTTACCATTCGAGTTATGTCCTTTTACAAATGGAATAATTGCTGAATTTTTGGTTTCTGTTAAGTTTGCTTCAACCAAATGTTATGAAACTTATACACAATGCTTATTACTATAAAGATCAGATCAAGTACGAAGTTTGGTAATGTCACTTATACTGCAGTTTTCTCTTCAGTAATTCATTGGCATCCTGGTAAACAGGGGAAATTGAAATACCATCTTCTAAAAATGTCTAAAAATTACACATAACATCCATAACATGATCCTTCAGAAAACCACTTCAGATAGCATCATTTTAAAGATTATAGCATCACATTACCATGATATTAAAAGTCCCTGGGGAGAACACTGTTAACTGTTCTTCAGTTATGTCCCTTTATAATATTATATGCAAGTGGGTCCATCATCTGTGTCCATTCCCCGTTTATTTTAAATTGCAATTGTTTATGAATGTTTGTGTTAAAAAAAAAAAGGTACTGCAATATCAGAATTTTATTGCAATGTTTTTGTTATTGCGAAAAATGTAACAGGGTTATCAGAGTTATAATCGCAATAATTTAACTTACGTTATGAATTTTTTATATGAAATAAACAAGATTTTTCTCAATATTGCAAAAAATTAAATTGCATTTTAGTCCTAAGTGACACAATTGCAATGATAAATTCCCACAATAATTTCTGAATTTACAGTAATTATAAATGTGTTTTGTCTTCTGTAGGAACCTCTGAAGTTACCAATAACAGCTGAGCAGAAAGAACTGATGAAGAAAGCTCAAGAATTCTCTAAGCAACAGCAGGCAAAAAATGGCAGTCAGGCAAGTATACATATATATTGACCAAAACTATGAGATTTGATACATTAACATTACATTGACATCATTGATTTGTGATAAGCGTGCGTCTCCTCTAGAATTGTATTTCAAACGCACTTGCAGGATTATAGTATAGTCTTCTCAAACAACATAAGTCTAAAAACACACTTGCAGGACTATAGTATGTCCTCTCAAACATCATAAATCTAAAAACACACTTGCAGGACTATTTTATGTCTTCTCAAACATCATAAGTCTAAAAACACACTTGCAGGACTATAGTATGTCTTCTCAAACATCATAAGTCTAAAAAACACTTGCAGGACTATTTATGTCTTCTCAAACATCATAATCTAAAAACACACTTGCAGGACTATATGTATGTCTTCTCAAACATCATAAGTCTAAAAACACACTTGCAGGACTATAGTATGTCTTCTCAAACATACATAAGTCTAAAAACACACTTGCAGGACTATAGTATGTCTCTCAAACATCATAAGTCTAAAAACACACTTGCAGGTATGTACTTTCAACATCATAAGTCTAAAAAAACTGCAGGTTTATTCTTCTCAACATCATAAGTCTAAAAACACACTTGCAGACTTTATGTCTTCTCAACATCATAAATCTAAAAACCACTGCAGGACTATTATGTCTTCTCAAACATCAAATCTAAAAACACACTTGCAGGACTATTAGTCTTCTCAAAATCTAATCTAAAAACACACTTGCGGACTATTATGTCTCTCAAACATCATAATCTAAAACACACTTGCGGACTATAGTATGTTCAAACATCATAATCTAAAAACACACTTGCAGGACTATTATGTCTCTCAAAATCATAAGTCTAAAACACACTTGCAGACTATAGTTGTTCTCAAATCTAAGTCTAAAACACACTTGCAGAATATGTCTCTAAACTCATAAGTCTAAACACACTTGCAGGACTATTTTATGTTCTCAACATCATAATCTAAAACACTTGCAGGACTATTTATGTCTTCTCAACACATAAGTCTAAAAACACTTGCAGACTATGTATGTCTTCTCAAACATCATAATCTAAAAAACACTTGCAGGACTATTTTAGTTTCTCAAATCATAATCTAAAAACCACTTGCAGGACTATTATGTCTCTCAAATCATAATCTAAAACACACTGCAGGATATAGTAGTCTTCTCAAACAAAAATCTAAAAACACACTTGCAGGACTATTATTCTCTCAAAATCAAATCTAAAAACACACTTGCAGACTATTATGTCCTCTCAAACATCATAAGTCTAAAACACACTTGCAGACTATAGTATGTCTTCTCAAACATCATAATCTAAAAACACACTTGCAGGACTATAGTATGTCTTCTCAACATCATAAGTCTAAAAACACACTGCAGGACTATTATGTCTTCTCAAACATCATAAGTCTAAAAACACACTTGCAGACTATTTTATGTCTTCTCAAACATCATAAGTCTAAAAACACACTTGCAGACTATTTTATGTCTCTCAAACATCATAATTAAAACACACTTGCAGACTATATATTCTTCAAAACATCATAATCTAAAAACACACTTGCAGGACTATATAGTCTCTCAAACATCATAAGTCTAAAAACACACTTGCAAGGACTAATAGTATGTCTTCTCAACATCATAAGTCTAAAAACACACTTGCAGGACTATAGTATGTCTTCTCAAACATCATAAGTCTAAAAACAACTTGCAGGACTATTATGTCTTCTTCAAACATCATAATCTAAAAACACACTTGCAGGACTATATATGCTTCTCAAACATCATAATCTAAAACACACTTGCAGACTATTGTAGTCTTCTCAAACATCATAATCTAAAAAACACTTGCAGGACTATAGTATGTCTTCTCAAACATCATAATCTAAAAACACACTTGCAGGACTATAGTATGTCTCTCAAACATCATATCTAAAACACACTTGCAGGACTATAGTATGTCTTCTCAAACATCATAAGTCTAAAAACACACTTGCAGGACTATAGTATGTCCTCTCAAACGTCATAAATCTAAAAACACACTTGCAGGACTATAGTATGTCTTCTCAAACAACATAAGTCTAAAAACACACTTGCAGGACTATAGTATGTCTTCTCAAACATCATAAGTCTAAAAACACACTTGCAGGACTATTTTATGTCTTCTCAAACATCATAAATCTAAAAACACACTTGCAGGACTATTTTATGTCTTCTCAAACATCATAAGTCTAAAAACACACTTGCAGGATTATAGTATAGTCTTCTCAAACAACATAAGTCTAAAAACACACTTGCAGGACTATAGTATGTCCTCTCAAACATCATAAATCTAAAAACACACTTGCAGGACTATTTTATGTCTTCTCAAATATCATAAGTCTAAAAACACACTTGCAGGACTATAGTATGTCCTCTCAAACATCATAAATCTAAAAACACACTTGCAGGACTATAGTATGTCTTCTCAAACATCATAAGTCTAAAAACACACTTGCAGGACTATAGTATGTCTTCTCAAACATCATAAGTCTAAAAACACACTTGCAGGACTATTTTATGTCTTCTCAAACATCATAAGTCTAAAAACACACTTGCAGGACTATTTTATGTCTTCTCAAACATCATAAGTCTAAAAACACACTTGCAGGACTATTTTATGTCTTCTCAAACATCATAAGTCTAAAAACACACTTGCAGGACTATAGTATGTCCTCTCAAACATCATAAATCTAAAAACACACTTGCAGGACTATAGTATGTCTTCTCAAACAACATAAGTCTAAAAACACACTTGCAGGACTATAGTATGTCTTCTCAAACATCATAAGTCTAAAAAACACACTTGCAGGACTATAGTATGTCTTCTCAAACATCATAAGTCTAAAAACACACTTGCAGGACTATAGTATGTCTTCTCAAACATCATAAATCTAAAAACACACTTGCAGGACTATTTTATGTCTTCTCAAACATCATAAGTCTAAAAACACACTTGCAGGACTATAGTAGGTCTTCTCAAACATCATAAATCTAAAAACACACTTGCAGGACTATAGTATGTCTTCTCAAACATCATAAATCTAAAAACACACTTGCAGGACTATAGTATGTCTTCTCAAACATCATAAGTCTAAAAACACACTTGCAGGACTATAGTATGTCCTCTCAAACATCATAAGTCTAAAAACACACTTGCAGGACTATAGTATGTCCTCTCAAACATCATAAGTCTAAAAACACACTTGCAGGACTATAGTATGTCTTCTCAAACATCATAAGTCTAAAAACACACTTGCAGGACTATTTTATGTCTTCTCAAACATCATAAGTCTAAAAACACACTTGCAGGACTATTTTATGTCTTCTCAAACATCATAAGTCTAAAAACACACTTGCAGGACTATAGTATGTCTTCTCAAACATCATAAATCTAAAAACACACTTGCAGGACTATTTTATGTCTTCTCAAATATCATAAGTCTAAAAACACACTTGCAGGACTATAGTATGTCCTCTCAAACATCATAAATCTAAAAACACACTTGCAGGACTATAGTATGTCTTCTCAAACATCATAAATCTAAAAACACACTTGCAGGACTATTTTATGTCTTCTCAAATATCATAAGTCTAAAAACACACTTGCAGGACTATAGTATGTCCTCTCAAACATCATAAATCTAAAAACACACTTGCAGGACTATAGTATGTCTTCTCAAACATCATAAGTCTAATTCTCATAGAGAGAAAAAAGGCTGTGTTTTTTTTGTCAAAAAGGAAGATTTTGACCTCCCGTGTAGTTGACAGGTCTAAATTTGGAGATTTAAACATTTGTAAAAAAAGGTGTGTTTCTCATTTAAATTGAGTTTTGATGTTTTCTACTATTACAGGATGGTAAAAAAGCAAAGAAAAAGAAACGCAATCGTGATAAAACAGAGTATAGCTATGAAAGTGGTTCTGATTCAGAAAGTGAGTCATGTTCGGATACCGATTCTGAGCCAGCCCCACCCGGAATGGAAGATGAACCACCACCCCAGGGACAGAAATATCAGAAGATTCTAATAATATTCCTGGAGTAACTTCTACAGATGATGTCACAGGTACAAAGTTTTTCAACACTTAGCAGTTTCTATATTGTGCAATCAATCCTTTGAGCTATTCCATTAAAATATATGTGGAAGGGTAAGAAGGGACTTTCAAAATATCCCTACAACCAAGAACCATCTTTTAGATATTTTGCATAATGGTGATTATAGACACATACTTAAAAAAAGATGAATGATAAACATTCAATAAAAACTTCCCTTCCTATCCTCCACATACATTTTAATGGAATAGCCCTTGCAAAAATAAGTTATGAAAAGGAAGAAGCACAAATTTGTTCTCTTCAAATATCATAGCTGTTTTGATAAATTAAATAATTCATTTGTAGAAAACTAAATAAATGTGAAGTAGGGAATTTAGGTATACAACTTATGCAATTGTAGAACCATGAACATAATGTGATTTGAAGAAATGTTTATTATAGATAATGCTATCATTATTTAAATTGTGTTTTTTTTTTTTTTTGTGAAACCGCAATTATTGAAACATTGCAAAAATTCTGAATATATGGTATCAGTCCTTGACAATTTTCTATCAATATAAAAAAAGTGCTTTCCAACAGTCATCATTTGGATGAAAAAAGATACTTTAAAAGAAATTTGTGAAATACATACATCTATCTCAAATTTCCATAGCCAAGCCAAAAGAAGAGGGTAAATCATCAGATGAGAAAGAGGTTGATACCACACAGAAAGACGAGGATACAAATCCTAAACCTAAAGCTCTACATAAAACATGTTCAATATTTCTACGGAATCTAGCGCCATCTATTACTAAACAGGAAGTAGAGGCAGTGAGTATATATATATAGAACTTTTCATATTTCTACGTAATATAGCACAATCTGTTACTAAAAAGAAAAAAAATATTTATTAGTCCTTTTTCAGCACTTTATATGAAATAAGTTTTAGTTATGATTGCCAATAAGACCACTCCACTGGAGATCAAAAGCCATGATAATGTAAACAATGATGAGGCAATCGAAGGCCAACACCAATAAAACAAACCCATACTGTATAGAAAGCTATTATAAGGACAGCCTGAAAAATGAGAAACAATTAAAAACAGAAAAACAACTACTTAAAGAAATAATGGCAGGCAGAATCGAAAGACAGCCATGCATCTTGAATTGAAAAGTTGATATCAGTTTTGATGTCTGTTTAGTTTTTGACATACTGCAAACTGAACTATTTACCTAATAAAAGAATATTACTTTACTAGTAGTCAACACTTCAATGTTGACATGAATATCAATAATGTGGTCATTTTTATAAATTTCCTGTTAACAAAACTTTGAATTTTTTTAAAAAACTAAGGAATTTCTTATCCCAGGCATAGATTACCTTAGGCCAAAAAAAAATATATGTCTGTTTCCTGCTTCCAAGGCCAAAAAATCAGGGTCGGTAGGTCGGGATTTCTTTTTTTTTTTTTTTTTTTTTTTTTTTTTTTTTTTTGCACTTCCTGTCAGATTTGCAGTCGGTTATATGTCATGTTTGGTTAGGGTCCTGTACCCTAAAATGATTTAATCCCTATAAAAAAGCTTTAATTGAATAATCCTCCAAGTGCTGACATTTTTAAACTCGTTTATTGTGGCACATTTGTGCTGGGAGCAGCCATTCTTTGTTTGGGCATAGTAAAATACGGATCTGGATCGGACCGGAAACGATTTTTTTCCGGACCGGAACTGAATTTTTTCCGGATTTGAATAAAAAGATCTAGGGTCGGGGTGTTTGAGTCAGGGTCGGTCGGAAACAGGAAACAGACATATATTTTTTTTTGGCCTTAGCCATATTTGGCACAACATTTGGAATTTTGAATCCTCAATGCTCTTCAACTTTGTACATGATTGGCTTTATAAATATTTTGATATGAGCGTCACTGATGAGTTATATGTAGACAGAACATGTGTCTGGCGTACTAAATTATAATCCTGGTACCTTTGATAACTATTTACTACTTAACTTTTAACCACAAGTAGATATAATTATCAGTTTTGAATGATTTATTTTATAGATGTGTAAGAGATATCCAGGATTTGTTAGGGTGGCCCTACAAGACCCTCAGCCAGAGAGACGATTCTTCAGACGTGGATGGGTGACATTTGAACGAGATGTTAATATTAAAGAGATCTGCTGGAACTTGAATAACATTAGGGTAGGCTTAATGTGAACATAGAATTGATAACCTGTAGACTAAAAATATGTAGTATGGGAAATTTACTTTTAATATTTAGTACTATTTCTTTACTTTAAAATTATTGTAATATTTAGGTACTTGTATCTTACAGTACTTGAATTGTACGAAATAATTTGGTACAGAAATAATACAATATACGATGTTTCAAAATCATAATTTTAAGAGATTTGAAATAGAAAAACTTTCAAATGCTGAAAATGTAACGGTAGTAACCAAACATCTTTAGTACCTAAATTTCAAGTATAAATTAAGTACTGTAAAAAACAGGTACCTAAATATTACAATAATTTTAAAGTAACAAAATAGTACTGAATATTAAAAGTAAATTTCCAGTACTACAGATTTTAGTACAGAAATAGTACCTATGCAAAAGTAGCTATGTATGGGGAAATTAAGTTTTCTACTCAGGGGAAAGATAAATTACTCTGGCTTAATTTTGCCTAAAACAAAAGCCATTTTAAGCTTATCTAAACATCTTGCACCAAAAAAAATTTGATCAAAGCTCTTGTTATCCTTATTGAAAAATATTTAAGAAAAGATAAATTACTAGGCTTAATTTTGCCAAAAACAAAAGCCATTTTAAGCTTATCTTAACATCTTGCACCCAAAAAAAAATGATCAAAGTTCTTGTTATCCTTATTGAAAAATATTTAAGAAATTAGTGCTCACAGATTTTTTTCTGGACTTTGGCCTGTTATGTTACGAAATAGATTGATATGCATCTTGAAAATAGTTATCACCAAAACACAAAAAGTCACAGCAATTAAGGGTTATAATATCAATTATATTTTTTTTACTTCCAGTTGAGAGATTGTGAATTAGGAGCCACATTGAACAGAGAACTTAAACAAAGAGTACGTCCAGTGAACGGCATCACGGCTCACAAACAGATTGTCCAATCGGATATCAAGTTAGCAGCTAAAATCATGCAGAACCTGGACACCAAATGGAGGATGTGGGAGGAAGATCCAGAAGAGAAGAAAGACGATACCAAGGAGGTACCATGTGACATGGTTCAAATAAGGAACCCGATACTGAAGAATGTTACCGACTTCCTCATTGATGAAGGGGACTTTGAAGAAGAGGAACTTCTAGGTATTAGCTTGACCTGTAATGGTTTATTTTTAATAATTGTGACTTGGATGGAGAGTTGTCTCATTGGCACTCATACCACATCTTCCTATATCTATTGTTAAAATACCGGAGTAGAATTTCAAGGTCCTTTATATTGTTGCCAATAGTAAATTTATCACTTACCAATTTCATTCTGCTTTTACACACTTTTAACAGAAGTGTTTCCTTTTGGCAATTACAGCTTCTTAACTGGACAAACAAAGAGCTTTTCCAGAATTAATTGTAGCAGGGGGGGAGAGAATCAGGAAGGAAGGCACATTTTTGATGGTTGGTGGTTATTTAAGAAAGATTGCTTGAACATTTAAAAGAAATACCAAATTTTAAATGAATGCATGGTGGGGTCAAATAAAAAGTGTTTTCATGGGTACATGTTATCAATGAATTCTAATGTTCAACAAATTACACATTTTCTATGTGCTTTGTATGCAGAGATTGACAAAACCACAAAAATGCTGGTTTTCAGCAATCCACGAAAAATTGATACCTTAAAAAATAAATGAATCCACAGTATAATTAATATAAAATTCTTTTTAAAAACAAATCATAACCATACTATTCTTTTGCTTATGTTTCAATTGTTGCTGTTTTATATAAATAAAAAAAGGAATGCCATGTTAATACATGTAGTTTGTTTTTAATTTTCACTATGATTTTTCAATAGGTCAGTCCAAGAATGAAGGAGAGGGCGACACTAAAACAGATGAGATTAAAATGGAAAGAGATGAAGCCATGTGCAAGGTAAAAGGTTATGATGGCATGTCTGCTTGTCCAATATTTCTAACAACCAGATATCTTTCAAAGCATCACAAGTTTTTCAGCTAGTAGAGTTCTTATCATCTTTAATGAGGGTAGTAATGCCCTTTAAAGTCAGGTGTCAAACAGTCATTTTTTCGGCTACCATTAGCGTCAAATTGTTAAAAAAATACATTGATTCGTCAAAATATCTTAATCATGATTCGTCAGAGGTCTCAAATAATTATCATTAGCATCATTTTTGGAAAAAAATTAACGTGATTAGTCAAAATCAGTCGATGTTTTTATCGTCTAAAAGAAAGTGTACATTTTATCGTCATACTCCAAAAATTAAGGTTAACGTTATTTGGCAAGAATTTTTACCATTATTTGTCACCCTCTTTTATATTACAACTATATCCATCTTTTCTATCAGAACTATTTTCATCATTTGTATTAGAGCTATTTTCATCTTTTCTATCAGAACTAAATACTGTGAAAAATAATCGCGCCATCTGTTGAAAAATGCTTAAATTTTGAACTTTATGTTAACTTCTTCACTTGTATTGGTGGCCAAGTATATGAATAATAAAACAAGTCAACTATTTATGAAAAACTAAAACAATGTATCTGTTTATACTTACAGGCTTTGGACAGTATGGTACTGTACCTGAGGATCGTCCACTCTATTGACTTTTACAGTTGTAATGAGTATCCCAACGAGGATGAGATGCCACACAGATGTGGCATAATGCATGCCAGATGTGTACCACCCACCACTAAAATCACACAGAATGACAGTGAGTATTCTGGTCTACTGACAAGAAAATGTTTAATTTGTTTGTCAGATTTCTTTTCTAGGTATTACTTTATGGTTTTATTTCTTTACTTCACAGTTGTGGTGTGATCATCAGTTTGCAAAGAATTCCACCCAATCTGGTGATCATATATTTGTAGAATGCTTTGTTTTAATGAAGTGGAAATAGATGTGTATAGAAATGAATGATTTAATGCTGAAATACAATGATGTTTACACATAGATACCATGATGTTACATATAGACAGCGCTAATGCATATAAGTTCAAGTAGAATTCCCGCAGTACTATGTAATCTGTATTTATCCTGGGCCACGATTAAAGTCCTAATGAGCAATGTACTTTGAAATGAAGAAAAGCAATAAAAGTGATGCTCCTTGTATACTTTTGGTGTTTTTACTGTGCATATACTGTACATGTATCATGGATGATAACCTGTATCATTTCTTTTCTTTGACGAGATGACACACAGTGGTAGCATAAAACATGTACCTTGTATGTTCCACTGGTCCCTGAATGTAACAATGATGTCAATAGAAGGAGATATTTTGTATACTGTGTATTTGTTGGATACTAATTCCATGGGTTTCTTGGGTACAGGTGAACCACTAATTGAAATGAGAATTTCACAAATTTTCTTTAGTCTTGTATGAAGATTTTGGCCAAACCACAAATTCAAATATCCTGAAAATGTAAGTTTCCCCTCCATCCAAAAAAGTTGACATCCTATAATTGAAATTGTAATTTTTTATTTTCAGTAAATGAATGGATAAAGAATTTTGAGACCAAAATAAAGGCTTTATCAGAACATGACAGCCTACCAGATGATGAGGTCGTTAAACTTGGCAAGAAGGACCCCGAGGCAGAAGTAGAGAAGTTTGTGACAGCAAATACACAGGAGTTAGCCAAAGACAAATGGTTGTGTCCGATGAGTGGTAAAAAGTTCAAAGGACCAGAATTTGTGCGGAAACATATCCAAAATAAACATGGGGAAAAGGTTGAGGAGGTCAAAATGGAGGTAAGCTGTTGCTATGGTAACATTATTCAAAGACTTGTTTTTTATTGTCTTTTGAAAGATATTTGATTTCTGTTCAGAATAAGAGCAAGTCTGCAAATTATAAATTGGTTAGTAGAATTTGAAATGTGACTGGGTCGTTAAGTAGAGGCCCAAGGATAGATAATTTTAATAATCGCTGTTAACACTGAATGGGAGTATGTGTTAGAAAAGAAATTGAAAACTGAAAGGTTTTGTTATGAAATGGTATTGCAATCAGTGAGTTCAAGTTGTATTTGATAAATAAATCTAATAAAAAAGACAAATTTAATTTGCAAAGTTTTTAAAGCCCAAATAGAGCCATACATCCTTACTTAAAATTTTATATCTGTGTGTATGTAAATAATTTTATTGATGCCATCTTTTGAATACTGTGGATACATTTATTTTCGTGGGTATCAATTTTAGAAGATTGTGAAAAAAACTTGCATTGTCGTGGATATTTGATTTTGTGGTTTTGTCATTCTCTGCATTCAAAGCCAATAGAAAATTTGAATTAGTGGTTCACCTGTAACCACGAAATCCAAGAAAATTGGTATCCAACATATACTAATGAATCCAGAGTATTTAAAAAAAAGATATTTGTTTTATCTTGTGAATATGTTCGTCTTTTTTTGCAGGTGTCATTTTTCAATAAGTATCTGATGGATCCCAAGAGACCAGCCTTGCCTGAACATCCTGGTAACAAACAGAGTTCTAATAACAGAAACAGTACAGGTGGGGACCAGTTCACCAGTCCTAGCGGGTACCAGGGAGGAGGTATGCCACCAATGGGATACTCTGGTGGGGGAAACGATGGATGGAGATACAGAGGTGGAGGAGGTATTTAAAATCTCTTTATTTATTATCTATGACCTTTGTTATTAACACAAAGTTTCTTTTTCAAATGGAATCACACATCTGTTCATCACTATATAGTGATAGTATACTTATGAATAAAAGAAAATATGGTATGAGTGCCAATGAGACAACTCTCCACCAAAGTCACAATTTGGAAAAGTAAACCATTATAGGTCAAAGTAGTGTCTTCAACACGGAGCCTTGGCTCACACCAAACAGCAAGCTATAAAGGGCCCCAAAAATTACCATAAAACCATTCAAATGAGATTAGCAACAGCCTAATCTATATAAAAAATAAGAAACAAGAAACACTTATGAACCACATCAGCAAACGACAACCACTGAACATAAGGTTCCTGACGTATGTACATATATATCCTGTAAACTGTTCACAAACTACAGTGAAACCTGTCCAAACTTACCACCCTTGGGACTTTTATGTATTGTTAGGTTTTGACTGTTATTGAATGGTAGAGGTTAACAGAAGGGTACAGTTTCAAAATGTGTTGACAATGACAGACAACAGTGATTGACGACAGCTTCCAGGTGACACTTATATATTTGTTTTTCATGTGGATTTCAATAAAAATTCCAAAACACAGAACTGATTATACTCTTACTTTCTATTAAACAGGAAGTGGTGGACCACCATCTTACCAGTCACCATCATATCGTAATCGTGAACCATATCGAGGTCCCTACAGGGGATCTGGAGGAGGAGGAGGAGGCTACAATAGGGGGTACAGGTAATACTCTATATAATATGTTAAATCATAAAACAAATGCTTGCTTATATACTGTATACTAACTAATAAGAGGCTATTTCTTTTAAGATCTCTTACAAGCAGTAAATAAAGGGGCATTTAAATTGTTGTGAAGATGTGGAATCTGGATGTTCTCTTTTATTAACACATGAGGTAAATTAGAACAACACAAAAATAAATTGATTTGAAGACTGCTAGAGAAGGATGAAACATTGAGTTGTCCACATGGATCATCTTATAGAAAAAAAATACAGCAAAAAGTTGTAATTCAAAGATGACTTAAGATTGATTGTCCTATTCTTTTTCAGTCCTTTTATGTCATGTAGCTGCTCAAATTTTTTAGTAGACATTCATGGCTTTAAAATAGTTATTTATCTGAAAAAAGACGAGCCTTAATAATATAAAAACTTTCATCATAGTAACCATTCATCTTCAGAAACTGTGATTAGTGTCTAGAGTGAAACATTTTGCTTGAAAAAAAAATGGCAATATTTTTTTAGATAAAATGTGTCAATTTAGACTCTTTAAACAGGTAAATGAAAATGTTTGTTCAATATGATGAAAGAATAAATTTCTAGGAATTAATTGATGTTAATTCTTTGTAGATCAAACAGACATCGACATAATCAGTTGAGTAATCATAACAATAGAAGTATTTCCACTTGGGGGTTTTAGCCGAATTTGCTACAAAATACACAAGATCTAGCTCAGAATAATCATTTGATGTCATGCAACAAGCACTTTTTGATTATGATGTCAAAAGTTTATATTCCTGATGCAATATTATGAGAGAATTTGTGTGACTTTAGCTAATGGCAGACAAATTTCATACAAGTGTAAATATGTCTATTTGTGTGGATAGTGCTAGAATCTATTGTCTCTAAAATCCATCCACAGGCACATTATTGCACCTGAATATTTTTTTCAAATGATCATAGGTTTTGAACATCAGCAAACCACTGCTGCCTTGATTTATTGGACTAAACACAAAGGCGAAAGTTTCAGAGAATTAGATGAATGTCTGAATTAATGAAATTCAATGAAGTTTTTATTGACTATTTTAGGAATTAAAGTACCGGTACATGATGATTGATTGATGGCTACTTAAAACTATTATATGCACAATCCACATTAAGAAAGACAATATGTTAATGTTGTAGGAATAGACAGTGGTAGATATTTGTCAATAAACTTGCTTATTGGTAAGATGACATTCTGCAGGAAGATGTGTCACTCTACCAAGACACAAGACACATTGTGACGCAATACTGACTGTCTTTGATCTTAATCATCAATGTGACAACAAGCATGAAATGCTCTCTGAAAAAAAATGGGAACATAGTCATCACTTTTCCCTTCAGTCCTTCCTCATATCTGTCTGTTGTTCTGTCCCACTGTCAGTTCATTGCTGCAGCCACCCACATTTTTTTTTCTCAGAAATTCTATATAACTTTGAAACAGTTGGGGAAAAAAACACAATCACCAATCAAATTTAAATTATATTTCTTCCTATCTGACACACCTTTCCCCCTCCCTGTTCAATTATAAAACAGCCTTATTTATTTTCCTCAGGCCAAATAAAAATATATGTTTGGTTCCAGTTACATACTTTTAAAAAATAGGGTCGGTAGGTCGGCAATTTTTTTTTTTTTAATTTTTTTTTTAATGTCAAAATCCGGAAAAGAATCGTGTGTTTACCGAAATTGTTTCCCTTATTATACACGCCCCAACCGGAAGTCCGACATTTTTACATGTGTGTGGTTGTAAAAATAAACAGCCATGATACGTTTTTAGTTAATTTTGTTGCATTCTGTTATGAATTCTTGCATTTTAGCCATATCAGATACTTGTGATGGAAATTCAGATGACAGAAATCTATGAATTTAATTATTTTAATTCACAATCCTCAAAATTTGATCGTTTGAAAATTTATTTTTAAGAAATAAAAAGAAAGTTCTAGGGTCGGGGGGTTTCAACTAGGGTCGGTCTGGTTACTGGAACCACACATATATTTTTATTTGGCCTCAAACAATATATTTTTTACTAATGCATAATCCATTTTATTTTCAGATCTGATCCCAGAAGAGTTATTGAATACAGAGACTTAGATGCTCCAGATGATTCAGATATTTTCTAGCCAGTAAAGGGGGAGATAACTAGCCATTTGAAGGGAGATAACTAAACAGTTGAAGGGAGATAACTCACATAATAATGGCAGATAAATACCAGAGCAGTGACTTGATAACCAGCATTGAAGAAGTGCAGAACAAACTGTTGTTTAAAATGAAGTTCTTTTAGAAGGAACATTGGATCAAATGGATTTTGTTGTTAAATTTTTATCAAATTTTTAAGGATCTTTTTACTACATGTAAATAGATCATGTGTTTTGATGTCCTTAGCTTTAGTGAAGCAATAAAATCGTTAAAACACTTCACATTGCAGTTATTTTTAGTGCACCACTTTTTAGTAATTAAAAAATTAAACTCCGTGTGGTGAACCAACGCCTTTGAAATCGATTTGGTAGAGTCCTTGAAGTGGATACCTTGGTATAACGGGTTGTCAAATCATGCAAAAGAATGCAATACTTAAATAATATTCAAAATTGACAACAACACAATTTTGAATATTATTAAAGTAATTAAAAGTATACATGTATTAAAACAGATTGAAATGTTCATAGCGAAATAATTTTCTAATAAAACAATGAAATAACCAGGGTCCTTAATATGGATGAAATATTTGCCCCTGAACCTAAATCAATCTATCAGTAAAAAGTATCCCTATCATTTCTTTATAAAATTAAGTTAAAAATTTGCTAATTTTTTGGTATTTGTAATGTACAGTACAAATCTCACATTATATCAAACATTTAGGATAATCCCACCTGTATAGGTAATTAATTTAGCCAGACATATCCATACTAGTATAGGAAAGTCAAAAGATTTTCCGAAAACTATAATTGTTACCTTTTGCAACTGGTCTAATCACTCATTCCAGCTCCTGAAAAGTTAAAATAATACATTCAAAAATTTATTTATTCCATCCTATAAATATTACCAAATGAACCAGGAAGGCACACAACAAAAATAAAGAAAAAAGATACTATAATTACCAGAACGGGGACAGCAAACGAAAAAAAAGAGTGTTTTCTCAGACCTGTTCTTATAACAGTCTTTGATGCTAAAATAAAAAAAACATAACAATGAACACACTTTTGCAGTAGTTTGATAACATGGAGGTCATCATTGATGATGAATTGATAGTTGTTTGATGTACGTCCAGTGGCAAATAGTCCATGCATGTGCAGAACAAAAAACATCAAGAAATTAAAACACACAAGGAAATTATTTGATAGGTACATTTAAGCAACCAATTATATATGTTACAGGCATATTCAGGATAAAATAACTTACTTAGAATGACATTTGGGGTATACATGTCATCAATGACCAGCAACCCCACAGTATAGATAAACAAGACATCCATAGGGCAACATTTTTTCTTCAACAATAGGCTGGTGGAAGTTAATATAAAAGATTTGATATCATATTTAGGCAATTCAACCTATCTAGTTTTGACTATTTGTCTAATAATGGGTACATACAAAAAGAATATTCTTGTGACTTTATGCTTTGCTGTGAAGGACAGTGTCTGGTAGACTAAGGCCGTATGGTGACATAAAGTTGTTAATCTCTGTGTCATTTTGGTCTTTTGTGGATAGTTGTCTCATTGGCAATCATACCACATTTTCAAACCTGCTAGCACATAAGGTATGTGTGAAGAATGACCATGACTAGATTTAAACAGCCCTTCTGAATGCTGAAGACATTGGTTTAGAAGGCTACAGATACCATATAAACAATGACCAGTCGCCTCTTTTACTGAAGTGAAGATGTAACCAACAAATAACAGACTATTATTTGAACTTGGAATTATTTTTAATTATGGAATTTGCATAATTTCTTGTGTTTAAAATTTTTTGATGAATTCCATGGTTATTTTGTATTATAATGTTTTGATCAGTGCATAACACTTTCCACATAATGTCTTTTGTATAGATAGTGTTGTGCGCAGCACAGAACATTATAATACAGAATAAACATGGAATTCATTAAAAATTTCGAGCACAAGAAATTATGAAAATTCCATAATTAAAAATAATTCCAAGTTCAAATAATAGCCTGTTTAATATAACTTTTATTTATGTAAATGTATTACAAGAGCCCATAAATGACACAGAAAATGGCATAGGTCACTGTACTACCTTCAACAATGTGCAAAGCCCAACCTCATAGTTCACTATAAAAGGCCCCAAAATGAAAAATGTGAAACAATTCAAACAAAATGTAACATCCTAATTTTATTCACAAAAAAATTAACATCAAACAAATATGTAACACATCAACATACAACAATCAATGAGTTACAGGCACATATGGAATATGGTGGAGTTCAATCAGTTTACTGGTGCAAAACCATCCCCTACCCTGCACAGTGGTGTTACAGTACAACATAATAACAAACTATAATAATCAGTTGAAAAGGGCTTAACTCATCAGATGGATTCAAATAGAAATACATCTATCAAAAACACAGAGTGCATGTGGACAGACACTTATACATCCAAACAACAGAAAGACACTAGAATGCAACCTCGTGGCTTCCAACAGGCACATAACGATGTTGATGGAGTGTTCAGCCCTAGCCAGCCAGGGACAGTGTGTAACAACATGAAAACAAACTTGTCAAAATCAGTTGAAAGCTCTACTCACCTAATTGATATTAAGCACAAAAACAAATAACAAAAGACACAAAGTACAGAGACAGGTATGATTTTCTACTGACTGCTACCTTGTGAGCTAACATGATAAAAATCCAACTGTAGACTGTTTGGTGACAGGTCTGGTACAAAACACATTATATTTCAATTCATTAAAAGAAAATATACATGTAGTATTTGCCACTGGAAGTGAATCAGCCATGAGTCAATCAAACTGATGATAGTTTGTCCCTATTGAACCATGATACTATGTCTGTTCAAAGTCTAAAACATTGTCAGTGTTTGTATCTGATAAAAGAGTTCAGTATAGTGATGGCATTGCCTTTAAGCTACATCGTTTAAAACTGGAATCAAGATGCAGAAACTGGGAACTTTCAAAAAGGATCAGCAGTACAAGGCCTACTGAACTTTCAATACGACCAAATCCATCGGATGACTACTAATGGATGGGAATTATTGTCCTTAGATAACGATTTTTTTTTTTCAGTTATTATCCAGTTTTTGTCTTTTATATGTAAACGTAATATAGAAAGGACCTTTAGGTAGAAATTGTAAAAATCATAAAAATGATCAACAAAACAAGATATCGTTTTGATAGGTGAACTATTCAGGCTCTCAGCCAATTCTTATCTGTTATATTCACAAATGGTTTTAAGAACTTGACTTTGAAGTTGAAGTTTGAATGCTGCCATCTATAGATGCCTTTTTTCATAAATTGTGTTACTGGGCTACCTTCCTTCGTTGTTCGCTGTCTTCCACTAGAACATGTAGTAGACTGCTTGTTGAAATTGGTTTTCATAAAAAGTTTTAAAAATAAAATTATTTGAATAACGTTTTACCAGGTCAGGCAAAATCCACTTCGAGGAACATATCTTCCCCTACTGATGAAAAATCTAATTACTATGGAATAAGTGATGATGGGGAAAACCACGCATGCTGATATGAAATCGGAGAATAAGTCTTTCATGGTATTAAAATACACGCCGTGCAAGTACATCATAAATATAACCATCAGATGCGGATTCAGCACTTTAAAAACGCTGTTTTCAACTATCTGCCTGGGACTTGCAAAAGTCTATACATTAGATATATAGGTAGCTTCATATGGTGACCCCTTGTCCCTGTTCCCCTCTCCCTAAATCCACATCTAATTATACTGGTAGATAAATTTAGGGTGGAGATGTTTTGAATTAAATTATTGGACAACAACCTCCTTATGGAGTTGTCTGATATTTATTTATTTTAAATTCCAATATTAAATTCACACTGCCTCGCAATTAAAAACATTACAAAACAAGTTTGCACGTATATCTGTGAATTCCAGAGGCGGACTTAGGGGGAGGGGGGCAGGGGTTCCGCCCCCCTCTTTTTTCAGAAAAATTTTGGTTGGTTATATAGGGAATCACTGAAGTGTGGCGGATTCCCCCCCCCCCCCCCCCTTTTAGGCAGTCAGTGGGCCCCCTCTTATGAAAATTTCTAGATCCGCCACTGAATTCCTTCGACTATTTTGCGGTACACGAACTTGCCAATAACCTGTTCAAAATTAAAATGCGTGACTGAAAGATTCCGTTTATATTTTCCATCCCTATTTTTTATAGCAATTTAATGCGATTTCTTTCACACTAGGGCATGCGTCGTACCCTGAGAATATTTCTACGTGATTCATATTACTTTTTTTATCTGATGTTGGATTTTTTTATTAGGGTTGTGACCTAGATATGTTAATAATAGAGTTAGTCCTTTCCAAGAATTGAACTTTGTGGGCCGTGATAACAATTTCTTTACTACAAACTTTATAAATTGTTAAGAGGGTCCGGTTGAGATTCACCGAATAGAGAATACCTAAGGTCTTAAGTATACAGAATCAATGGATAACAAAATAAAGAACAGAGACCAAAGAGACAACAACAAAAAACGGCGGGTACTGAAATATCAAGAAATGAAAAACTATTGTCTAAATATAATAGATAAAGAATTAAAAAATTAAATGAGGGGCCCCATATATGACCCCCATGTATATATCAGAAGTATGCCAGATCCTGTTACAGGGCCAATTTGTGTATTTCCAAGGTGTGGGTAAACTGAAGTTGAGAAGTTTCTTATTACGACAGAACAGATTCCACAAATACATATTTTATGCTAAGTCACGGCTAGGACTACCGATATTAGATGATATAAGTTAATATGGGGACTTAATTCTCGGTATGTCAGGTAATAAATAGTCCAAGGTTACACAAATTGATGTCTGTATTATACATATTTTAATGCGATTTAAAATAAATACGAAATGCACTATTATAGTTGAATCTAAGGTTTAGGATTTGGGATGTTAAATTCGTCCACATTATATAAATTTACTGGAATAAAAAATGCAGATTTTTTTCTTTCGCCTGTTGAGCAGTATATGCTACAAAAATGGAATATATGTGTAACTTGAAATGACGCTAAAAGTCAAAAGAGGTTATATAAGTATACATCTAAATTTAAATCTTTATCCATGATGCGTTTTGCATTTGTTACAAAACCTATCTGAATGAAATTTTCTTTAAAATTTGAATCAGCTGTCAAATTTGTGTTCACCGATTTGACTTTCGAAGACTTCCGACTGTCATATAATCCGATATGAACCTAAATGTATAATATACTAAATAGATAGCGAACTCGTGCAATTGGACTTTCCTAGGTCTGTTTGACTGCATATCATATGCTAAAAATAAATGTTTATCATCGTTTGTACCTGCACAAGAATAAGTTTTCGTTGCTCGAATCAGTCAATCAAATGGTTTATCCTTGTATCACTTCCAATGTTGATATTCTTTTCCTATTGTACTATGAACACGCCGTATTCGAACGTTAATCATCTGTAGCTAAATTGTGGTACTAAATTGAACCAAACTGCAGCTAAAAGTGAATTATCATTTTACTTTTTCACTCTCATTAATGATTGAACAAAAAAAAAAGAATCCCTTTTTATATCTATTTCGTATTTTATGTCCTTTCAAGGACGTATATTAGATGTTCATTATAGAGGGGGAGGACAGGGGTAAGGGAGACAGGGAGAAAGGGGGTAGGAGAAAGGAGAAAGGGGGTGGGAGAAAGGAGAAAGGGGGTAGGAGAAAGGAGATGAAGGCTGGGAGAAAGGAGAAAAAGTTGGAGAAAGGAGAAAAAATTAAATATCTCTCCTTTTAAAATTTTTTCTAATATTTCAAGAAAAAAAATCTCAAAAGGAGATGTTTTATTCTAATGGGAGAAAGGAGAACGGGGGTAGGAGAAAGGAGAAAAGGGGTGGGAGAAGGGAGAAGGGTACCCCCTGTCCTCCCCCTCATTATACGTCCTTGGTCCTGAGGTCATCTCGATCCGCTAAATGTATCCACATTCTTCTTAGGTAATGTAAGTTATAGGAGTGAATCAGTTAAAAATATTGATAGAATGTGGCTTAGAAATGGTTAACAAAGCTCCAATATCGCATGTTTAGTCAGAACAAAGGGGGTTATATAACTCCTTGGTCCGAACGATAATGTTTTCCATGAAGGAAACATGGGCACGTGCAACCATTCTGCTTATTTTTGTTTTACAAAAATTTTGAAATATGTATTTAGAGTGGACTTTAAATTTGATTACAGGTGAGAGGGGCGAAATTTTTATTACAGGGGAGACTCAGAGGGGGCGTAAATGTACTATACACAATCAATAAACGCAACATGAGATTTGTCAATTAATCATATTTGATTCATATTTACTTTCATTGGACGGTTTGAATTTTGTTTATATTGCATCATTGTTATCATTGATCAATAAATTAGGGATTGTAAAGATATTTGTTGACAAACAGATGTTGATATCCTGTGGCTTAAACAAACAAACAAACATAAACAGGGTATTTCTGTATTTCCGTACAAAGACAAACATAACAGGGTATATATCTCTCTTTCCGTACAAAGACAATCTATATAGATATGTATATTATTACACTCCTTATTTATGAAAACTGTGGGAATGAAAGAAATTTTAATTTCGAATGTATCGAATGTTTATTTTGTGCTGTTTTAAGTTAAAAAAATACTTTGTGTTTCTGAAGTGAACGATTTTGAGTTCTAAGAAGTGTATAGAATATATGCAGAATTATTAAATTCTCAAGTTTATTCTAATGTCAACTCCCTTGGCGTTTTTTCTTCCAATATATGTTTATGACGTATCAAATTAAAGTTTTTGTCAATATATATTTTAAAGATTTATGTTAAGTTTACAAACATAAAAGAAATGAGATTCGTTCTCTTCTGCATGCGTTCTTAGATATCTTCTTATAGTGTTTTTTTATACGTGAAGTCTTTACTATATGACTCCTATATGGTTATGCCTTTGCTTTTGCTTGTGGAATAGAATGTTTACCAATTCTGAATATATATGCAGATTAACTTTCTAACAAAAAAAATCGAACTTGTAGTCAACTTTATTAATCTTAGATAACTGCAGTTTATTCTGTCTATGAAAAAATAACATAAAAATGTGGTGCACATTACTAAAGTATATTTAAGCCGTAAATTGGCTACAAAACAAACAATTCAACTGAGGAAAAAAACCATAATAATATAGCTAAACAATTACAAAAAACGGTTATGACAGACTTGAACCAAACCAACGCCAAGGTTTGTTTTTCTCAAGTCAAATCCGTGTTTATGTTAATAGTTTTTTTTATTCATTCACTGCATGTGATTCAATTCTTACATTTGAAATGTTAATGATATTCATCTTCCATCTTGCCGGAATTTTAACAATTTTTAGCTACTTAAATATTTAACTATTTAATACATAACTATTCCAGACTGAATGTGAAAAAGTAAGGCGTCCCCTGTGACTTTCTTTACTAACGGGACTCGTCTCTTATTGATTTTAAGTATAGAAAGTCCCTGCATGGCGTCCCCAAAAGAACCGTTTACGTAAATTTGAAAAGTACCTCCCACTGGGGTGAGAAAATCCAGAGTCTAACTTCCAGCTGTGACAGGCTATTAGCTGTCCGACAGTTTGAACAAGTGTAATAAGACCTATATTAATTATTAATTATTAATCGACTTATCATATTATAAATTGTTGTGCAAACAAATAAGTCGCGTGGGATTCAACTGTCCAGAGTCTTAATCGATATTACCAGAGATTATATGTCTCTGATATTACTTATGTAATTTAAGAAGGTAACTGACAAATTGTATCTTGCCGTGAAGGTTGTAATACTTTCTTGAATACATTCATTAAATTGTGCAGGGAATTTTGCATGTTTAAGACATTTGGATATTTTCTTTACTTTGAAGAGAGTAATTGTTGGACAAATCGGTAAAAAAGTAAGTACGCAGAACTGTCTTTTGTTTGCCTAATATCAGAGATTTCCAGTCTGCATCACCTAGATACAAATGTAAATAACTACTTCGGATCTCTAAGTGTTTTGTTAGATTCTAATATTTTTATTAGTTTTCCAATTAATATTTATTTATGTATTACGATTTTTTCCTTCAAATGTGTAAATCTAACTTCAACATGTTCAATCTGGTACGCATATCCAGCTTTAAAAAAAAATTAAGTTTGTGACCAAATAAAATTTCAAAATAAACTCTAACTGAAAATTCACATGTAACACAGAAACCGGCGTCTATATGTATATAATTTCCTTGCTGGAACAGGACGCTTTTTTAATTATTTTTTTCACCTTTGCTATGTGTTTGTATAAAGTTAATTACTCATAAATTTTAAGTTCTTAATGAAGAAAACAAAATTGTTTGAGTTTACAACAATGATATTTGTCTTATATTAAAGTTTGACAAATAACAAAGAACTGACGTTGCCTCGAGGTATTACATATAGTAGAGTCACCAATTATGACAATTATCAACAACAGAAATATCGATGTAAATTACAAATTATTGATATACATCAAATTTTATGAAATTACATATGTTATGTAACAAAATGTGTAATGTTAATTACCGGAAATAATTTGCCGATAAGAAACTTGAAAAAAACATTTTTTTTTACGGTAAATTTAATACCGGATTAGAACTTTTTATTTACAAGTTATAAAACAGGTAACATTATTTAAGTCACTTTGTTAACATTTTTTTCCCTAAAATAATACCAAAAGTGGCATTGGCGTCATAACGCGTTAAAATCAATGTGTATTACTTTGATCAGCTGTTGTCAAATGAATGAATCGGCCCTTCTTATGTACAAACAATGTAAATGAGCAAAAATTATAAAAATCTGAGAAAAGATTTTGTAAAACTGGAATATATTTTAGCACTAATCTTATTTGTGACAATTTAAACGATTAACAGCTCTTTAGACAGTATTTTTATTGAAGAAAACGGGACAATTTACGTTGTTTTGTGGCAATATTGATGGTACAGGGCCGCTTCAAGTGATGTCATATCGCGGGAAATACAATTTCGCGCCATTTCCAAATTGCTTTGTTCGTAATCTCTTGGTCGGCTGACAAGGGTTGTTTACATTTGGACATTGCCTATAATCTTTTTGCATCTGGTGATTTGTGATAACGGATTAAGTGATTACTGCTTATATTTGTTTACAGAAATAACTAGTGAATATATTTTAACAGTATTAATGACATAGCATCGTTTATTTCTCTAATTTATAGTTTTTAATGAACCGGAAGTTGACTGTCATTGTGTCGGCGAAACTTCAAACAAAGAAGAGAGACATCAATATTAGACCGATCTTCTAGAAGATGCCACGGGGAGGTGTATTGGAAAATAGGGAATTTTGTACAGCTATTGTGAAACAAGAGCCAGAGTTTAGCATCGAATCTTCACCCCAGATCTTAAATTTAGCCAGTATTTATCGCCAACCTTTGAGTGCAACTAAGGACACGCAAGCATATTACCAGAGTACCTACACTATACAACAGGGTGGCCACACCCCACGGACAATCTGCCTCAGTCCATTAGGACTAGTTGAGGATGTGAAACCGTCATTTGGAAAACAGGTAGTTCTGGATTTTAAGAATTTCGTGAAAATCGCTGAAGTGTGCAAAAGTAAAACTAAATTATTTCCTGGAAGGTGGGCGTTTTGACGGCCAACTCAATATGCAACCAAATAATATAGTTTTTGTCTTATTGAACATTCTTAATGAATAATTTTGAATTGCATATTCTAAATGTTATCTTTGAAATGAAATTTATAACATAAAAAGTGAATATTATTATATGAAAAGTTGCATACATGTACAAAATTTTTCAACTCCAAAGATCTGCATAATCCCAGATGATCCCATGACCATATGTACATTTAGATAAAAATTTTCAATACATCTTAAAGGGGTCTTGTTATGTTAGAATTAATATCTTTATATAGTCATGATAGTATGCAAGTACAAAACGTATAGATCACTAGAATTTCAATTAATTACTGAATTAGAATCACTACTGTAGATCAATATATATGAATTTATTTGGTAGCTAACTGACTGCCTTGGTTTAAAAATATAAAATAATGATTTCAATATGACATAACAATAAAGGGGTAGGGGCAAATAATGTTTTCCAATTTATAATTTTTTGGGTTCAAGAACTTGATAAGCAAGAACGTATAACTAGATATAGGAAGATTTGGTATGAGTGTCAATGAGACAACTCTCCATCCAAGTAACAATTTATAAAAAAGTAAAGTATTATAGATCAAGGTACGACCTTTAACATGAAGCCTTGGTTCACACCGAAAAAGAAAGTTAATGTTATAATGGACCCCAAAATTTCTAGTGTAAAACCATTCAAACGGGAAAACCAATGGTTTAATCTTTAAAAAAACTAGAAGCACTTACTAACATATATACATCCTTGTGATATAATAAAGTAACAGCTTTCTAAAATGCTGAGCATTTTGATTTCAGGTAAAAAGAAAATTAGACCTTGAAGCTGAGACTATTATAGAAGGCTTTAAAACTCCAGCAAAGAGATGTAAAGGAAGAAGAAAGACCTCTGATGCTAGTCCTAAAGGTAAATATCACTTGAGATTATCAGTAATGCAGACTAATCTTTTTTTATATAACATTGATATACATGCTAAAATTGTCCAGAATTTTTTTAATTGGTTCATAATCTATAATTTGAAATCAAAGCAATATCTAACAATATGTACTTAATTTTTTCAGCACGATCTCCGTTAGAGAAGACAAGATATGACACATCTTTAGGTCTTCTGACGAAGAAGTTTGTTGGATTACTTAGAAACGCAACAGATGGGGTTAGTATAATTTAGAGAATCATCATACCTGCTAAGTTTTCATAATGCCCATGTGGGTTTTGCTTGCAAGATGGCTGCCATACTCCTAAAAAACTTTCAAGAGGGCCTTCAAATACATGGTAATGTTGTTTTTTGGCTTCTTCATACTTTTATAAGCCTCAATTCATTGTAAAATTAATTGTTTTGTTAAACTTGTGAACACAATTGCCCTATAAAAATTTAAATTTGGGAGCCTCCATTGTCCATGGGGGAAATCCCTCGCAAATTGTGACTGTTGGCAGGTATGAATCATCTGCCAATTAAAGGCAATGACCTCGTGTACAACAGAACAAATGTAAGAAAAGAAGATGTATGATTGCCAATGAGACTATTCTCAACAACAGACCAAATGTAAACAGAAATTAACAACTATCAGGTGCCAAAGAGATAAATCTCCATCCAAATCACAATGATGAATAATATGCTGTCTCACAGTTTTAAAA
Source organism: Mytilus edulis (assembly GCA_019925275.1). Classification (NCBI taxonomy): domain Eukaryota; kingdom Metazoa; phylum Mollusca; class Bivalvia; order Mytilida; family Mytilidae; genus Mytilus; species Mytilus edulis. The sequence continues at coordinate 25,774,313 of CM034362.1, read as the reverse complement.
TAGTTAAAAAAAATGATGACCATCATCATGTCTCGTTACTTATACAAGAAATTGATTTTCAGACTTATAGTTTTACTGTTTATTGATTCAAATTGGCATAAAAAAATAAAGGTACATGTATGCAGGACAGATGTATTAGTTATCATGCTTAAATGATGAATAACAGCAAAAAAATTCTTAACCATATTAGCGGTTAGTGATATTGTTTGCCTTAAATTACCGGAGAATAAAGGCCAGTCAACATAAAAAATAATGAAACCACAGTACATTTTATTATCAGTATCATAAACAATAAATTTACTTACAGGTACTGGACTTAAACAGGGCAGCAGAATATTTAACTGTACAAAAGAGACGTATTTATGACATAACAAATGTTCTAGAGGGGATTAATCTGATCGCCAAAAAGTCCAAAAATAATATTCAATGGAAGTAAGTATAAGTTCAATGTTTTATGATCAGAGCTCCAGATAAGCTGCGTATTTGTGTGATCACGCAATACAAATATTAGAAAACCCAATGCAATTGTCCATTGCAGGGTTCAACAACCCAATTAATTTAACGGAAAACCCAATTATATGCCAAAACCATGAGTTCTCAACCCTTTTATTGACTACCGTTTGCGTTATTTACCCTTATCTTTAAAGTCGTCGCGTAAACTATTTTTATAATATTTATAATTGGAAATTTCCTGTCGTTCTAAATATAGATCCCTGCATCAAGCACCTGAAATGGGTCCCTGTTTGAGTTTTCCCTTGCTCAATAGGCACACGTGTTTTTGTAAACATCGATCTTCTCGGCGTTTATCATGTAGTCATAATTTTTTCCATTGCTCGGGATTTATCATAACATACATTGAATTAAAACAAAAGTGAATGTCCGGTAAAAATATTTAATAGAAGCATGTTTTCGGCTTCTTTTGAAAAGCTGAGGGAAAGTTATGATGATAACAAGACTCATCCAGTGTTTTAAGGAAGCGTCCATCAAATGCACGGGCGTGTGTACGTTCCATAACGAGAACATTTGCTAATAAACACGGAGTTTCATCAAAATCGAAATCAGTTGAAAATAAAAGGCCAAATCAATTATGAAATGATAAAGCATCAGAAACCAAAAGTTCTAAATAAAAGACAACTAAACCCAGATTTATGTAAATTGAATAAAACAAAATCATTCAAGTATAATTAGAGTTTATATACTATTTTTTATTAATTTTACGGTTAATTAATGAATACACATACCATGCACACAGGCACTGATCAGGCACTGCATGGTCTCAGAATTTATTATATGAAGGTATAAGACGAGTGCCTGTGAATACACATATCTGTTTTTGTGAGAAAATATAAAACTGGCAAAAGGTTTGAAACGGGACACAATTTAAACCTACAATTGCTCCTCAGTGAATAAACCAAATAAAACAGCTAACCCTAACCATAATCTCAAACCAAATAAAACAGCTAAACAAAGAAAGAAACATATTTAAGATGGAAAACAATTGGGGTTGATATTGCCTAAATATTCAATATTGTGTCGATGAAAAAACCCAATTCATTAAGGAGCTTGGTGGTGAAAAACCCAATTTGATATTAACCTGAGGGGTGAATTGGAATTGATAATGCATTTAAAAAACTTTATCACCCAATTATATAAGAAAATGGTGGGTAAAAACCCCAATTTGTGAATTCTTATCTGGAGCTCTGTATGATGGTAACTGGCATTTGAGTTGGATGTCTCTTGTCAGTGATATTGTTTGCCTTAAATTAGTGGAGAATAAAGGCTTTTTCCCCTGAAAAAGAATCCCAATTTGAAAAAAGAATGGCTTAAAATTATTCCCATTTTTGGAAAGACAATTTTTTTCCCAAACAGTGCTGTCTCAGTAGAAATTGTGCATGAATTCAAACTGAAAAACACTCATTTAAACATTTTCATGCCTAAAATGACTATATTTGCAGATTTGAGGGTCTTTTTATGTATCATCCCTGGCAAAATGAGGTCTTATCTTAAAACAGGGTTTGACTCTTGAAAATGGGTCTGTAAATTGAAGTTTCAGTCAAATTTATGGTTAATTTTGAATTTCCCAATTTGATGAAAATGACAGTCACACATATTTTTCCCAATAAAAAAGGGTACAGGTAGTTTTGAAAAAAGCCAACAATATCACTGCTTGTGACTTCATGGTTTAAACAGGATAAACATACTCTTCTTCAATTTTTCTGGTCAGCTGATCAAAACCTATATATTTTGAAAATGATGTTAATAAGATAGATTTCAAAACAGAAAAAAACCAAACATCTTTGGCTGATAATTGACTTATTTTGAGGAAGAAAAAAAATTGAAAATTTCAACTTTACTGTGAATAGAAACCAAATGTATTATACATTATAGCACCTTTTTGGTGTGTACAATAACAAATAAATGTTGATTTTCTTTCCTTCAGAGGATGTTCAAATTCTATAGCAGCAAATCCAGATACACCAGCTTTCTCTACAGAAATTGTAGACTTACATTCAGGTATGATATAACAATACAATACCACATTTGACTTTTGAAAGTAATCGCTTGGTTGTAATCCTGCAAAAAATGTTCTTCTTTTCAAGCTCTCTTTAAAAAAAAGACAATAAATCTCTGCACTAGTACAACTTTGTTCATAACTGAAAAAAATGATTTAATTTGCTGCTGGGCAATCTTCATGCTATCAGTAACCACAGTGGCTTGTAAAATTCTCCAACAGAATCCAACAAAACTTCAATAAATTGAGTGTCTGGCTTGTGGACTCCAAGGCTGAGCTGGTGCTTTTAAATTTTTAGAAACTTTCTAAACACAGGCGAGTTGAAATTTGAAATGACCTTTGCATGTTTCTGAAATTTAGCTTTGAAAATAAAGTATATTTTTTTACAAACTGAAGTGAAAAAGAAAAATGCACATTCCACCCTCACTTTTTTATTGGATAAATTACAGAGTTTTCAGCAGTTTGTTTAAACAGATCTGTTGTACTGATAATGATTTGTCTGTTTTTAGATGTTGCTGATTTGGAAGCCAAGGAAAATGAACTTGATCACCTGATAGCAACCTGTACTAAACAGTTAAAGATGTTAACAGAAGATGCACAAAACTCCAAATATCCTTTTATAATAATGTCTGTAACAGCAAGTGCAATCATGGTCCTAGTAGATATTCACCAATGTTAACACTTTTATCTACATGTATGTCAAAATAAGAACTTCTACATGTAATTTAAGAGATTTTTTAAAAACAAGGATTTTTTTAGGAAGTTTTGAACTTGCTTCAAGAGGGGAACAGTCTGACTTGAAAACTAAGTGTTAAATTCAACCAAACAAGATTCTTTAAGGAAGACACTTAAAATGTTAGGTATGGGGAACCATATAAAAAAGAAGATTTGGTATGATTGCTAATGAGACAACTCTCCAGAAGACATCAATTGACACAGAAATTAACTACTGTATGGCCTTCAACAATGAGAAAAGCCCTTAAGGCATAGTCAGCTATAAAAGGCCCCGAAATGACAAATGTAAATAATTCAAACTAACGGCCTTATTTCAACCACTGAATTACAGGCTCCTGACTTGGGATCTTTAGGAAATATGACCATTATGCAACGTTTATATTTAGTCTTAATTGGTTTCACTTCTTCATTATGTGCCTTAACCTTATCAACGCATGCATATGTAACGTACCAAGATTTGAGAAGTATTAAATCTTTGGACAACCAAACAGTGATAGCCATTAAAGCTCCACCAGAGACCAGGTAAGATTTAGTCAACTGTTACAGCCAATTTCAATGAGTGTGTAGGTAAAGCTAATATATTTAGTTACCTTCCCTGATAGCTGAACCTAGAAGTCATTATTAGGTAAGGTATACTACTCTCCTTTCAAAGTAGTCTATTCTTACAGAGAGATTGGTTATCTGTCAGATTAGTCTACTCTTAGAGGAGTGCATTTTACCTTACCTTACAATGACTTCACAGTTCAGTAAGCAAGCAAGCTAACCAAAGATATTACCTTTGCCTACACACTCATTGAAACTTGCTGTAGTTAACTGTTAACTATTGGATCCACAGGGGGTTGTAAATTCTTGTGATGCTACAAAATATATAAAAATGGTTCAGCAAGCACTTTTTGAATTTTGACAAACGCACACCTGCATGTAAGCTTGTCCATCAAAGTATGAAATATAAAGATTTCAATTAAAAGGAGCAAAATGTTGAAATTTTAATATTTCTCGCAGAAAACAAGGAAAATATGCAAATATTGCTGCATATGAAATTATTGTTAAAAAAAATCCTGAGTACAATGACATTATCTCTTAACTACATTTGTTTTAACCAAAAAATAACACTGTACAATACAATTGATATATATTCAGGATTTTAGAGAATAAGATTATAATGAGTTTCAGATTAGGAGTTTTTAAAGAGGGGAAGTTTCTAATGAAGATGAATTACCCCCTGTCTTCAATATTAATAATCCTGTAATTCTAATTAAAAGAAATTGTCAATTTTTTTTTTTAATGATTTGTGCATTTATTTGAGTACTTGAGATTTTAATAAATGTTCTGCCAGGTTGGAAGTGCCAGACCCTCAACAGAGTATACAGATATGGTTAAAGTCTCAGAAAGGTCCCATAGAAGTGTATTTATGTCCTGAAGAAGCTAACGGAGAAAATTCTGATACGACTGGTACTGTTAGTTCCAGTAGTGAAGATGAGAGCCGATCAAGTTTTTCTGCATCAGAAGATTCACGATCATGCGATGACTTTAAATGTAAGTTTGGAAAATAATTTTTAGGGTTATGACATAAATTGGTTTAGAGTTAATACCCCAATTTTACCGTCCACTGAACATAGAAAATGAAAGTGCAAGAAGGACATCCATTTACTTTTTAAATAAGTTTAATTTGAATATGCCCTATTTTAGTTACGTCTGCACACTCCTTTTCCTACCAAGAGAGAATATGGAAAATTGTTCATTACCCTACAGAGTACAAATGTACATATGCTGTTTCTTTTGTTTTATCAGTAGACCTTGAAGTAAACTCTTAGAGAGAGAAGCACATCAGCATGTGTGTAAAACATTTCTACAAAATAAAATTAAATTTCTGTGGGGAGGTATTATTGGATTGTCCAATGTTGACAGGCTTGAAAATGAGATCTGCTGTATGTTTATAGAATAAGATGCTCAAACATTATTATAAGACAATCAAACTCTTGTTATACCCCCGCTTTAGAAAAGTAGGTGTAAGCTGTTTTACCTCTGTCTCTCTCTCCATCAGTCCTATGAATGTTTTTCTTTGCATCTTTCTCAGGAACTACATTACTAGGATTTCTGAAATTTGGTTTCAGGGTTTATATGAGTTAACTATTCAGTGTGATGTGTTTTCAGATTCATCACTCAACATCTTTCTGTTAACCTTATACATTTAACAGGGGTAAATATAATCATTAGTTGGCAGTAGCTCGGACACAGATTCACTTGTTTATTTCAATGACCAAAAATGTATTGTATATTTTACAGCACAACAACATGTGGCAACCATTCAAAGACAGATAAAACAAGAACCGGGTACGTTTCCGTCCAGTGTTAAAAATGCATTATTAGAAGACCAAGACATTTCTCCCGATTCATTCCAAAATATTTTACCGCAGACGGAAGACCAGGACTTCTTTTCAATAGAACCTCCCGTCAGTTTGGACGATTACCTGTTTTCTATGGACAGTAGCGAAGGCATATCAGATTTATTTGATGCGTACGATTTTGATATACCAGTTCTTGTATAGCGATCGGTGTGAATTTGAAATCTGTTCCCACGACAACAAATGGAAATAAGAGCCTGTTCTCAGTCGGACAGCAATAAGAAGATGTATTAATTATTTAAGAAATCATGTAAATTGATATAACTAGAAATGTACCAAGTTTAAAATATAACAGTATGTAGAAGGTACCTCAAATTCAAATGAATTAGCAATTGTGTAATTTATTAAAACCATTTTCATTCTAACTTAACAGAACTCTGTAAGTTTGAAAATAGAAATTTAATGTCCTGTTTGGATGACCTGAACTATAAAAAAAATAATTCTAAAAATAGGAAATGCCCAACATTAAAAGTAAACACATAATGGCAATTAAAACATCCATGAACCATATTATCAGCATAAATATTAATAGTTGTCACTGGATTTGATTGGATTAAACAGTGCTATTTATGAAAAGTTATATATTGTTGAAAGTCTCTGTTGATCCCAGTCAGATCAGTGACGGGTACTCACGTTTTCTAAGTAAGAGAAGTGTTGATGTTAATATACATTCAGAATCATCCAGTTATTTTGATCCTCTTTGATGAGGCTTTATTATTTCTTGTTAAAAACACCAGTGGGTCACTGGTCTTGTTGGATTTTATTGTTAAATTTTTCATCAAGTTAATATTAAATTATGCTTTTGCAGTTTTCATATTTTTCATTTTGCATATTTTGAAAATTTTCTTTTTTCCTTCATTTCATTGACAGAGGTTATAAAAAATAGTTTAGGGTCAAGATATGGAAAGATTTTTTTCCAAGTGATGTCTGAATGCATATATGGGAACCTTTAAATTCATGCAACTTTCTTGAATACTTAAAAGAAGAAAAAAATCATACTTTTCCAATAAATGAATAATGGAAACAAAATCAGTTGTCAGAATTATTTAAAAAAACAATCATGGACTTCATCACAAAGGAACCGTTGATTTTCATAACTTCACATTCTTTTGTTTTCATTGGAATTTGATTATTTTATAAGTTGAGGACATTATGCAATTACAACTCAATGTGAACAAGATTTGCTGCAATCAAATTTTTAAAATCATAAAAAATATCTTTTTCATTGTATAAATTCATCCATTCATTTAATAGCGCTTGCCAAATGTGCATCCTTATGTGTTCAGATTACTGTTAATTTTTGAGTTTCTAATTACCGAAAGTGTTCTTGAATATATATGAAGTATATTTTTTGCCATGTGTTCGGAGTAATGTTTATATTCAAGTATATATTACCGACTGTGTTCTTAGATATATGAAGTATATTTTTCACCATGATGTGTTCACCTAGATATATTTTTATACACATTTTTTTATTGCCACAAGTGTTCATTTTTGGTGTAGTTTAACTTTTTGATGTGTGAAAATGGGAATTTTGAAGTTTGAATGTATATTGAGTCTGCATAATGAAACTAAATGAGAAGTCATTAAATGATAAAAATTATAAAATAGCATCAAACATTATCATTGATATCCTTAAACATCACATATCATCAATATCATAAAGGCAATTAAATGTAAAAAGAAATTTACAAGGATATTTAATGAACATTCATAACTTCCTTAAATTGGAATAATTTCTGAAGCTATGCTATGCAAAATATCTTTAGAATATACATACAGCACCCTTAATAAAAGATTAAAAGAATTATTCACCATGATTCATGATTTAGATAAATAGTGTAAATAATAAACATTGTTGTCAACGGAAAGAGTGTAAAAATCATGTAAATCCTTGTACATTTCAATACCCAGTCTAGTGCTAAAAGTTAATTACAAATTGATTTTGTAATGAAGCTTTCATTGCATACTATAAAACATATATAAATAACCCAGGAAATGCATCAGTTATAGGACTAACAAACCATCAATGTGCTATAAACTGCTGAGCTGTTTCACAATAAGATCTTTGCATACACTATTCATTGCAATACCTTGTACAATTATAAAGGAATGACTAATATTTTTTCTGTCTTTGAAGGAATAACATAAAGAGTGTGTATGTACATATTACATTCACTCTGATAAAATTAATTCTAAATTCTGTTTTAAACCAAGGTAAATCATGAAAAAAATGTTGATTACGTCACGGTCACATGACAAAATTCTGTCTATTAAAGCTGATAGACATAACATTATCGGCAAATCAAAAGTCGTGTTGTATCCAAAATTAAATTATTATATTATGGGTGAATTAATGTATGCATGTAGATATAAATATCAAATTGATCAGGAGGGCAAGTTATAAAATAGAATAAATGTACCTTTGTTTTTGTTATTATACATAAATAGTGTGTTTCTACATGTCAGAGAATCAAGAGCTTATTATTTTGTTTAAGCAACATTTTTAGTTAATTTTATTTTATTGTTATTAGCTTGTGTGTTAATCTTTTGAGCTGTGTATTTTTTTATATATACATATTTATGTGTTTTCATTTTCTTTCTATGAATAGTTTGTGAGTTAAATGTACTACAATATCCTGTAATAAATTGTCATTGGATAAAATGGTCAACTTGTATTTTTGCATTATACTTGATGAACAGGTTAGAATATTTTATTACAGACCATCAACTAAATATGCATGTTACTCCAATTTGCAATCTATATTTGCTTGATTCAGCAACTAATCTGAATATTTCTATTTGAAAAACTAGACCAAGCTAAACATGCAGAGAAGTTACATTTAGAAAAAAAAACTACAAATATCATAGTTCTCAAAATCCTTTTTCCTTGGTGGTCTTTGAATAAAACCTGTTGGTTCTTGCTATTATTTCTATTGCTAAAGTTCAAAATCAGTCCTTTGCCTTTTTTGTTTGTCAAAGTAGTCAAAACCTAGACTATGATTTCGAGAACTAATCCACACAAATTAACTTGTTATATAACAAAACATACCTCATGACATGTCTTTCAAACTTCTTACCTAGCATGCCTAGTTAATTTAGTAAAATAGTCTTTTCAGATTCCTTTAAACTAGTATGCACACAAAATCTGTATTTAAATCTGATTGAACTAAATCCTGTAACAATAGACGTATAGTTAAAGTTTTCAACATTGGACGGGTAATACTGTGGTAGCAGTCTTTCCACATATACATGTAGTAATCTTCGCTGTTAATTAAACAATTGTAATGTGGAGCTATTAGCTATTAACAACACAACATAATTGTAATGTGGAGCAATTAGCTGTTGACTACACAATTGTAATGTGGAGCTATTAGCTGTTGACTATACAATTGTAATGTGGAGCTATTAGCTGTTAACTACACAATTGTAATGTTCAGCTATTAGCTGTTGACTACACAATTGTAATGTTCAGCTATTAGCTGTTGACTACACAATTGTAAAGTTCAGCTATTAGCTGTCAACTACACACAATTGTAATGTGGAGCTATTAGCTGTTAATTACACTATTGTAATGTTGAGCTATTAGCTGTTGAATACACAATTGTAATGTGGAGCTTTTAGCTGTTGACTACACAATTGTAATGTGGAGCTATTAGCTGTTAATTTCACAATTGTAATGTTCAGTTATTAGCTGTTGACTACACAATTGTAATGTGGAGCCTGTAATTAGTAGGAATAACACCATAGCTAGTCAGACATATCTTAATAAATAACACAATAGTATTTTTTTAATTTATAAACATTTGTTAAGTAGATGTAGGTTTATATATAATTTGTATTATATAGTAATTAGTTTATTTCTGCCTCTCCTGCCCCCTCTTTTTTTTTTTTAAAGAAAGTCCCATTATTTCTTCAGTGATTTTTAAACTGCACCTCGAAAAACCTTAAGTTATACGCAACAATGACATAATATGAATAACCCTTTAGTCCTAAATTTTAGATGTTTTCATTTGTAAAGTCTTGAATATGCATTTGAACATTAAAGATTTTTTTGAGTACTTGTAAGGTGCTAATTCAAAAGAATAGAAAAATTGATAAGATAAAGCACAAGATATGCAAAATGTTTTGCTGTTAAAAACTATGATTGTGAATGTTTTTGTACTGTAATGGATTAACACATTTTTATTTTTGTTTTTGTTTGGTTTTGATTTATTTATTCTATAGATTCACCTGTATTTTTTTAATTTATATATTATAGTTGTTGTGGTTTGCATGCAAGTTTTTTTGTTCCAAGTTTTCTTCAGACGTTTCTGTTGCAATGGGGTGGGATTTTAGTCAAATTAAACATAGTACTCGGACCAAAACGTCATGTTCAAGATAAAATTTTGAGTCAACAAGCCCAAAGCTCAATTTTTTGTGGAAAATTTTAGTTTAATTTTGTTGGCTTGAAGAGAAGAATTTTACAAGCCTGAATGCAATATTTCAAGCCTGGGGCGTAGGACTTGATGTTAAACATTAAGACTGTTTATATTTTAAATGACTATATTGAAGGATGGGAGAAATTCCTTTAGCCCTGTTCTACAAAGCCCTTGTTCAAGTGTGAAGACTGTTTCGTCAGTCTTACATTTAGTTAAACTTTGGCATGATTTCAATTGGCCTTTTCAGAATATAAAGCATCATGGGTAATTTCATTGTTCGTACACCAAAATGAAAATAATTTCACATCCTTGGTTAAAATTCCATTGTTTACTACATTTTAAGGACCTTTTGGGTGTTCACTTTTGATAGTATTACCCAGGATGCTTTAGAATTTATATTCTAGAAAGGTGAATTACATTGTTTATTTTTTAATGCGATCAAGACGTTTAAATTCACAATTTTCATATATAAGTTGGGGCAAAGAAGCAACAAGATGTTGAAGAAAACTTTGAATAGAAAAGAGGTTTGGAGTGAGTAATGTTGTAGGTTACACAGTTAATGCAGATTTTGACCTGCCAAGACCAAGGTTCATACAGGTCATACAGAGTAAATTTCACGAAATGTTTTCTTCCCTGGTAGTCTGAAGTACTATTTTATTGAAAATACCAAAATTTGGACAGTCAAGACCTTATTCACCACTTTTTTCAAGAATTCTATTTCGTGCTAAATATGCATGAAATATTGCCACTGGACGTTAAGCAACCAACAATCTAGGGAAATGTTTCTTATGGACCCTGTTTGGACTTGATATAACACTTAAAAACATAATTATGAGCCACAATGAAAGGCCAGGACATATTTATTGAATTTAAAAGAATTTTGGCATTGAAAAATCTTAAAAGTGATTGGGTCTTGGCAACTTCAGCCAATATGTGTATGGTGTATGGACCCTGGAAAAGAGAATATGTTTGGTCAAGATAGAATAAACTATCCTTTGGATTGTGATCACATATTTTGTGCAATTTTGATTGTTTTAATAAGAATGAGAATAATGTTTAATCACACTTTGTAAAGATAGACTGAAATTAATTAGAATAATTTACCAACAATTTGTAATGAATAATTCATGTAATACTTGCCACTGGATGTTGAGTAATTGATTAATAATTCCTGTTCGAAAGTATCTATTTTGTTTTATATGTCTCAAAAAGAAATATACAATTTTGTCATTTATTTAAATAGTGTTTTGTTTTGTCAACTACAAACCTTGTAAATACAAAAATAACGTCGTCAAATCAGCATGTGATATGAAAAACTGTTAGAGGCCTTATCATGATACCAAAAACGATCACAGAGGTGAAAGAAATATATCAAAACATAATATTCATTGTTGTTATGGTGTGGATGAAGTGTGACTGGTAACTATTGTTGTGCTTGAAATAAAATTATTTAACACCTACCTGCTGTTACGATATTCTTCATTAGCCCTATTTTACAAATTTAATACTGACTGAAATTCTTTTTTTCAGCACAGTAGACTGATATGAAAAATGTTCGCAAGAAAATAAGGGTGCATGTGCCATTGTCAATGAAATAAACAATGTCATTGTAGGTGAAATAGCGATAAACCGATTACAATGTATTATTGGTTATCTTAAGCGAGAAAATCAATCTTGATGAAATACCTACCTACCTACCTACCTAGTCCTTATTATGCCCGGGGGCACATAGGGCAAGGACTAGTTCTTTCCACTCATCTCTGTTCTGTGCTTTCTTTTCTATTACACCCCAGCTGATTCCATGTTCTTTCATTTCAGCTTCAACTGTTCTTCTCCAAGTTGTTTTGGGGCGTCCTTTCTTCCTTTTCCCCTCAGGTGTCAAACTTAGGGCTATTCTGGCCAAGTCCTCTGCTGGTCTTCTTAGAACATGGCCAATCCATCTCCATCTTTTCTGCTTCAACAAAGTCTCCATGACGAAATGATGAAATGGCCAAGGAAAATCCATAATTATTGGGGTAAAAATTGCATTTATGCTATCGAAACCGTTGTGGTATAGACTTGGTTTCTTTTTTCTCAAGGCTTTATTAATACCTAGGACATTTAACACAACTGACGACAGTGGCAGTATGCAAGACATAGGAATATTAAGCTTGTGTTCACTATTGATGTCTTTAATTTTTAAAAGGTAGAAAACTTGCAAATGCTTTATGGTCAGAAGTTTACAACTAACATGTGTGTTTTGTCATTGACTTAATTTCCATAATTCCATAACTGCTAAAAGTGCTTAAAATTAGAGTTGCTGCAACGTTTGGCAAAGCAGAATGTGCTACATTGGGATGGTTATGTATTGAACTTTACATTCCTGAAGTGCAAGGCCTTGGTACTTCATATTTGGTGCATAGATAGATGATTTATGTTCTGAAGTTTCCATTTGGCATATGTCTATTGTTCTAGATCTCATTCCATTATTCAAAACTGCTTTTAAAAACTAGATCGTTTTGGGATATAGAATCCTTGCAATGTGTAAATGCACGCCATACATGACTTGTCTCAATTCAAGGATCAGTTTGCAAGGTTGAAATTTCATGGTAAAGACCATATATGTCTCGTTATTTGTATAAAGCTTAATATTTCAGATAGTAAACACGATCTGAATGCCTCAAATCCTTCTTGTAGATGTCTTTGCATGTAATGTCCTTTGCCTATTCTTGTGTTCAGCAACTGCTTGAATATTTATTGCTTTTTGTCATGTGAATTTGTTGCATATGAGTTCTATGATAAATTTATTTGGTTTATGGGTTATTTGCAAGATCTGCATGTCTTTTAGACAGGTTTTATCTGATTTCGACTAGAGGTCGGGATTGAGACAGTGCCCCAAACGTCTTTTGTTGGAAAAAAATTGGTTGATTAGTGAATCACTGAAGCATGCCCCCTATTAGGCTGTCCGTGCCGCCCCTTATCACAAAACATCTGGATCTGCCACTGTTGGTAACATTTCATTGACCAGTGACAAAGCATACGTTTTTGTGGTCCAGTCCATTGCTTAGATACTTGAAGTAAGCAATATGTCAGTGTATGAAATTATTGTAAGGTGTGCATGTCGAACTAACAGGGTGTCATCGGACCTTGACCTTGTTATTGTAGTGTGTTCATGTCGAACTGACAGGGTCTCATTGGACCTTGACCTAATTATTGTAAGGTGTGCATGTCGAACGGACAGGGATCATCGGACCTTGACCTAATTGTAAGGTGTGCATGTCGAACGGACAGGGTCTCATCGGACCTTGACCTAATAATTGTAAGGTGTGTATGTCGAACGGACAGGGTTTCATTGGACCTTGGCCTAATTATTGTAAGGTGTAAATGTCGAACGTACAGGGCTCATCGGACCTTGACCTAATTATTGTAAGGTGTATGTCGAACGGACAGGGTTTCATTGGACCTTGGCCTAATTATTTATGATGTGAATGTCGAACGGACAGGGCTCATCGGACCTTGACCTATTTATTGTAAAGTGTGCATGTCGAACGGACAGGGTCTCATCGGACATTGACCTAATTATTGTAGGGTGTGCATGTCGAACTGAGCTTGACCTACATTTGTAATTTTTGCTCTTGGTTCGAGTTAATTTTTGTAATTTGGTTTGTTTCTCAATACTATAAGCAATAGATCACGGCTATACTCGTGTATGTTATGATTAGTAAATAGGTGTTTTTCTCTCAGATACAAGAAGCAATAGGTCAATCTATTTTGTGTATGGAATGTTTGTACGGTGTACATATTCGTCTAAGTTTGGGGTTTAACCTTGTAGCCATGAATGACGTCATCGGTTGTTACACGACATGACATATTTTACGTGTTTTTGTTACTTGAAGAATTTGGTGTTGATAGCATAAACATTTTTATGCCCCCGCAACTAAAAGTTGGGGGCATATTGTTTTACCCCTGTCCATCCGTCCCATTATGGGTATATAGTTATTCCGCATAATTCCTCCTACAGTTTCAATCCACTTGCTGTGTGTTTGTACATGCATATATTAAAGGTGTGCATATGGTCATGCAGGGTTATAATATTTATTAATGAGGCCCCTCATGGGGGGGTCCTAGTAATCACATAATCACCATTTTTTTGCCAATATAATCACATAATCATTAAATATTTGCTTATCTTTAGTAATCAAATAATCATAAACTAAAAATACAGTCCTAGGTAATCAAATAATCATGAAATATTTGGCTTAATAATCAAATAATCATTAAAAAAAACGGCCAAGTAATCACATAATCAAAAACCCCATGAGGGCCCTCATTAATATTTGCTTTTTTGGGAAATAGTTGAGCTTTATCATTTTTTGGAGTATTTACTTGCATAAGAGGAGGGTTTCCGGATAGCTCCTCCTACAGTTTGAATGCTAGGAAGTTTTCACTTTGCTGGCTGTTTGTACATATATTGAAGGTGTGCATGTGGTCAGGGTTTTTGTCGAGCCTGCAACTTTTGTTGCAGAAAGCTCGACATAGGGATAGTGATCCGGCGGCGGCGGCGGTGTTAGCTCACTTCTTAAAAGCTTTATATTTTAGAAAGTGGAAGACCTGGATATGCTTCATACTTTGTATATAGATGCATCATGTTACGAAGTTTCCGTCAGTCACATGTCCAATAACCTTGACCTCATTTTCATGGTTCAGTGACTATTTGAAAAAAAAGTTCATTTTTTTGTAATGTTGAATTCTCTCTTATAAGTAATAGGATAACTATATTTGTTATGTGCGTACCTTGCAAGGTCCTCATGTCTGTCAGACAGTTTTCACTTGACCTCGACCTCATTTCATGGATCAGTGAACAAGGTTAAGTTTTAGTGGTCAAGTCCATATCTCAGATACTATAAGCAATAGGGCTAGCATATTCAGTCTATGGAAGGACTGTAAGGTGTACATGTCCAACTGGCAGGTGTCATCTGACCTTGACCTCATTTTCATGGTTCAGTGGTTATAGTTAAATTTTTGTGTTTTGGTCTGTTTTTCTCATACTATATGCAATAGGTCTACTATATTTGTTGTATGGAATGATTGTAAGCTATACATGTCTAGCGGGCAGATGTCATGTGACCTTGACCTCATTTCCATGATTCAGTGGTCAAAGTTAAGTTTTTGAGTTTTGGTCTTTTTATCTAATACTATATGCCATAGGTCAACTATATTTGGTGTATGGAAATATTTTATGATCTTTATGTCAGTAGCGCAGGTTTTATTTGACCGTGACCTCATTTTCACGGTTCATTGCACAGTGTTAAGTTTTTGTGTTTTGGTCTATTTTTCTTAAACTATCAGTAATGGGTCAACTATATATGTTGAATAGAAGCTGTACTTGTCTGCCTGGCATGGTTCATCTGACCTTGACCTCATTTTCAAGGTTCATTGGTCTTTGTTTAGTTATCTTGGTTAATGTTAAGTTTATGTGACAGTTGTAATAAAGCTTAGCTTTATACTTAGGAGTGACTATCAACATACTATCAATGATTAGTATAGAAGGCGAGACATTTCAGCGTGTGCACTCTTGTTATTTTTATTAATATGTTCACTTTAGGGAGATAGTTGAACTTTGTCATTTTTGGGGTATAAGCAGTTACATGTTATTGTTCTGGATAACTCTAACAGTTTGAATGCTAAACTTTGTGTATTTTAAAATAATTTTAAAATAACACTTTGCATCTGCAGGGTGATCGATTGTGTCTCCCAGACACAATACTATCTCAAAGGAACAGACCTATGGCTGTCGTCGAAGACCGCGAGTCGACCTAGTTCTAAATGTTTTTTGTTGGGTTTCTGTCACATTGGCCTGTACACTACATCTTCGCCATAAGTATGCAAATAAATCAACACCACCGATGTTGATTCATGCATGGATCTCCTATAAAAGTTGGGACAATAGTGTTTGGGAAAGAGCAGGCTTGCTTATGGCATTGCATTACTTATAAGATCCTTGTTTTAAAAATTTCAATGAAGGAACATACTTTACATTATTGTAGTAATAAACCAATTTTTAAAACGTTTCGACCATAGGCCATCTTCAGTTCTTTATTTAAATTTTCCTTCACAACTATTCATGGCTGACATTTTTTTTCTTTTTTAATCATTAAGATGTTATGTCAGCCATGTAGTTGTAAAGACAAATAATAACATTAGATGTATGTTTCATTACAATACGTTATTCTGATTGGCTAACTACACATCACGTGTTATTCCTTAAGCAATTGTATCACTCAATAAACTGACTTCTCATCCATGATAACACGAGGTCCCACAATAAAGTACTTCGGTCAACGCTTTTACACCCAAATGAAGTTACAAAAAGAAGCATTCAATTCTTAAATAAAGAACTGAAGAAGGCCAATGGCCGAAACGTTTTAAAATGGTTTATTCCTTATAAGATTCAAGCCATGCCATGATGCCATGAAAGAATCATATATATATAGGGAAGATATTTGATGTATTAACACATAAACAACAAAATATTTTTATTCATACAAACTTCTAAATTCACAAAAATGACTAGTAACTATAAAAAATAAAAATTGGCACCAAGCGCTGAGCATATACTTGATCAAAGACATATTTTTATAAATGATTAAGACATTTGGTGATAATTTGGGAGCAAAACAAAACGGTTGGATTGGCTCGCTGACAATTTCCTAAGCAATGGATATTAGACCAATGGCGTAGCAAACATTGTTTTGATTAAGATCGTCGGTACGAACAAGAAACTGTTTTATATACATATTTCTGTGGATTTGAAAATGGCAAATTTATTGTAATTTCTTTGGGGTTCGAGGAAACGAACAGAAGTGCAAGCACATTTTTATATTCTCCTTTGTTAAATAAATCAAAGTGAAAAAGACTTTTCTAAATTAAAGCTGCACACCATACTGAAGTTTCATAAGCTTAAGTTAGCACACACGCTTATCAAAGATAAAAAAGACTACATATTTTTTTGTTCTTAATTAAAGCTGCAAACAGTAAGCTATACCTAAGCCTAAGTACGCACATACGCTACTTAATTAAGGATATATAATAAAAAACGAGATCCTATACCGTTTCCTTCTCTTTTAAACTAAAGCGATTTTCTTTTCGAAACTTTTGTTACATAATGTGATTCCATTGATTCGACTCGCCGTGAATTGCATAATATTTATAATTTACGTAGACCAGAAAATTTTCCTTTATACTTCTCAATAATTGTTTTTCTGACCCTTTCGCGCGCTTTGGGCCATTCTATTACAAAAGCCATGTTGTATTGTTTCCATATACCATGTGACCTTCCCATTGTTATTTATACTTTTATTTGATCAATAGATTGCCAAATTATTAAACCATTATTATCTATCTATTGACGATGTGTTTACGGTATTTTTGAATAATGCGAAGTAATTCCAAATATCCATTCACAAATTTTCACTGCTTTTGTTCAAGACTCTAGGAGAACGTAACATTTAATTATTCGCTTTTACCATACTTGGCAAGATATCTAGTACAATATAATTAAATGGACAATAAGTAGAAATGTAGTTGCGGTTAAAATATTGCTGAAGGCACTTTTAGCGCTAATTTATACTGATTCGCCCACTCAAAATTTTGAACTGGACTAATTTGATAAGTTTTGGTAATATTATATCTATTGAACTTTAAAAAGCAAACGTAAAGGCAACACAAATTGCTAACTACCGTTTTTGTGTCTTTTTATGTTCGTAGTTCTTTTTGCTAACGAATGGTTTGATTTCTTCCGTCAACTCCATTGAAAACTTCAGATCATGCAAATCTGGAAAAACATTTTCACTCTGTCCGTACCTGTGTAACTTCGGAAATCCTTCATCAAGTTTGGATTTCGAAACGGAGATAAATAAAAGTCTATCTACTAGTTCAACATTTTCCCCTTCATACTTTAGAATTCCCTCCGATAGTTCACGCACACCGGAAGTTATTTCAGAATCGCTCATAATTTCCATCATTGGAGGAAATTTTTCCTTCAACATAGAAAACCACTTGCGTTTTGAAATTATCAGTGGTAAGCATTCCATTTCCCACTGAATGTCAAGTTTACATTCTTGCAAGTCATTAATTATATCCATATAAGGCGTCTCGTTGGATTCCAGCCTCTCTTTGGCATCACCAAATAGTGGCAATGTATTTAGATTGCTTGGTCTGTGAACGATAAGGAGTTGTCCACCAGGAGCCAAGCATCCCATAATATTCGCATACGTCTCCTTGGGATTCTCAAAGTATCGGATAGCATCTTTTAACATAATTTTGTCAAACACTAATTTGTCTGAATCTTTACTTTTCTTTAACTGACGGAAGTATTCCTCGGCGCCAGTTTGCGCAATTCTAAGGGAGAGAACTTTCTGGTTGTCAGTCTCCACATAGCTGTAATGACCGGGTATGACAGTCATCACAGGTTCCAGTAGACAAAACTTGTCCGCAATTTTCTCCACAAAATTTTCTTTGACGTCACCTACGTAACAAAAACGGTCCGTGGTGTCTAAATCGGTATATTTCTGTAATAAATTATAAAACGCATTGTCATATTCCTTTCCAAAGTCATATTGCTCACTTCTTGAATACGTTGGGATGCAAAGTCTGTTTCTATATCCTTCAGAAATGACAGCATACGGCCTCGGAGATTCGGGCCCTAAAAATGACGAAGCCATATCGACACTAAATTGTCTTTCGTATTAGCTAATTACCTAATTGATAAGTGTTCCAAAGTTGGGCCTCGGACGTAACTGGGTCGTCAGTAGATAATACAACTGTTCAATAAATCCGTTCCTAATCCATTCGCTGTTCTTTTCATTGCACTGTTCATAAACCAATGTCAGTCACATACGATTTCTAATCCACAACTGCATATGACGATATTGATTAATTTATCCAAGTTCTTGTCAGTACAAATAAATTACTTTAAAGTTTACCTTAGCATAGAAATGCAAATATGTCTTATTTGTAAAGCTTTTAAAATCCAATATTTTCTTCCATTCACTTCCCTCACAGTTTTCAAAAAATCTAAACAGATTAAAAAGATATTTTCTTAATTTTTTACGGCGGCATTGATTTTCATTGTACACATTTTTTATCCCAGGATATTGACAGACATATTTCCGTCCTACGATGAGCTTACACACAAATAGTGTATTGCCAAATATAACGATTTGTGTATTTGCTTCATTGATCCTATTAAACACGTTATTGATCCTTTTAAAAGCCTTTGATCGTGTGCAGGTGACAATATAAAGGTGACACTTCCGGTTCACCCATCCGTTTCTAAGGAGTATAGTCAACACCGTTATCTCTACGCAGAACAATTTGTTTTTAAATCTTTTAAATTTAAATCGACATGTGAACAATCAAATATATATATTTAAATTATCTATATCAATATATGCCCAATTGGATGGAAGTTTGTCACTTATAAATATGTTACCAGTATATTAATTTTGGCTTCGAATCTAATCGGTAACCGTCACGAAAACTTAATTTATCATATCAATCTACTTAACACTCAGATTAAAAACGCATTACGAAAGAAAATTCATTAATACATTTTTGAAACTCGCTATATTTAAATATTAATCAAAAGATCTCGTCAGGGTTATATAAAATCTAAATTATTGTACATAATACTAATTTATTTAAGGTGCGCAAATGCGGTATTTTTCTGAACCACTCTCCAAGACAGTACTGATGAGACTTAACGTTTATGAGGACACATTTCTTAATCAATATGACAATTAACGTTACTTCTGATTGGGTGACGTCTGTCTGTTGATAATTCGCGATTGAAGGTCTGATTCAACGTCACTTACATCGCGACTTATGATTGGATGAAGCCTTCCCGACCGATGCCACGGTAAAAGGTCGGGTTAAGGTGGTACCTAAAATCTTAACTAAAATCAATTTGACTCATTTAATTTTCTTAAAATTTTGACACAGTATATACTTTGACGGCTTTGATCGACCCTTTGACAAAAGTATAAAAAAGAATAAAAAAAAATTGAACCAACCGTTCAATCAGAAAAATCACACTGGTTATATAGCAGTTTGACAAACACTTATTTTGATCATTGAGAAGCAAGGATCAGTAAATAAACTTGTCCATAGATTTTTTTAAAACTTAGAACTCAATTAGATATTGAAAATATACATCAGAAAATGTAAAAAAAAGTATATGTCACCGACTTCGTTTTCAAGAAAAATCCATTTTTAAAATGGTCCGTGAGGGTACTAAATTACATTGAATATATAGGGTAAATCTATATTTTTCTTCTACAATTTTCGGTTTCTAGTATAAATCACGAGAACCGCTCCATAGAAATTTTTTTAAAATTAATATTTTTTTCCTCTTTGTCTTACGAATTAGATGATATTAAAAAAAAATATGGTCACCGACTTCGTTTTCTCTATAGAAGCGACGCAAACCCAACATTTTGACAAAAAAAAACATAAAAATTCGTGACGTCGTAATTTTTATTATATAACGTCAAGTTATTATGCTAATAATTTCCAACGTTCTTCGTGTTGATTATGCACGATGATTATGTGTTTCGTATTGATAGATTCATTTTATCATAAAAGTCTGGATAATTATCATAAATTTTTATTTAGTATTACCAATATTCTTATTCTTTATATTTTAGCACCTCATTATACACTTTTTCTTTTTTTTTGCATTTTATTCTGCAATTTTTGCCCATTATTCTGTATTCCGTAAACCCCAATCAGACCCTCTTTTATGGAACATTTTAAAAAGAAATTATACGTTGTAAAAATGTGATACAAGTATGTTCATTATCAATATACATATCTAAACAATTACTAATTCCGACAAAAATACGTTGTAAGTACATGAACGCAAAAATGGTAACATCTTAAAAATAGAAATCATCAGGGTTACTGTATACAAGTTGACGCAATAAAAGATGTAATTGAAGCTATATTTTTTATGGCCCCTCAACTACCCCTGTACATGCAATGCAAGTCCCTAGAGTGTTTTAAAATACAGTTAAAAACTCATTTTTATCGTATTGCTTTTAATTAGATTGAATTCTTTTCTCTTTTACGGGTTATTTTACTCTTTGTATTGAGTTTTTGCTTGTTCTGCATGCTTTTATCCTATATTGTTATTTTTTTATTATTTGTTTTAACATGTATTTCGTATTGACCTTTTATTTCATGGTAGGCATTTTTTATTTCAGTATTTGAATCTGACACGATGTATTTTTTTATGTTTTATGTTATTGTCATTGATATGTTTTAATTACCATGTGTATGTACAGCGCCTTAGAGTAATTTTTATTTTTTATATAGGGCGCTTTATAAATTTTCATTATTATTATTATTATTATTACATCTGTCCGTCCGTCATTCCGTCTGACCGCCCGACCTTCCGTCCGTCCGTCCCCCTTTATAGTTTATAGTTTTTCCGCAAAACATCTAGTTTGAATCCTAGAACGTACTTTGCTGTCTGCATGTGGTCAGGGTTTTGATCTTTATTAATATTTGATCTAATGAGAGATAGTTGAACTTTGTCATTTTTGGGTAACCAATTTATGAATCTCTTAGACTATCTTGTAAGTCATCTGTTTACACTTTAACTCCATTCCGATATATGATTTGGCCACTTTTGAAAAAAAAACGTTTTTTTTTAGCAGCGGAACATGTAAAAGCTTGTGTTTTGGTACTATATCACGACAGATCGTGTTCTGTCCATATACTGCTGCTTAACATCGCATATATAAACAAACATTATATCAATGATTCTACAAATTCTTGAAAGAGTGTCGTGTGGTTTTTTATACATCTTCAAGTTAACAAGTAAAACACGCAGGCAAACTGACATTTTTGTTAATATCGTATTTGTTCTGTATAAAATTTATTGTATACAAGTCTACATAAACGTTTTAAAAAGTTTACTAAATGGTTATTGTTTCATAAGTGTACATATGTATGCTCGAAGTATATATAGAATCAGTACATGATACACAACATGCGACAAATAAAGGGGGGGGGGGGGGGGTTGTAATGACAGGAAACTAAATTAAACTAAGGCTTTGATGAATGTAAACTTTAATAAAACTGGAAGTTACATAAGGGGAACAGGAAAATAAGAATATGTTGCATCACTTACAACAACCTTTAATTGACCAGTGATTTTTTATTCATTACTGACCAGCAAAACCGAGATAATCCAACGATTTTTAAGGGTCCATATGGAGTGTGGACCTAAATGTTCTTTATCTTTAGATATAACGCTTATTCTGTAAAATCTTCAATTAACGATTTTGTAAAATTCTGTACATGGTCTACACTATTATATTAAATAATTATTTTATTTTCCGTTGTTATTTTTTATAATTTTGCAAACTTTTTTATTCAATTTTGACATTCGCCAGTATCCGTTATTCTGCAACTCCCTTTGAGATCTAATTATATGTGACAATACATTATTGTGCTTCTCTCTCTGAATTTCGCTTTCTCTCAAGACATTTGTAGTCTTTGTAGTACAGTGTATTTTCCAGAAAATACATCGTGTAAAAACATTTCCGAGGAAACCAAATTAACGGAGGTTGAGACATATGACATAAAAACAGATGTACATATTTATGTTTGATACGTCTACAAACCCCCCGCCCCCTCCCTCCCCCCCCCAAATCGAAAAAAAAACAAGAGTGCACACACTGAAATGTCTCGCCTTCTATACTAATCATTGATATTATGTTCATAGTCCTAAGTATAAAGCTTAGCTTTATTACAACTGTCACATAAACTTAACATTAACCAAGATAACTAAACAAAGACCAATGAACCTTGAAAATGAGGTCAAGGTCAGATGAACCAAGCCAGGCAGACATGTACAGCTAACAATGCTTTTATACAACATATATAGTTGACCCATTACTTATAGTTTAAGAAAAATAGACCAAAACACAAAAACATAACACTGTGCAATGAACCGTGAAAATGAGGTCACGGTCAAATAAAACCTGAGCGACTGACATGAAGATCATAAAATATTTCCATACACCAAATATACTTGACCTATGGCATACAGTATTAGATAAAAAGACCTAAACTCAAAAACTTAACTTTGACCACTGAACCATGAAAATGAGGTCAAGGTCACACGACATCTACCCGCTAGACATGTACACCTTACAATCATTCCATACAACAAATATAGTAGACCTATTGCATATAGTGTGAGAAAAATAGACCTAAACACAAAAATTTAACTATAACCACTGAACCATGAAAATGAGGTCAAGGTCAGATGACACCTGCCAGTTGTACATGTACACCTTACAGTCCTTCCATACACCGAATATACTAGCCCTATTGTTTATAGTATCTGAGATATGGACTTGACCACCAAAACTTAACCTTGTTCACTGATCCATGAAATGAGGTCGTGGTCAAGTGAAAACTGTCTGACAGACATGAGGACCTTGAAAGGTACACACATATTAAATATAATTATCCTATTACTTATAATAAGACAGAATTCAACATTACAAAAAATTTGAACTTTTTTTTCAAGTGGTCACTGAACCATGAAAATGAGGTCAAGGACATTGGACATGTAACTGACGGAAATATATACAAAGTATGAAGCATCTAGGTCTTCCACCTTCTAAAATATAGAGCTTTTAAGAAGTGAGCTAACACCGCCGCCGCCGCCGCCGCCGCCGCCGGATCACTATCCCTATGTCGAGCTTTCTGCAACAAAAGTTGCAGGCTCGACAAAAAAACAATCGCACACAGGCTGAGACATGACTGGTAATATTGTGTTTTGTTATTTAGTCCATCTACACAAATGAGGGGGGGGGGGGCTTAAACGGGACTCCAGGATCGGGTGTTTTTCAACAGGGGATTTCAGGATTGATTCTTTATGGATCCGGCTATTCTTTTTTCGAATTTCGGTATGGCGGGATTGAAATTTCTATAAATTCGAGACCTCGGGATTTCATGTTTTTAAGTCCGGGATTTCGGGATCAGGACCCCTGCAGCCCCCACCCCACCCCCGTCAAATGCATATCATAAGATGCCTTTTCCTTTTTAATTTTCTTTTGGCCTTGTGTTGTTGTCTGGTTGCTGTCTTATTAAAGTTCTGACTACTTACGGGATTTACATTTAACTTTAGGTACTGAAAGTCTGTGACACTGTGCATATTTTTCAGTCGGTATATATAGTAGTACTTTGATATAGAGGTGATCGATATAATCTCGTTCTCAACCTTCAAGTTTTATGAGTGAAATAGAATTGAGAACAGTTCTATTGTATATTTGAGATGCTACTTTCAGCTAGTGTACATTTTTTTTATTCGGTTAATTTTTACCCATATATATATAACAATTTCCTTTGAGGAGACAACCATACGAATCAATACTATTAGGATACTAAGCCCTGTATAAATCTTCAAAACATGTACTATTTATACATGTATCTATTTAAAGATTTAACATCGAAATTGCGGACGTGAAAGAAAGCACCATTACAAAAACAAAAAACAATGTTAGATTACAAAATGTAGCGATGGATTAATGATCGTGAAACATCATTTTTGCTAATTTTTGATTTGTTATAGTCTAAAAACTGTGTATGAATATTAAACTATTGTTCCAACCGTGAACAAGGTTAATTAATTTAAGTGTATTATAGTTTAGTGCCATCTATGACTGACTGACAGCAGCGGCGAATTTATGACCAGTATTAGTTTATGTGGTTCATTTCCTTCTCTCTAATTTGAAAATAGTTTTACTTGTTCCGACTGGTGTGATAGTTTTCAAAATATGGGAGAGTCTTACCGTACAATACTAAGATTTAACTTTAGTATTAATCTCCTAAACTTGCACCCCTTCTGCTTATTTTCTGCTAGACGATGTCTTTTCCCAGTGAATATAGGGTTTTTGAAAGGACAGTTTTGACATACTACATATAGAATACTTCCGAGACCACACTGTTTTTTTTCATCACAATAGTGAGCAACAGTTTTCACAATTGTTTTAACTAATCGGCAGATATACAAACTCTACCACCCTACGTAGCCCACTGATTTTCATTTTGAAGAACGTCTTCAGGACTGTTTTCATATTTATTTTCAATTTTTAATATTAGAAAAACAAGTTCATTCTCCTACTCCTAGAAGTAACATACTTTCCGTCAAATTTACCGTTGACATTGTCCCAACGAAAAGTCGCCGGGTGCAATTTTAACGTTGCAAAATCTGGTCAAAGGGACGTAATTCGTACAAAACGTCGCAATATTTCGCGGAATCCGCTAGACGGCGTTCATTTACTGTTACTTGACCTTAAGGGCATACGATACAGTTTTGATCCTGTATTTACAAGTTTATGAAAATTTGCATATAGGCTATTTTTCACCTGATTAAATCAAATATGTAATAAAAAATATACCTTCATGTGCTACTTTTTGAGTAAAATGAGGTCGAAATTTTGTATATTTGCTCAAAATTCAGATTTGTGGCCGTACTTTCTTTTTCTAAAGAAAGACATAACTTTTTTGTTATAAAAGATAAACACAAATTGTTTTTTGTTAAATAATCGGTAATTTCTGTATTTTATAAATATTCTAAAACATATGCAATTTTTTATTCAGAAATAAGTCATATTTATCAAATGTTCATGAATTGAGGAAAAAAACGTCATTTTTTACTACATGTTTATCAAAATTTAAAAAAATCCTCTATTTACAGTTTAATAAAATTTGGGTCTCATAATCTCCCTGCAAAATGAAACAAAATGCCGTTTTGAAAAATAGGGGGCCATGAACTCGTTTTCAAATTAAATCAGTTTTAATGATAAAAATCAGTCGAAAAATGCATCTTTTCCCGATATGTCACAGTTAGACGTCGCGAAAATAACAAATTACGTTAGCAACGTCATTACCTTCCCTGTAACTGTATCGTATGCCCTTAAGAACACAACGTCATTAAAACGTTCTGCTGCTTTTACAGAGTTATCTCCCTGTAGTGTTAGGTACCACCTTAAACGTCAACTTTGATTGGATGGCGTCTGCCCACTGTCGATTCCACGATTGAAGGTCGAATTTAACGCCACTTGTGATTGGTCATTGGTTTGCATTTGCAAATACGCTGTCAATTTCACGAATGAAGGTGACATTGTCGTATACGATAAACTCCAAAATTGGTCAAAATTCATCGTTTCTTTATAGGCTTAAATAACTCAAGACATGAATGGATCAATTTAATGGGCCTACTTGTTTTTTTCAGTTTGTTCCTACCTGTTCAAGTTAACAGGGAAAACACTAAAATAATGTAAAATCAGTTGTAAATTGTCATTCAAGGGCAAATAACTTCTCATTTGCTCCGAGTTGAAGGTCTCATTATGACTAAGATAAATACTATGCAACAATGAGAGCGCTTTTCCTTTGAGTTTTTATTTTTATTTTTTTGCAGTACATCAACTGATTTTGTGTCACGGGATTCCCCATATTCTTGGCATAAAACTGTATCAAAAAATAGCCTGTGTCGCTCACGTTGGTCTTTGCGCATATTAAACAAAGGACACATATAGTTTCTTGACAAAATTTTGTTTTGGTGATGGTGATGTATTTGAAGTTCTTACTTTACTGAACATTCTTGCTGCTTACAATTTCTCTATCTATAATGAACTTGGCCCATTAGTAACAAAGGAAAATATTTTGTAAAAATTTACAAAAAATTACAAAATTTATGAAATTTGTTAAAAATTGACTATAAAGGGCAATAACTCCTTAAGGGGTCAATTGACAATTTTGGTCATGTTGACCTATTTGTAGATCTTACTTTGCTGAACATTATTGCTGTTTATCTATAAAAATATTCAAGATAATAACGGAAAACAGTAAAATTTCCTTAAAAATTACCAATGCAGGGGCAGCAATCGAACAACCAGTTGTCTGATTCGTCTGAAAATTTCAGGGCAGATAGATCTTGACTTGATCAACAATTTAACCTAGTCAGATTTGCTCTAAATGTTTTTGTTATAAGACAAAATCTACATTTTACTCCTATGTTCTATTTTTAGTCATTGCGGTCATCTTGGTTGGTTGGCTTGGTCACCTTTGGGCCAGGTGAGCTAAAAAAAAATCATTTAAGGGCAATTATTCCTTAATGAGTCATCTGATACTGAATGTTGGCACAAACAAAAAGTAGGCAGATATTGACAATATGAAAAGTTTTATTCTTTTAAGATTTTTAGTATCTTTTATAGTTTTCAAGATATAATTCATCAAGCTAATACATTGTCGGCTAAAAAAAGGCACCGACAAGAAAAATATGAAACAATTCAATTGAGAAAACTAACGGCCCAATTTATAACAAAACGATTAACGAAAAACGAATAGAACAGACATGAACCAACGACAATCACTGAACTAGAGGCCCCTTAATTACTTACAAAAATAATGTTGCGGAGTTTACATGTAATAGGTTAATAAGCGTTCAATCCTCCCCTTACCTGGTACAGTGATGTTATCGTCACAACATAAGAATAAACTATATATGATATAGGTGAAAACAAGGATAAACTCATCAGTTCGATTTTTAGCAGTTGATGTCTTAAAAAACAATCTTCAGATTTGCAAATTAGGTCCATTACCATCCAAAAGTTACTTTATCATGACTTTGTTTTTTTGGTTTATCTATGTTGATTCTATCAATTCTTATAGCATTCAATTTGTTGTATTGTGCATGTTTGCTTAGCTCATATCATTGTCGATGATTGGTGAATTTGCAAATAAAATCATATTCACATTTTATAGTTTCGGTTCCTGAAGACTTTAAATTCATTGATAAGAAATACCAGGTTTTGTTTATTTTCTTTAAATATAATGTTGTGATTAGTTGAAGGAGACACTTATTCAGTAGGCCAAGTTAAAACAGGTCGGGATAAGACTTCACTTTGTGGCTTAATTCGGATTACACTAAACCTTGATATCTATTGCATAAATTGTTAAAAAGGCAATAAAATCTTGTTTTTGCTTGTTTGCAATTCATGCAATTGTGACGGTGTTAATTTCAATTGAATTTTGTAAATGAAGTAAAAATCCAAAATGTAAATATCTCGAAGATTGTTCGCGGTCGGATATATACATGTAACAAGAAGTAAGAAAAAGAAAAACACGACCACAAAATCGTTTGTATGTTTAATTTTAAACTTTTTTGTTATAAATTCAAGACGTTAAAAGGCAAATTATGACTGAATTTGTGAGTATGTTTTAAAACTGTTTTTGTCTGAATTCAAGACGTAAAATTGAAAATAACACTGTATGGATGTATGCGTTCGAATAGCTTTTTTGGATTAACCTTCATCGGATACGCTCAACTGAAGCCGAATATTTGAAAGTCAAGGATTTTTGAGTACCGAAAAACGCGAGGAGCTGTATGATCGAGTATTGGGTAATTTCATCAGTAACTGCATGTGTCTCTAGTACTGTTTATGTTATCCTTTTTCATGTTTTGAAGCACATTGAGTGTACGATAAGCTTTATAAAAACCTAATAAAACACTACTTAATATACATGAGGATCTTAATGTGGGTCCTTAATTTCTGGAGTCTTTAAATGTTTAGGCCATTTGTTTGTATCTTTAAATATAACGCTTAATATTCTGTGAAATTCTCATGAAATGATTTCTCTATTGTTTTTTTCTACAATCATATGATTTTTTGTTTGTTTTGTACATCATTTATTTTTGTAATTAGTTTATATTTCATCATGCAACATATTCTTTTAATTGTTTTCCACAGTTATTTTGATTGCTTTGAATTGCACCATATTATTATCTTTTATTTAGATTTTTCGCAATTTTTTCTCTTTAAATTACTTGTTAATTTAATTAGTATTCTCTTTATTCTGGAAACACCGGCCATCCAGAACCTCATAGGGCTTGATATTAGCACTAAAGTTATTATGGTTATATATGTATATTAAACAGGAACATTGTAAATATGCTAAATACAGGTATTGTCGGGCTGAGGTTTGAAATTCGTATGTAACTTTATTAACTTTATTCAGCATAGGAAAATTTTTGGATTGAAATTTGAAAACAAATCCAGCTTTACTGTAAATGAATGATTGTGTATATATATATATATATGTGTGAATTATAGTTATTTTGTTTACTAATTTTGTATGTCACAAACTTAATGTTTAAAGTTTAATTTTAATATTTGAATTCAAAACTTTGTTTTCTCTATTGTCCCTCTAATGCTCAATTATTCGTGTTTTTAATAAAATTCATTATTTTCCTGTTTCATTGCCAATTGTAATACCAGCATAATTATAAAAATCTTTTTCTATATCCGTACCGATGAAAATGTATGCCATCAATCAAAATACACAGCATCAATTGGACCGTTCTTCATTTGTTGGTATTTGGTTATTTCTGTGCTTGGTAATTAGTTCGACCCAAAAATTGACCTCATTCGTTGGCGGTCAAAAAACATAAACATTCCTGACTTCTCTGAAGAAAGAGGCTGTGGACTTTTATACAAGCTTTCGCCACTTTCTTTTTCCAATTATACTACAGAGAATATATATAAAACTACAAGAATAATGTTCCTATCTGACATGAAAAGTATGAAATAGATTTATACGACCATGATAATCAAAAACATGACAACATTCTCCCCCTTTTTTCTTTTTATTTACATTTTTCTAGCATGATTTTTTAGACAAAATATATGCAGATGAAAACTAAATTGAAATCCCTAGTCTCTATCTCTTGATAAGTTTATCCGCTTGCGTAATATGACCACAACCACTTAGTAGACATTCTATCAATATTACACAGATTTTAACTGATTTAGTCACTAAAAGCGATTCGATTCAAGACTAAATATGAAAAATCTACCAAATATGCAAAAAAATGTACTTTTTCAGATGGTTTTTGTCAAAAATGAAAGTGGCCGCATCCGTTTTCATCCTCAACCTTTATATATATATGTTATGTATATTCATAAAATACAACTTACATTTCAATATTAAGGATGAACACAAATGCGGCCACTTTCGTTTTACACGAAAACCGTCCAAAATTCAACTTAAATGCTAGAATTGTGAAGATTTCAGTAATTTAGCATGACTTAATGGTGCTAGTACCCGATATGGACCATAATTTGCTATTGGGCTCCGTTTCCTATAACTATAGAAAAGTGATAAAATTTGAATTACTGTAAGAAAAGTTGTTACTACATCTAAAGATGCCATTATTTTTATTAACTTACAAGTGTATGCTACTCTTCCCTAGAAAAAAAATTGAAATATACGAATTTCAAAGATTCTACAACCGTATTTTTGTGTCGTTTCTCGCGTTACTTTTTGCTTCCGAAGAGCATAACGCTGACTGATTTATAGATAATCGTCACCGGCAAATTCGTAACTTTTGCTTTCAAATAACAAAGAACATCGACCAATAAGAATAGTGAGAAGAAAATGCCGAGAACTATAAGTATTTATGTAGCAGATGTAAGAACAGTGGCGTGATTTTTGTGTTTGATTTCGTAACGCAAATTTTAGAAGTTGTAATCTGCTTTGTTGTAATAGAATTCTTAAAAACAATATGCAAATATGAACTCTCGCGAGATGTTCAAACAGGTAAATCAGAGATGATTTACATTCTTGTTTTGATCTTCGTAATAATTAAGTAAGAAAATGACGTTATCGTTATGCGTTACATTTCACACGAAACAGTCCAGTTATTTATTAAAATTGTTTTTGTCCTTAAGTTCTAATCATTTCCGGTCATACGTGAAACATGTGACTAACATGTGATCACGCCCTTACAGCCGGACATACGATATACTAGTTCTAAACATTGTTTTTGTTTCCAACGGGATGTTAGCAAACATAATCTGTAGACTTGTTTCGACTTGTTTAAAAAAGGAATATTTTCAAAGAGATTGCGCCGGGGGTCTATTATTATTCCTATGTGCATAATGTTACATACGATCTTGTGTGAAAATAAATGCCCAATGACTTGACAAAATCGATTTCAAATTTGACCGATGTTTAAACACACTACGTTTCCCAATAACGATGTAAAGGGTCCTTGGAAAATTCAATCGAAATTACGTCTCTTATCATGGTGCCGATGTTCGTTGGATTGATTTTGCTTCAGCAGTAAATATTACTGGATATTTTAGGTGAATAAAGATAATTAAATGAAAAATGCATGTTAATATACCGTTACACTAGGAATGTACAAAGTTGGTAACTTTGTCACAATTTTTAATTATTTTTTTTTATTCATGTTCTGCAAACACTTTTCAGAAACGCAATAAACTTGTCAAAGGAAAAGTAAACTTTTACCAGGCATGACTTGAAAGGAAGTACTTTATTGATTTTAGCCCACTAAAGTAGGTTAAAATGTGGAAACCATGTAGATGGTGTACAGGTCACAAATCACATGGTGCCTATTTTAAAGATTTTAATTCCAAGTTAAAAGTTTTTTTTCTTTACTGGATTTAAAGAATTTTACATTGCCAATGATTTGGAATAATTTTATATAACTGGAATTTCAAAACCAAATATAAATATATTTTTTTGGCCAAAACATCAAGATACAACGATTATGGTATCCTGTATCAATGAAGAAAATATGGAAAATTCTGAATAAATTGTACTAATTGTTTTCAAAACAAGCACATATTTAGGAGTTTTATAATACTGTTACATTTAAGATGGATTTTAAGAAAAAGTATACTGTTCAGATTATTTTAAGCAGATTTTGCAATAAAATAAAACTAAAAAAATGCTTTCGGTTTCTTATGGTTTCCTGTCACGTTTAAAAAAAACTTTAATATAACATTGAAAATAGATTTTAAATATTAACATGAAGCAAGTAACACTAGTAATGGTGTTTATTTATGCCTTTTGAATTATATTGTGCAAAATAAAGAAAATAAAGATTGGTTTCCTGTTTGGTTTCCTGTCACGTAAACGGTGAATCAAAATGTATTAATTTTTTCTCGAAAAACTCAATTGTTCCATTCATACTATTCTAACACCAACACAACCCACAAAATAAAAGTTAAAATTTTAAAACTTATAAAAAAGGATACAAAAAGAAACCAAAGGCCGAATACCAAATTATGGTCCATATATGTGCATTGTATTATCAAAAACAGCCCATATTTATGTAGCAGCTAGAAGCATTCTACTGTCCAATAAATAAATAAAAGTTTACATTTTAACAATTTTGTAAAACTGCTATATTTTGGGGCCAAAAAGGGGTCTAACTGGACCTACTCCTTTTTGCCATGAAAATATAATGAACATGATGAAATACAAAGTAAAATGGTAGTAATGCATTGTAATTATTAAATCTATGTAAACAATGAAACATGGCGTCATCTTTAATGAAACAAATAAAATAAACATAACTACCAAATACCTGATATATATTATAACTCTTACTAAAATGGAACCTGGTGCAGCTTGATAGTTTCATTTGTCATCTAAGCAATCTAGGCTATAACTGAAGTTTTCGGTTCATTAGACTTATTTATTTAAAATACAGTTGCTTAAATGTTTATCTTAAGCTTTATCATTTTATTTGTTAAACATTACAAAAGTTTCTTTGATTGAAATTTTCAACATGAAAAGACTCTAAAATGTCCATTTATATAAACTTGAGAATGTATTTGTTCCAGAACACTTTCGCACATGAATATATTATACTGCCACTAATTTTTGCGATTGCGTAATCTTTCTTTAGTGTTACAAATGTACATTTTTTTCTACAATTACTTTTAACGTACATGTACAATAAAAGAAGACACTTTGGAAGGGAGAATATAAACATGTTTAGATGTGTTAGTAAATTTAGATGGTAACCTGAAAGATTTAAAGAACATGAAGAACTGGTGTTTAATTTGATAAAATTGGGCTTCAAAGTCTGAATTCTGCTGATTAAAATTACATATATAGATATAAGAAGATGTGGTATGAGTGCAAATGAGACAACTCTCCATCCAAGTCACAATTTGTATAAATAAATTACATGATATCAATACAATGTACTGTGAAACCCATATAGATTGAACCTAGTGTAAGCTGAATCCTGTAATATATTCCAGCTATTTATGTTTGATATATCCAAAACACCTGAGTTGCGTTCAATATCATAGTGGCTACGTAGTGCTACATAGATTTTTGTTTACTGAACAAGAAGCTAGCCTAGCTGCTATCAATATGTATGCAGCAGCTAGGCTAGCTACACATTCAATAGTCATAAATCTATGTAGCCCTATGTAGCCGCTACGATATTGAACACGACCCAGATAACAAAATTTATTTTCAGCAAAGGGTGTTAATAGACATGTAGATTTATTTCACGTCAATGCCTTATTTTTTTAATTTTTGTTTTAGGTTAGTTTATGGTATTTTGACAAACCATGAATGGTGGTTCACCTTCTTGCTATTGTTGTAAGAAAACAGGTAATGAGATGGACGTTGACTCGGCACTGGAT
This sequence comes from Mytilus edulis, assembly GCA_019925275.1. Lineage (NCBI taxonomy): Eukaryota > Metazoa > Mollusca > Bivalvia > Mytilida > Mytilidae > Mytilus > Mytilus edulis. The sequence continues at coordinate 25,740,700 of CM034362.1, read as the reverse complement.
GAGCTTGGGATGCTGAGTTCTGTAACAAACAGTCGTAAACAGTATCTCCGCGAACGGATGAGGACAAGGAGTGAGCCAACAGAATCAAGGTCACTTCATATCTTACAGATCGATAAGAGTTACGTTAGCGACATATCCTCTGGAACATTTGGAACATTTTATCCGACTTTGGACCCAGGTGAAAATATTGTCGTTGATCCAAATTCACCATCGTCAAGCAGAACTGTAAATAACGATCCATATCAGGATACACCTACTTCTTCCATACCTCGAGCGAAAATGAAATTAATTAAACGGTCACTAGTGAGGAAAAATCGATACAAAAAACCTTACGAAGTACCGTGGAGACTTAGTAATTCTATGCCAGAAACTGTTATCCACCATGAAGAAAGTGTTCCTGGTCTTTCAAAATCTAATTCCGAGTCACCAATTAAAGGTGTAAAAGTTAACGAGAATCTTACAAGATCTAGGTCATTAGAAAACATTGAATTAGCAAGAACTAGGTTGTTAGAAATATTTGAAAAAGTTCCAGATGCTAAAGAAAAACAGGAATTGGAAAATGTTTCTAGGAATTTAGAAAATATGCATGTTTATGATCCAGTTAGCTAATAATAGGTGTACACTAGGTACTATTTAACAAAATTGTTACAGTTGTTGTGTGTGTAAAGTTAATTTCAGAAAAAAATCAATTTTGCAAAAAATATTCAAGCCTTAACAATAAAAATTCTCTTTAAAAAATAATTATATTTATAAGTAAACATTAGGATTCAAAAACAAACAAATCCAAACACTGCATAACAATTTACAATGTATCTCATCAGAGACCAACATGGGTGGTATGTAACTGTTGTCGCTTACTGTAAATTCAGCTGTTTATTTATAATTATTGTGACTTTTTGAAGAAAGGACAAAAATCTGGGGTTGATTATTCTAAATTCTTTAAATGCTGCTTGCAGATGAGTTGCTTTCGTAATTTAAAATGCATTTTTTTCGTATTGTGTATAAACAGTTTTTCAATATGTCTTACTCTAGGGTCAAATTGTTACACATGAGGTTTTATTTTTTACTTTTCTTACATTAAGATACTGATTTGAGTAAGTTGAGACGTGACCATGAAGGTTTTCTAAAGAGAAAAAGCAAGACGTAATCTTTAGTCACATTAATTGTGAAATATACATCACATGTAACACCTAGTATACTTCTATTTATTAAATTATTTATGTTTTGGTAAATCATAGCTCATATTAACTCCAGAAGAATACCAAGTTCTAGAACAAAACATATAGACAGATTAATAAACTATTCTAGCCAGAATCAGTTTTCTCCTAATGAACTTAAAGGACATAGAGCCTGTGATGTTTAATTGTTTTGCATGCTTCTCCTGGGTTGCGTTCAATATCGTAGGGGCTACGTAGTGCTACGTACATGTAGATTTATGACTATTGAACGTGTAGCTAGCCTAGTTTTTGCATAGATATTGATAGCAGCTACGTAGCTGCTACGATCTTGAACACGACCTGGTCTTAAAGTAGCTCTGTGGTTAAATATTTGTCCGCGGTGCACAGACATTTATATATTTCTACAGATTCTCTATTAAAGTTCTGGTAAAAAAAGTCCCCACAACCTGAGGGTAACAGCAATCTTTTTTAAAAAAAATTGTGACATTTAATTTTGACCCTCTTCCCTCAAAGTTGTCAAACAGTGTAGCTGTCTGAAATTTTATAAACATAACTGTCGTACTTTCCAATACATAGATGATTGAAGAATAAGAAAACACAAACTTTAAAGATAAATCAAGACTATGCTTCTTTTCAGTCAGAAGTCGTGTTGCTAAACCTTTTTTTAAGTAGTAGTATTTTTTGGGTCATATTTAATTAAAAGTATATTTAGAGATTTAAATAAGAGTGCCAGTCTCACAAATCACCAGCAATTACTTTGATTCACAACAAGTTCCACATCAGCAAAAGTGATATTCGACTTGTGTGTACTGAAAGTTTCAAGTGGGTAAATATTTTATGCTCTTGAAATATGATCTGAACATGTTGAATATGCAAGATGCAAATTTCATGAATGCAACCCTTTATATATATGTAAGTCCATTGAGGAATTTGCAAATAATTTTGAAGTTTTCAGTGATGGGGAAAAACAAGCAGGATGGACATGGAAAAATTGACATTTATTTAAATTTGGGCTTCTATAGATAGTTATTTAAAATGATTAAACTTGTAATTACTAACATCTATAACAACAGTACAATTAGCAATATATCTATACTTTTACATTATTATATTGAAATATTAAGTAAAATGTAGTTTTATATTTTTACAAATAAATATACATATATTTTTGGGACCTTCAAAAATGGATGGCTTGCACTATTTCACAAAGATATAAAATGTTCTATGGAGCCTACATTTTATTTTAAGGGGTTGACTTGTACATCTGTTGTTTTATTTATTATGTATGTGTTATTTATTGGTGGTATTTTATGACATTCTTCTGCTTCAATAAACTTTCAAATATTTTTTTTTTATTTTCCCCTCCTTGTATGTATATTTAGATAGATTAATATGTTTGTACTAGGAGTTAAATCCAGCTTTAATGTGTAGACTGTAGAGACTTCAAGTCATTTGTTTCAACATGATAAGAACATATTGATAATCTGTATGTTATATTTTTTGTCTCTCTGCAAAGCTATACATAGGTTTGTGGTGTAAGTCATCAACACGGTTAATGTCTATGACTAGTAAATAATAGCAACAGTCATACAGTAGGATACCGCTTTTCAAAAGTCATAAATTGATTGAGAGGAACATGTCCGGGTAACAAACTAAACCAGAGGGAAACATATCAACTATAAGAGGAAAACAACAAAACAACAGAAACACTGAAGTGCAACAAAAATACACAACAATGCAACATACACAAAAACGAATTATTAGTTAAAAACTGCCATATGACTTGGTACAGAACATTTTTAGAAAAATGATGGGTTGCACCTGGATTTGTGGCTAGCCAAGCATCACTCTTTATGTTAAGGTCAATTTAAGTAGAAACATTTATATTTAGTCGATGGTACTTTGGTACCTGTTGAGTGGTTATGACATAGCTCCTCCATCCTTTTTATACGACCGCAAAAATTTTAATTTTTTGGTCGTATATTGCTATCACGTTGGCGTCGTCGTCGTCATCGTCGTCGTCGTCCGAATACTTTTAGTTTTCGCACTCTAACTTTAGTAAAAGTGAATAGAAATCAATGAAATTTTTAACACAAGGTTTATGACCACAAAAGGAAGGTTGGGATTGATTTTGGGAGTTTTGGTCCCAACATTTTAGGAATTAGGGGCCAAAAAGGGCCCAAATAAGCATTTTCTTGGTTTTCGCACTATAACTTTAGTTTAAGTTAATAGAAATCTATGAAATTTTGACACAAGGTTTATGACCACAAAAGGAAGGTTGGGATTGATTTTGGGAGTTTTGGTTCCAACAGATTAGGAATTAAGGGCCAAAAAAGGGCCCAAATAAGCATTATTCTTGGTTTTCGCACAATAACTTTAGTATAAGTAAATAGAAATCAATGAAATTTTAACACAAGGTTTATGACCACAAAAGGAAGGTTGGGATTGATTTTTGGAGTTGAGGTCACAACAGTTTATGAATTAGGGGCCAAAAAGGGGCCCAAATAAGCATTATTTTTTGTTTTTGCACCATAACTTTAGTATAAGTAAATAGAAATCTATGAAATTTAAACACAAGGTTTATGACCATAAAAGGAAGGTTGGGTTTGATTTTTGGAGTTTTGGTCCTAACAGTTTAGGAATAAGGGGCCCAAAGGGTCCAAAATTGAACTTTGTGTGATTTCATCAAAAATTGAATAATTGGGGTTCTTTGATATGCCGAATCTAACTATGTATGTAGATTCTTAATTTTTGGTCCCGTTTTCAAATTGGTCTACATTAAGGTCCAAAGGGTCCAAAATTAAACTTAATTTGATTTTAACAAAAATTGAATCCTTGGGGTTCTTTGATATGCTGAATTTAGAAATGTACTTAGATTTTTAATTATTGGCCTAGTTTTCAAGTTGGTCCAAATGGGGGTCCAAAATTAAACTTTGTTTGATTTCATCAAAAATTGAATAAATGGGTTCTTTGATATACCAAATCTAACTGTGTATGTAGATTCTTAATTTTTGGTCCAGTTTTCAAATTGGTCTACATTAAGGTCCAAAGGGTCCAAAATTAAACTAAGTTTGATTTTAACAAAAATTAAATTCTTGGGCTTATTTGATATGCTTTATCTAAATATGTACTTTGATTTTTATTATGGGCCCAGTTTTCAAGTTGGTCCAAATCAGGATTCCATATCAAGTATTGTGCAATAGCAAGAAATTTTCAATTGCACAGTATTGCACAATAGCAAGAAATATCTAATTGCACAATATTGTGCAATAGCAATTAATTTTCAATTGGAGTTATCTTTCTTTGTATAGAATAGTAGTTGATAATATATGTTGGAAATTTGCCAGACATGACTATGATGTCATTTTCTATTTTTATTTGCCAATAACTTTATGTAAATAACTTCATTGGAAATTTGCCAATATAAAATGTTGCTGATGAAGCTTTTTTTCCTTATCTTATCTAAAATGTTTTTAGATAATGTATGTTGGACATTTGCCAGACATGACTATGATGTCATTTTCTATTTTTATTTGCCAATAACTTTATGTAAATAACTTCATTGGAAATTTGCCAATATAAAATGTTGCTGATGAAGTTTTTTTTATTGTTTTATACAATAAACAATGTATATTCACTTTTACTACCAACCAATCTTTACCATTCAGTGATAATAATAAAATTAACGGTACTAATTTTCTTGCACCAGATGCGCATTTCGACAATACATGTCTCTTCAGTGATGCTCGTGGCCTAAATATTTGAAATCCAAAGCTTATATAAAAGATGAAGAGCTATAATTCAAAAGGTCCAAAAAGTATAGCCAAATTCGTGAAAGGAATCAGAGCTTTGCATGAGGGAGATACATTCCTTAATTTATAATAATTTCTATAACAAGCACTTTATTTTACATTTTAATATTTTATGATGTATTTGAAAGAGTAGTTATTGTTGCAAACTCCATTAGAAATTTGAATTGATATCAGTTTTGGAAAAAGGGAAACGGGGATGTGAAAAAAAGGGGGGGGGGGGGTTTAAATTTTTCTCATTTCAGATTTCATAAATAAAAAGAAAATTTCTTCAAACATTTTTTTGAGAGGATTAATATTCAACAGCATAGTGAATTGCTCAAAGGCAAAAAAAAACTTTTAAGTTCTTTAGACCACATTCATTCTATGTCAGAAACCTATGCTGTGTCAACTATTTAATTTTAGATTTAAAAAGTTTGAAGAAGAAATCTTTAATTGATTTGTAAAATCTTGACATTTGTTTTGTGTAAAAAACACCCATGTAATGTCAAAAATTTGATCACAATCCAAATTCAGAGCTGTATCAGGCTTGAATGTTTTGTCCATACTTGCCCCAACTGTTCAGGGTTCGACCTCTGCGGTCGTATAAAGCTGCGCCCTGCGGAGCACCTGGTTCTGATTTATTGCACATTGACATAAAATCTTTGCAGTTTCCATGTTGAAGTATGTGATAATGTAATTTTTTGTACAATTTAATATAGTGTGCCATAAAAGATGGGTTATAAATTATCAATGATTATTACAGAAGGACCACATGAGCTTTTGTCATTACCTTGCATCTGTCATCCCTGCTCCTGCAGTCAATAAACCGTTTTAAAATCTTGTCTTCTGATTCTGCTGTATCTGAACGATGCTTATCTACTGCAGCTGTAACTTTAATTTTTAACCGGATTTTTGTGACAAAAATGTCGGTTATTGATTTGGGGATGTACGGCGGGCGGACTGGCGGGCGGGCGATCGGGCGGCAATCAAATGTTGTCCGTGCATTAACTCATGAATCGTTCAACCAAAGCTTTTAAAATTTTAATATGTTGTTACTGACAACTAAATGAAGGTCAAATTCAATAATGTCGATTTTGACTTTTACCGTTCAGGAGTTATGGTTCTTGAAAGATAAAAAAAAAATGGAGTTTCCAGTCGTGTCCGTGCATTTACGCATGAACTATTCTACCAAAGCTTCCAACATTTTTATATGTTGTTACTGATGACAAAATGGAGGTCAAGTTCAATAATGGCGATTTTGACTTTTACCGTTCAGAAGTTGTGGTTCTTGAAAGATTGAAAAATGGAATTTCCAGTCGTGTCCGTGCATTTACGCATGAACTGTTCTACCAAAGCTTCCAACATTTTTATATGTTTTTACTGATGACAAAATGGAGGTCAAGTTCAATAATGACGATTTTGACTTTTACCGTTCAGGAGTTATGGTTCTTGAAAGATTGAAAAATGGTGTTTCCAGTCGTGTTCGTGCATTTTCTCATGAATCATTCAACCAAAGCTTTTGAAATTTTTATATGTTGTTACTGATGACAAAATAGAGGTCAAGTTCAATAATGACGATTTTGACTTTTACCGTTCAGGAGTTATGGTTCTTGAAAGATCGTAATATGGCGTTTCCATTCACGTTGTTGCATTTACTCATGAACCATTCAATCTAAGCTTTTCAAATGTTAATATGTTTATACTGATGACAAAATGGAGGTCAAATTTGATATTGACGATTTTCACTTTCACCATTCATCAGTAATGGTTCTTGTGATAATGCCAGGACTCAAATAAATATTAATAAATCCGGTTTGCTGTCGTTGTGACAGCCTCTTGTTGTTTATTACTGCCATGTTTAAAAATAGAACAAAGGGGTCAAGCAACAGTTTTGGCTACTTTCTATATCTAAAGCAATTGAAATTAATTTACATGGTAAAAATGGTTAGTATAACAAGTTCTATATATCCTAAATATTGGTAGGGGAGTCTGTGTATCTGCTTAGTAGTTATTTACCTTGACACATTGTTTTGTTACCTTCTTGGCATTTCCATGCTAATCATAAAAAGCGTAGAAAATGCAACAATTCATTTTGAACTTTTTGCCTCTGAAATATATATATTTTTTTCCAATTTTTAAAATTGGTTATCTTGAAAAATAAAGGAGCTATACTAAAATCATGTTCAGTGGCTGAGAGGATAAACACGACAATACGTACTGTTCAAAGTTGGGAATAGGACCGTTTTGATCCATTCGTGTGATGTGCTTCAGCTTTTATTTTGCCGTTTGATTAGGGTCTTTCCGTTTTGAAGTTTTCTCTCAGTTCTGTATTCTTGTTATTCTATTTTTTCAATCGACTCTTTGTGGTCAATGCGCATTAATATCCAGAAACTGGTAAGAACATTGATGATCTACTTAATCGTCAACATGTCTGAAACGGTTATTGCCATTAAACATCTTATTTTCTGTTCTTTGTATTTGGTTTAATAGCTTCCTTGTTAGTAGCAACCCTCTATCAAGAAAATCATGATAGGAAATGCAAGCACGGGAATATCGTATCAATTGGGAGATATATACCACGTATGCAGGTGCTGCTGGAATGTTACTACTTAGAAATGGAAAGTTCACAATTGGAAAGCTGAAATCATCTCTTTTGTCGTAAAGTTTTGTTCTAAACCGACCCTCATTGTCAATTTCTAGATGTAAGTCAAGATATGAGGCCGACTTAACTGTATCTGTAGTATCCTTTTTCTCTAAGTCGATTGGATAGATGCGTTCCACATAGTCACCAAATTTTGAATTATTTAGTGAAAGAACATCATCTATATAGCGAAAAGTAGAGTTAAAGGATATTGCTAACTTCTTATATTTCTTCCTAAGAAGTTTCTGCATGAATTCAGCCTCATAATAATAAAGAAGCAAGTCGGCAAGTAGAGGGGCACAGTTTGTTCCAATTGGAATGCCGACAGTCTGTTGAAAAACACGTCCTCCGAACGTTACAAATATGTTGTCAATATAGAAATCAAGCATCTTGATAATATCAGTTTCAGAGAATTTTGTGTTCGAATCAGAGTGATCCTTTACAAAGTAGGATTTATCCCTCCCTAAGACAAGATACTTGTATCTACGTTGGCCATTCTTTTTTACGAAGTAAAGCAATACCAACTCTTTCAATTTGTCTTGTAGTTTGGAATGTGGCATACTAGTGTCCAGAGTAGAAAAGTCAAATGTTTTAATACTGTTACAAGATGAAAGAGAGTTAGATTGTATGTACTCTAAAAGATCTTTGGAATTTTTAAGTATCCACATCTGATTCACTTCGGTGTTGACATGAATATCAATTATGTGGTCATTTTTATAAATTTCCTGTTAACAAAACTTTGAATTTTTCGAAAAACTAAGGATTTTCTTGTCCCAGGCATAGATTACCTTAGCCGTATTTGGCACAACTTTTTGGAATTTTGGATCCTCAATGCTCATGATGCTCTTCAACTTTGTATTTGTTTGGTTTATAACTATTTTGATATGAGCGTCACTGATGAGTCTTATGTAGACGAAACACGCATCTGGCGTACTAAATTATAATCCTGGTACCTTTGATAACTATTCACGCCCCCTCTAGAATAGGCAGTTTCACAATAACTTTGAAGCCCGTCTTTGATTGCTGATGAAATAGATGTTAATAATTTAGAAAGAGGTTTCGTGGAGCACTTGGAAGACCCAGCAATATACCGTTGTTTGTAAGGACACTTATATAGTTTAGGTATCCAATACAGTGATGGCTGATCCAGTTCTTCATCTTTGGTTGAAATTCCAAAGGAACACAGAACAGACCTATGATTATCCAGGATGTCCTCTTTGGTAAGTGTCGTGAGGGTATATGTTGAGTTTCCAAGTGAATTGTCAATACCTAATTTGTTTATCAAGTAGTTAATGTAATAAGTTTTACATACAAAAACGATGTTGTTTGGGGCTTTATCTGCGGGGACAACACCATATTTGTCATAGAGGTAGGATAGGTGTTTTGCAACATTTGGGTTTTTAAAGATTGATGTAGCATAGGCATTGATAGACCCATTCAGTTTCTTAATACTGATTTGTATCAACGACCTCACTGCCTTAATCCATTCGGAAAGAGTGTCTACGTCGTCCTTCTCGCGCTTAGCCCATTGCCTGGCATAATCATCAACTGAATCCATCCAAATTTTAAAGTTGTATTTGCAATTGATGGATTTATGCGTGTTATTAACAATGTTGAGGTCACCGGTAATAACGTGGCCAGCAGGATTATATGTGAATTGGGAACTAGCACAAGTGCAATCAGGAGGTTTAGACTTGAAGTCGTCAATATCGAGATCCTGCAAAACGTGTTTGTAATTGAAAATTTTAGTTGCAATAGATTTGGTATAGGTATAAGAAATGATTGGTACAGACTGGTCTTTGAAATAAGGAGGTATTTTCGATTGAACTAATTTATGATAAAGGATATTGCCTAAGTTGACGCCATCGATACCTTTGTTGGCAAAGGAAAGATTAAGGAAAGATCTTTTCTCTTTTTTCATCTTTGCCAAAGCGGACTGGCTTGAAAAGTCTGTGACTTGCAATATCCGAAATTATAGCTGTAATTTTGTATTGGTTAAAATGAGGGTTTGTAACAGTGGATTCCAAACATAAATTGAACAGAGAATGAAGTTTTGAAAGGGGTCATGAATAAAGTTTCGGGCGAATGTGATGAATACCTAACGGCTTTTGTATAAATGGCAGCAAGTCATTAATAGATACATCATGCAGAGAAGGCAATGTATAATGACGATGACCATGACTGCGTCTACGTCGAGGAGTCGAGTTGAAAATATTCATCACATTCACCGAGTTACACGAAGGACTAGATAGAATACATATACCATCAATTTTGTCATTGCAACCATAAGGTGTCGCAGTTCCCAATTGTCTAATCCAGTAGTCCTCTTTTTGTCTACGGAGAGATGTTAAAAAATTAGGATTGTTAGAGCTATGGTATATCTTTTCGATAATGCGAACTGTCATGGAAACGATGGAATGATCGGGCTGATTGAAATGCTGGTATAGAATGTCGTTAGCATTGAGGTTAATGTCTGATCTATGACCGCACATACGTTTGTTAAGCCTTCCTTTCGTTTCACCGACGTATACCAATCCGCAAAGGTTGCACTCTAATCCGTAGACGACATTTATCGATTTGCAATATGAAGATGACAATACTTTATATGATTGTTATCCATATTATAACGTTTTAATTTCTACTAGAATCCGAATCATTTAAACACATCGCCTGGTACATTACAAAAATCTATGTTTGCTTATTCTTAAATGTGAATCACAACTGTTAATCTTCTGGTCGTTGACATTGATTATCAGTTGAATTTTTACACTTATCACTTATATCAGTAAAATATACACGAAGGCATTTCTGGAATTCAATATTATAGAATAAGATGGGAACTTATTTGAATATTTGATCAAGCTAAGTATGCTAAGTATATTCCTTACATCTATTTTTAGCAATCAGAGTTTTTGCCTACTGTCATGCTATTTTTGAATTGAGAAAAATACAAACATCAGAAAAGTGAAAGAAAGAGCACTAAAGGTTGTGTATAAATATAAAAAAGAAGATGTAATCAAGTGGACGTGTACGTGAATCATGAAATATGATGTTTTCACTACATATTAGTCACAAGTCCATGGCTAATGCAGTCTATAGCATTAATTATCACTTGTCTAATGATGAAGTACATATACAAGATCGTAAATATTCTTATAGTTGGAAATCCCCTAATTAATATCAACATATTTTGTAAGAAAAGTTTAAGATTTGAAACTGCTACTCTGTGGAACTGTCTATTAAACAATTTCAATACTGAAAATACCTTTTTACAATTCAAGAGTCTCATACATTCCGGGTCTGTAACGGAATGTCGTTGTTCTGAATGTATTTTTCATAGTAAAAGCACTTTGATTGGAAACTAATCATTTTATTTCTGTTATACAGAAAATATAAATATCATGTATTGTATTTGATTTGGCCTCAAATTGTTTTGACATATGATGATATGTAAATAAAACGTCGAGTCTAGCATATTTGATGAGTGGTTTTTATCTATTTGATAAGTGTTTTGATCAAATGTATGAAGATTCTTATGTTTCCAACTATTGACCACTCACTTTGACAGGTTTTTTTAATCTTTAGTGATGGAATGATGTGCCAATAAATTTATTAATATCTACTGCCTTAAAAAAATATACTGATTACACAGACACACATATAAGAATTCGGGATTTACATACTATACATCATATATCATACAACTGAATTTTGGAGATAACGACTGCTGTAAGACAATTTGAATTTATTTTGTGACACTTGTTAACCTATAACCAAGTTTAATATACATGTTTTCATCATTCATCATAACTATTTGTAGAACCGGTTTAACGCTAAAAACACAAATTAACGATATTGGTCAAAATAAGCATAAGAAACTTTTTCTTTATTAAAAATCTACATAGACTAACACAAAACGTATAAACCCATAATTTCATTTAACATGAGATAAAATGTAGTCTACAATTTAAAAGTAAGAGGGGTTAAACTATCACGAATGGTCATAACACCAAATGTAATGATTGTAGAGCATAAAAATGAAAGGTAATCATGGTAATGGTGTGCAATCGATCAGAGTGACATACTGGAGAAAAAGCTTCATTACACTTCCTTTCCACATTTAAGCACCAAGCGTTGACTGTAACCCATTAAGTTTCAGAGCTGAATTCTTGACATAAAACTTAAAGTCAATTGATAGCATAATGTAGATGGAAGTTACATATTTTTTCAGGGAGGCTGATATATTACCTTTAAACATCCTCCATAAATGCACATTGCTAATTATTGCAGGAGGGAAGATATTAATATATCCCAGGTGGAAAACTCGCCTGAACCAACAGACAGCACACAAGACGGCGAACAATTGGATCATTATATAGGAGAATATCTGTTTTCCACAGATTTCCGTTTTTTCTTAGATTTTGTGAACGTCACGATAATCAAGACATTAATACTAACATCAAAAAATATTATGTTCTCAATATTGGTTCTGGTGCATGTTTAAGTATAAGTGATTGTTTAAATATTTTATGTTGTTCTTAATTGTACGTCATTTATCAAGTTTATCAAAAGAAGGTTGAACAGGGTTATATTTTGTCTACTTTTTCCAAGTGTGATATATTTCGAATTCATACTTCTAAGATAATTAAGCGAATTAAGCGAATGGAAAGAACTTTTAAACACAATTGTAAAGGAAAACCTTCTTTTCGGATTTCCATGTTGGGAAGCTTAAAAACCAAAATGTTTTTACCACCCGAGGGACCTTTGGGGCACTAATAATCTATCATTTCCTTAGCTTTTCGTCATTTTTTTTTCTGAAAAAATTGTTTTAGAACATGATATTTTGCAATGGCTTGAAGACACCGTTAACATTTTAGAGCCAAAGGGCTTTAGAAATAAAAAAGGCAGAACGTGTTTTAAAATTATTTAGTCAATTTTTGCAGACTTTTATGTATTTACCTTTGAACGCAGTCTGCTGGTCAACAGGGAAAGGGTGTGTTATGAAATTATGTCGACTAATTTGTGCCCTCTTGCTTTCATTTCCTATTATTCCATTCTCTTTAATTGCTGTGGTTGGATGGATAAATTACATTTCAAAAAAACTTAAAACAAGACGTGAATGCAATTGGATAAACATTTTGAAAATTATTTTTGTCATCTTCCTAACCCTGTTGTTTTTGCTTTTTTATGGTATAGGTGTTGTAATGTTATCACATTCAATTTATTTGATGTTGTACGTATTGTTCTTAACCTCACTAGCTTTTATCATTTCTCCTACCCGCAAATCTAAAATTCTTATATTTAGCATCGGGGCAGTAGTATTTATATATACACATGGAAAAAAGTATTGCAACACCTTGATTTTTTAAAATTTGAAAAATCAGCCTCTTTTTTTAGATGAAATGTAATAAAATATTTGTATAATATTATTGAAACATAGTTTATGATAACATTGGCATTGAAACGAACAAAAAATGTTTGAAAAAAAATGATTTATATAACCACAAATTTAATAACAAAATGAAGTGTTTTTTGTACAAAAAAATGCATTTTACAACTTTTACTGTAGTCGAACTTTACAATGTCAGACATTTCAAAATTAATCTTCAGATGACTGTTCACATCATGGGTGATCGTTATACTCCAAAGAATTAGTACTTTGTGCGCAGCCTCCATTCAAACGGATAACCGCACCTAAACGTCTTCTGATTCCTGCCAAAAATCGACTAATTTGTTGCTAAGGTAGCAGCAACCATTTCTGATGAAGGGCATTGTTTATTTCATGATGTGTTTGAACTGGGGTGTGCTTTCGCGCACGTTCCGCCCAATAGTGTCCCATATATGCTCGATATGGTTCCAATCCGGGCTACGATCCGTCCAAGGAAGATGAACCGAATTCCATTGGAACAATGGATCTTCCTCCACGATGCTAATTTTCAACTTTAGCGAGCTCTGCACTACATTGGATACGGAAAACTGTGTGTATGTTCGTAAGCAAAGGTCCCCGAAATGTCTTATCGCACGATAACCAGTAGCGGTGAGTCGATCTCGAACAGTTCTTGTTAAAAGGCTCATGTATGCCCACCACTCTCTTTTTAGGATTGTATTGTATGCAATGTGTTTCCTTCTGACCAACCTTCATTATGCTTGATTTTCCCTAGCAAATGGTATAGGGGGTCTTCTTTATCTCGGAAGGTCTTTAACATCGTGTAGTGCCTTATTTTCATTCTCAAAACGACTTATAGTGGAATGGTGATGACCAAAAATACGTTCAGTTGTTTCAGCGACATCCCTGCTTCTCTCATGCTGATAATCCACCATCTTGCTGCAGTTTAGAGTTGTCGAGGACCCATTTCAAGGTGTCAATCACATAACTTTAAAAACTTGGTTATTTAAAGTGTTGAAAACAATGAGGATGAAAACATCTGTTTTGCTGTTTACGGGTACAGTAGCTGCATGTGCAGATAAAAACTTATCGAGTCGATATTTATTGATTAAACTCAGGTGATACTTAAAGAATGTTTAATTAGTTCTATGTTACCAAATTATATCACAAAAAAATAAAAAGTGTTTTTTTAATTTCAATTTCAATTTGGTGTTGCAATACTTTTTTCTTTGTGTATATCAGATCATTAGAGATTCTATTAATTATTATCAAAAACTTTTCGCCTTAATCATTGAAATTTGTGGAAGCGACGATAGGTTAAATCGAAGATACATTAGCCACAACGGACAAGAACAATTTATAAACGAAGATTTAGTAGTTGTGATTTTCAGAAAGAATCGGTCTGCATTTGTTCAAGCAGGTCATATAATCTTCAAGACAATTATTGTAATACTAATATATACATCTGCGTTATCATTTATACTAAAATTCAATGACAAAATGTCTGACGTTATTGAACGTTTTACAACTTTGATAACTAGCTTCATTCCTATCTAATACAATGGAAGTTCAAAACGGTGTGTCCTGAAAGAAAACGTGCCGAACTCATAATACAAGTATATGATAGAGAGCAGACACAACTGATTGAGTTTTGATTACGCTAATTTATATGCCTTTATCATTCTGAAATTAGTGCTTCTTAGTTAACGACTTTAATACACCTATCTAGCATACGGCTGTATGATATATTATTTAAAGTTGTTTTTTTTCTATACTTTTGTATTTTGCCCTGTCGCCATACAATTAAAAGGTGCAGTTTCCTTTAAATCAAGGTCACAGATAATAAATTCTGCAAGAAATTTATAAAATGCCAGAATGCTCCAGTATAAATGTTCTTTTTTAAACGCAAATTGAAGGTTAATTGTGCAGTATTTACAGAAAGTTTTAAATGTTAAAATATCGATAAATAAAAAAACAAAACATTATAATGAATAGGTGACACATCATTGGAGACACTCGATAGTCCCTTTCTGTTCGCTTTTGAATGTAGTTCACCTATAGGGTAGTGGCAGATAATTAATTCTACCCCACTGTAAAGTATATGTGTTTGAAATCTTGTTAAACCTACTCGTGGAAATTGCAAGAACGTTTTGACTTTCATAGCTTATAATTAACGTATTTAAGCTTTATTGCAATACGCTTGTTTAACATTATATTCCTCATACTTTAATGAAACAATACAGATTGTATACCTGAATAAAAAAATGATTAAAGCCATTAAACATGTTGATAATTCCTTATTTTTTTTTATCCGTGTCGATTTTTATACGAGCGCAAAGTTTTTTTTGGGGGTTTTGTATATTGCTATGATGTCGTCGTCTGCGTCTGCGTCGTTGTCCGAAAGCAAATTTGGAATAATTTTTAATTAAATGAATGAACATATTTAAAAACAGTACATATAAAACGTTCCTTTCGTTTCACAGACATTTTACAATCAACAAAGAATACACTTTAATTTATGAATCAATTTAAAAAGTGTATCATTGTAATTTTGCTTAGTTTCTTATATTACTTTTTATGACATTGGACTCAGACTTCTCTTTAAAACTGAGTTTTATTGTGTTTATACCGTGTTTGTTTATTATTCATTGAGTAAAGGTTTAGGGGGAGGGTTGAGATCTCACAAAACATTTTGAACCTCGACGCATGAAGGCGCCTCTCCCGAGACAAGAGCCTCTGAAATTAGTCTCTAAAGTCTTGTATGTTTTAATTTTAGATTATTAATGTTATGGAGTTTAGTATGACTTCTGTTTTGACTGAACTAGTGCACAATTTTTATTTGGGGGCAAGTTGAGGCTCACCTTCGGATGCGGGATTTCTCGTTGCATTGAAGACTCATTCTAATGCAACAACGTTTTTAATGTTCATTTTGATTGTATAACGTCACTTACTTAACTGGCATCAATTGACAATTGATGCTATGGGACGTACGCGTAAGCGCAGCCGGCATATGACAGATTTAAAATACATGTTTTAACGTTGTTTTCTGTCAGTTTCATTAGAATGGAGATAACAATATTGTATATTAAGCTCCGACGGCATCAATTGAGGATTTGATGGTCTCAAATACCCGTTTACTGTCTCCTTTAACGCGTCGCCAGTAAACTTAATTTGCGACCATCAAATCCCCAATTGATGCCGTCGGAGCTTAAAATACAATACGGTTATCTCCTAATTGGTGGAATTTGGCTGTTATCTGTTCTTTGGTCGGTTTTTTGTTTCTTTGAACCATTTTCATTCTCAATTTTACTCTTATTCTCATCGCATACAGGTTGCATTTCTGTAAATATTGACAATGCAATTTCCCATAGGAACTCCTTTTACGGCTAAAAATGTACCACTTTTACTATGAAGTTTTGAAAAAAATCTTATCCTAGAATTGAAAGTTCATATGCACCACAATTTTTTTCAAAGGTCAAAATATAGGGCTGTGCGGCATATTTTCAACGTTTATATGCCCTGAACTTCTCTGAGTTTAAACTTACACTAATTTTCTTAACTACCCCTACCTCGAATGAAAGGTTACCACAGATTTCAATGTAAACAATATGCACGTGTTTATTTACTGGTAACATTCCCAAGTTCTGTCTCTGCGATATGGAACACAGAGAGCATAACTGGGAACCAGTATGTAAACAAAATGAATTTTCTATGAATATTCAATTACTCCCCAAAAGAGGCGTGTTTTGAGAAACAGCTGTATTTACAAAGTGCAACCTTTACAGACATTTATTCAAATAGAAAACTCTCTAAAATCAGTTTTTCTCACATTAATACTCATTTATCAGAATTAAAGTCTTAAAGAAATCACTGTGTATACTCTAAGTTTTTCTTTACTATACATTTTATACCCCCTCCCCTGTTTCAATTTTTTAAAGAATTTGAAAACAAGACTTTAATTATTGCCAGCTTTCCCTATTTGCATATTTTCTGATAAAAAATGCCTAGAACCTGTTAAAAACTGTTTTAATAACATATTGAAAGCATATCAGAATATCATAAATGTAATGTTTAGCAGTCAATCATTACAACATTCAAGATTATATAAAGTATCCAATCCAGCCTCTATCTCCAGTCCACATCTTACTGTATGCCTATTTGTCAATTAAAGAACACATTTTCTGCCTCAAATGGTCAATTTAGAATTCTTGTCACAACAGTATCATCTTTAACCATATATCTGACACAATTTAGCTACTATATATACTAGAAGTGTTCAAACAAAGCCATATTTGCAATAGTTGTATGTATGCAGATACCAGTCTGAGATATAAATTCACTTAAAATGTTGTAGAGATGACTGCTAACATTTGATTTTTGCATAACTTCCAAGCATAATTATTGTTTTCTATATCAAGAACTTTAAAATCATAAAATCATAGCATTTACAAGTTAAATTATTTGTTTTATGACCCAGGGGGTAGGCAATTTTCTATGTTTCTTGCCCCTGGGGCCTCAAATTTCCAAAATAATTCTGCTGTTTCTAGCAATTTGGAATATTTAGTACATATTCAGGATAGAACACACTATTGTAAGTTTTCTTGAGATATTTTTGTTTTTCTAGCTTGTATTTATTATGCCGTGGTGACAAAAAGGCAGATTTAGGTGTTGCGGCTTACTTTTGGGTTATCGAAAGGACACAAATACCCCATAAATAATATTCAGGAAGGATCTATGAGTTTCAATGACTGCAAAGAGTAAATATAAGCACTTCTTAACAATTTAACTTACAAATATGCAAATATCATGATTTAATTTTGTATCCAGGACTTTAAGTAAACTATGCATACTGTAAACTGTGAATTTATGCCGAGTCATCATATTTAAGGCCCAGGATTCTATCAATCTTCATTAAATATTTATAAAACTTCTTATTTGAGTTAATTTTTTTAAAATCTGTGAAATAAAGCAAATTTGGTTAAATTCTGAATGTTCCCCTTTTTCACCCTATTTACAAGATTTGTTGATTTACAGTTGATTTACAATTCACATCATTGTTTCTCCTTGTATTGTAAATAGTCAGACGCGTGTTAGATTTAAAAGAACCCAACTACATGCAGTTTTACTATTACACATTCAAATGTCATCATTCTTCTGAAAAAGTTAATATTGAGGATATATTGCATAGTGTAAGTATTTACATGTATCACAAGAGTGCAAACGCTCAAATATCTCGCCTTTTTTACTAATCATTGATATTATATTGATAACCTAAATATAAAGTTTTACTACAACTATCACATAAACTTAACATGATCCAAGAACATGAGGTCAAGGTCATATAAACCAAACAAGAAATGCATGTACACCTTACAATCATTCAATACACTAAATATATGGGTCCTATTGCTTATAGTTTCTTAGAAATATACTTTACTAAAAATAATAAACATTGACTAATAAACCATGAAATTAAGGTCAAGGTCAGATGAACCATGCCAGGCAGACATGTACAGCTTACAATTCTTCCATACAACAAATGTAGTTAACCTAATGTTATAGTTTAAGAAAAACAGACCAAAACACAAAAACTTCACACTGAGCAATGAACATTGAAAATGAGTTAAAGATCAAATAAAACCTGCCAGACTGAAATGCACATCATAAAATATTTCCATACACCAAATATAGTTGACCTATTGCATATTGTTAGAAAAAAGAACAAATTTGAAAAAATGAACTTTGACCACTGAACCATGAAAATGTGGTCAATGTCAGATGACAACTGCTAGTTAGACATGTACACCTTACAATCATTCCATACACCAAATATAGTAAACCTATTACATACAGTATAAGAAAAACAGACCAAAACTAAAAACCTTAACTATAACCAGTGAGCCATGAAAATGAGGTCAAGGTCAGATGACACATGTCAGTTGGACATGTACACCTTACAATCATTCTATACACTGAATATACTAGCATTTTGCTTACAGTAACTGAGATATGGACTTGACCACCAAAACGTAACCTTGTTCACTGATCCATGAATGGATATCGAGTTCAAGGGAAAACTGTCTGACGAGCATGAGGACCTTGCAAAAGTTTTTTTTTCCATCTGTATGCAAAGTATGAAGCATACAGGTCTTCCACTTACTAAAATATAAAGCTTTAAAGAAGTAAGCTAACGCCGCCGCCGTAGCAGCCGCCGCTGCCAGATCACTTTCCATATATCGAGCTTTCTGCGACAGAAGTCGCTGGCTCGATAATAAAAACTGCCGCTTTTTGCAATATAGAATTTAGAGAAAACTCTCAACGAAAGTATCCTGCAATGTATAATTTGTATAAAATAGTTTATATAGTAAAGTATGCAAGACGCGCGTTTCGTCTACATAAGACTCATCAGTGACGATCATATCAAAATTGTTATAGATCCAAACAAGTACAAAGTTGGAGAGCATTGATGACCAAAATTTCAAAATGTTGTGCCAAATATGGCCAAAGTAATCTATTCCTGGGATTAGAAAATTCTTGTTTTTTCGAAAAATTCAAAATTTGGTAACAGTAAATTTATAACAAGAGTGCACACGCTGAAATGTCTCGCCTTTTTTACTAATCATTGATATTATGTTGATAGTCCTAGGTTTAAAGCAAAGTTTTATTACAACTGTCACATAAACTTAACATTAACCAAGATAACTAAACAAAGACCAATGAACCTTGAAAATGAGGTCAAGGTCAGATGAAACATGCCAGGCAGACATGTACAGCTAACAATGCTTCTATACAACATATATAGTTGACCCATTACTTATAGTTTAAGAAAAATAGACCAAAACACAAAAACTTAACACTGTGCAATGAACCGTGAAAATGAGGTCAGGGTTAAATAAAACCTGCGTGACTGACATAAAGATCATAATATATTTCCATACACCAAATATAGTTGACCTATGGCATATAGTATTAGATAAAAATCCCAAAACTCAAAAACTTAACTTTGACCACTGAACCATGAAAATGAGGTCAGGGTCATATGACATTTGCCCGCTAGATATGTACACCTTACAATCATTCCATACAACAAATATAGTAGACCTATTGCATATAGTATGAGAAAAACAGACCAAAACACAAAAATTTAACTATAACCACTGAACCATGAAAATGAGGTCAAGGTCAGATGACACCTGCCAGTTAGACATGTACACCTTACAGTCCTTCCATACACCGAATATACCAGCCCTATTGCTTATAGTATCTGAGATATGGACTTGACCACCAAAACTTAACCTTGTTCACTGATCCATGAAATGAGGTCGAGGTCAAGTGAAAACTGTCTGACAGACATGAGGACCTTGCAAGGTACGCACATATCAAATATAGTTATCCTATTACTTATAATAAGAGAGAATTCAAGATTACAAAAAAATTGAACTTTTTTTTCAAGTGGTCACTGAACCATGAAAATGAGGTCAAGGACATTGGACATGTGACTGACGGAAACTTCGTAACATGAAGCATCTATATACAAAGTATGAAGTATCCAGGTCTTCTTCCTTCTAAAATATAAAGCTTTTAAGAAGTGAGCTAACGCCGCCGCCGCCGCCGCCGCCGCCGCCGCCGCCGGATCACTATCCCTATGTCGAGCTTTCTGCAACAAAAGTTGCAGGCTCGACAAAAATGACTATACAATTGATATTTATGTCAATAAAAGTTTGGCTGATTTTTTCAAGGTTTCCAAGACAGGATTTTACGTTATACCAGGATGGAAATGCGTATAAATGAACTTAAATGGGTTTCAGACCACATTTGTTAGATATAACAACTTTGATGTTAGGTAATCCAGTTATGTCTATTCAAATAGATAACATTCTGTACTGTATGATAAAACAAGTGATATTCATCTTTTAATGAGCAAGCAAGAAACATCATTTGTCTTGATATCGGTAGGTAAATTATTTCAACTTCGTTTCAAGTATTTTGTGTATTTTTTTAAATTCGAAAAAAATAGAGCCAGGGAAAACTTTAAACGTGTTTTGTTTATTGAAAGCTTTCTTATTTTATTAATCATTATCAGAAGAAGAAATTATTTTGTCACACATGCAGATAAAACAGCATTAGCGTTATGCTCTACTGAAAAAAAAAGAAAAGTACAATTGCAAAGAGAAGATTGCCTATAACTCATTATATAGACTAACCAACGAATTGATTGAACCAGATTAATTAATAAGTAAATAAAACGATAGAGGAAATCGCATCGATCAATGTTAGAATAAGGTGCAGAATATCGAGAATACAGACAACTGGTGCAACAAAAGTCAAAATGACAAATTAGAGGCAACAGTAGTATACCAGTGTTTTAATCTAAAAAAATCTGTTAAAATATGAAAATTAAGTAAACGTATCGAGCTCTTGCAATGCTTGAATATAATAAATGCACACATCAGACGACGTTTCTACATTTAAAGACACAAAACTACAAACACTTATCGCTAGTGCATTGAGGTACATAATGAATATTGAGTTATAGAATTTCATCAAGATATCTGAACGTGAAGTTAGAGCAATTTGCAAGATCGATTTCTTTTATCTTTGAGGAGGTTCTGTATGAATTTTGTTTTGCATGAGTATACAAACAAGTTAGTCAGTAGAGGTGCACAATTAGCGTCCATTGGAATGTTGAATTCTTTTTAGAATAACAATCTCTTAATATCAACATTCTTATAAAGTGCTGATCAAAAAGCCTATTTGAAGATACTATTTTGGTGAATTTGTTGTTGAAATCAGATTATTCTCCACAAAGTAAGATTTTTCATGATCTAAATATGAAAACACTTTATAATTTTCATGCTTATGAAGTGCTTTCCTGGAATAACCTTCATGAGACGCGTTCAAAACCAAATATTCGAAAGCCAGGATTCATAAGAGCCGAAACAGGTGAGGATCATTACGAACAAAAAGGACCTAAGATAATCACTTAATACATTTCAGGTCAACTTATGAAACCTTGGTTTATTTTTACTAAATAAATTTATAAACGAACAATATAAAAAACTTCTCTCAATCGACTTATGACTTTCGAACAGCGGTATACTACTGTTGCCTTTATTTATAATACATCATGTCAGTACCAAAGTTCTTCCTACTGATATCATGTTATCGTCGGGGACTGGTAGTCCATCACCAGCGGTATCGACCCAATCCTGTAAAAATTAAAACAACACATGAGAAATTCCAATCGAAGGACAAGTTTTTTTGGATAGACTTTCATCAGAAACTCTCAACGTCGAGCATTTGAAAGCCAACGATGTATAAGAAACGAGGCATTTAAAGAGCTATATGATTAAAAGGGATATAAATGATAATCTTGTACATCTTAAGCCAATTATGCCTGTATGAGTTGAAAGACTAGTTTCAACTTTCTATTCATACTTTTTAGTGAACAATCGAATATTGATGATTATTATGACGGTCTCGTTGACCTAGATATTATGACAACAATAGATTACCGAAGTTCAACCGACATGAATTCTGAAAAAAAATCTAATAGTGTTTTCAGCTACATACCAATTCTTTTTTGAGTGTATTAAAAACAAATTGCCAAAAAATTGTCAAAAGTAAACCAATGCAACCTTGCTTGAAAATAAGATACTGTTGAGTATGGAAAGACAAAACTAGGGAAGTGGAATTTTAGTTTAATTTTGGGATATAAGTAAAACTATTTTATCTTTGTTCCAATAACTAGTCGCAATTTAAACAAATCGTCAACAAGCTAAATATAAAACTATAAGTACATGTCCAATGATACGACATATTGAACACATAGTAGAAATTGTCGTTTGTTTATGTGTTACATATTTGTTTTTCGTTCATTTTTTTACATAAAAAAAGGCCATTAGTTTTCTTGTTTGAATTTTTTTACATTGTCTTATCGGGGAATTTTATAGCTCACTATGCGGTATGGGCTTTGCTCATTGTTGAAGGCTGTACGGTGACCTATAGTTGTTAATGTCTGTGTCATTTTGGTCTTTTGTGGATAGTTGTCTCATTGGCAATCATACCACATCTTCTTTTTTATATTTCGGGAAAATTAAGTTATCTTGCATAAATACATGAATTATCTACTGTAACAAAGTTCGTTACAGATTGTTTTACTATCTTGAACGCATTCTTTACACCAAGGCATACGATTGGTGGTCGCTTGCTATCAAATATAAACTGGATATAAGTCAATGTGGTGTCAAATAAACAAAAAACAAAAAAAAAAGTCATCGGGCAGGCAAAACTGCTTTCCTTTTGACATGTATATAATGTGTATGTCCATTTTTGTTTATTATAATGGTCATACGTTGCAGCGTTTAGCGCATTTCCATTTTTTTGTATCAAATCTATCGTTTTGAGCGATCTTGATCAGGTTAAGTCAAGGAAGTCCGTTTAGAAGCACGAAACAAATAAAGTGTTTATTTTATGTTTAAAAAGAAACATCACAAAAATAGTGAACTCCTTCAAACATTCAAAACGAAAAGTCCTTATTCAAATGGCAAAATCAAAAGTTCAAACACATCAAACGAATGGATAGCAACTGTCATATTCCTGACTTGTTACATACATTTCTTATGTAAAATAAGTTGGATTCAACCTGGTTTTAAAGCTAGCTAAATCTATCACTTGTATGACAGTCGTATCAAATTGCAAAATAGAATCTTGTAAATACTAGTAACTTAGAAATTTATATAATTATGTTTTGATATTGCATTTCGTTATAAACCCTTTAATCAACCATTTAAAAAATGCATGTACCATGTCAGGAATATCGAATAAGTTGGGAAATATATATCCCATAAGCAGGTCAAGCTGGTATATAGCTACTAAAATTGTGAACATTTATAATTTCAAATTTAAAATCGATTATTTTGTCATTGATTCTGGTACTGAGATGACTGTGTATGTCAAATTCGAGAGATAATATAAGTTTAAAAATGAGGCGAAGGAACCCGTGTATGTTGTTTCTTTAATTTTTATTTCTGGGGGATATATAAATGGAACCCAATCAGAAAAGTTTGGATTGTTAATGGAAAGAACATCATCAATATATCTGAAAGTGAAATTAAATAATCTGGCTTCTTTGATCTTGTATTTGACCAGTGTCTGAAGGAACTCCGAGAAGGTTGGCAAGGAGAGGCACACAGTTTGTTCCCATACACCCATAGGAATTCAAACAATTTGTTGAAAAAGTCTACCTCCAATTTTAACAAATATGTTATCGATAAGAAACTCCAGCATACTGATCACTTGTTCTTCTGTGTAGCATGTATGAAAAAATGGTGGATTGAACCTTGCAAATCCTCTATTTATACAAAAGCTATCTTACTCTTGGAACCTTTCTATGAACTTTTATTTAGAAAAGGGACGAGACGTTCTTTGATATACCCCCTGCTTCATCAACTGTCTGTTTGGACACTAGTGACGTTTTACAAAGTCTGAACAGGAACTACAAGCTATTGAATACCGAATGACTTAGGAAATGCATATCCCATATGCAGGTGAAGTTAGTATATTGCTAATAAGGTGGGGGGAAATATATAATTTCAAAACTAAAATATTCTCGTGTGTCATACAATCTGGAACTGAGATGACCGTGTATGTAAAATTCGAGGTATAAGTATAAAAATTATGCTGAGGAACCCGTGTATGTTATTCCCTTCATTTCTATTCCTGGGGGATATATAGATGGAACCCAATCAGAAAAGTTTGGATTGTTAATGGAAAGAACATCACCAATATGTCTGAATGTAAAATTAAATGACCTGGCTTTTTTGGTCTTCTTGTTTTTGACAATTGTCAGAAGGAACTCCGATTCATATGAAAATAAGATTTTTTTTAAATTTATTAAACGATAAGTAAAACATGCGAGACATTTCAGCAGGTGCAAATATTTTTAAATATTGCATTTTGATAACACCTTTAATGGAAGAGAAAATATTGATTTTTGAAATAGACAGCCTTTTCAATTGTTTGACCAATTGTTTCAATAGGAACAAACAGGAGTTTACAAATTATCTGGATTGATATTTATATTAAATCAACATAAAGGATTGAAGTTTCTTTTAATGTAGCAACTTTAAGGTTAGATAATCTGATACAATCTAGTCGTATAAACAATATCATTTACTGTATGATAACACTTGTGACATTCATCTTTCAATTAGCAAACAAGATACATCCTTTGCCAGACATCAGAAAGTCAATTATTTAAAATTTTCGTTTATTTTCTGTAAAGCGGTATACTACTGTTGCCTTTTTTTTGTTTCTTTTTTTTATGTTTTTTAAAAACTAAACAAACAAAGTAACGAAAAAAACCTGTCAACATGTCTTGTTCTTTAAAAGCTTTATTATATAATAAATCAGCATAAGAAGGACATTCATTTTTTGTTATTTATGTTGACAATTCAGCAATCATGATCATCCGAAAAGAAAACAAAGACATTTACAGAGAGATGAGTGAATATCATCATATACAAACTCATAAACGATTGGGTCGAAACGAATTGATTAATTCGAAAATAAAAAAAACCCCAACACTATGACAAAAAAAAAAAGAGAGAAAAAGACCAGAAAAGCAAACAACAGTTGCTGGAATGTTGCTACATAGAAATCTAAAGTTCATAATTGGAAGCTTACAACTGACAATTTAGAGAGAGAGCATCACGAACTCCATGAATGGTTAGACGAAGTGCATCGACTTGGTATGCGTCTCCTGCTATGTGCGGATGCTTGAGAACATCATCAATATATATATGTATTTGAAGATATTAGATAGATGCAATTTCTATTTGACTTTTAGAAGGTTCTATATGAGTTTTGCTTCCCATTATAATACAAACAAGTCTGTTAATAGGGGTACAGAAATAGCGTCAATTGGAATAATGACTTCCTGTATAATATATCAATCCACAAATATGTAGCCGACCATAAGTTTCAGCATTTTCATTTATTTGTTTTTGAAATCCGATGGTTCTTCCCAAAACAATATTTTCATGACATAATTTCTTTTTGTTCATATAGTTCCTCAATTCTTTCGGCTCGAAAAATTTCTTGTTTTTAAATATTTGGCTTTGAGAGTTTCTGATGAAGGTAAAACCAGAAAGCGCATCGAACGCCTGAAATTTGTAAAGTGTCTTCATGTTCTATGTTATGTTACCCTCGGGGACTGACTGTCCACCAGTAGCGGTATCGACCCAATCCTGTTAAAATATCTCAACACTTAACAACTCCCTCAGGCAAGGTTGACCTTAAATGGAGTTTGCCACTTTTGTTTTAGATCTTTTTTGGTTATACAACTCTGCAATTGTTTGGGTTGTTCTACATCCTTGGCTTTCAAATATTCGACCTTGAGCGTTCCCGATGAAGGAAAATGTAGAGAAGCTCTCCGGACGCATGCAATTGATAACTTATCTGGACAAATCTTCATCAGAAACTCAACGTCGGACATTTGAAAGCCATAGATGTATATGAATTGAAGCATTTAAAGTTTTTCTTAATAATATTGATTATTGCTTCGAACAGCGGTATACTACTGTTGCCTTTATTAGTATGTTTGAATGTATTTATGAAAGACGAATTCGTTAAACATCTGTCCCCTAAATTTATTAGACGGTTCAGTTGATATTCATGGAGAATATGAATATAATATATATTTTATAGCAGGGAAAAATCAAATGGACTGCAATTTGTAAATATTGTGATTAATGATTTTAGAGAATTTCTTTTGAATTTCAAGAAACCACATCTGATTGACACCATTGGTTGAATATAAACAATTAAAATAGTTTTCAAGATCATCTTTTACTGATAAATATCAACAGGCTATATATCGTTCTTTTTAAGGATTTGTTCACTTTCGTAATCTATTTAACAGATGGAAAATCCAATCATTTTACGTTATACCATAAGGAGAGGGCATATTAATGATCTTTTAAAATCGCTATTACTCGAATGATGTTGGGGTGAGATTTTTAATTTAATTTTCTTCGATATCTGAGTTCTCTAGACAGATATTACAAGTTATGATATTCATGACAGCATTGTGTAAAACTGTGATATCTTAAATTACAACATTTAAAGAGAGTTCAAAGAACTCATTACCGCTAGCTTCACGAACGGGCGAGAAACCCAAGAGCTCCTGATCATAGATTGTAAGGCACAGATAATGCATGACCGAAACACTTTGATATATTCCTTCTTTGTTATGCCATCGAAATTAATGGCCATCCATTTCCGACACACCATAGACTGCTACTAATATCTCCTTCGTACAGTAGCAATACAAACACATCGACATATGCCATCAATTGTAGAATTCATACATACATTTTGTCAATATCAGTAAATTGTGAGTTCTCAGGGATCAACATTCCTTCACCTTCTCTTCAACTTCGTTCTTTATTTGACCTTTTGACCTTTATCATTTGAGCGTCACTGTTCAGTCTTTTGTAGACGAAACGCGCGTCTGGCGCAAATATAAAATTTCAATACTGTTATCTGTGATGAGTAAATTTTTATTTGATACATTCATTATTAAAATATATGCTATATATAGTTAAAGATCCATCCTTATGCGTAGGATCTGTTTTGTTTTTGCTCTGTGTTAAAGAACTGTGATGGTGAGAAGGAGAACAGCAATACGGCTGTTTCTTTTGCTTTTTGTTTGTTAAATAATAACTTCACGGTTCAGCTAGCAGACAAGCTAACCAAATATATTACCTTTTGCCACACACTCAATACAATCAGCTGTAACAAGCTAAATATAAAAACTATAAGGGCAATGTCCAATGATACGACATATTGATAAAGTTATTAGAACAGAAAGTAGAATACGTTTTTTGATAACTTCAACGGGAAAATAAAGTTATCTTGCATAAATAAATGAATTATCTACTGTAACAAAGTTCGTTACAGATTGTTTTACTATCTTGAACGCATTCTTTACACAAAGGCATACGATTGGTGGTCGCTTGCTATCAAATATAAACTGGATATAAGTTAATGTGGTGTCAAATAAACAAAAACCAAAAAAAAAGTCATCTGGCAGGCAAAATTGCCTTCCTTTTGACATGTATATAATGTGTATGTCCATTTTTGTTAATCATAATGGTCAAACGTTGCACCGTTTAGCGCATTTCCGTTTTTTATATCAAATCTATCGTTTTAAGCGATCTTGATAAAGTTAAGTCAAGGAAGTCCGTTTAGAAGCACGAAATAAATAAAGTGTTTATTTTATGTTTAAAAATAAACATCACAAAAATAGTAAACTCCTTGAAACATTCAAAACGAAAAGTCCTTATTCAAATGGCAAAATCAAAAGTTCAAACACATCAAACGAATGGATAGCAACTGTCATATTCCTGACTTGGTACATACATTTCTTATGTAAAATATGGTGGATTCAACCTGGTTTAAAAGCTAGATAAATCTCTCACTTGTATGACAGTCGTATCAAATTGTAAAATTGAATCTTGTAAATAACTTAGAAATTTATATAAGTATGTTTTGATATTGCATTTCGTTGTAAACCCTTTAATCAACCATTTAAAAAATGCATACTCCATGTCAGGAATATGTTAATTGTTTTCATAATTTCAATTTTTTGCTTTGGGTTTTGTCACGTTTGTGTAAATTCATCTAAGAGCATTTTTGTGATTGTTTTTTTCAATGAAGTAATTTTTCTAAAATTTAGAACCCCTTGCAAACATGATTACTAAATTCTCATCTAAAAAATGGAGTGCCGATTAGAGTACCCAACCTTGGAGCATTATTTGTTTGGTCAGTGTGTCCGTTTCTTTCGTTCGTCCGTCTGTCCTGCTTCTGGTTAAAGGTTTTTGTCAAGGTAGTGATTGATGAAGTTGTAGTCAAATTAACTTGAAACTTAGTACACATGTTCCCTATGATATGATATTTCTAATAAGAATTTTGACCCCAATTTAACGGTCTGCTGAACATAGAAAATTATAGTACGAGCTGGTCATCCGTTTACACAATGTTACAAGGAACACATTATTGTTTGGAATAATTTCTTGCAAAACAGTAACTACTTATATATGCTGAAAAATAGATCTTTTTGATCCTTCACCATTCGATTGGTTTACAAATATAGTCCCCTGTATGGACTTTGCATTACCTGTACATTTTATCCCATACATTGTCCAAATCAGTCTACTCGTGCTTCATGTACAAAACTAAGGCAAAAAGGCTTCGAGAAAGGGGAGTCACACTGTCATAATTTTGTTTGGATCATGAGTTCTTAGGCAAATAAGTTATCTGGTTCATTCAAAAAGTGAAAAACAATTTAAAACGTCTGAATCTGTCCAAATTAAAAGAAAAATATTTATATGAAATCCCGAGAATGAATGTATTCATGTTGGTTGCTAATAAAAACAGTTGCTTAATAATATATACTTATATGCAATGTATAAGACTATATACATTGTCTTGTTTCAGATCACAAAATGCTGAAAATGGGACCTTTGACAAGGAAGTATATAAAGGTTATTTTATTACTGTGGATTCATTTAGCTGTATATCCCTGTAGCTTTGCAGAACATATGAACATAATGTGTCCGTCAAACTTCCAACCGCTAGCTGTGGAATCAATAAGTAATTGCAGCATTAAATTGTCTAATGATAGCAGCAATTTTGAATATGCATTAAGAAACAGAATAAGTTGGGAAGATGGCACTGTTCAACGTATTAACACAGATATGAAAATTCCAAAAGATTACAAAACCAGCAAAAATCATAAAATGATTCTGCCTAATAAATGGCTTTTGGCATTTATTGATCCTGAAGGACCATTCAATTTCGTATCTTGGAGTTCAGACTTCAAAGTACTTTCTTTGGGACTATTGAGTGATGACAATAATGAACCGATTGCAGTGAAGATAAACGAAACCGCTGGAAACTGTGACGATGAAATAGGGGAAATTATATGATCACTCAAATAGTAAAATTGTTCACAGACTTTATTCGAGAAAAAGTAGAACTTGACAGGCAGTATGATTACGAAAATATACATTTATGTTATCTTTCGAAATTTAAATGGTTTGAAAATAATAAGCCTTTGATTTGGGCAAAACGATTTTTCGGAATACCTTTTCAAGAATTTGGATATAAATGTTGTATGATTAGAGAAGAAACAGTGTGTTGTGATGATAAACTGCATCGAATCGAAGGCTATAGACTACTACCGTACATGATTTCAATAATTTTCGTTTTATACTCTCCTATTCCATTAGTATTCTTTGCATATTTTTTTACAAGGGAGGAGAAATCAATAGACGGCCATCTCACACAAGGCAGCATTCAAATCATACACTCATCTAACATGTCTAAGGCCGTACCAGTTTTCCTCAGGTTTCCGTTCTTTATTTGATTTTTTGATTATCAAGATATTCACAATATTCGTGAACCCGACAAGTTCCTTGATTACACATGTACTGATTGCACAGATTGTCTTGATTGCACAGATTGTCTTGATTGCACAGATTGTCCTGATTGCATCCGAGATTGTGGTGATTGTAACTGTCCGTGGTTATTCAAAAGGTTGAAAAGGATTATCTTTTTCCTACTTTTTCCAAGTATGATATATTTTGAATTTATACTTTTAACGTCATTTAGTGAATGGAAAGAACTTTTAAAAAAAGTAGGAGAAGACGAATTACTCTTTGGATTTCCATCCATTTTAGGAAGCGTAAAGAACACGATGTTTTTACCTCCAGAAGGACCGCTGGGGGGCCTGATAATCTATCATATACTCGGCTTTTGCATTATTGTTTTACCGGAAGATTTCGAATCGTCGGTTTTAGAAAATGGTATTTTAAAATGTCTTGCAAACACTGTTAATTATTTAGCACCAAAGGGGTTTAAAAATGAACCTGGCAGAGGGTTTTATAAAATAAGACAAATTCTTCAGACATTTATGTACCTACCTCTGAATGCAGTTTACTGGATAACAGGAAAAGGGTTTATGATGAAATTCTGTCGATTTGCAGTTTGTCCCGTGTTAGCACTTCCTATTATTCCATTCTCTGTAATAACTTTAATTGGTTGGAAAAAGTACAGTGAAAACAAACTAGATTCCTGCTGTCTCTTCAAATGTAGGAATAGATGGGTTTCAAAAATTTCAAAGGGGATTACGGTAGGCATTTTTTGTATTGCTTTTATTATATTTTATGGCATATGTGTTGTAATTTTATCATATTCAATTTATCTTGTGTTATACATATTCTTCTTTACATCATTGGCCTTTATAATTTCTCCAACTAACAAATCGAAAATTCTTATTTTTATTATCGGGGCAATTGTATTTGAATATCAGATCATTCGAGATTCTATCCATTTCTACACAGAACTTTTTCACCTAATCATAAACGTTTGTGAAAGTGATAATAGTTTAAAAAAAAATACATACCAATTCAAGAGAACGAACAGTACGTCAACAAAAACTTGGTAGTTGAAGTTTTCAGAAAGATTCGGCCTGCATTTGTTCAAACAGGTCATGCAATATTCAAAACAGTTATTGTTATTCTTATATATGCTTCTGCCTTAGCATTTATGCTTAAATTTAATGACAAATTATCTGACGTCATTGAACGTTTGACAATTTTGATAACTAGCCTAACTCCTATAATACTACAATGGAAGTTCAAAACACCATGTCCAAAAAGATTACGTGTTGAACACATCATACGACAGTGTGTAATAGAAGATGAACCAAATGAACCAAATGCTGAAGAAAGTGAAGTTGAACAAAATTATGAAGAAGCTAAACGAAAATTTACAGAAGCTGAAAAAAAGGCTAAAGATGCTGTACAAAAGTCTGAAGAAGCTAAACGAATTACCCATGACGCTAAAAAAGTTGAACGAATTGCCAAAGAAGCTGAACGAAAGGCTAAAATAAATGAACTTAGAAGTAAAGAACATGAACTTACAGCTAAAGAAGCTGAACTAAACACTAAACAGGATACTCTAGATACTAAAGAAGACAAATTAAACACTAAAGACACAGAATTAAACACTAAAGAAACTCAACTGGGAACAAAAGAGGATAACCTAAAATCTGAATGGACTGAACTTTTAGCTCAAAAAGCAAATTTTGAGAAATTAAAACTAAAATTCCCACAAGATTACCAGTAGCACAGATAAGAAGTAACACAAAATTATTCACATAAATAAACCCTACAAATATTTAATTGTGTTATTTGACTAACTATCCGGATACATATTATGACATGTATAGAAAGTATAGGATTAGGAAGCTTTAACCATGATAAATAATGGACAAATTCATAATTTACATGGTCTTTGCTATTTTAGTGTGCTTGGAGTTGTAAATTATTTTATTCTGTCATAAATGATCTTGTTGTTTCAATCAATTGCACCCTCAAAATTATATTGTAACTCTTCCTTGTAAAAAGAAGTAATTTATAAAACAGCATATATGTGTACTAATCAGTCTTATGGTATAATCTAAGTGAATATAATAATACTTGTATCTGTGTCTATTTTTTGTTTATATGCCTTCCGTTTATTCGGTGAGAAAATATGGGAAGATGTGGTACGGTATTCATCATGGAGCCTATAAGTATGCTCACACCGAACAGTGTTTGTATTTGTGTATGTTTATTTGTTACTCTGTTTTCTTTTTCGTTATTAGTGTTACTTAATGCTTTGGAACTATTTCATGATCGCATGAGTTTACTGGGAAAAGACTGTACAAAAAAAAGTGCAAATAATAGCATTAAAGCTGATTCTTCTTACCACGATGAAAACCCTGTATAGTAACATTTTCAAAAGAGAGTAACATCAAATATCTGTAGATGTAGTCTAGATGAACTGCTTCAAATAAAGCAAATTATATATAGTCAGTGTTGTTAAACTTCATAACATGTTCAACAGATCTTAAATTAGGATCTACACATAAGCATCGTCTTATCATAAGCTAATAATAACATCAGCTTCTAGAAAAGGGATGTAAACTTAACATGTACTGACAAACTAATCGACCAAGAAAAAATACACGTCCAATGTCAGTCCTATACTGGAATATGTTGTGCATATGGGACCCATAGCAACATAAGGATTTTCACAGATTGGAGATAGTTTAAAGAAGGGCAAGATCTCACATGGCAATAATTAAAGGCAACAGTAGTATACCGCTGTTGAAAACACATAAATCCATGGACAAAAAACAAATCCGGGTAACAAACTAAAACAGTGGGAAACGCATTAAATATAACAGGAAAACAACGACACACCATTAAAATGTAACACACACAGAAACGGACTAAGCATTAGACAAAATCCTATGAGAATAACAAACATAACATCAAAACCAATACCAATAAAGGCAATATATACATCGTGTCAAGTTTTCCTACAATTAATTAAGTCGTTATATATACAGTAAGAAGGCAAATAAGTAAGTAAATGAGTGAATGGTTTGTAGCAATTTCACAATCTACTATATATACAATAACATCTGAAGGCTATCAATGGGTCTTCAACATAGCGAGAATACTCTGCCTACGGGGTGGGCTTCAGCTGTCCCCTAAATAAAAATTGGGAACTAGTTCAGCGAATTTGATGTCATTGTCGTCAAACTAAACTCCAAAATATAAATAAACTAATTAAAATTTTAAAACATTCAAGACTTACACAGGACAGAGGCTCATGACTTGAAACAAAAGCAAAAATGCGGCGGGGTTAAACATGTTTTTTGAGATTTTGGGGTTTTTCACTATTTACTTTTTATACAGCAACATCTGAAGGCTATCAATGGGTCTTCAACATAGCGAGAAAATCCTGCTTCCGGAAGTGGGCTTCAGCTGTCCCCTAAATAAAAATGGGAACTAGTTCAGTGAAATTTGACATCAATGTCGTCAAACTAAACTGAAAAACCTAAATAAACTGATATTTCAAAATATTCAAGACTATCACAGGACAGAGGCTCCTGACTTGAAACAAATGCAAAAATGCGGCTTGGTTAAACATGTTTTTTTTTAGATGTCACCGCCCCCCCCCCCCCCCCCCCCGTACCTCTAGCCAATGCATAATAAAGAACCACACAACAATACGCCCAGTAAAACTCAGTTTTAAAAAAAGTCGAGTTTTTCTAATTATGCCAGTTTGACAAACGGGTTTTTCATTTATTGGATTGAATTTCGTCCCTTTCTTGTGCAATGGTCATGTTTGCTGATTTCCAAATTGTTTGATACAAGCAGAGAGTGATATTGATGTCAGGACTGGTACGCAAATTCACTTAGTGTTATGTTAACTGGTCCAGCTGCCTTGCATGGATTTCGGTTTTTTGGTAGCTCACCATTTTCGGTTATATTGAACATGTTGATGACCAAGATATTTTCAAAGTTTCCGGGCATGTTATAGCTGATTTTTCTGGAATAATTTTCAGAGATTGTCCATTTAGTATATCTGCTTTTCTGTTTGCTCAGAGTGCAAAGTTCCATTTGATTTAAAATGTGATATTTACTCCAATTAGGAAACCGCCATAGTATTTCAGAACATACTACACAGTTTACAAAATAATAGGATTTTCTATCTCAGGAATAGGTTTCTGCTCTTCAATCGGGCTGTTGTCCGTTTGACATATTCCCTATTTCCATTCTTAATTTTACATAAGGAGTATTTGCAACAACTTTTGGAATGTTTGATCGTTCAATGTTCTTTATTCGTTTAACCTTTTCTATTCAGCCGTCAATGCTGAGTATTTCACAGACGAAACGCGTGTCTGGCGAACACAATCATGAGCCTGGTATCTGTGATGAGCCTGGCATCTGTGATGAGCCTGGTATCTGTGATGAGCCTGGTATCTGTGATGAGCTTATTTTCTATTGCAATTTACATAATTCATAGTGTGATTGGTTTCTTGTTGGGAATTCTGGTGAGACATCGAGAATGAGTTCGAGTTGTAACACATTCGAATAAAAATATGCGTCCGAAACACATATCGAGATAGAATTAAGCATCCAATCCAATGGAGCAAAACCTATACCGTATATAGTAAGCTTTAAAGTGTATGTTTGCCAACTCTGAACATGACCCCTAACCTGAGTCAAAGTGTATTACTACACCATCAGAAAGAAGTTTAAAATCAGTTAAAAATTCAGTTTTTCAACTTATATTAACACGAGCACACACATACACACACACTCACAACGATATATGATACAGACTCCGGTGCCTATAAAGGAAGACAAGCTTACATAGTAACATGCAGTCTTTTGTAAGAATAGGAACATACAGTGAGAGTCAATGAGACTGCGATCAAAACTGCACTCAACTTACTCACGTGGTCTGTGATCCTGATTATAAACGATTCTTATCAAGCTAGATGCATTTAATTCAAGGCATTGCACTTAAATTATTCATAGTTTGATCTAAACTATTAAAATATGAATCAAATTGTTACAGCCAAATTACAGTTCGTCGTCTCAAATCTCCATGGAACAGACATGGAACAGACTCTTTGACACATTCCCCATTTCCATTCTCAATTTTATAGATTCCACTATGCATATAGTCATGCGATGAGACGAGTATTATAATTTTACTGAAACGTGTCTTCGATGTGTGTTATTTTCAAACCGCAGGGTTGATACCATCCGAGGGTAGCACCAGCTCAGAAGTCACCGCTTCTGTGTTGAAACAGATTATCATTGACATGGTAATATTAAACAATAAACTGTTTTTTTGAATTGTTCGAAATACTAGCGGATGTCTATCCCAAAAAAAGATTACCATAGATGTATTTGGCAAAACCTTTCGTGATTTTGTATCCGCAATGCCCTTAAACTTCGTACTGTTTTGTCCATTTAGCTTTTTTTAATCGTGTGTCACTGATGAGTCTTTTGTAGTCGAAACGTGAGTCTGGCGTACAAAAGCCAGGAATCTTTGATGAGTTATTATTTTTACATTTACTTGATATAGAAAGGAAGATAGAGAGAAAAAACTTTTCAGACACTGAGTGCTAGGGTAAAAACAAAATGATTGCATGCAAACATGAAGCAGGTTCCAGTGTGTTTATCCCAAGTATATATGGAATAAGTTTATTTTTCACTTGCATCTCTCATTGAAGACATATTGGTGTCAATGTAAGACTTTTCAGCAACTGTCATACGCGTGAGATGTTTAACTAGCTATAAAACCAGGTTTAGTTCTACATAAGAATATGCCAGTACCAAGTAAAGAATATGACACTTGTTTTCCATTCGTTTATTATTGAGCTTTTGATTTTGTCATTTGATAAGGTACCCCCCGTTTTAATCTTCTCCTCGGATTTCGGTACTTCTGTTACTGTATTTTACTTTTTACCCCACCTCTTCCGAATATTTTTCATATATCTGAAATCATATATTTAGCGGTAATTTCAACATGTTCAATTTTCCGGCTTGTATAACCATATTATATACTCAGGTAAATACACTAAAGTGAACTCCGTCGCTGAGTTTGGAAGTCGTGAGCATCAATTTGAAATGTAGTGTACACTAGTTTTTAAAAATTGTGCGTACCAATTTTGAAATGTTGCGTGCACGAGTTTCAAAGTCGGGGACAAAAGTAAAAAAGTCGTGCGGACGAGTGTCGAAGTCGTCCTGGTCAACGTAAAGTTCTGAATTTCTTGCAGAAAACATTGATTCATGTTTATTTACTTAAAATACTTGAAAAAGAAAAATATCTTGTCACAACAAAAAGGCTACACATATATGTACTCTTTCTGGCTGTATCAAATCAAATAAAGCTTATAACGGGGGATTTTATCCAGATAAAAGGGAACATATAGAGTTTTCAATTGTGTAACAAAATTCTTTTTGAAAAATTAACAATGGAAAATTGGTTGGTATCTGAGCTTTTTATGATAAAATTTTGAAACATTATTAAATTTTGATAACATAAGATAAGATAAGATACATAAGATGAGATGAAATATTATATTTAATTACCAATTTTAAAAGCCTAAAGGGCTCGCAAGGGGCATGTAGAGAATACAAACCAGTATAAGGAAAAAGAACAATTCATTTGTATTACTAATTCTTCTGATTTCAATTGATATTTTATAGTGTGTCTTTTTATGTTGTAATATTACACTATTAGTTCAGATAAAGGTGATGATTTGGTACCTATCAGACCGTTTAAACCTGCTGCTTTTGTTTGCACCTGTCCTAAGTCAGGAATCTGATGTTCAGTGTTTGTCGTCTGTTTATGTGGTTCATAAGTGTTTCTCGTTTTTTTATATATAGATTAGACCGTTGGTTTTCAAGTTTGAATGGTTATACAATTTTGGGGGCCCTTTATAGCTTGTTGTTCGTTGTGAGCCAAGACTTCGTTATGAAAACCGTACTTTGACCTATAATGGATTACTTTTATAAATTGTGACTTGGATGGAGAGTTGTCACATTGGTACTCATACCATGCTTACCTCATTTTCTTATATATAGAGATTAGCATAGCTAAATAGAATTAACATACACAATTACTATACAATTAAACTGTAAAAAAAAACTTGGTTTATATTATAATATATATATTCATATGTCCGGAATAAAGAGCTGCACCATGAGTGCGTGATACGTCCGTCGCCATGCATGGAACTGGATCTACTTTTGACAATTTTTCCAATAATAAAGTTCCATAACTCCATAATGTCACATCAGAAATTTAGTTAAAGGAATTAGCTTCAAATAGTTCAGTAGATTTAAACAAGTCAACAAAGTTTCATGATAACTGCTAAAAGCGTTTTTAAGTTGTTGTCCGAAATACTTAAAAAAAGGTTGTATCCTCCTTTTTATGAATAAAGTCCCCATAACAAAAACGAAAATCAGAAAATTCAAAAAATCGAAAGGGATTTATGTCAATATATTTACAATTCACCAAAGTTTTATGAAAATTGTTCAAAATATTTTTGATTCATAGTCAGAAATTCAAATCTGATAAAAATACGTCATTAAATATATTTTTTTTTCAAACAACATGTATTTATTTTTTATAAAAGTTTATCATTTAGTTTTTTTCTAGAACTGAAGTATTTGTTAATAAGTAATTGTTGTCATGATCGTGAATTTTACGTAAAGCCGGTCATGATGATGATGGTTACTGATTTCGTCGCACTTTTTTCGACTTCGAATTAACGCGATAAATTTTATCAAAATACTAGTAATCAGCCAGTTGTTTCATAAAAAACGGGCCTGATCTAATTAGGACTGAACCGCTGAAGTTTAATAGAAAAATGAGGCCATTTTCTAAAAATCAAGAACAACTTTTGAATGTTTTTTTTTTTTTTTTTTTTTTTTTTTATAAAAACTGTCAAATTGAGGAAGACAGTGTCTCAAAATAAAAAGCAACGAACAGAAATGGATATCAATTTCAAAGGTAAAACTTGATTTCAGAAACAGACTAGACTGATGGAATAAACAAAATTTTTAAGTATATAGGTTCACTCTTGCAAAAGTTTTGCGGCAAAGGATATATTAATTAATCAACTTTAACCCGCCACATTATTTATCGCATAGAAGAAGAAATTGGAAATACAAAAAAAGTATGAGCATTGACTTTTTGGTATATTCCCTCTTTTTCAAAAATTTACGAACTTTTTGTTTTGACGAGGAAACAGCAAAAACGAATAATCTACTTTCGGTTTTACAACTTTCGTTTTGACTTAAGAAATAACTTAAGGTTCAGATTAATATATTGATTACTTGATATGTAGGTTGTTTGTTTTGATCAAGAGTTTTTCACAACAATTTTGGATTACAAATTCAGAATCAGTTTAGTTATTTTAGCATGTATAGAGATAAGATATTCTTCAGTTGTATTGTCCGCATTGCACACTTATTGGTGACGTAGTTCACAAATAGGATATCCTCCATACAACGAGGCATTTCCGGTAAAGTTCCCTCCCATTGCAGGTGGGTGGGTTTTTGTGTTCTCTTTTCCCACTTATGATCCGCCATGTCTGAAGTTTTGACACGTTGGTAAGTTTCAGTTCTTAAAAAAGGATATTTTAAAACATACCGAACCAATTAGAAACAGATAATAAATTGTATTTTTTGCATACACGCGTCCCTCTTTGTCCTTTTGAACGGGGAAATATTGATTACGAAGGGAAATATTTGATCTCTTCCATTTTGGGGACGAAAACCTGTTTGAAAAGAAGTTTTCGTATTGTAACATTGCAATACACACCTGTTACGTCACATGAGACCTTTAACAGCTGATTGTGACAGGTGTAATAAACAACAGGTTGTTGTAATCTAATTAATCAATACTAATTGATTGATAATTGACAATCAATGTGCTATTAATTAACCCCTGGTCTGTTCCACATGACCCTGACTGTCAGGAAAATATTTTCCAGGTTTGATTGAAACAAAACACAAAATTTATGATTTATTTATAATGAAAAGTTAATATTTATGAAAAAATAGTGATTTAATTTGTTTATGACATTTTACCTGTGTACCATGTTCAACAGAAAGGGAATTTAATAAATGTATTCATAAACCTTTTTTACCTCTGTTAATATAAACATTTACTCCTCTCAATAGGTAAGATTAAGGGTTGACAATTTATCTACCTTAGAATGCCTAGATGTAAGGGGGAATGTTCAAAAACTTTTAACCATGTTTTTACTAGTCTAGTTCAAATTTTTTTTTATGAAAAACTGCGCTTGAGTGATTGAATTGAGTGACAAAACACAATTACAAGGGCTAACAAAATAAATTAAAAAAACCCAACAATAAACATACTGTCATATAAGTCTGTATTATGATGTGAATATGGAAGACCAATATTATTTTTATAATATCTTAAAATATTGAGTTATTGCATTGTCTACAAACAAATATACATGTACAAACTGTACTTCAACTCGCATTTCACAAGAGAACTTTTGAGAACATTATTTTCTGAAAAATATGATTGAAACCAACAATTGGCGTGAATTGGGCCAAAAAATATTTAGAATTTTTATTTACAATTTCTTAAAATCCTAGTAGAACACATAATATTTTCTTCAAAATGCACAATGAAATAATCATATGTTAATATGTTAATCAGGTATAGGATGAGATTTTGAATACTTTTGAAAATTTGCCGTACTCAATATCTTTTTCTGGTCAGAATATGCTCCAATTCTACGGCTCATTCTAGCCAATAGAATATTTTCAAAATAACTGGGCAACAAATGAAAACTGATGATATATTTGTTAAATAATAGTTTTAAGATGGCAGTTCATTATACTATAATATGTACAATTCTTTTTTCTCAGAATGAAAATGTAGAACCATCAGATTTGTAAACTTCCTGTCACCACCCAGAACCATAGCAACCATGGAGAATTCATTGCACTACACGTCAGTAAACCACGCCCATCTTCTAATCGGTGCAATCAATCAATTACGGAAAAGACAAGAACTTTGTGACATCATATTAAACTGTGGAAACACGTTGATTCCAGCTCATAAACTGATTTTGTCTGTCAGCACACCATATTTTAAAAGTTTAGTTGAAAATAAATACAAAACCGACACAAGTCTTCGTGAATTAAGAATTGACGGTTTAGATGGCTGTGCTGTACAGAATATAATTGAATTTTTCTACACGTCTGCCGTGTCTGTGGACGATGTGACAGTGTGGACTCTGCTACCAGCGGCATGTTTATTACAAGTCGAAGAAATCCAGAACTTATGTTGTGATTTTCTGTCGTCCCAGTTACAGCTAGAAAACTGTTTACGTATTCACAGAGTGGCCGCCAAATGTTTGTGTTCAGGATTGCTGAAAGAGAGTACAGAGTACATTAAAACTAACTTTGATCAGGTACAAAGTATACATTTGTAAAGACATAGGGTCTAGTCTTTAAGGAGACACTAGATAAAACTGTTTCCCCAAGGCTCTATGGAGAAATTGATAAAAAATAAATTAAACTTCTGCTCTTATTTTCATGTTGCTATAATGAGTATCATTGAAAGTCTGATGGCATGAAATGATTTGAAATCTTACTTTTTACTTAGATTCTTCACAATCCAACCAACAAAAAAAAAAAACCAATAAAAAGCAAGGGTTTACACATGTAATAATTTGTACCTATATATATACATGTACATTGTATATGTAAATGTGAGCAAAAAGTAAAATCACAAAAATACTGAACTCCGGGGAAAAAATCAAAATGTTAAGTCCCTAATCAAATGGCAAAATTGAATGATAAAATACATCAAACGAATGGACAACAACTGTCATATTCCCGACTTGATCAGTTGGCTATAAATTTGAGATTGAATTATCTCCCTTTGTTTATAATTGAAACAAAATTTTATAATCCAATATTGTTGTTACACATGTTATTGTTTTCAAGATTGATCAAAATAGTTATTTTAGAGAGAGCTTGAAATATTTTTTACATGTATTTAAAGTATAGTATGTGACATAATGTGTATGAAATGTTTTTTTTGTCACTTGACTATTAAACATGACTAAGAGATTGTAATTTTTTCTAAATATCATAATTAAAGCAAAATAGTTTGATAGAATAGTATACTTCATGAATCATTATTTGTTGAATCAATGTAAAAGTGTCAGAAACACAGAGCCAAAAACCGTCTGGTTATATATATCATCTACAACATTAAATGGATCTTACAAACATGTAGTTTTGGAAAGAGATGCAAAGATTTCAAAGGGAAACTCAAATAAAGACAAAGCAAATACAAAAATCTTTAAGTAACAAAACAATGGCACACAAAACACAGCATAGAAAACTAAAGATTGAGCAATATGAAACCCATCCAGAAACCTGGGTGACCTCAGGTGCTCCAGAAGGATAAGTAGATAAGTTACAACTGGACTTAACAAAGGCCATCAGATATCTTCAATTATGAGCATATTTTCTAAAGTCTTGTTGCATAAAAAGGCCTTTCATTCCTGAATATTTGTAGACCATTACTGCTGTAAAACAAAATATAAAGAAATCAGTTGCCATGGCAACCAGAGTAATTATAATTTCTATCAATTCATTTGGTTGAGCAGAAAACATTCGTGAAAAAAATAGCAAAACTTTTTCTGTTTTCATGAATATTAGTTTCTATGCCAATATTTTCTTTTGCAGATTTTGGAAGAAGAGATATTTTTAGAGCTTCCAGTCAGAGAAATGATTGGTCATCTAAAACGACTTAATGATATGGAAATAGAGGATGAGAAAATCTTACAGGGAGTCAAGTGTTGGGTAATCTACAGTGTAGACGATAGACAGCTGCTGGGATATAAGGTACTTAATAAAATGGCTGTCATGATACAGTCCAACCACATGAGTCAGTCATAAATTGCTCTTGATGGTGATTGTTTTTGAATCCCTCTGAAATACTTTAATAGAGTAAAAAATTACTCTTGATGGTGATTGTTTTTGAATCACTCTGAAATACTTCAATAGATATTGTAAGGCAGTGTCATGAATGTAAGTGTAATAACTGTTTAATCATCAGATAACTTACTTAGTATACTAGGGTCTATATAGGATTTACACAATGGAGAATAATACATGTACAATAGGCATAAAAATATAGAATTGAGCAAAATGGTGAAAAAGATAAAAAAAAAATAATAGAGATTAATGCAGTGCTAAACTCTGAAGCAAATCAATGAACTAAAATAAAAAAAAACATACAAGACAAACAAAGATAAGAGGCTCCCGACTTAGAAAAGGTGCAAAAATATGGCAGGATTAACCATTTTTTGTGAGATCTCAACACCACCGCCCTAATACCTCTAGCCAATTTAAAATAAACAAACACACAATAATTCACACACTAAAACCCAGCTTAAAAGTAGTCTGAGTCTAATGGCAGAATAGGCAACAAAAGAAACTAAGCAAAATGACAATGCTACATAAATTAACAAAGAACTACTAGCAGTTACTCACATGCCAACAGAGACAACAGATATTTTTACATTTTTCATACAAGTGATGTTTTGTATTTGTTTTCAGTTACTTCAAGAATTCCCAAAGTTGAAGGAAGAATTAGAGAAATTTTTGCCAGCTGAATACCAGGTCCCACAAGAAGAGGGTATGTGTACTAATTGAATTATAACATTGCAGAGGAAAATTAGAACAGAAGAGGGTTGCTGCCCTTTGTTACCAATCAAAATTTGTAATTAAATTCTATTCCTTAAACAAATCACAATGATCAAGTTCCATGCCACTTACAATG
This sequence comes from Mytilus edulis, assembly GCA_019925275.1. Taxonomy (NCBI): domain Eukaryota; kingdom Metazoa; phylum Mollusca; class Bivalvia; order Mytilida; family Mytilidae; genus Mytilus; species Mytilus edulis. Next base: position 25,697,428 of record CM034362.1, on the reverse strand, counting down.
ATCATTAACATGCAGATAAACAGCTTGATAGAAGCACTGCTCCTGAAAAAGTAAACTTGTCTATCTGATTGCATAGTTTGGTGAAATTGGGTCAGAAATTTAGCCTTTTCCTAAAGGGATTTGAGGTACATGTATGCCTGTCTATTTTTAAAAAAATCGACATTTAAACCTTAGACTCTGATGAAAAAGGTCAATTAGTTTATCGCTATGTGTAGTGATTTAGTAACTATTGTGAAACCATAGTAAGATTAGAATATGCACTTAAGGTGGTACCTAACACTACAGGGAGATTACTCTGTAAAATCATCAGAACGTTTTAATGACGTTGTGTTGTTAAGGGAATTTATATTGAGCTATTCAATGATCAAAATAAGTGTTTGTCAAACTGCTATATAACCAGTGTAATTTTTCTGATTAAACGGTTGGTTCAAATTTTTTTTTTTTTTTTATATTTTTGTCAAAGTTAATACTTTGTAAAAATTTTAAGAAAATTAAACGAGCCAAATTAATTTTAGTTAAGGTGTTGGGTACCACCTTAACTGCAATTTTTATTGCAATATCGAAATTAGAGAACATATGTTTTCCATTTGAAATGAACTATAATTATTGTTATAATTGTTGTGTCAATACAATGTACGATGTACACATTTGTTTGCAGTGTAAATTACATGAACATTTCTTCAATCTCATTGGTCAGTCTTGCAATGCAATGTTAATTGTTAAAACATGAAAGACAGAGTAACAATGCAACCAAAGAAAAAGATAACCTTTAGTTTTCAAGTTTATACCAAATTCCAGTATTTAAACTTTTTTGTTGGAAAAGATATTTTAGTTTTGTATCGGCTGTTTTGATTGGCTGATTAGATGAGTGCCATGGGACCTTGTCAGTTTATTTTGTTAGCTGTCATTGGACTGTTATTTTTGGTAAGTTTATATTTATTTGGGTTAATTTTTGCAAGATTTACCAATGAGGTGAAAGATGATGTGGGATATTTATACAAATATAAAAATATTTCAATTTTAAATTAAATCCTTTTGAAAAATTTAATTAGAACGATTTTCATAAGGAGAAGGAAAAAAGAAAATCATGACTTTATGCTGTTAAAAACCTGTTGATATCGTTAAATATTGTATTACTTCAACTCCCTGAAAAATAGTAATAAATTTGTATAAAATGCTCTGTTCAGTGTGAATGATTTCAAACAAATGTGCAGAATTTTGATAAAGTTTAGGATTTTAAATATACCAGAATTCATTATTATTTTGTAATTTTTCTTCTTAACAGGAATAACAAAGAGCATGCAAGAAAAAGACAGTGAATTTACAGAAAGAATAAAGCAAACCATAGAAATTGGTGAAAATCTTGAATTTAATCATATCAAAGAGGAACCAGTTGAAGATCAAGATTTCACATCAAATAATCAAAGCAAGATAAATCATGAAAAAGGCCTGGGTCTGTATGAGGGAGATAACTCTTTGAATAGTACAAATAATTCCATCAAGGATGAATCTATGGATTTTGATGAGTCGGTGCAAATGTATGCTGACAAATTTATGTCATTAAAAGAAAGGGGAAGTTTTCAGCTTTTTGCTGCTGGAAGCCCTGACCAGACTGTTGTTTTAGGTCGAAAAGCAAAAGACGATGGGAGTCGTCTAAAATTTGAGTGCTCATGGGAAGGATGTCCCAAAAAGTTCTTCTCCAAAACCGGACTGAAATTTCATTTGAACAAACATAACAATGTATTCCCTTATAACTGCATACAATGTGGAAAGGGGTTTAATAGGACTTGTGAATTCGAAGATCATATGAATCAGCATGCAGGAAACTTTTGGAAGTGTTCTATATGTGGGGCTGTTTTGAGGTCCCAGCATGGCCGCCGAGTCCATGAATCTCAACACAAAAATCAACAGTTTCCATGTGACATTTGTGGGAAAATATTTCCCTGTAAAGATTATTTGAACTCACATTTACGTGCCCATAAAAGTTCTTTCGAATGTGACATTTGTAATAAAGTGTTCAAAAGAAAACACCATTATAAGGAACATATCAAAGTACACGAACGGAACGGTTTTCATTGCGAGTACTGCGATTTTAAAACAAACTATGCACAGAGTCTAAAAAGACATTTAAGGAACTCTCATGATCCGGAAAAACTTGAAATCCAAACTTGTAAAAGTTGTGGCAAGACTTTCAATCGCCATGACCACCTTATAAAACATATTGAAAAATGTAATCCACATGGTGAAGGGATTTGGCAGAAGCAGACGTCACGCCCTGAAGTACAGCCGCAAATTTATATAAGTGATGGCATTTTGCCAGACTCCATATCAGTGCAGCCTGAATTTCCACAATTTAGTTACAGTGTTAGTGACATTAAACAGGGCATTTTAAATTATTCAGAAGGTCAGGCGGATAAAGTAATAGGCAAAAACAGTACAAACATTGTAGGCAAAGTTGAATAATACAATTTTTAGGCTAAAGTTGAATAATACAATTTTTAGGAAAACTTGAATAAAACAAATGTTGTAAAGATTATGTTGAATAATTCTACTGTTGTACATGACTTGTGTAGAATTGTTGCAAAGATGAATAAAACAAATCATTAGGGTATATTTGAAGTATTCTTAGAAAGTTTGATATTAAAAAATTCTGTAAACCAACTGATTTTATTGAAAAATTCATTTATGTGACTATAATGTATGTTGAGTAGAAAAAATAACTACAATTTTGTTAAATTTGCATGAAAATTTCATCAAAGATAGAAACCTAAACATGCTAAAAGTAATCAATAAAATAAAACTCATCATACATGTAGATACCAGGACTAAATTTAAATATATACGCCAGACGCGCGTTACGTCTACAAAAGACTCATCAGTGACGCTGGAATCCAAAAAAGTTAAAAAGGCCAAATAAAGTACGAAGTTGACGAGCATTGAGAACAAAAATTCCTAAACGTTTTGCCAAATACAGCTAAGATAATCTATGCCTGAGGTAGAAAAACCTTAGTATTTCCAAAAAAATCAATATTTTGTAAACAGTAAATTTATAAATATAACCATATCAATGACAATTCATGTCAGCACAAAAAGTGAAATAAGTTGGTTTACAGTATCACTTTGTTGTAGTTAATTGCTGTTAAATAACAATTCAGATAATATAAAGTTCACTATTATTATACCCCACGCAACAAAGTTGCGGAGGGTATAATGTTTTTGACCCGTCCGTCCGTCAGTCCGTCCGTCTGTCAGTCCGTCAGTCCTGTTTCTTGTCATCGCAACTCCTCTCAAACCACACAACAGAATTTCACGAAACCTTTTCAGATAATAAGGACATACTATGTAGTTGTGCATATCGACGGGAAATTGCGATTCAATTTTTTTTCTAGGAGTTACACCCCTTTGAACTTATTTACTTTAATGTACTACTGCAACAGTTTGTCATCACAACTCCTCTCAAACCACACAACAGAATTTCACGAAATCTTTTTATATGAAAAGGACATATTATGTAGTTGTGCATATCGACGGGAAATTACGATTCAATTTTATTTCTAGGAGTTACGCCCCTTTGAACTTATTTGCTTCAATGTACTACTGCAACAGTTTGTCATCGCAACTCCTCTGAAACTACACAACAGAATTTCATGAAACCTTTTCAGATAATAAGGACATACTATGTAGTTGTGCATATCGACGAGAAATTACGATTCAATTTTATTTCTAGGAGTTACGCCCCTTTGAACTTATTTGCTTCAATGTACTACTGCAACAGTTTGTCATCGCAACTTCTCTGAAACTACACAACAGAATTTCATGAAACCTTTTCAGATAATAAGGACATACTATGTAGTTGTGCATATCGACGGGAAATTACGATTCAATTTTATTTCTAGGAGTTACGCCCCTTTGAACTTATTTGCTTCAATGTACTTCTGCAACAGTTTGTCATCTCAACTCCTCTGAAAACACACAACAAAATTTCATGAAATTTTGTAGATAATAAGGACATACTATGTAGATGTGTATATTGACAGGAAATTATTATTCAATAATTTTTCTTATACAATTTTTTTTTCTTATACTTCTCCAATTTTAATTTCTCCAATGACAATGTGGGGACGTGCTCACTAAGGTTCTTTATTTTTTTTATGCCCCACCTACGATAGTAGAGGGGCATTATGTTTTCTGGTCTGTGCCTCCGTTCGTCCGTTCGTTCGTACCGCTTCAGGTTAAAGTTTTTGGTCGAGGTAGTTTTTGATGAAGTTGAAGTCCAATCAACTTGAAACTTAGTACACATGTTAACTATTATATGATCTTTCTAATTTTAATGCCAAATTAAAGTATTGACCCCAATTTCACGGTCCAGTGAACATGTAAAATGATAGTGCGAGTGGGCATCCGTGTACTATGGACACATTCTTGTTTTTTCAAGTGTCCAATGGATAAGATGATAGGAGTGGACATAAATAGGCAAATATTTTAAGTGTTTAAAGTGTCCACTCCATTGATCATGTTGATACAAATTAAAAAAGTGGACATTTTTTAACTTCCATTATTTGTCTTGGCCACATACACACACAACAATACTTGTTGTACATGTTGAGTTAAACTTTGTTTTTAATATTTTCACATTACTGCAGTTTCTTTAATTTTTGTGGTTACATGTACTTATTTTCCTGGATTAAGGCAAACTTGAGTTTTTGTAGATATATATAAATTTTGTAGTTTTGGCAAAGTCTGTCTGCCTGTATTCCTATGGGAAATGTGTAATTCATTGAACATTTAAATTTGTGGTTCCCCTGTACCCACAAAGTCCATGAAAATTGGTATAGAACACATACTAATGAATTCACAGTATCAAAGGTTAGATTGAGCTGTAATCTACAAGATTTAGGAAGCATAAAAGAGTCATTTAAAAATCATTCTTTGTGGTGAATTTATCCAGTGAATCCACGTTATTGTGTGTGTGGTCTTTAATTTATACTTATTCCATATTAGATATACCAAATAGGATTCAAAGATTGTAAATCAGCAGTAACACTTTGATTGTCCACCTTATCCGTCCATATGTACTATGGTTTTTTTTGGAAAAAAAAGTTTGTTTCCAGTTTTTGGAGAAAAAATAATTTGTTTTGATTCTGAGAAAAAAAATTGTTTGTTTCACCCTCAGTTGCCACTATATGTAATGCTAAAATTGAAAGAAAAAAATAGATTAGTTTGTTTGACAAAAAAATTTGTCCAGAAAAAAACCCATAGCCCCCCCCCCAAGAAAATCAAATGGTTGCTGCCTTAGTTTTGTACTTGAATCATGGTTATTTTTTTAATGTACATGTTGTCAATGAATTATGTTAGTGTTCCTTTAGATATTATGTATCACAATTTAAATTGAATTGTAAACATTGTATGTCATTGCTTCAATGAATAAAAGATACTGAATAAAAAATTAAAATAAAATAAACAATATTGGTATAAAATGGTTTTTTTTTTGTTTGGTTTTGTTTTTTTATGTTTATTTTTATGCCCCCACCACAATGGCGTTAAGTGATCTCATGTCAGCTGTTGATCCCTAAACTAGTTTCCATTTCCGACCTTTACTTTATTTTTGCTAAATGTTATGAAACTTTTACACAATGCTTATTACCACAGACCAAGTTTGAATTTAGGCAGCGTCACCTTAACATATCCCTTTTTCATGTTTATAACGTTTTATGCAATCAGGGGCATCATCTGTGTCTCATGGACAGTTATTGGAATCATTCTCCATTTATTAACTGTAGCTATTTGCAGCTATATATAGATATGAACAGATGTGTGGTATGAGTGCCAATGAGACAACTACCCATCCAAGTAACAATTTATAAAAAAAAAGCCATTATAGGTCAAAGTACATTTCAACACGGAGCCTTGGCTCACACCAACCAGCAAGATATAAAGGGCCCCAAACATGACTAGTTTAAACTGAGGACTAAAACCATTCAAAGGGGAAACCAATGGTCTAATCTATATACAAACAAGAAATGAGAAACACTTATGAACAACATCAACAAACAACAACTACTGAATAGCAGATTCCTTGCATGGCAAAAGAAAAACATATTCTGCCATCAACCCAACCTACCATATATTTAAAGAAATAAACACTATGAATTAAATAATGCCAGGATGGTCACCTAGTTTCTTGGCTAGAAATTTTGAAATAGCAACTAACATGCTATATGAAGATGAATATTTGGTTTATGGTTTACCGGGTACATGATCTTGACCTCATTTCTTGGACCAGTAATAAATTTTCATGATTCATTCTTCTGGCGAAAACTAAATATATCGAAAGAATATGTGGTAGGATTGCGATTGAGACAACTCTACTCAAGAGACAACTCTTCTCAAGAGACAACTCTACTCAAGAGACAACTCTACTCAAGAGACAACTCTACACAAGAGACCAAATGACACAGAAATTAACAACTATATATCACTAAGGCTTTCAACAATGAGCAAAGCCCATACTGCATATACATGTATATACATTATTGTCAATGACCATATGAAAATGAGAAATTTAAAACATTCCAAACAAGAAAACAGCCTAATTTATGTACTTAATAATGAATTAAAAACAAATATGATCAAATATGTAACACAGAATGAAACAATATGTGAAAATAAATCAGGATAAACTAAAGAGGACAGAATAGAGTGTAAAATAAAAAGGCAGGACAAAGATTAAAACTAAAAACAAATGCAGGACAACATTTTCTGTCCTAGTCCGCCTAAAAAAATTGAAAAGTACCTTCATTAGATCCTTGGTGGCAAGTGAGGATCCAGCCATTTTAAAAAGGGGGGTTCCAACTATATGTCCCCATTTAAATGCATTGATCGTCCAAAAAAAGGGGGGAACCCTCCCCCTGGATCCGCCACTGGGTGGATAGATGTATACTAGGCAATCATACCTTATTTATGTTTTATTACACATGTTGATTTTCTATTGTAGATTTGGCAGAAATGATGGAGGAAGCATCAAATAGTGTCAGCCAATCAAGTAATGAAAACTCTAAAACTGCTGACTTGTCAAAAATAGATAATGTTGATCCCCTCATGTGCTTTGAATGTGCCGAGGTCTTTGACAGTGCAGAAGAATTGAAAAAACATGTTCAAACGCATCTTGCCTCTATGTATGGAAAGGACTTGCCAAGTATGGAGAAAAATAAATTACCATTTGATGTAAACTCATATAACCAAATGTTTAACGATTCTAAAAATAGTACATCAGATGATTCTAAGTCTGGGAACAGTTATTTTGATACTTACATGAAGGCTAGGGGGCTTGATACTCCATCATTTGGAGGATTGAAAAGGGAACGGGAATCTACAAAAAGTCCAGGTGTGCCACAGAAGCAAGTTACGATCACTGTGACCAGTACCACTGGAGATGGACGAGAACTTAAATTTATTTGCCCTGTTTGCGGCAAAACTTGCCCAAGTACTGATGAGTTAGGCAGCCACATGGAAAGTCACTCAAGTTTTATTTGCAATATATGTGGAAAGTCATACTCTACAAGGGGCAATTTACAAACTCACATGAAAAAACACAATGGCGACAAATCTGTCCTATGTACATACTGCAATAAGTCGTTTACAAGTCCAGCTGTACTCAAAGTTCATATTAGGTCCCATACTGGTGAAAAACCATTTGCCTGTGAGACATGTGGTGTGGGATTTGCCAAAAATATCCACCTTAAACGCCACTTATCCATTCATACAGGTATTAAACCCCACGAATGTGAGATTTGTCATAAGAGATTCAGTCGCTCAGACCACCTGAAAAGACACGTTCAAAGCATTCACACTCAGGATCGTCCTCACATCTGCTCATTGTGTGGAAAAGATTTTGTTAGGAAGTACGAGCTCAATAAACACATGAAACAGATGCATTGGGGTTTTACTGTAGGTCAAAATGGAAATGAGGGATCCACGGACACTAGCTTTTCTCAAAACCAAAATGAAACGGCCATGGATACTTCGTTTATCAGTGACGTTTATAAAGGTATGCAACAATTACAGGGCGCTTTCGTCATGGGTGATAATAACAACATGGACGAGGGTAAAGATCAAGGGGTCAGCATCAAACAAGAAGAGGTCACAGGTCAAAGTGCATTAATGAAAGAGGAAAATGATGTTCAGTGTGAAAATGGAACTAATGGACTAGCAAGTTCCAAAGGTCAAAGTGCATTAAAAAAGGAGGAAAATGGTACGAAATGTGAAAATGAAACTAATGGCCTTGAAAGTTCCAAAGGTCAAAGTTTGTCTATAGTCATAAAGAGGGATCCAGATGGGTACTCTATTTCACAGTGAAAACATTTTAAATTCTTTTCACATTTTACAGTGAAAATTTTGAACTGTATTTACAATAAGCAGTGAAAATGTTTTACTATTGATTTTTAAATAGGGGAACAACCATTTATCTTCAACGGGATGGGGGTTATGTTTTTTTCCTAAAAAAATATTCTGATCCACAGTTTAATGAGAGAAAAAAACCCATTGTGGTCAAGTAGATGACCAAAAAAAATATTCTGAACTTACATTTCCCCCATAAATTGTACCTTATATTTGTATGTTTTGAAAAAAAATTGTTGACGAATAGCTTAAAAAAAAGGGGGGACAAAAACTATACCCCCCCCCTTTTTAAGTTAAGTGGTTGCTCCCTTAATGTCTGCATCTATAAATTAAAGTATGAATGCATGTTTAGAATACTGTGATCTTGATTGTCAAAGAATGAGATTTCAACCAAGTTGCGTCTTTCAAAAATGATAAAAGACATCAAATTTATTTTAGATTTGGCAATTATTGTTTTAACCTATGTTAAAAAACTACTGAATTGTTATCATGTTTTTTAAGTTTCTGTTTGTTATGTTTTGTGTGTGTATGTGTACACAACAACCGTTTTGATGTGTTATAAAATAATAACGTATTTGAGAATTAAAATAGTCTTAGCATGTTTCTTTTTAAACTTTACAGTTTCAGAAAATAATTTGTTTTTTTATAATGAAAAAGTGTAGTAAATTTTTTGGAAAACATGGAAATTAATCCAAAATTTAAATGAAAAAGGAATATTTCAGATACAAGTACAAATGAAGTATAATTCATAATCTTGAGAAAAATAATTGAATTGCATGCATTTTGTTCCTACGATATATAGAATGTGTATGTATATTTATTTTGTTGCAAATAATACAAGCAAAATTTTGATTTGATAGAGCTTTATAGAAATATTTCATTACATTTGATATGCCAATAATTTGCGAAAAATAAAACAAGTTGTCTTTCACTGGTTGATCTGTTGACCTGTTGTAATTTGAATACTAATGTATTTTTATATAAGTTTTGTTTGTGCATATTTATATTTGTTATTACTATTTTATTGATGAAATTGTTTGCAATGAATATTCAAACTGTTGATCATGTTGGTTATGATTGAAAAAACTGCTGTCATTTATTTTTCAAACCTTAATTTATACACTAAGGTGGCTTCAAGATGGTCTAATAAGACCTGTGATTTTGGGGCTAGGTAGGCAAGCTTACAATCCAACCTCTCATTTAAAAGAACATGTGACCTTAAAGAATTTTCAAAACCAAGAATCAGATCAGTAAAAAACTGTATAGTTTGCTGTCCTGAGTGAGTGACCTGGGTCTTGTTATGTGCACATTTCCTAAGAGCAATAATTATAATTTTTAGTTACAATTTTTAAAAGAGCTTTGCGAATTCAATTGATAAATTAATTCTAAAAGGGAAGCAGTTAATTTTTAGGTGTACTTGCAATTGATTGGCAGTTTTATTATTTTAAATTCAGGTCTATTTTTTAAACACTGTAATATAACCAAATGATTTGTTGCTGAATTTTGAAAATGTTTTTTATGGGTTGATAATTAAGTGCCAGTCTTTGTAAGAATCAGGCAATTTAGGTAAAAATTAAAACATGATTAGAAAAAAACCACCGAGCTAATCATGCTATTTAATACTAACCATCATCCTGAGTGAAAAAGTATTAGTCTTTCATTTGTGTGTGTCTGGTAATATCAAATAACTTGGTTAGAAAATTGGTTAGAATGATAGCAAATTACAGAGTTATCTCCCCTTATTCGTTAATTTCTAGTGCATTTCAACCAAATTGTATCTTCTATTACCAGAACAGAAAATGGAAATGAATGTTATTTTTGTGCATAACTACATATTATGAACTGAAATCAATGTCAAATAGGGTGGGTTTTTGTTGGTCATGTTTTCACCACTGCCTGATTCTTAGGCAGACTGGCACTTAAATATAATATTTTTAAATTGATGTTGTTGATGATTTTTGTTATCAATATATGTTTATATCATTTAGTAGCTATATTTGTTTTCTTATACTACATTTAAAAATACCATTGAATGTGAATTAGCGGATTACATATTACTCCCTGTATACCCTTCCTTTATGATTATTTGATTGAACATGTGCTGATGAATTTCCCTCATTTAAAATTTTAAAGATACTCGGTGATTTCCTTTTTTTTCCCTAAAAAGAAAAAATAAGATCACATCTTCATGATCATTGGTTGAAAGTCCATGAGTTTAGGATTTTAAAATAAGGAAAATTTTCACCAACATCAACATTTCAGTGTACTAATCAGAAAGCAATAATGTATATCATGCATCAGATTATGAATTGGCAATAAGTTATAGTTAATAATTGAAGATCAGACTAGACCACCTTTCAATAGACATGTTTTCAAGTGTTTGCTTGACCACTGATGGAAAATGTTTCATGTCACAGTCCAAAAGTGATATTTATGCAAACTTCATGAGGTCAATTGACACAGATTTGAGGTCAGTTGAAATTAAGTACATGTACTAGAACTCAGAATCGAGGTATAAATTATATATAATGAAACTAATTTTGCTTTGATGTGAACCTGAGCTCAAAATATTTAATTTTTAATCTGGACTCAGATATTCAATTTCAATGCTATTTTTAAATGTGGTGTAATTAATAATTTTGTTTTATCATTACATTGTTTGAGTGCTTTGTTTATATTGCTTCAAATCATTCCGTATTGTTGTTAGTGCTTCTGGGTCTTTTTATCTTTGTTGGTTTACAGATACAGTCACTGAAATTTTGGAATAAAAATAGTACCTGTTTTTTTTATTTATTATTTTTAATATATATTTTTATTATACTACCTTTATGTATAACCAGAATGAAAAATGTATGGGTTACTTTTCATTTCTCAAATTACCTACCCAGGGCAGTGGTTTTCATCGAGACTTTTGGTATTAGTAAATAAGGATGAAATTGTGTTTATTCCTATCCTCAATAAAAGATTAAAACAGGGGAGATAAATAATAAGGAATACTATTTTATTGTATGGTGGATTAAACTAGCAGTATGGACTCAATCTACAATGTTTTATCTCATTCAGTGAATGAAATGATTCTTTATTTTACAAATAAAAGAAGAATCAAGGTGTGGTATTATTGCCAATGTCAAAAATATCCACCAAAGTTCAAATGGAGTGTATATAAGCAATTATAGGTAATTGTACGGCTTTCAACATTGAGAAAAAAATCCATACCTTATAGTCTGCTATAAAAGGCGCTGACATAAAAAAAATACAAAACAATTTAATTGAGAAAACTAACAACCAAATGTTTACCTTTGGGACTTTTCGAAGCCTTAGGTTATTTTTTTTTATCATATTCCTGACATAGTTAATGGAAATCTGTAAACCAAGAAAATATTTTAAAAGTCTTGTCAGATTTTTGTGTTCATAAGAGTATGCTATATACACATAATACAAGAGAGAAAAAAGTTAACGTGAACTAGTTTTGTTATAAATGTACTAATGTTTAATACAAGGTTGATAAGAGGATTTTAAATTCTTTTGTTAAGTCTGTACTTGTAACAATATGGGCATGATTACAATGAGAAGATCTTCCATACCTTTAATTCTCATGTTGTTGATCAAGATTTTCAATAAAAAGCAGCCAGATTTTTTAACCTACTCCTTTGTTGTGTTTGATTTTTTCTGTTGCGACATCAAACACTTAAATGTGACCATCTTAAAGATGTCTTTTGATTAGATGCAGCCAGTCACAACTAGTACTGCGACCAATAGAATTCATACATCCTGCGTTCGAAATTATATCTTAATTTCGCTAAGGGTAGAGAGAAGGTGACTGGATCGTAACTTTGGCTAGGGAAGATGGCTCCTTTGTGGTTTTGTACTTTTTCTATTGTGATATAAAAAAAAATTGGGGAACCTTTGTGATGTTCATTAATGGAGGACAAATAGTCGAGTGTTCAATGTAAGGTTATTATTGAATTTTACCAAACCCACCTTTAACTAGATAAAATGACAAAACCCACCTGAATTAAGAGTCAGATTATCCAAGAAATCCGTTACATCTGAAGGCCATTTTTGGAGATTTGCTCAGACATGGTACCACAACTTTTGCAAGTCCCCAAAAAAGCTGTTAGATTTCATACATGTAGTAAATGTAAAGGAAAAATTCAATCATGTAAGGAAATATTTAGAGTTATCTCTCTTGCTATGGTAATGTGATAATCTAGATTTGGTAAATTCCTAAATTTTAGGAATACATGTATTGTAATGATTTTGTAAAAAAATATCTGTAGACATGTAAAACATTAATTCAAAGTTAGAATTTGCATTATTTATGTTTGACATTTCTAAATGACATTAACACTCATTGATCAGAGGTCTGACACCATCATAATTCAATAATGCAATAATTCACAATAAAGAGATAATGCCTTCATTCTTATAATTGTAAATTTTATATCAACATTTGTAATTATTTTAGAAAATATTATGAGATGTTTTTTTTTCTTCAAAAATGTGATAAAATGTCAATATACCTTCACTTGCATTTAAATTATTATCTTATGTAATATTTAAAAAAATAATGTAGATATTTTCACTCTATACTTAAATTACAAATGAAACAGGATGCACAATTCCTGCTTTAACCCTAGTGGAGTTGTTCCCCTTATATTTGTGATATTACTGCTCCTTCATCAACTCTGCTCCATACAAATGAACAACATCGTTAGTTTTTTTGTTTGAATTGTTTTACATTGTCTTATCGGGGCCTTTTATAGCTGACTATGCGGTATGGGCTTTGCTCATTGTTGAAGGCCGTACGGTGACCTATAGTTGTTAATGTCTGTGTCATTTTGGTCTTTTGTGGATAGTTGCCTCATTGGCAATCATACCACATCTTCTTTTTTTATATCTTTTCATTTGCTAATTTCTTTATGATAACATGTATTTGTTTGGCAATTTCTCCTTTGATGTCAGTGATTTTTTCTATGTCAGCCTCCATTCGTCTGTTCATCCGTCTGTCATGCTACAAGGTCAAGGTAACTTTTGAAAAAGTTGAAGTTTAATCAACTTGAAACCTAGTACACATGTTTCCTATGCTATGGTCTTTCTAATTTTAAGGCCAAATTAAGAGTTTTGACCACTATTTCACGGTCCACTGACATTAAAGAATGATGGTGCGAGTTGGGGTCCTTTCCTGGTATTGCATTGAATTTAGAGTTTTCTGTATCTAAACTATACTGTTGTATCTTGCCTTGGTTATTTTCAGGTCAGATTACCGAACCATTATGCATGTACATGTAAATCTTTGTCAAATTATTTGCTCACATTAAGATATATAGATACAAATGTACTTGATAACCCAAAGTGCTGAGAAAAATGATAAACTACATATGTACATATTTTAGCAAAGTTCATTGCATTCAGGGGCGTAGCTGCCGTTAGGCACTTTAGGCACGTGCCTACACATAATTTTTCACAAATATTTTTTTTTATCCAAAAAAATAAAAAATGATAAACAACGTTATCTGTAGATGAACGCCAGTTAAGTTCTCAAAACTCTTTGATTATCGAATGTCAAGTGCACACTAGTCTCTCGTTCTTAGTGAATGGAATGTTGGAAAGAAATGAATGTTATTATGTTTTTACCTTATATAGAATCTATAAACTAGAACTTAGTTGGTTCAGATCATTTCACTTCTATCAACAAAAACTTGAATGAACCTCAACTTAGACACATGAGTGTTTTACTTTAATTAGTTGTTAGTTTTCAACTAGCTTTCCATTTTGCCCTCACCCGACTTGCCAATGTTGGTTGTCCGTTTGGCTGTGCAGGATGTATAAATACGTTAGGTCAAAATGGGGACATTAAATCCGATGCCTAGTTGTAGAGAGAATGCCACTCTTTGGGGAGTTCGTAGTTGGTCTACTCAAAGGCAGAATTTCTGCTCTTTTCCAATAATCCCTCATTCTCAAATTTCCAGACCTTCGTTCTGGACGATACCTATTACAGGACCTAGCTCCCTGTTGTATGTATTTATTGTAAAAAAAAAATTGTCCAAATTCCTAACCCGGTAGGGATTTTACAGTAGAGGATACTAGTAAAGAAATATGCATTTCTTGAATTTTGTTACGATGGTATGAACAGAACAGAACTGTGTGTATGTGTTTGTGTGGCTAGGGTGTAGGTTTATAAGAATAAAAAAAAAGATTAATGATTATTTTCCAGCCAAACGGATCGTTTTATTATATAGAAATATTAGTGTTTACGAGGATTCCTATTTTTTTAATGAAGGATCGTCACAATATTTACTATTAATTAAGTTATACGTATATATCAATCAGAACGGAATAGATATGAAAATACCAAACATGGTGTACTGCTTCATTAAATGGATACGCTGATCTACGCTGGGCAGTGCATAATGTGAGTTTTTTATCCATATTTCCGATTGTACTGCGTTACCTAATTCACTAGTCAGATTACTCATAATTCTTCGAACTTTTCATCATGTATATAATAATTATCATGAATAATTAACCAGTAAATTTAATATTTTTTAGCATAAAATTATACAGCTAAAATGCTTAAAACCGTTTTCCGTCGGGGGGCTTCGCCCCCCCGAACCCCCTACCAGGGCTCTGCCCTGGACCTACTGGGGGCCTTAAGTGGCCCCCAGACCCCCTGCCTATTGGTGCCTACAGTTGGCTGAATACCTAGCTACGCCCCTGGCATTGCTGTTTTCCGCAAAGCAGATTGGAATATTTCTGTGTTTACAGAATTGTATTTAATAATTATTTTATTGTGTTATATTAAATTGTTTGTTTTTGTTAAGATATTGTTACACGATTATATTCTTTGTAAGTTGTGATTTTTGATTTGTTTTTAATATGAAGAAAGAATAGTGACACTATATTGAATTCATGTGCCCATTGCCATTTATAAGCAATACAAGGAATGTATCAGGGTCAACTATTCTTCTGTCAGACTGTTCAGGCATTTTGCAAATTGTTTATATGACATTTGGTTTTAAATGAAAGCCTTTTCTGTATGTTTACTTCTTAAAGCATACTAAAATGATTGCTACATTTTACTTATATTAAGGACATTGATCCATAATTTTGAAAACATTTGGGTGATTGCTGTTCCCCAAGAAAATAAATGCCCCCCCTTTTTTTCAAGCCCCCCATTTTTGAAAGTCTAAATCCTCTATATAGCTACTGTAGTTAATGGTGATCTGATGATTGATTTCCCTATGTGATAAAAAAAAAACAATGTCTTCGTGAAATATTCCAACTAGATATTCAATAGTAAACTATCATGATAAATCCACAATGAAAATATTGTATAAACCCTGAGGAGCAGAGGACAGATATTTACTTACAGGATTAATTCGTACATATACATTGAAGATTTGTTGTTGTAATCATGTTAAATGCAATAATATGTAAATTTAAATTTGTATGTGGTGTATTAAATTTTTGGTGAATTTATAAGTTCAATGCAAATTTTGAAACTGCAATACGTAAGGGAAGTAACTCTTGCAAGTCTGCAGTTGTCTTTAATGGATTTAACTAAAAGTGTAATTTAAGGAGGTAGACATTGGTCCAGGGAGATAACTCTTTAAATCAGTCAAGCGTTTGTAAAAGTCAAGTTCATCAATGTATTTTAAGCATTTACCTGAAACAGATTGAAAATAATCTATGTAACCTAGAAGCTTAGAATATATTTAGCAAAATAGACTACACAAACGTACTGATGATTTTAAGAGTTATTTCCCTTAACCTAGGTCTACCTCCTTAAAAGCAGAAAAAAATTGCAGTTTTTGCTTCTGTTCAATTTTTTTGTTTGGAGTCTAATGGTTAGAATTTAGTTGCAAAATTTTAATTTTTCAAATCAGCCAAATAATTGATAACAATATATGAGGCTCTCGATGAGATTAACAGAATAAGAGAATAAAGGACAAAACATATTAAAGAATTAAGAAAACATAGGCAAAACAAAATAATAGAGCAAGATGGGATGTTTAAAAATGTGGAATCTAGAATAACAGCAAAAAAAAAGGATAGAAAAAATGGCAGTAAAATTAAAGAATACCTCCCCCCCCTCTCCTGACTCAAATTTTAGCAAATCTTTTTTTTAATAAAGAAAAGCTTTATTTATCACCATGCCAAATATCAACCTGAACACCAGAGCGAAATATTAATATTTTGATTCAGGACTACATCTTTTAATGGAGATACATGTACTTGTGATGAAAGTTATGATGGTTAAATTATGTTATTGTCAAGTTGATGAATTTGACAAAATTTCTGAATTGATTTGTAATTTTGTTGACCTAAATTAAATAGATGATCATTGTTAAAGTTGCTTGTTGAGTAAAATAAAGGGCCAACTAATTAATTTGGTGTTTCATTTACTGATGCAAATGATTTTATATTTTATATAAGTATAAACAGTGTTCTCCTCAGAAATTTCTTAGGGAGCAACCTTTTACCTTCAAGGGGGATTATGGGTTTTCTTTTTGGCCCAAAGGATAAATAATTATATTTAGTTTTTTCAACACTTTCAATAAAAAAAGCTTTCCAAATTGTAACACTATATGTTGTCGGAAAAATCTGGATTCAGAATAATTTTTTTGTCATCATCTAGACCGCAATATTATTTTCATCAAATTAGTGATCAGAATTTTTGTTTGTAATAAAAAATCATAACCCCTCCCTTGAAGTTAGAGTTCTTTTACTTATATCATCCTGTTAAACAAGAAATTATGGAATACCATCTTGTTTCTAGAAATTGTAGCATCACATCCCCATTTGTTACAACTCTGCCGATTTCATACAAGAAGAGAAGCAGATTAACCCGAGGATTGTTGATTGCATCACATCTATTACACTTATTTAAAAGAACAAATATTTTCTGAGATACTCCCATCTAGCAAGCACAAAGGTCAACAACTGTAGCCAACGTACACCCCACGGGGCGTACATTTATATTTTTATTTTTTATATTTTCAAACTAAGTATATATAGAAATATAGACTTCTTGAAAACATATTCATAACGAAGTGCTCCTTTGAAGGAGGGATTTCCTAATACAGACACAGATACAGATAGCACTACAATCAGGGACTTTCTATGTTTAATAGTATAGAAAGTCTCTGCTACAATCTAGCAATTTAGCATCTCTGTACCATAATGAAGATCACTGCCTTAATTAAATTTAAGTGAAGAGGTGTAAAAGTTGAGTAAAAAGAAAAATCACCAAAATACTGAACTCTAAGAGAAGTTCAAAAGGAAAAGCCTAAACACATAAAACGAATAGACAACAACTGTCATATTACTGACTTGGTACAGGCTTTTTCTAAAGTAGAAAGAAAATTATTTAAAAGGCGATATGGAATATAAAACAATTAACCAGCTATATAACATATGACATAAATGCCCTGTATTTAGGTTTGTAGAGGAAAACTTTAACAACATATGGTCTTGTAAAGTAATGACATGGTCTGCACAAAATGTTAAGCCATGCATCTTCTGAGTATTAAGGAGGTAGACCTAGGTTAAGGGAAATAACTCTTAAAATCACCAGTACGTTTGTGTCAACCATTTTCAAAAATATCTTCTAAGCTTCTAGGTTACATAGATTATTTTCAATCTGTTTCAGGTAAATGCTTAAAATACATTGATGAACTTGACTTTTACAAACGCTTAACTGATTTAAAGAGTTATCTCTTTGAACCAAGGTCTACCCCCTTAAAAACTAAAATTTAAAAGAATTACTTCATTTGACTTATTGAAAATTCGAAAATTATTAGAATGTTTTATTATTGCAAAACATGTGACAGAGTTGTAATCGCAATAATTTAAACACTTGTTAAATTTTTCTCAGTATTGCAAAAAATGACAAAATTGCAATGATAAATGTGCACCATAATTTATGAATTTAACAGTACTTGCATCAAAGTGTTAGCTTCAGCAATGAAATTCCACCAAAAGATAAATACCTCACCTCACCAAAACACCAAAAATGTACTGGATTAGAAATAAAGATTAGTGAAAAACGGCCTTAAAAATACAGAGAAGAAGACATAACAACACAAAAAGTGTTCTTGACATCAATTGGGGTCCATCATCGTTAAGTACGTCGTCCGCCCATCTAGCATCATAAACTTGAACAATAAAATCTTCTCTGAAACAACTGGACCAAATCGTTGCCAATTTAATCGGATTTTCCTGCGGGAACCTGCTAGATAGAAGGATACCCTGACATAACGTCACCAGTGGCGGATCCAGGAATTTTCATAAGTAGGGGCCACTGGCTGCCTAAGAGGGGCCCGATTCCGTCACGCTTTAGTGATTCATTATATAAGCAACCAAATTGTTTTCTCAAAAGCCCCCCCCCCCCCCCCCCCCCCCCCGCCTAAATCCGCCTCTGGTCACAGTCTTTAACAAACCAAATGACTATTGTTTGAATCGAGACTAATCTATTATAATAGTTCCAGGTTTGCATAAACTGCCATGTTTACCATAAATACAATGTGCTAATACTACTATTATAGATATCAACAATAAGTTTATATTGAACCATTATTCGTAAACAATAGTTCCATAATAATCTCAAATCTTCTACGATCGAACACGAAGGGTTCTTTCTTTTGTTAATTTTTTTACCCTACAGGGAGTAATTACCTGCATGGTGTAAGATCTGGATGTTCTGATATTTTTTTTCTTATTGAGAAGAAAACATGCAAAATTATAGAAAAACACATATCTAAATGTAAACATTTATTAAACAGTAATTGATGATTCATCACTAAACGTCTGTTTTATGTCCTGTTAAACAAGAGAGATTTCGGAAGAAATTACAAATCCTTAAACCAACTGTGTTCTTATTTTCTTCTTCGTTTTCACCATCTTTGTCACAGTCTTGTTTATCCTTCTTTTCAATATCAAAAACTTTCAAGTTTTTCATCATGATCTTTTCTTTTTTCTTCATCTCTGTAAATATATATGAAAATATTATGTTGATTTGATTGATTAACATATTTAGTATATCATACCCCGGGGGTGGGGGTTACTGACCATCCTTTCGGGTATAACTGTGCCGACAGCACTTGCAAAATCATTAGATATCAAAACAAAAAGGGGCAATATACAGCCTTTGAAAATAGATAAGTGTCTATAAAATACAGTGTTGGATCCACTCCTACAATATATCATGCTCTGATTGGCATGAAGTCTCTAATGGTTAGGTAAAAAAGAAGCAGATAATAAGACAGATCTGTCATCAACACACAACATGCAAGAAAAAACAAAGAAAAAATGACAAGGTAATACCTTTTTCTAATTTCTTTTTCTCTTTCCTCTCAATCTTTGCCATCTGTTTTTTCCACTTTAGTTCCTTTTCTCGCTGTATTTTTAAATCCTTAGTATATCTTTTCATTATTTCGTCTATTGCTTTGTAATTTTTATTTATCATCTTTTCTTTTCTAGCATTTTTCTCCCTCGTTTTCTCTACACTGACTATCCTATCCCATTCAGAATTCTGGACAGGATTCTACAAATAAAAATTTAGGTATTTCGTATGTCAAATAAATAAAGTTTAAAGCTTATTATAAACAAATATTACTGCTAAAAAGAAATGAATATGGAGCAAATATTTACGAGCTTCGGGGAAACAGTTTCACAACAATGAATTATTACAAGCTAGAAACAGCTCACGAGTATGAATAACGCCATTCATTAGATAAAATAGAAGGAAAAGACACCAACCATTTGTCTAATAAAACAGACAAAACAATATTATTATAAAACAGACAACATCAAGAAAAAACAGGAGGAAGAAAAAAAGGATAACAGCAAGACAAAACAGACAACACCAAAATAAAACAGACAAAAAAGACAAAAAAGACAACACCAAGGAAAACAGACAACAGCAAGGAAAACAGACAACTATAAGACAAAATAGACAACAGCAAGACAAATCAGACAACACCAAGGAAAACAGACAACAGCAAGGAAAACAGACAACTATAAGACAAAACAGACAACAGCAAGACAAAACAGACAACAGCAAGGAAAACAGACAACACCAAGGAAAACAGACAACAGCAAGACAAAAAAGACAACACCAAGGAAAACAGACAACAGCAAGACAAAACAGACAACACCAAGGAAAACAAACAACAATAAGACTAAACGGACAACACCAAAATAAAACAGACAACAGCAAGACAAAACATACAACACCAAAATAAAACAGACAACACGAAGACAAAACGGACAAAACAAACAACAACAAGACAAAACAGACAACAGCAAGACAAACAGACAACACCAAAATAAAACGGACAACATCACGACAAAACAGACAACAGCAAGACAAAACAAGCAACAATAAGACAAAACAGACAACAGCAAGACAAACAGACAACACCAAAATAAAACGGACAACATCACGACAAAACAGACAACAGCAAGACAAAACAAGCAACACCAAGACAAACCAGACAACACCAAGGAAAACAAAAACAATAAGACAAAACAGACAACACCAAAATAAAACAGACAACAGCAAGACAAATCAGACAACACCGAAATAAAACGGACAACAGCAAGACAAAACAGACAACACCAAGACAAAACGGACAACACCAAGGAAAAAAAACCCCAATAAGACAAAACAGACAACACCAAAATAAAACAGACAACAGCAAGACAAATCAGACAACACCAAGGAAAACAAACAACAATAAGACAAAACAGACAACACCAAAATAAAACAGACAACAGCAAGACAAATCAGACAACACCGAAATAAAACGGACAACAGCAAGACAAAACAGACAAATCAAAAATAAAAACAGACAACAGCAAGACAAAACAGACAACACCAAGACAAAACGGACAACACCAAGGAAAAAAAAACCCAATAAGACAAAACAGACAACACCAAAATAAAACAGACAACAGCAAGACAAATCAGACAACACCAAGGAAAACAAACAACAATAAGACAAAACAGACAACACCAAAATAAAACAGACAACAGCAAGACAAATCAGACAACACCAAAATAAAACAGACAACAGCAAGAAAAAACAGACATCAACAAGGAAAAACAGACAACAGCAAGAAAAAACAGACATCAACAAGGAAAAACAGACAACACCAAAATAAAACAGACAACAGCAAGACAAATCAGACAACACCAAGGAAAACAAACAACAATAAGACAAAACAGACAACACCAAAATAAAACAGACAACAGCAAGACAAATCAGACAACACCGAAATAAAACGGACAACAGCAAGACAAAACAGACAAATCAAAAATAAAACAGACAACAGCAAGACAAAACAGACAACACCAAGACAAAACGGACAACACCAAGGAAAAAAAAAACCAATAAGACAAAACAGACAACACCAAAATAAAACAGACAACAGCAAGACAAATCAGACAACACCAAGGAAAACAAACAACAATAAGACAAAACAGACAACACCAAAATAAAACAGACAACAGCAAGACAAATCAGACAACACCAAAATAAAACAGACAACAGCAAGAAAAAACAGACATCAACAAGGAAAAACAGACAACAGCAAGACAAAACAGACAAATCCAAAATAAATCGAACAACAACAAGACAAATCAGACAACACCGAAATAAAATAGACAACAACAAGACAAAACAGACAACTTCAAGACAAA
The DNA here is from genome assembly GCA_019925275.1 of Mytilus edulis. Classification (NCBI taxonomy): domain Eukaryota; kingdom Metazoa; phylum Mollusca; class Bivalvia; order Mytilida; family Mytilidae; genus Mytilus; species Mytilus edulis. Next base: position 25,675,323 of record CM034362.1, on the reverse strand, counting down.
AATAAACAACAAAGAAAAACAAAATCAGTCGACAAAATAGAACATAGACATCTTGTGACACGATCGCGGAAGTCGGTGGCAATCTGCCTTTGACCCTTTCATGATTACTGTAAAATAATGCACAATATGTAAGTATTTCTCCTTGTGCTGTATGGCATATCACCTTTGATTTGTCGGAAATATTTTGCATGCTTTCAGTTATCAAAGTTTAGTGTCAATGCTTGTATGAGGGTCTTGAGAGGATCTATAGAATCGTGAATAAAGGATAGAGAAAAATAGGCTTAAAGATTAGAATAGAGGAAAATAGTGTGAAAATAGGTTAAAGAATAGAGAATAAAAGTGTGAAAATAGGTTAAAGAGTAGAGAAAAATGGTGTGAAAATAGGTTAAAGAGTAGAGAAAAATGGTGTGAAAATAGGTTAAAGAATAGAGAATAAAAGTGTGAAAATAGGTTAAAGAGTAGAGAAAAATGGTGTGAAAATAGGTTAAAGAATAGAGAAAAATGGTGTGAAAATAGGTTAAAGAATAGAGAATAAAAGTGTGAAAATAGGTTAAAGAGTAGAGAAAAATGGTGTGAAAATAGGTTAAAGAATAGAGAAAAATGGTGTGAAAATAGGTTAAAGAGTAGAGAAAAATGGTGTGAAAATAGGTTAAAGAATAGAGAATAAAAGTGTGAAAATAGGTTAAAGAGTAGAGAAAAATGGTGTGAAAATAGGTTAAAGAATAGAGAATAAAAGTGTGAAAATAGGTTAAAGAGTAGAGAAAAATGGTGTGAAAATAGGTTAAAGAGTAGAGAAAAATGGTGTGAAAATAGGTTAAAGAATAGAGAATAAAAGTGTGAAAATAGGTTAAAGAGTAGAGAAAAATGGTGTGAAAATAGGTTAAAGAATAGAGAAAAATGGTGTGAAAATAGGTTAAAGAATAGAGAATAAAAGTGTGAAAATAGGTTAAAGAATAGAGAATAATGGTGTGAAAATAGGTTAAAGAATAGAGAATAATGGTCAAAATAAATAGAATATAGGAGAAAAAGGGTTGAAAAAAATAAAGAGTAAAGAAATGAAGGACACCCCTCTTAACCCTCTTGTGTATTTTACCTTATATCCGACAGCTTCATTAAGTGAATTTTCTGCCTTTTTCTGCTCAAATGTCTTTTTAACTACTGGTCCTCCTGAAAAATTAAAAAAAGGACTTGAACGTAACGTATATAATATATTGTAAATCGCTTATTTAATAATACAATTATCGATTGACCGATTTCTATTATTGTTTTAATATCCATTGATTGAATAATTGTTTGTTGCCTAATGTCCAGTGGCAAATGTTTCATACGTGACATCCAGCTTGAAGACTTTTCGCACTTTTATGATAAGGAAGGCTGAGTTTTATATAATAATCTAATTTGACTGAAATATTTTCTATCTGTGGCTGCTACAAATCTACAAAGCAATGAATCACGTGGCCGTTTAGACATCAATTTGTCAATCACATATAAACAACATAAACAAACCAAATGTGTATTCTGGTTATGATTAAAAATAAGAAGATGAAGTATGATTGCCAATTAGACAACCTTCCACCCGAAACAAAATGACGTAGAAGTTGATATTTATAAAGCCACCATACGGCCTTCAAAAATGAGAAAACCCATACCGCATAGTAACCCGTAAAAGACTTTGAAATGACAAATGTAAAACAATTTACACGAGAATGTTATAATTCATTTTTGTCGTATACATACCAAGTTTCTTTTTTAAAGCTGTATTTTTATAGTCGTCATGGGTGATCGCGATTATTGTTTCACTTAGAAGTGCATCACAATACTCAGAATGCGTCTGCTGGTCGTTCTCTTCTTCTCTTGTCGTGTTCTCTTCTTCTGTTGGTGGCATCTCCATAATTAGTCTATAAAAAAAACAACATTTTGAGGTAAAAAAATCTCCGTGACTTATAGATCAATAATAATTGATAATATAAATGTTACATACATTTTCTTAATTAAGTCATTATTTTAGAAAAAAAAATGTAAATTTTTAGTGCTTTTAGTTTCAGATCAAATATGTGAAATTTCTTATGAAATGAAAAAAAAAAAATAAATATAGATGATAAAAATATTTTGCAAATCAAAGAAATATTGAGTAAAATAAAAATTATGCATTAGAAAAATGTGGATTGCATGTAAATTTGAAGTTCTATTATCATTTAATTTCTATAGGACAACTACAATTCCATACGTATAGAAATATACTATATATATCGCCGAATGAAAAACAAGATAAATGGTACTATCATATTTACCCGAGTTATATTCCATTTAGGGAGCTACCATTTGATTTTTATGGGGGGGGCTAGGATGAAATTTGAAAAAAATAGGCAGGACAGGAGTTTTGAGTAAAAAAAAGGCAGGATGAGACACTTGCAAAAAAAAAGTCAGGATGACAATTTATGTAAAAAAAGTCAGGATAAACTAAAAAAAGAAAAAGCAGGACCGAATAGAGTGAAAAATAAAAAGGCAGGACAGAGATTACAACTAAAAAAAAAATGCAGGACAAAATTTTTCATCCTAGCCCCCCCATAAAAATCAAATGGTAGCTCCCTTATATTGAAAAATATATCAACAACAAAAGTTTACTTACCACAAGAAATTTCCGTTTACTTCAATTTTTATAAAGCTGCATAGAATTAACGTGTGTTGATGAAAACGTATTTTGCTGAGCTGTATCGGCTCGACGTTAACGTTGTCTATATACGGAGATATTTATGACGTCGATGTCATTGTTACTACTCGGTCAGTCTCGCTACGCAGTATAATAAATTCTTCGCCCAACCAGAAAGGCCGAGTAGTTCCAATTGGGCGTCGATGATGTTGGTCTTCTGCGCAGTCGGGAATTCCATGGATTATTAATGTTTAACCCATTCATTTTTCCTTTTTTTTACTGGATTTTCATTAGTTTTAATAGCTGGTGTATTTTCATGTATTTTCTTCTCAAATATGTGTATTAATCATATTTCATCATTGCCGGAGCATAAACACAAGGATATGACTTTGTTACCTTCTTTGTCGTGGTGTTTGCCAAAACGTATATATATGTAACAATAAGGAGATGTGATATAACTGTCAATGATACAACTATCCACCAAAGTTCAAATGAAGTGGATGTAAGCAATAAAAGACAACCGTACAACCTTCAACAATGAGATGATTCATCATTTGACAAGGAATAACAATATGTCTATTTGTATTCGGTATACTTCAACATATATAGCAGATAGAGCATGTTTTCAGTAAGCGTATTTTCAGGTAATGCCAGGTTTCAGAGGAAATTCCTTCGCCTAACGGCTCGGGAAATTTTTCCTTCTCTCTATTGGATTTTTTTTAAACAGTTACCACTGCTGAGCATGATACATGTTGTGAGTATTTATCTCGGGAATAGGAAGTTAGTCACATATTTCACTTTATGGTTTTTGTTTTCATGAAATTGTGCTGTAAGGGATTCCTCAACGACTCTCCGGTTAACAGCTGACATGTTACTAAAATGTCGGTTTTTAGAGTTACAAGTATGTATAATTGCTTTAAGAATAAGGAAATAAACTCATCATAGATACCAGGACTAAATTTTATATATACGCCAGACGCGCGTTTCGAAAACTGACATTAACTGACATTAAAAAATAAAGAATACAGAAATGGAGAATCCCCTACTGACCCTCATCACGTGTTCCAGACTGAAAAAAAATCGAAAGCGGACTTCTGTTTTCCCGATGCTAAAATTGATTGTGTTTGATTGTTGTTTGTTAGTTTGACTTTGACGCTAGCTTTTATCAAATCAAATACCAATATTTTATGGAAGTAAGAGATCTAGTGGTTGTAGGTACCAATGTATCATATTTGTAATGTAACTTTATATATCTCACAGTTCAGTGAAAACTAAATTAATCTTACCATCTTTTCACGCTTACTTGTAAAAAAATATGTTTTTATAAATAAATTAATACCCTTTAGCTTTAGAAACAAATATTTGAATAGACCAATTTCTTTTAATTTCAATATTTCAAAGTCAGTTTTAACATATTATAAAATCATTATATATATCGCTAAATCGTTATTATTATTCAAAGAAATTGATAATTACTAAACAAACTGTTGACATAGATATAACTCTCGCCTGTAGTAATTTTGATTGCTGTTTGAAATGAAATTGGCATTACCTTAAACTGTAAACTTTGCAAAACATTTAAAGTCAATAAACCATGACTGAAAGTGCAAAAAAAAAATTATCTACATAGAAATGAGATGCACTTATGCTTACCAAACACCCCTGACCGTTGACTTACCATTTAGTGAATGGCTATTATCTATTTTGATTTTATTGAACCATAAAACTAATTTTTGACTCTTCACATTGAATAATCTGCGAAGCGGATTATGTAAAATGTGAAGAGTCAAAAATTAGTTTTATGGTTCAATAAAATCAAAATAAATTATTGCCATTCATTATAAATAAATTTCTATCAAAAATAAGGCTCAAAGAACTTTTTATATTATTTATATTATCAATAACAACGTACACACATGTTGGCGTATGAATACACAACGTCAGAGTGGGCGTGTCGCCATCAAAATTGACAACATTGAAAATAAAACTAATAATTTTAACCAATCAGAAGACAGTAAAAACACCAAATTTATTTATAACCGAATATTAAAAAAAGAGAAAGAAAATATATTCATTGCATTACAGTTTGAAGATTTGATACTTTCAAAATGTCGATAGTCCGACAGTCACAGAGTTCGCCTTTTCAATCTAAATTATTCCAGTGTAAACATGCTCTAGATACCGAAAAAGGGAATTACAGAGTATAATCAGAGTCGGATCTAGGATTTATTTTATAAATAGAACACAATTGCCGAAAAAAAGAATAAATAACGATTAGCAGAGCAAGACGAAAATGTTTACGGTCGAATTTATTGTAGATTGTAGATTCGGATTATATTTTTTTCTAATGCAGATCATCTATCGAATTCATTTCATTATCTACAGCTGCGAGCGGGATATATTTAGTATTTCTGTAATACAGCCAGGTCAATCTAATTAAAATATAGATCTCCGATTTCGTTATACTACATATAAAATATAGATCTCCGATTTCGTTATACTACGTTACTACATATAAAATATAGATCTCCAATTTCGTTATACTACGTTACTACATATAAAATATAGATCTCCAATTTCGTTATACTACGTTACTACATATAAAATATAGATCTCCGATTTCGTTATACTACGTTACTACATATAAAATATAGATCTCCAATGTCGTTATACTACGTTACTACATATAAAATATAGATCTCCAATTTCGTTATACTACGTTACTACATATAAAATATAGATCTCCAATTTCGTTATACTACGTTACTACATATAAAATATAGATCTCCAATTTCGTTATACTACGTTACTACATATAAAATATAGATCTCCAATTTCGTTATACTACGTTACTACATATAAAATATAGATCTCCGATTTCGTTATACTACGTTACTACATATAAAATATAGATCTCCGATTTCGTTATACTACGTTACTACATATATAACGTAGTATAACGAAATCGGAGATCTATATTTTAATTAGATTGACAGCCAGGGCTGCTATAGATAAAACCACTTTATTGTACATGTTCGTTCGGAACAAATCTTCACTAAGATCTTTTGTATATCAACCCAAGACCCTTATGGAGAATCAGGATGGAACCTCTTCCGAATAGAAGTAGCTGTTGTCAATTTCGCTTGTCTTCTTGTCCATTTCATTTCCTTGATACTTTATTTCTGTTGACAAAGTTTTAATGCATGTTCTTTCGCAAATTCAAATCCCAGTAAAGCTAACTCATTCATTTGACATAAAGTTTCAAACAGTGAATAGTTAATCCTTCGTTTTGGACACTCGGTGACAAGAAAACGAATCTTTTAATAACGAAAGATAGTTTAAATCAATAAATCGATCTATATTTGATTAAAATTTCCAAAGATTTAACAGTGAAAATTAAATCTTGTAAATGTTGCTTTATCTTTTTAAAAGTGTTTCAGTTAGGATATTTAAGTCTTTATTCCTAGGGTAAATCTTCTTTTTCTTGCCTTTGCCAAAAAATAATCAGAGACCGAACTTAAGTTCCTCGGAGGTCAAAAGTCAAAAAAATATTGAATACACATTCTTAATGAAACCATGTACTTTTATGTAATGCTCTTTACAGATTAATTTAATTTTTTATTTAAATTTAAATCATACTTCTCCTGCATAGTGATTTTTTGCTAGAAGGACGTTTTGGAGTTGACATGCAATGTTTACAGCAATTAAATATTATTAGAACTAATTATCAACTATCTAGTCGGTGGGGGAGCTATATTTAAAGAGATTGGAGTCGAAATTATAAATGATACGGGAATTGAATTTGAATAGTGAACAGATTTTCCAGTTAATCAATTATATAAGTTAAACTTGAAGAAATCAATTACATGGAATATTATGCTACTTAGATTTCGAGTTCAAAAGAACAAAATTGGAATTGTGACGCATGTGTATCATCACTAGCACACTGACCAATTCAAAAGCACCGTATATCAAATCTTAAAGGTTTACAGATTGTGGTTGAAGCTTTAGGATATCATAGACTGGCGCCAATTTGTGGTACTTTAATTTTATTCTTCTGTACAGAACACAGCTTCATGTTAAGCTATCCGTCAGTTCTAGCTCCCATCCGCAATGCTACTCTACTCTACGATGAAAGAAAGGAAATACTGACTCCGTAACGGAATCGATCAATATACGGAGTTTGAATTCCATAAGCTACGTTTTTCTTTCAAGAAGTTATCAACGGAATAACAACGGATGTGCACGAATTTTCAATATTTTGGATATCCGATATACTATTTATAAAAATTTTGGATATGAATTTGTTATAGATTCAGTGTTGGAAACTACCATATTTGATGCAAATTGCCATGGAAACAAAGCAATTTTCTATTTATTATGCCATCTTCAACTGTTTGAAGTTAAATCTTTTTCTTTGATCTGGGCTTTGAGGATCAACTTGATTTTTACTGAAACAAATCCTATTTAATGCCAAATTGATTTTTGTATGTATCAAAACAGTATGATATGCATTGATCGAAACAGAGAAAGCTCATATGTGTTTATACTTTCGTTAGTGAAAAGGGATATAAAGTGAAAAGGGATATAAAGTGAAAACATAAAAGACGGCATAAAATTCAGTTGTCTCTGATAATTGAAACGATACAAATAAAACCAAACAAAACAAATTACACACGAGAAACAGTATAAAAAAAAATCATACAAGTGAGGATACTTAGCCTCAGAGTGGTATACAGGAATATTTTTTCTCGGGTGGAAAGGAGCTGCATGTGGATCGATCATACTTTGACCAGTTCGTTTATAGTTAAGCTATTCGTTTGATGATCTACATATGACTACCGTTTAAAGAAACTTGGCAATTTAAAAAACATATAACAGTCCCTTGGATATCAGAATTTGAGTATTTTGAGAGTTTGTTCATTGCATAATTTTTGAAACTTTTCTGCTGTAAACATACGTATATCGATATACCAACTTGTCTGCAGTAAATATACGTATATCGATATACAAACTTGTCTGCAATAAATATAGGTATATCGCTATAAAATCAGTATGTCCGCTCCATGGAAAGCACTGAAAAATGTCAAGAAAGCGGTGTCGAAGAAGCCAGTGGCGAAGAAAAAAGCTGCTGTAAGTAGATGTACATCTTTTAGTTATTCAGTCACGTGATCTTTATTTATCACAGATGTCTTCGAGGGGGAGGGGAGGGGTTAATATATCACAAAACATGTTTAAAACACCGCCGCATTTTAGCGCCTGTTCCAATTCAGGATCCTCTGGACTGTGATATATTTTTTTGCTCATTTGAATAATTCGGAATTAAGTGTGACGTCCATTTTCGCAGAACTATAGTTCATATCTTGTTTAGGGGCCAACTGAAGCCCGCCTCCAGATTGTGGATTTTCTCGCTGTTTTGAAGACCCATTAATGGCCTTGGGTTTCTTTCTAAATTTTTTTATTTTTAAGTTTTCAATCGAGTATACTTAATAGATGATAAAGGAATTCTTGTTTGAAGGTTTGCGCGAATCAATTAGAGATTTGATGATCGCAAATTGAGTTTCGTTGGCGACATATTACAGTATATCCAAAAGTAATACATTCAAATCTTCAGATCACCAATTGAAACTTTTAAACAAAATTACTTTAACTTGTAAATGATCGGTGCTTATTGGAGAACCAGCAGATACACATGACTCAGTCTTTGATTTGATTCGATCGAAAATCATCGAGTTGCATTGACTATTTTGTTGTTAGTTCTGCTGCTGCATGTTGATTTTCGGAGCTTTAAAAAATTTATTTGAATGGGCAATCAATTGATGTTAAGATGACCCTGTTCAGAATGTTATCCTGTGGTAGCATCCATCTAATATAGGAGAGAAATGCACAAGATAAAATGCCACATTCTTGAAATAAAAAACAAATTATTTTTAAATACGTTTTTGTATTTTTCTTAAACAATTAAAAATGAAGTAACTTTTATAAATAAAATTACTCTAACTTGTAAATGATCCGTGGAGAAGCAGATACACATGACTGAGTCTTTGATTTGGAAACGCACCGACAAGGCTAACTCACACACATGAAGCATACACTTGGTACCAAAACCACCGAGTTGCATTGTATCTTCACTATTTTGTTGTGAGTTCTGCTGTTGCATGTTGGTTTTCGGTGCTTTATGAAATTAATTTTAACACTACAGAGTGATAACTCTGTAAAGTCGGCTTAACGTTTTGATTACGTTGTGTTGTAAAAGGAATATTAAGCTTCTCAATGATCAAAATTGGTGTTTGTCAAATTGCTCTATGACCAGTGTAATTTTTCTGACAAAACAGTTGTTTTCAATTTTTTTTTATATTTTTGTTAAAGTGTCAAAGTGAATACTTTGTCAAAATTTTATGAAAATTAAACCAGCCAAATTAATTTTATTGAAAGTGTTGGGTACCACCTTAAATGGGCAATGATAATTTTCAGAACCTCGCTATTTTCTTCAATGTCCACCTCTGTAAGTCATCTTATAAATGTATATATGTTCCAGACCGTATGAGTATTTGGATCGTACGCGTACGGTTTGGACCGTATGCGTACTTTTTCAATATACGCATACGGTCGGACCGTACGCGTACGGTCTGACTAATATTAAGAATATGGTAAAGTTTATTAGATACAAATGTATATAACAGATCAACATAACTTATATCTCAAATTAATATAAAAAGTTGAATAGTTATTGAAATAAAAACTTAATATGTTAACTATTTGTAAAAAATCAGGCTTATTTAATCTATTAATCTCCTGTACTTAGCATGTCAGTAATTCATTAATTCATTAATTACAGCCCAGTATGCTCATTGAAATTGAAGTTATCGGAAGTAAACATAATGTGGGAGGACAATTGTTTTAGAATATTTAGGAACTTTACAAAAAATGCATATGCAAAGGAACATGCATGAACAAAACATGTTAATGTTAAAAATATATGACGTTCCTTGTGAAAGCAAGTGTCATCTTGGGCCAGAGTAACAAAATAGGATTCACGGATATAAAATTAAACAAATATTTAATTTTAATTGTTCGCTTATTCACTTTATCCATCTAATTGTAATAATAACAATTTGTATAACTAAAATTAAAGATTTTGATAAATGTTTGTTAACATTTAACCCATATGATCCCAAAACATGTAGGATCAGCTGGACCGTACGCGTATACTCATACGGTCCGACCGTACGCGTATGGTCGGACCGTACGAGTATACGTATACGGTCCGGACCGTACGCGTACGGCCCAAATACTCGTATGGTCTGGAACATATATTTATAATAAATATAAATTAAGTGTCGGTCATTTCTTGTCAAAACTATACCTTATCCTGACCTGTGGGGAAAAATTTAACATACATTGTGCCTTTAATTGCATACTAGAGCGTACTGGTTCTCAGAAGTTTGATTGTGCAAAACCGGTACATCTGATCTGAACAACAGGGCAAATTTGCCCTCCTATGAAAATTTCATATACTTCTTTATTATTCATAATAAACTTTCAACAAATGTTATACATAAAATTGCACCTTCTGACAAATATGCGCAGTAACTATTTTGTTTAAAATATATATTACTTTCTTGTATGTTGAATAAGCAGTTCTTTACCTTTAGATTTTTGGATTCATTACGTGGTTTCTTTTTATAAATTTTTGAAAATTTATTATCCAAATTAATTTATAAAAATATGTGATAACGAATTTGATCCTTTGACTCGAAATTACATACGTATATAACTGTTATTTACCACGAACTTAATCCGCGATTTCGAATTATAATTTGCGATGACGAATTGTGCAGTTCATGATAGCGAGACGTTTCAGTTAATCCGTGACTCTGAACTTTTTTGGATTCGTGTTCTCCAATTTTAGGATTGTATCTTTTTAGATTCTAGACGAGTTTTCGTATTTAAGTGATATCATAAACTTCTGAGCGTAATTATTCAAGTTTCTTTCGTTCTTATTTTAGACTGTTATTAAAAAAAATAGTTAATAAACAGGATTAATCCAGTATTTAATTCGGATAATTGAATTCAAGTTATATTTAACCCTAAAAAAGGTTTAACAAGATTATCGTTAAAATTGGATTAAGAAAGTACATTTTGTTTTGGTTACAAATTAGACAGATACATAAAAATTCATATTCACAATGACTGAAACAACTCCTAATCCTTCTCAATACCGGAAGTGAGCTCGTCGGCTCTCCGAACTTTTCCGAAGTCCATCGTTAATTGTCGGAGTTTATGAGCTTGGACGTTGTATCTAGTTGACTTTGACCATAATGCTATTTACGCGGTGGGTCAGAGAAATTCAAATCAGAAGATAGTTGATGTTTTTTTTAATATATGGAATTTTGTACTTTTATCTTAATATTTCGAATATATACATTTAGCCATAGATATTATCGGCAAAAAAGGTGGTTTCTGTTTCTATATTCTTCAATTTTTAGACCATTTAATTTCTGAGGTTGTCCAATATTCTCTATTCATTTCAATTAAGTCTTTATTTTTTGTTTGTCACAGTTTTCTATTTTCTTTGTTTTTTTTTCTTTTTTTAAAGCAGTTTTCTCTATCTTTCTTTTTTTTGGCACAATTTTCCGTATTCTTTATTTTTGAACATTCTTTGTTTTTTGACATGTAGTTTCTCTATTTCTTGTTTTGACACAGTTTTCGTTATTTTTTCTAAAGCACAGTTTTCTTTATTCGCTGGTTTTGTACAATTTTCCCAGTATTCCTTTTTTTCTGGTACAGTTTTCGGCAGTCTGTTCTTATTTTTTCGCACAGTTTTCTCTATTCTTGGTTTTGGAAATCATCCACTCTATACATTTCAGAACCACTCTAATTTTAACAGGAGTAGAACGACTTATTAACTCAAATTTGAAAATACTACAAATTGAAACATATTTATATATATGATGGTGTTTGGATATACGCCTGAGGCGGCCTATGGTTACCCATAGGTACCTATGGTTTGATATTTTATACACAAAATATCAAACCATAGCTACCTATGGGTAACCATAGGCCTCCTCAGGCGTAAACCCAAACACACCCATAATTTTCGTCTTTGGACAATATCTAGGAACCCTATTCTATGTATCCATGCATTAATTACTGAAAATGTTTTGTTCTATTTCTCAAACAATATGGCGCAAAGTATGGCGTCATTGAAATATCACCCTAATTTTTGACATATATCAAAACGATTTCTTTGAAATATTAGCGGATTAACAATGGGTACAATATCACATTTAAAAGATGGGACTTTTTTTCTCTGTTAACTGAAAATCTATTCCATGCGTCCATGCACTAATTAACGAAAACGTTTTGTTCTATTTCTCAAACAAAGTTGACGTACAATAGCATGCGAACTAGTAGTGCGCCACTGCGAGGCATTAGCGTCTTCGAAATGTCACCCTAATTTTTTCATATATCAAAACGATTTAAAATTCTTTGAAATAAAAGCGGATTAACACTGATTTAACGAGAAACAACGTCATTTTCAATAATTAAATATTTTCTTATCTTTATGAATGGGTATAAAACTTTGTTTAAAAGATAAATATGTAGTACATACAAATGAAATTAAAAGCTTTTATTTTCAATTCGATTTGAAACATTATGTAATTTGTTATATATTTGTTTGTAAATGGTGAGACGTAAATAAAACATTGTATTGTATTTGATCGAAATTCAGTTAACGGGGTTTATATAAAAATTATACACAATTGAATAATTAGGGGGATGTGTTTTCTATTTTATTTATTTGTTTACTTTTGCTTGATGTCCATAGAAACTTAGTAATATGATGTTTTCAAAGAAGTTTTAATTGAAAATAAACTCGCCATTAAAAGTGTAAGACGGAAAGGGAGAAACATGCAACCGAAATCGTTGTGCGCTTAAGTGTATTTTGTAAAAATTTGGGACCGGATACATGTATAAAAAATAAAAATCACTGCAAGGATTGGGAAACTAGTGGATAATTTAGTCGTGTGATTGAATTTGATTATTACAAAATTCCACGTGTTGTTTTTCGAATTCAAATGGTGCTATACTAAAGATCAAATATATATCTAAAAAACGTATTTTTTCAAAGGAAAATGACAAAACTGCACAAATGAAGTTTTATTGGATTTATACAAGTGAAGACTTCTGAAAAGAAATATAAACATCAAGAAATTAGTAAAATATTTTGCACACATTGAACGATCGACGTTTTGGAATTTGCGCCGCCTTCTGCAAACAATGGAACTATTTATGCTTTCCATAACTTAATATTTTATGAATACAATATTGACACAATTGTAACCGTCGCCTTTGTTTATATTTGGTTAATAAGATATTTATTAGATATTTATTACTTTACAAGATTGAAGTTTACTTTTCATTTTCGTTGTGTAAATTATCTAAGGCAATGACGGACTTGGACCCAAACGTCAAAGTTTTATAAACGTTTTTCGGGTTGTATAAAAGGTTACCAAGTATTCCGAGCTCAGAAGTTTCGATTAATTGCAAACCAGAAGCTTTGTTGAATGTGCCATTGGATATAAATATTCACCAAAAGTTTACCGATTTCCTGGATTTTAACCTGTTGTATCACCAAATATGCATTGACGCTGAATTGTAGTGTTCTGCTTAAAAAAAAAAGCAAACGTACCATATGTATTTCCTATCAGGGTTGCTTGAAGTTTTCCATTGAAGAGAGCAATCAAATATAAAATGGTTTTAACCGATTGTTCTGAACCTCCGCAGTCGTCTAATTATATATTGAAAAGAAGGGGAAAGGTGAGTTTCTTTTATTACAATTCTTTGATGCATTGTATTTGCTTGATGCTCTAGTGAAAACCTCTGTTTAAAATTCTTGCATCGCATCACAAACTACAACGGTTTTTATAAGCGAAAACGAATAAATATCTATCAAAATGTATCAATTTAAAAAACAAATAAGAAAAAAACGAGAATGTTTTAAAACATGTGTAAGGCACTTCTCGAAGAACATTTCCCCAAATTTACGTTTATTCAAAACAAATTTGCATACTGGCATTTAAATATTCATTCAACGCAGTTGCGGATCCAGAAAGTGTGGGGGTGGGGGTTCCGGGGGTTGTTACCCCCTTTATGTGACGATCAATGCATTTGAGTTGGGACATATGGTTGGAACTCCCCCGTTTTATCTTGGGTTCGGATGCCCCATTTCAAAAATGCCTTGATCCGCCCCTGCAACGGAATATAATGATATACATTTCTTCGATACAAAAGTTGATCATTATAAAGTTGTATGCCAGATCTTACAAAATATATGACATAATCAATTTAATTACTTTAATCTTATTGGCGCCTTGATTGCTTGGTTGCTCTGTCAGATTGGCATTTCGTAAAACAAAAAACTTGCTATGCGGTAAGAATTTATGTCGTTGTTGGAAGGCCGTACCAATCTATGAGGACTCATAGTCATTGGAAATCATTTTAACAGATCTTATTTTTATATAGACGACTTTCATAAAAATTGAAAGTTTAAACTTATTATATAAGGTGCAAGGGTAAATCTGTCATTTGATAGTCATGTATAGATATGTGAATGTCAAACAGCCCCATCTATTTATAATACATGTACATTCGGGTATTATAAAGCGAGCGCAATTATTTCAAAGCATTTTCGATCGGATGTCAGTGGTGTTCATATAAGTTACGATGTTTGTCGGCTTGTGACCAGCAGCGTGTTTTGTTTCCATCCGACTCGTTAAATTGATAAATACACACACATGAGCTCTAGTGGCCGATTACGAAATTCTCATAAAGGGACTTGGGAAAAAAAGGGGGGGTGTTTACTGACTGCCGTTGAGGGAACCCGCTCCAGTCATGCTTCAGTGATTCCATAAATAATCAACCAAATTGTTCTAGTACCTTGACATCCAGCCTTGTAATTGTTTTTTAAGTTGCTCATCCTACAAATTTTTTTACTCAAAACTTTTGTCCTTTTTTCAACCCCCCCTCAATTTCAATGGAAGCTCCATAAAAGATAAATTGACTTTTTTTTTTCTATGTTTGAACTGCAAGGTCACAGAAAGATTATGTCTCAAACAGATTATGAGTATGTTATTCACAGAGATTTTAAGGTCGAAAAGATGGCACATATTTAAATGTCCTTCAAGTATATTTGTACTTACATTTATATATATATATAAAATTACATAATTGTAGTTAGACGTTACGCAAGCAATACTTATTCAAGCGAACATGTATATGCATATCAGATTCACGTTTTGCTCATATTGACAATTACTGGTTGAAAACACGTAGGTGAAACTCGCTCACGTGACGGTCTGTCGTCTTTTATTTTATATATTTCTTTCTGTGTAGACATATTGACCTTTGCAGTTCCCAAAACAGAGGCGTAGCGCCCTAAGGCTCGACTAGGCACGTGCCTATACATAAATTTGCCGATTATACCCCCTTTGGAAAAAAAAAATAAAAAAATAAACATTTTAATTCTAATGCGTATTATTGCCAAATTAGGGAACTTGACTACAGTAATAGCAGACAAAAGGAGTAGGTCCAGTAAGACCCCTTTTTGGCCCCAAAATATAGCAGTTTTACAAAATTGTTAAAATATAAACTTTTAGTTATTTATTGGACAGTAGAATGCTTCTGCTAAAAAAAAATGGGCTGTTTTTTGACAATACAATGAACATATATCGGGTACTAGCACCATTAAGTCATGCTAAATTACTGAAATCTTCAAAATTCTTGCATTTTAGTTAAATTTTAGACAGTTTTCGTGTGAAACGAAAGTGGCCGCATTCGTGTTCATCCTTAATATTGAAATGTAAGTTGTATTTTATGATAATACATAACATATATAAAGGTTGAGGATGAACACGGATGCGGCCACTTTCATTTTTGACAAAAATCATCTAAAAAGTGACATTTTCCGGCATATTTGGTAGATTTTTCATATTTGAGCTTGAATCGGGTTGTTTTTAATGACTAAATCAGTTAAAATCTTTCACATAAATTAATTGATTCAAATGAAATAGACACTTAAGTGTTTAAAAAGTTGTCTAAATCTTTCGTAAGATGAACCTGAAATTTGAGGCCAAAATCGGTCCTTACCGGACCTACTCCTTTACAACTCTTACCGTTCGGATTTAGGTGAAAAAACAGAATTTGAAGATGAGATATCATGATGGAAAGCCCGTTCGCGTATTGATGACAACATACCAGATAGACTCTTGGTGTCCTTAACGTAACAAACGTCGATCTGTACCCTTCAGTGTATAGGATTATTTGGATTTTATTGACAATGCCTGTTTCATCGGCAACTAGTGAAAGATCCTTCAGCGCGATGAGACGCGTCAAATCCTACCTGAGATCGACAATGGGAGACTTTCAAATCTATCTCTTATTCACCTCAATGTTGATGTTGATGCGAGTATAACTGATTTTATCGGCAGAATAAAACCGTCGACTTGACTTTGAGTATATGTATCATTGTCTTTGTGTATGAAACTGTTACGTGTATCTGAAGGTTATTCATAAAAGTTCAGAAATATTAAATTTGTTTAACCAATTTTTGCCCAAATTTGAGTTAAAAGATTCGTTCAAAAAAGTTAAAAATCTTTTCCTTTGACCCTCGGTGGGCCTTAATATAAAACTAGTCTGATCTACACTGGCCTAGCTTATTGTAAATATTTATTTTTTTCAGATTTTTGTTTTTGCTACGTTAATTCAGGTGTTAATGTAATATTATTCATAATTCTTCGAACTTTTCTTCATAAATATTATCATGATAAAAAACAGTAAATATGTACACAAAATTATGCAACTAAAATGCTGAAAACCGTTTTCCGTCGGGGGGGGGGGGGGGGGCTTTGCCCCCTGAACCCCCTACGCCTTAAGCGGCCACCAGACCCCCAGAGGATTTGTGCCTACAGTTGATCTGAAACCTATCTACGCCCCTGCGAAAACTATTTATAATCCGATCAAATCAACGTAATTTCACGCAAACGCTAGGAAATGTATATTCATTGACGTCACAGTCATATTTACAGTGATTTAATAGTTGTTTAGCTTAAAATGGCTATTACATCACAATATACGTAATTTTAAAAGTTACTAGAAACCAAATTAAATGGGTAAATATTTTGAGATAAAAATACTATTGTTCTGTATTGGTATGTGACACTATAACAAACTATTCTGTCTGTCTGTCTGTTTGTCTATATGAAAAACCTTTTCCCTCAATAAATGGTAATTTAAGGTGGTACATAACAGTACAGGAAGATAACTTTTGTATTTTTGTCAAAGGGTAAACGTAAATATTGTGTAAAAATTTTGTGAAAATTTAATAAGCCAAATTAATTTTAGTCAAGGTATTTGGTACCATCTGAAGTAAGAAAAAATACCACCTTGTCCAGTACAAAGTTCGAGAAGGTTAAAGACTGACCATCTTACGAGCTTAAATTTCCATTATTTCAACCTTGAAATAGATATATATGTAAAATCGATGACCAAAAGTTAAAAAGTTAAATGAAAAACTAGGCCAAATAAGTTCCTATCGCACTGTGTTCTTTTATCATTTTATATAGATTTTTTCGGAAAAAAATCATTCTTTGGTGAAAAAAAATATTTGATTTAAATTTATATTGTTAGGTAATTTAGATGCATGAGAATTAAGTATATATTTGTATGCACATATGGTATACTTATAATGAATTGTTAAAAGCAATTGCAAAGCTGAGAATATTGTTCCAGATGAAAAATGGTAATTGTAAATTCTCAGTTTTGTTTTAAAGTTTGAAAATGATTCCAAAAGATAAACGAAAAAATGGCGGCTCCTGAATATGCTGAGTTTAATATTGTTTTTCTCCTGGAAAGAAATACCCTCTTTGGTTATTTATTATATATCATTACATAATATACTAAAACCGCTTCATCAACTTCTGAAATTACTTACAGCCGATCTCATTGAGTGTGTAGGGAAAGGTAAAAATCTTGGTTAGCTTGCTTGTAATATTGGCTGAACCGTGAAGTCATTATTAAGTTAGATAAACTACCCTCCTTTGAAAGTAGACAAGTCCGACCAATATATCTGTCTATAGGACTAGACTACTTCGAAAGGAGGCTAGCATGCCTTACCTAATAATGAATTAACGGTTCAGCTAACAAGCAAGCTAATCAAGGATTCGACCTTTCCCTACACGCTCAATGCAATCAGCTGTAATTTCAAATGGCAGCATGCATACATCAATGTTACAACATTATCACATGTTGTAAGTCAATACGTTAATAAGTGCACTTATAGAGACCAAATACTTCTATGAAATATATTAATTTTTAATCCCATTTTAACATAAAACGGTGTAACAATAGTCTCGGTACTTATACTGACAAACAAACACATGAGATTTTAGTTAAAAATTGATTTTAAACAAAAAACTTTATGTAATGTTTGTATTTTGTATCCTTCGAGATCTCAAATCAATAGTCCTTTTCGAAAAACTCCGCAACACAATTATAATATAATATAAACATTGAATTTTACGCAACTCACATCGAAGCTATTGTATAACGGCAAATAATACAACTTTCATGGTTATATTGCATCCAATAACTTCTGTATAAAACACAACACGCACATTAAAAGCAGATTCATTTACAATTTGTTTTTACGTCGCTAATAAACGGAATCTGACGAACTCGCACTATATTATATTTACTACACTAAGAATGCATAGAAATAAAATTTTAAGGAAGGATTCAAGAATTAAATTGAAATTTACTACAAAGAGATCAGTACAGGTAAGACAACTGTAATTCCAATTTTCGCGAAAAATGTATAAACTAAAAAATTGTCTTTTAAATTCGGCGAAAACTCTGCAAGTTATACTAGTAACCAAAGAACAAAGATTAGGCTGATACCGCTACAAGGCAGCACTCGTACCCGCAAAGTGGAAAGGGATTGATATAAGTTGCAAAACTTGTTTCCCAATCCACTATAAATAAATATGTTCAAATTAACCAAAGAACAGAGTACATTTGAAACAAGTTCCTACTTTCGGAGAACTGATACTGAACTGTACTACTATAAATCAAACATAAAGTACTCTACTAATTCCCTCTGAATTAGAAAATTTCTAAACATAAAGTATTCTTTTGTAGAACTTAGACTGAACTGTTGTACTATAAACCAAACATTAAGTGATCTACTAGTTCCTACTTCGATAGAACTAATACACTCTTCGAATTCCTACATTGGTAGAACGTAGACCGAACTATAGTTCTATATAACTGATCATTGCGTGCTCTACTAGTTCCTACTTTTGTAGAACTTTGGTTAAACTTTGGTAGTACTTAGACCGAACTGTAGTGCTATAACCCAAACATTAAGTATTCTACTAGTTCATACTTTGGTAGAACTGAGCCTGAACTGTGGTACTATAAACCAAACATAAAGTACTCTACTAGTTCATACTTATGGTAGAACTAAGACACTATTCTAGTTCCTACTTTGATAGAACTGAGCCTGGAACTGTGGAACTATAATCAAAACATAAAGTACTCTACTGGTTCATACTTTGGTAGAACTGAGCCTGAACTGTGGTACTATAAACCAAACATAAAGTACTCTACTAGTTCATACTTTGGTAGAACTGAGCCTGAACTGTGGTACTATAAACCAAACATAAAGTACTCCACTAGTTCATACTTTGGTAGAACTAAGACACTATTTTTGTTCCTACTTTGGTAGAACTGAGCCTGAACTGTGGCACTATAATCAAAACATAAAGTACTCTATTAGTCCACATTTTGGTAGAACTAATACACTCTTCTAGTTCCTATTAGTACTATAAACCAAAGATTGGTATTCTTTAACTGAAATGACCGCGAAAATTTTATTTCATTTGATGCCTACTAAGATATGATTTTAGCTTCGTCATTTCAACAGATGTTTAAATCCTTCTTCATACATCATTAAACCACTTTGTTGTCACTTATCTGATTTATAACTTCTAAACTACATTTAAAAGTTAAGATTTAATTACAAAAATGTGATTAGATTTAAATTATATAATACAGTAGTCGCGTGAGATGAAATGAAAAAATATAAATATGTTTATAATATTTTACGTATTCTTTGCAGAGGGCTCCAGTCTTTTTTTTTTAAATTTAGTATAACTTTATAATTGGTATTATTGAATGATCTTGTCATCGAATAAAACTATTTTTGAACAGGCATGATTTTTCGATACTTAGACGCGGGAACTTTGTCAAACATCTCACACGAGTTTTGCCCCAGTATTATATAATCAGACGCAGGAACTTTGTCAAACTGAACACTTTGAAACTGAAATTGATACTTTCTCTACAAGTTAGCGATATGGCATTTATCTTTTAAAACCTTTGTTAATACATCGATACAAAGAATAAAATGATAGAACATGATAGTATACAAAGTAAATAGTTCACAAGAAAAAAAATATTGATTGTTGCCTTGTGAGCTTAAACATAAGCACCAAACAATAAATAAATATAAAAACAACCAATATATCAGTGTAAGTGTCATGTAAAAGACTTTCGTATGTCAAAGTCTTTTTTAAAATATTCTGTTAAGCTCTCGAACATGTATCTAAAGTTTTCCGGTAACGACTTTTATTTAGCATTTCATTTTTATTTCAATCGGCATTGCTTGATCGCGGATCTCGCAGAGGACACCTAATACAACACAATATAACAGCTTGATATGCTGCTCATGATAAATAAGAAAAAAACTCATAGCTTGCTGTTTGTTGTCTTTTGTTTTTCAAATGATTGGAAATTGCTCCAACGAGAAAAAAGGACTGAAATAAACTTGTTTTATATAATGTGAAAATCATTTACATATTTTGAGATCGCATGAAGAATAAGACTATTTTGCATTATGGCTTGTTTCAATATTATGAAACAGGTGTCAAATCGAAATGACTGTATAATGAATAAGAAAGTATTATTTAATAAATAAAAAGATACCAGGATACCTCGTTTAATATAGATACGTTAACCTTTATTGTATAGCCAGATTCTAAAGACGGAATATATCGTCGCTGGGCTTCTAAAATGTTGTAAATTACAAATTTTTCAAGAAAAAAATATCTCACAAACAGGCTTTGAAAGTTTTGGCAAAATGCATGCTTCCAAAATGTCGTATGTGAACTTGAACATTTTTGTAAATAGCAGTGAAATAAAAACTTTGACATTTCTGTATTATCCAAGAACTTAAATTATTTTCACAGAAATAAAGAAATGTACAATTATTTTTTTCCCAAAGCCATTCTACAACGATTTTCAAGTTTTCATACAACATTTTGGAAGCAAACTTTACAAAAAACTGACATTGGCAATTTTGTAATATGTCTTATTTCACACATTTTGATTGGTCTAACTGCAGTCTATTTTGTAATACCAAAGATTTCCTCCCTCCCAGACCATTGGTGTCAAAAAGTATTTTTAGCCAAAAAAGTCATATACGACATTTTAGAAGTCCAGCGACGATATATACTAGTAGTTGACTACGTTCTGTATATTAAGTCGATTCCAGTGAGATATTTTTTTTCTAGAAGACTAATGCATTTACAAAACTGATTTTGTGTAATTGAGTTATTTCATTGACCAAAAGTGCGTCCATCTTAGTTCTTTCTCGATTAGTACAAAATTAAAGAAATGAACTAACTCATTTGGTATAACTACATCTTCATATCTATCAAGTATCTGGTATTGATGATGATTCATTAGGGAGCTACCATTTGATTTTTATGGGGGGGGGGGACTAGGATGAAAAATTTTGTCCTGCATTTTTTTAGCTGTAATCTCTGTCCTGCATTTTTATTTTTCACTCTGTTCGTCCTGCCTGGTTTTTTTTTAGTTTATCCTGACTTTTTTTACCTAAATTGTCGTCCTGACTTTTTTTTTTGCGAGTGTCTCATCCTGCCTTTTTTTTTTTACTCAAAACTCCTGTCCTGCCTATTTTTTTCAAATTTCATCCTAGCCCCCCCCCCCATAAAAATCAAATGGTAGCTCCCTTACTGAATGTACATTTCGTGGTTTTTTGTCTTTGGGTTGCTTTCCCAGAATGTTTCACTTGCTGGAATCATTTTTTTAATGCACGTATTTCTATTAATTATGTCAGTTCATGGCCATTAGGCATTATTAATAACTCAGGCATGTTACAGGGCCAATATGAAAAAGTCCATGTATTAATACTATAGTATGTAACGACTTATTCATTGCTGTATTTGTTGATAGATTTTATTTTATGGGCCGATGTTGGTTAATGCTTCTACAGACAAGCTTTTTGTAAATCTATGATTTTTATGATACAATAACAAGTGATAAAAAAACGCAATCATTCGTTTAATTCATTAGGGATTACATGTTTTGTTATTGCTTCTACAGACAAGCTTTTTGTGCAGCTTAGATTTTTATGATACAATAACAGGTGATGAAAAAGCGCTATCATTATTTTAATTCAAAAGAGATTTCATGTTTTGAATTTTAATTAAGTGTCACTGTTTTGGTGTCGATGACTTAACGTGCCCCAAATTTATCTCTGATTTTACAATGTAAACTTGCCAGACAATTTAAGTACCATTTAAATGTGGCTATATTTTCCTACAAATTCAAATGTTTTACAATCATTTAATTTTTTCTTTAAAAAAATATTGACAATATTTTTTGTGACGCTTCAAAATGATGGTGTCGTACCGCCTATTGATTGTTTTCCATGTTTTTTTCTTTTTTGTATGACCTATTTAGTGGACAGTTATTTTTTTTTAAAGAGAAATAGCAGTTTAAAGAAGAAAATGCCATTTTCGACGCATTCTTCGTATATTTCTATGTGTAAATTCTCTAAGCTGTATTGCTTTTGAATAAAAAGACTTTTATTATGGGCCGGCACTAAGCCGGTCCATTATATGATATGGGTTTGAGATTGTTACATGAGTTTCTGCAGATCTACAATATTATTTTTTATCATATTTATAGAACTTTTTCATAAACGTTTAACTGTTCGTTTCATCCGTTCGGAAGTCAATACTACTGAGCTGGCACTGCAATACATGATTTCTCGTCCTTCTCCAAATTACTTCTCTTTTCTTTGTTTCATTTCAGTTCTCTTACTCATTTTTTGCACTTTGAATTTTAATTTTAGATCATAAATAATTTTATAGCTTTAGAAACCAAGGTCCATATTGCTTATTCTTATATCTTTTATAAAAATTAGATTTGAATTAGATTTACGATGCTGATAATTTTAATTATCGCAAACATGTATATCAAATTTTTATAAATTTATTTTCAAGAAATTTTTTCAATTTTTTCTTGAATAAATGTTATTTCATGTTATTTAATGTGCACTTTCACTTCAAATGTTCCAACTTCCCTTTTAATTGAAATTAAAAACTCGGATTTCGTCTATTAAATCTTTTGTACACAAGTTTACAAAGGTGGTGAGATTTAATATGGAAATAAAAAGACTTTTAAAAATTGATATTGAAGTGAAATAAAACTATTTGTAATGGGAACACCGGTTCACTTATCGTTTACGTTGTACATGAATAAATTTAACTTTTAAAAATTTGATGTCAAAATTATGAGTTTGATTTTAATTCAAAGTTGATCATTGAGATGATAGAGTTTTAAATGGAAGGCCAAGTAAATTATTTCAAGTTTATGACCCCTATCTTCTTACTTCTATAATGTTTTTATTTCTTATAGACTATTGTGCTGTAACATTTTCGTAGTGTACAAAGTTAGAATTGTTGAGCGCTCTCATATTCACGTTATTTTGGCCACTGAAATAATTCCCAATTTATATATATCTTTTGTTTACTGAGGTTAGTACGAGATGTAGGCATACACATCATATGTATATTGGCTTATCATATTCAAACTGTTTGTTCTTTGAACTGGCCACAGACCACAATTAATTCCTCTATCAGTTCTTTATAACGTTTTGTATCATTAAAAAAAATTGCACCATGCACTTTTGTCAAATTTTTTGTGTGTGTAATGTATAGCCCTAGTCCAAATATATATCCAAATTTCAGAAAGATTGAAACAATCACTTTTACAAATTTAGCCAATACACATCCATACCCCTATTGACAAGTCAAGAGATGTTCCGAAAACTGTAAATATGACCTTTTTGCACTTGGCCTGAAAAGCGGGGTCGTTAATTGTGGTCTTGGGCCAACTGTCTGAAGGAATGTCTTTTTCATCTTCTGAAAAAAAAGCTGTACGATGTTAAGAGATTGTTACTGTTCCTTTTCCCCTGGCATTTTACAGCATCTTAGTCTATAAAATGGTGCTAACTACTTTATTATAACGTTGTGGGTGCGGTGCGTTCGACAGCAATCCGAATTGACTAGGATTGAGTTTTCTTGTCTAAGGTTTGCGGGTTTCTTTTGGAACTCCGGCTGCCTCCGTTCAAATAAAACTGACCGCCAAAATCAAACCAATGGTTTGAAAGTGGCACTAAACACCAATAATCCAATAGTCAATCAGTATACCTTATTTTAATGTCAAATAACCAAAACTTGAAATACGAAAGATAAGAGTTTGCCTTGACGTTTTTTGTGTAACCTGAATGCAACGTTCTTTTTAGAAAATCCCATTTTTACTCCGGGGTCTACTCTTCGCGCTAACCGTCTGGACTAAAAACTTATTCGCTTCAAGGGAAGCAATTCTGCCACATTGACAATGTCATATTTATTTGTTTGGCCTTAATAAAGTATTATAACTGGATGAACATATATCAGGAATTCAATAGAAAAGTTTATCTTTATCATAAATTTGACAATATACATCCTATATATCGATCAATGCAAAAATGACAGGCCCTTAACATGGACAATTTAAAAACTGAGGAATTAAAATGATTCAAACAGTATTCATTCACAAGTAGGGCTCTCCCTGTCGTGTGAAATTTAAACTGATTTTTATGAATACACTATAAAGGAGAGGAAACATTTGTATACCTAATTATATACAAATGATTTTTACAGCTTTTAAATAGAAAAATGTTTGCAGAGGGTGACGTAGTCTCTTGACGAGAGTAGTTTACTCAACTTTTAAATTGAAAGTGACAATGACACTACTTAATTTTCATAATTATACAAAGAAAAGTGAAATGTACATTGATTATGCATTTTGACGAGACTTTCAGCTTCTGGAAATACACATGAACACGTGAATTTAACTTTGAAATATTGTGTTAAGCAGTAGATGGATTTTTGTCAAGTGTGTGTTATGTCAACATAAAAGTTAATGAAATTGATCAACACAGTTAACATTTGTTGTATCCTTCAGCGTATTGGATTTAAACAGAGGATAAAGGCAGTGTCCTAAAACGAAGATACGTTAACCGGTTTGGGAGTCTCTAATGAAGTCCATGTTAGTGTTCAAACTGACGTGATTGTAGAATGTCTTTTCGTTATTTCTTACAGGAGAAAGTTAAAGATGACGCTCCAAAATTATCTGCTAAGGAGGCCTTCAGAGCATTTGTGTATGACAGTGAGTATGAGTTACATATTGATTGTTTTTATTTTCGTCTTGGCGAATTGAGCTTGTGATATTGGCAACTGGATGTCAAATAACCAACAATTTAGTCAATCAGTTAAACTCATTCAATCGAGTAATTAGAAAGTGATATAATTATCACATCAGTCAACTTATTAGTCTGTATATCATTCATTTAGGGAATTAGTCAGAAAGTCAGAAAATTATTCAGTCCAGTAATGACAAAGTCAAATTTTTTTTCAGTCAAGGAATGAGAAAGTCAGAAAATTATTCAGTCCTGTAATGACAAAGTCAGATTTTTTTTTCAGTCAAGGAATGAGAAAGTCAGAAAATAATTCAATCAAGTTATTAGAAAGTCATATAATTATTACATCATGTCAATTTTTAAGTCTGCAAATCATTCATTCAGTCACGGAATTAGTCAGTCAGTTAATTATTCAACCAAGTAATTAAAATAGTAGTAAATTATTCAATTGGGTAATTAGAAAGTCCGCTAATTATTCAATCAAGCAATTTACTATGCAGTGAATAATATAATCCATATAGGAAGCCAGTTAATTACTCAATTCTTCAACTAACTAGACAGTAAATTATGTAATCGATCATTTAGAAAAGCAGTTAATTATTCAATCAGGCAATAATATCTAGTGAGTTAATTGTTCATAAAACAAGTTGTTTGGCTATTCAATTACGCAATTGAATAGGCATTTATTCAATTATGATATTTTTAATCAGTTATATATATTTACTCAGTAATGTAGGCAACTATTCATTCAATTATTCAAAAATCAATTACTCAATAATCAATCATTTAATCATTCAATTATTGAATTACTCAATCATTTAACCAATCAATCATTAAGTATTCAATTATTCAATCAATCAATCAATCAATCAATCAATCAATCAATCAATCAATCAATCAATCAACCATTCAATCATTCAATCAATCAATCAATCAATCAATCAATCAATCAATCTTCCAATCAATCATTCATTTATTTATTCAATCATTCAATCAATAAATCAATCAGTTAGTACATTGACTATTTCAATCATCATTTTCAGTATTTGCAAACAATATCTGGTTACTGGGCATATGTATAACTGCCCTTGGTAAAAGTTAGATCGGTTTAACGTTCACTCCTTCTCATTTGAGATCAATGTATACCATTTGCTTGCTAAACAGCTTTCATAATGTACCAAAATGGGGAATGCCTTTTCACAATAGAAAATATTAATGATTATTTCTGTTGTTAAGCACACAGTGTAAATCTATAGTGTTTGGTTTGCCGTTGAGAAGTATATACATGTAGTTATACATTCAACCACTTCAACAAAGGCTAGAAATCATTTATTATGAGCAAGCCTCGATTTTACGTCTTTTTGATATTAAAATGTTAATAAATGGATTTAATAACTGACATACTGATCTTTTCAATTT
Organism: Mytilus edulis; assembly: GCA_019925275.1. Lineage (NCBI taxonomy): Eukaryota > Metazoa > Mollusca > Bivalvia > Mytilida > Mytilidae > Mytilus > Mytilus edulis. The sequence goes on along the minus strand of CM034362.1, from coordinate 25,648,636 downwards.
TTACATAGATGAAAAGGAATTTTTGATAAAAGGTTAAAATATATCAATAATTCAATAAGGCTAATCATTACGGGGGTTACATATTACTGTAAATGTCTTTTGAACGGAATAAACTAAGCTTATGTAAAATATGAAAACCAGCGCGGTCTAGAACTGTGTCAAGTCAGTTCGTTCATCTTTTCCTGTCTGTTAAACTTTTTTGGTTCGAGCGTCACTGATGAGTCTTCTATGTTGATAGAATAACAAAATAAATGGGGTATTCATCCATGACACCAAATCAGTTCATGCACAGCAAAAAATATACAAAAAGCAATGGAACTGCGCGTTTATTGTTGTTTTTCATCTCAAAGTCACAATGAGTTTATTTCCACCAAATGCATTAATCTTAAAATGAAAGGTGTAATATGATTGCCAATGAAACATCTATCAAAACTAACCAACCAATAACGTAGATTTAACGTAGATTTAAGCAACTTCATCAGACATCCTTCAACAATGAGCAAAACCCACACCGGCCTGTTAGTCAACTATATAAGTCACTCACATGCCAACATGTGAAATTTTTCAAACGAAAAAACAACGGCAAAATTTTTAACAAAACAACAAACGAAAACAGATATAACAGACATTAACCAACGAAAACTGCCGAATTACAGGCTCGTGCTTGGGGCAGGCACAAACAGAATATACCGTGGTTAAACATATGTGTGAGAGCTCAATGATCCCCTGACATGGAACACTGGTTTAACAACACAACATAAAACTAATCGTTGAAAATCTGTTGAAAACGGGTTGACCAAAGAAATTAAAGACCGATCCAAGCGAATTCTAGCTTGCATAAGAGAAATTCGGTCTTGATAAAAAAAAAATGACAGCAGATTCCCTCGTTATATCTGATGGTACCTTTTAATGCTGTTTGTATCAGATGAACAATGAATAAATCATAAGATCATTTCACATAAACAAAAATCACGTTTGTGCAAGGTCATGAAACAATTTATTGCGATAACTTTGCAGTTGGAATAGCTTCCATCAAAGTAATGTCAATCAATTAATGCTATTGTAATTAGGCAATGCTAGTTAATTTTTAGATTCTCATTGCCCCCTTCCCCTTCCTCCTCCGAGTTTTGTCTTTATATTTTTTTATAGGGTTGGTGTTATATTTCGGAAATCTAAAATAAAAAGTGAAAATCAACACACACACAAAAAAAGACATAACACAAAACAATGAAATTAAATTATCAATCCCCCCTTTTCCACTTTTGTTGTTGTGTACCTTTCAGAAGTCCCCCCTTTTCAGTCTACTCTGACATACGCTACTAATAATTTTGAGACATTAAAAATGATTTTAAATTTCATATTGCATCTTATGTCAAATATACATTTTGCTTTTTACATGGTTTTCCCATAATGCATAACTTTATTTTGACTTGCAGCACTGAAGAACGTGTTCAGCCTTACAGCACGTGATGATGGTGACATAAACGTGAATATAGATAACGTCACTCCACTGATGAAAGCACTGGAACTGGACACCAAAGATGAAGCCTACATTGACATGGTGCACGAAGCCTGCATAGAGAGTGAGTAATATTTAAAATCACTGGCGGATCCAGAAATTTTCGTAAGTGGGGGCCCACTGACTGCCTAAGAGGGGGCCCGCTTCATTCACGGTTCAGTGATTCCCTATATAAGCAACTAATTTTTTTCCCGAAAAAGGGGGGCCCGGGCCCCCTGCCCCCCTAAATCTGCCTCTGAAAATAAAACACGTCCATTGAACTTATATTGAATATACATGGTTCCCAAGTGTTCTCTTTTAACCAATGATATTTCTAGAAGCTCAAAGGAGGCAAGATAGTGTTTACTCTGAGCAGACGATGCAGTCTTCTTGAAGATCGATATATTATTTTGAAGATGCATACCATTCAACCAGTCTATATTGTGGAAAATATACACTAAATTGAGTTAATTAAGTCTTAAAAACACATATCCTGTATTTTATGCTTTCATAGTTCGTAGTTATTAACTTTTTTGCGGTTTTCTTCTCAATTAGACCACGGTATAATGACAAACGTGTACAATGGTTGAATATAACTTATATTTACATTATCTAAGTTTGTTTATTTTTAAGTAATCTTTGTTATTAACTTTTTTGCGGTTTTCTTCTCAATTAGACCACGGTATAATGACAAACGCGTACAATAGTTGAATTTGACTTATATTTACATTATCTAAGTTTGTTTATTTTTGAGTAATCTTTAATATACCACTTCCTGAAGTTTAAATCATTTTATTGAAAAAGTTTATTTAAACCTAAAAAGTGATATAAAATAAATTTGATTTGTCAAAATAAGGCATGTAATTGTAAGCCTTGTACTGAAAACTGAGCTGTAAAAGGCGTTAAAACTACCATGGCCCACAAATTTACTTAGGTTTTCATAAAATGACCTTAATATCCTGAAGTCAAAATGTTTTCTATTTTTTTGTGTTTACGGTCATACTTGTACTTCCGCTAAACGTGCACAACAAGCGTCCCGACTTACAAATGATGTTTAAACCAAACACCGTGTTAAAATAGTGCCGAATTCTTAAAGAACTCTAGTTTTACTAATGTAACAACACTTACTGTATAAAATCTGTGTAGACTATTCTATCTTTATTTTTCAATTTATAAATATCAATTACAACATATATGTTAAGCTAAACTGAATCATTTCATTGTTTTCATCGTCCATATCGAATAAGCGTGAAATACTTATCACTGGACGTTACGTTATCCTCTATACCAATCAATTATTCTCTGTTTGCTTATTCTCTATTGGAAATGTTTGCATAAGAAATTGGCATGGTCAGAATTTGTATGTTCTTTTCCCTTCAACATGATGTTTCACAAGACAACCACAGAGGAGTGTCCTGGACATGGGACAGGCACATAAATATGCATTGGGCTTAAACACATTTTTTAAAGATCTGTTAACCCTCACCCTTTGATATTGTCTGTTGATAATTTGATGTTTGCATCAAATAAAGGTAATTTTGGTTGCATGATTGTTTTTTTTTTTATTAATTTGTCTTGAATGTTTGCTAGTTGTTGATAAACATGACTTTGGTTCCTGCTTATTATTTTATTGTAGTTAACCTGTATTGTTTGGTAACAGTTTTCTCTTTCTCATATTTAAAGTAATATTATTTCAAATGCATAATATCTTTTTGAAGTTTACTCTGTGGATAAAAAAGGAACAGTGATTGCGCATTTAAATATTTTATATAAATTAAAAAAAAATATGCGAATAAAAATTAAAGAGATGCTTTGATCTAAATCAAATGAAGTTCTCATTCGTGTAAAGACTTAAGTACACACATACTGGTTGTTAATGTAAACAAATAGACTTTAAATCACAAAGTGTTAAGAAGTCTTTTTTCGTGGGCGATAATATATGTATAAGTATTTAAGAAGTTATGTAATAGAAGATTTACCCGGCATCTACAAGGAACCGCTGTTTAAATTGAAATTTATTTAATTAATTACTCGACGCGTAAAAAGTAATTTGTGTAGTTCTTGGGAATCTCAAATACCCCCTCCCTCCTTTTTTGCTCCGTCCGAACAAAGGTCTGGCCAAGTATATTTTATAAAATTGACCAGTGGTTATTAGGCAAATAATAAATCTAAGTGCAATCCAATTTATTATAAAACTCGCGTTTAAGTACATCTGATCTCTCAGGCCTTTTTTACTGACCGATATATTTAATATTTGAAATTTCAATTGGACAGACAATATCCCCCATTGAAGGATTAAGTCTCATTTACTCTATTGAATTTAGGATTTAATAAATGACCACTATAATAAATGTTTGGTACAGATAATCTACAACCTGGCATGTATAGGTCAACAGGTGACACTTTATAAAATTAAGAATTCAATCGGGGAATGTGTCAAAGAGACAACAAATCGAGCAATAAGACAGATATTACATAATATCTAAACTTCGATGCTCGAATTTGAAGTTACCTATTGAGACGGGGAGGTGGGAGGGGATCGCGAGGGAAAATAGAATATTTATATTATGTAATGAGGGAATAGGGGATGAGTTTCATATATTGTTTACCTATAAAAATGCTGATGTTTCTGCTCTTAGGTCAAAGTTTATACCAAATTACTATGTAATGAATCCAAGCAAAACAAATTTACTGGCTTGCTGTCTATAATTATTCATCCTGCAATTGGGTGTTATACTATACAGATACAGTCCTACAGATATCGCTATGCTGTATCGGTATATACTATCCAGATATCACTTTAAAGCTCCGCCCACTGCCGGACTGAGTATTGTATGAACCTACGTGACCTCAGAATGTGTATTGAAGTCGCATTTCAATGACGTATCAAATTCAATTGCGAATTAACGATTAATTTTATACGTTCTGTTTGTTTTCAAACATTTCTTTAGAGCAATAAAAATCACACCAATTTTCTGATAACATACACACATGAACAGCAGTCTTTTCTACGATGACAACTACCGATTTCAAAACTTGAATGTGTATGATTGTGTAAGGCAACAATCATTTTCTTATCAGGGGGGGGGGGGGGGGGGGGTTCTGGGATTTTTTTGAAAAAAATATTTTGATGGCCTAGCTGAACGAAAAAAAAATTATGTTTTGCACTGTAGCTGAAAAAAAAATTATGCTGTCACCTGCTTGAAAAAAAATTCGCTGCTGAATTTTAGAATAGTGAAAATAACAACAGTTGAGACAGTTGAACAGCAGATTATAAACATCTGTCCAGTCTACAGATTAAGCTAAGATTTATATTTATACCTTATTACTTTTTGTATTTTCCTGTATAAATAGTGTTTGATCCAGAAATATTTAAAAGCATTCCAAATCTCACACATGTATGCTACTACATTAAGACATACTTAAAACTGCAACTATTATAAAGATGATATGGTCATTTTATAACAGGGATAGATATGGTATCATATTAAAACAGTCTTTTAAAGTAGACCTGATTGTGTATGACACAGACTTGTATACCAGTAGTATTTTCCTTTGTATCATTCTGTATCATTCTTTATACCTCTTTTTTCAATGGAATGTCAACTATCATAGTTGGAAACAGTGGATGTTTATAACTTGGAGCTACTCACTCTTTGCCATTACATATGGCAATGGTGGCCACTTCAATTGCAGTATTAAAATTCAAGGACTCCGAGAATATCATAATGTAGAAAGTGGGCTAAAAAAAAACCCAACAGAGACAACAGCCAATGCCAGGTTACAGACCGAGCCATGCACTTTACATTTTACATCAATTAAAAAATTAAAATGAATTTTATGTAAATTTTATGGTTTTGAGAAAAAAAAATGTATTTCTGTTCCACATTATAGGAAATTTTTTTTTGCTTTCCTTCTCATAAGAACAAAAAAATTATCGGAGGAAGGTTCTGAAAAAATTTTTATGAACATAATAAAAAATCCCCCCCCCCCCAGATAAGAAAATGGTTGTTGCCTAACAAAAACAACCATGTCAATTTCAGCAGGCATTTTTAGTGAATATCGAGTATGAAGTGTAGGACAACTCGTACACTCGTCTCAAATTGGACAATGTTTTGTTATTTGTTTTTACTGTTGAAATTAGTTGTTATGTTAAAATATATAATTATTCACCTTGAGCGATGTATTATTGTTGACCATTCGAGATTCTTTTTTTGCGAACCCGTCTTCTGCTGAATATGTGATTACTACATATATCATATTACTACACGGGACTCAAGGGATTTCAAATCGAAAATAAATGCAAAATATGTGTTTTTGTGTCTTTCAAAACACAAATAACATCAGAATTAATTGCAGGATAAAGACAATAACTGTTTAGTGTCTTTAAATATCAGCTGTATTTGTACTCGGCTCGAAACAGGTGTAATATCTCGCTAAAAGCTCCCATACACATTGTTTCCTAGCCTCGTACAAATACAGCTGATATTTAAAGACACTAAACAGTTATTGTCTATGTAACGTACAAGTTTAATGGAAATTATCAATTTTCGTGAAGAAAATTATAAAATACTTAATCTAATTATACCAATTGTCTTTTATAATATACATGTACTATGTATTTGTGTTTCGTTTGTCCTGTCTCGCTATATATTATGTTAATATGTTTGTATATATTGTCCTTTTCTACACAAGAATGTGTCTGAGGTTATAAATAAAATCTTAAAATCTTGAACCAAAGAGAAAAACATAGTACAACACCTACAATTGGTCTTCAACACATCGGGGGAAATCTGGCACCCATAGGCGTCTTTATAGAACCCTTCTTGTATTGATAAAGTTTTCTCTCGTTTCTAAAGCTCGTACAAATGAATTAATATTTTCCGACAATGTTCATATATCATGAATATGATCTGTGTCCCCTGTTGCTATTTAAAACGTGTACAGAATATTTTTGTCCACGATACAGATAGCCATTGTATTATAAAGAAGCTACCATTTAATTGTTAAGGGGAAGGGGGTCCTGCAATTTTTAGTTGTCATATCTGTCCTGCCTTTTTATTTTTCACTCAGTTCGGTCCTGATTTTTTATATTTAATTTAGTTTATCCTGCGTATTTTTTTAACATACATTGTCATCCTGCCTTTTTGGCCAAGTTGCTCATCCGGCCTTTTTTTTTACTCAAAACTCCTGTTCTGCTTTTTTCTATCAAATTTCATCCTAGTTACCCCACCTAAAAATCAAATGATGGTTCCCTAATGGATTCTGCATTCGTGTGCAGTAGATGTTGATCAGTGTTATCTTTTTAATCTGCTGTATCAAATTTGAGATAACTCTTTTGTTGTTTTTTCGTCTTATCTTTTTGCAGGTTCGAGTTCAATGTTATGTTCTCTCCGTTTATAGATTGCATATATCCCTACACGAAATAAAAGTTTACTCCCCAAATCAGATGTAACTTGAATGTCCGTCCTAATTATGATAACCCATCCCATTTTAAATACACCATACCAGCTAGCCTCTCCCTATGAAAGTTTCAAACTATTTTTTACGACTGTTGACATGGAAAAAGGTTCTGGGTTTAATTAAGATTTTACCATAAATTCACGAAAAAGTGCTATTTTTACAGGTTTTGGAAACATCAATATAAATGAATTTGACGAAACTATAATGGAACAAAGGAAGCGTGCGACAGGGGAGGAGTTTGACGATGACTTTAGGTCCGCCTTCAGATTAATTGACGTAGATGGTGATGGTATCATATCGGTTCAGGATTTGTACCAACTAATGATGGGTATTGGTGAAATGTTAACAGATGACGAACTTTCGGAACTCCTCAAAGGGGCCGATGCTGACGGAGATGGAGAAGTTAGTTACAAAGGTAATACATCCGGTGTTTTTTTTACCTCTTTTTAAAACAAAGAAGAGCTGCTTACCATTACATATAATAGAGTGTTCGATAATACGCCAGATGGTGGAGCATGAATCGAAATATGCTCATTTGACAATTACAATCAGTACTTTGACAGGTGTGCGGAAAACATTTATTGCAGTAATTAATGGCTATATAAAATTGAGAATGAAAATGGAGAATGTATCAATTGAGACAACAACCCGACCAAAGACCAGAAAACATATACATATTTGATAATTTGATATATACAGAATATAAACTTCAATCTATTCCAAATTCCTTCACTTGACAAAAGTCAGACATCCAATATCGAGTTTGCCTTATATGCGCATTTTTTTAAAAAGATTTTCATCCATTTACTTTTTTTATAACGATATATGGACACATAAGAATATCACTATAAAATCAGGAAGGGCACGTACGTCACTTTACTATAAAATAGCGTTGTATTAAATAGCAAAAAGCACATGTAAAATCAGAATAACATCTAGCAATAATACGATAAACAAACTTATACCGTCTAAATGTATATAGAAGTCCTCTGTTTAACGTTTAGATCTATAATGCCCTTTCCCTTCTTCATCTCTACTTCTGGTACGTAGCTTCTTTGTAATTTGACTAAATTCTGCAATCTGTGGTGTAATCTAACACTCGAGAAAAGGTAATTTTACACTTTGGTTAAACGAACATTTTTTTTTTAAAACCAGACCAATGGAAGTGTTATAATTTTACTTTAAAACTATTTCAGATTTTCGTTTTTTCTTGACTGGCGAAGTACTAGAAGAGGACATTGAACCAGGGAATGAAGATGTTGACGATGAAACTGAAAAAGTCGAACCGGAAGTTGAAGACGACAATAAAGCTGATGAAGTGAAACCTGAGGAACCCAAAGAAGAGGAAGAGCCCGAGGAATTAACAAAAGAGGAGGAGGAGACGCGTGCGCAGAAAGAAGTGACGAAACGTAAAAGTTTGTTGTGGGCCTTTGCCTCTCAGAAATACGAAAAACCAGTGGAAACTAAAATACCAGATATAATAAAGGAAATTAAAGAAGAAAAGAAACCCGATATAGTTGAAGAGGATGACAAGAAGGACGTTGATAATGACAGCGAAATTGCATCCGAACCAAAACCCGTGACATCAGTCACTGTAAATTATTTAGAATCAGTGAAAGAAACGGACACTGTCGTACACGCGAGAACCAATCAGAATCAACCTAATGCCGCATTACGAAGACAGTCATTTTCAGCTATGACAAGTGTGGATTCGGGATTTGATGCTACGGATGCAGAAGACATACAGTCACATATAAATGACCAATCAGAAAGCGTTACCGACGACGGATTTTGTTCCCGAGCTACATCGGCAAGATCCAGATTAACACACGATAAAAGCCGAATATCGTCTGCTAAAAGCCATTATTCTAGCAGGCCGTCCACAGCTAAAAGTATTGCTGAAGAAAGTTTTCAGGATAGTGAACAAAGTAATGAACTTTTTCCAAACGGAAGTGATCAGTTAGGACGCAGATCTTCTCGGAGCACTATTGCAGATGTCGAAAACGAGTCCGACGAAGAAAGTGCAATCGCAGATGAGTGTGAGTTTGATACTCCATTGACGGAAAGGCAACTAGTGTTTTTAAAGCAAAGGGAAGAACAACAAACATATTGTGAACTGGGGATTGAAAGAAAGGTAGAAAATATTGAACCACGTAACTTTAGTAGTGATGAGGATTCTTTAGATTTGGAATCAGTTAGTCAGTATGACCCAAATGAAATTACTCCGCGAGTGAATTTATCTCTTTTAAAATCAAAACATAAAAAGGCAGTCCCAATTCTAGAACGAAGTAGATCTGCTACACGTTTGAGAACATTCAAGAAAATTCAAAAGGTCATTTTAGTCCGACAAAACACAGATCCTAGAATGAATGTTGAACACATAAAAGCAGCTAACGAGAGATTTGTGCGAGAACAAAAGACAAAACAACAAAACACAAACACGAATGGACTTTATTGTACGCACATAAGTCTTGATTTGAACGTTGAGAGTCGGAAATCTCCTAAACCAAAAATGAACCCAAGATATAATAGTAAAAACGCTGTGCCATCAAACACGAAAGTTTCATCACAACAGACCTCTTTACGAATGTTGTTAAAAAGACCACAGACTGCTATGACGTATAGAGAAGCCGAAAAATTAAACATTGTGTACGGGAAAAACTACGACTTAAATTCACCGAGAAGTAATTTCGGCGGGGAAATGAAAATTGTCGATTTAGCAAAAAGTGTCACTATAGATACCGGTAGTATTGAACGACCGGGATTAGCACATCATCATCATGGTTATAAAAGCGTTTTACCGTTAGGACGCGTACTGTCAGGATATAAGAGTAAAATAAACCAAGGAAATGGCATAATTTTAAATTCAATATCGAGAAAGCTTAAGCGAATTGACTATTTTACAAATTTGGTAAATGGAAGGCCAACAACGCCTCAATTTTCTCAGAGCATGTCGACAAAACAAGTATCATCACATAAACAATTTTCTCGAAGCATGTCGACACAACAGGTACCACAGAGACAATCAATTATAAATTTAGAAATACCGGAAGGTGCGCGTCTGTCGTGCAGACGACAAACACAATCTACAAGGTTTACATCTAAACCTCTTATACGAACATGATAGCCATTAATTTATCTGAAATAAAATGTTAAGTTTTTTAAGTGAATTGATTAATGCTGCGTAAAACAATTTCTGAAAACGCGGCAGTTTTTGTTGTTACGAAAAAGGAGGGACGGAAGATACTCGAGGGACATTCAAACTCATTAATCGAAAATGAACTGACAACACCATGGCTAAAAATGAAAAAGACAAACAGACAAACAATAGTACACATGACACAACATAGAAAATTAAAGAATAAGCAACACGAAAACAGATGCCAATGGAACCGTCTAAACCCAGAAGTCGCAGAGAATCACACTTTACTATGGTAAAAAGAAAAATCACGAGTAATGCACAACACAGATCACAACAAGTACAAACACCAAAATAAAGGAACAAGAATTTTACCAAAAAATCAACAGGGATGGGGAGATTAAGCATTTTACCGGGTATCAGAGTTAATCTTGAATACCCATATAGCAATTTTAATCTGTACTTAATGATAAATATTGTTTTCTGTCCGAGACATGTTCCCAATTTCATATCTCATTCTAGCTAAGAGTATTTAATTTTGCCTTTACTTCTTTAGTTTTTGGTTCGGGCTTATTTTCCTCTAACAGTTTATGTGCTACTCTCCGTTTTCGTTTGAGACCCGAATTTGTTTCGGATTAATCGATTATTGATTATTCACAGCGATATGCTAGCGTGTAAAATTAGAATATAAATCAACATCATAAATCTTTATTGCAATGTCCTTAGTTAAATCAATGATCACAACGATTTCAATACAAAAGGCAGCTTTTAAAAAAGCTGAAATGTTTCTCTAGGGGATGATTAATATAACTTCATGGATGGTTGATTTCAGTACTATGCTTCAACTGTCAAGGCGGTCATATACTCCTTCTGGCAGGATGCTCGTCTGCTGGTCTATTAATAGGGGTCCACACGGGCTCTCCAACAAAAAATCGTCTTGCCTTGATGTAGTTCTGAAACTTATGAAATAAAAAATAAAGTTATAATCGAATTCATTTCCAAAACAAATGCAGACCTTGAACGAGGAGTGAACAAGAAAAAGATGAGCCACTAGAACAACAAAGTGAAAATGTTGTCACATGACGTAAATATGCTTACTAGTAGTAATATATTTGCGGTACCTCAGCTATTAAGTGTGGTTATTTCAGTCGTCGAGTTAATATGAGATGTGGTACGATTACCAATGAGAAAACTCTTTACTAGCGACAAATATACACGAATATGCAAGTTTTCCTCAATCCACGAAAATTGGTAGCAACGAAAATAAATGAATCCACAGTAGAGGTCTAGGTCATATCAAATGAATTGACTTTAAAGATTACTGACAATTGCCGTTCATTCAATTAAACAGGTTTTTAGAAATACAAAACATATACACAGTAACTGGCAAAAAAAAAAATAGGTCATAGCAACCCAGTTATTGGCAAACAGTTTTTCGTTGATAAAAATGACAAAAATTCTGACGAATATTCACGAGCACTATCTTGATGAATAGCCCTTGATATAGTAACATCAGTTTTCCGGAAGTAAAACAACTAAAATCAGGACTTCCGGAAAGACATGGTAAATCAAATATGTTCTGCTGGTTCCTTTGAAGACTGTATAAGAATTGCTACTGAAAACGGTTCCCTGATTGCCTGAATACCTGTTTTGGTTTCTGATGGAAAAAAAACGACTTTAAACAAGAAATTTAAACAAGGAAAATTGGGAAAAGGGCAATAACTCTTAATGTTTTTGCCAAGTAACAATGATATGAATTTAATGTTGTTTCATTGGTTCATGGCTAGTGACAAATATTACACGTATATTCATGATGAGAACAACATGATACAACGAATTATGAAGGTTGCTAACCTCTATATCAGTTGGTCTCAGAAGGAGTCATTTCATTGACAATCATACCCCATTTTTTTATTTAAACTTTATAAACTCAACTGTTTAAATGGGATTATTTTAATTACTAGTAACTAAAACCTAAAACAGTCTGAGGAAAAATGAACATATAACCTGTCTAGATGTACAGGGGCGGATCCAGCCATTTTAAAAAAGGGGGTTCCCAACCTCGAGCAAAAGGGGGGGGGGGGGGTTCAAACTATATACTCCCATTCAAATGCATTGTACGTCCAAACAAAAAAAGGTGGGGGGTCCAACCCCCGGACCCCCCCCCCCCTCTTTGGATCCGCCAATCATCTACCATATTAAAAGTAACATTCGAACTCTACAAAAAAGAAATGAAAGTTTTTTATGAGGGCGTGTTTCTTTAACATTCATGATATATTGGGCAAAGCATTTACTTTTCAAACTTAACTCCATCATTATAATGTAAAGCAACGTTAAGTAACCAACTCTCGTCATAGGATTCCACCCCATCGTGATTTGTAGAAATTTTAGATATTGAATGATTTATTTTATCATCTTATCCGAATGAGTCGATCAAGGTTCTTCGATAATTACGAAAACTTCATCACCGAGAGCCCGGTCATTGTCCTGAAAATGCATGACATGTTTGCCACTCAAGGTTAAGTAATCAAAGAAGAATCAATTAATTGGCAGACAGAGACCACATCAAATATTCTGAGTTTATGGCTTCCGGAAGTCCCATTTCAGTTTCGGATCCAGAAATGCATTACCCGGCTGCCTGAGAGGTACCCGCTCCATACAGTCATGCTTTAGTGATTCCCTAAACCCCCCCTCTGTCTATTAGTTTAAATTACTATTCAGTACTATCCTATGTCTTCTTACATTTTGATCAAGTGTAAAGCGGTGGTAAATACCGGCAGGTAATATGAGAAGATCTGCTGGTGCCAAGCTAATTCGGATCCACTCGTCCTTTTTGTTCCGGACATCAAAATATCCACTTCCGTCTACAATGTATCGGATCTCTTCGTCAGAATGGAGGTGCTCCCGAAAGAAGTCCTTCAACTAAAAGATCAAAACAAAACAATGATTTTCGGCTGAAAATTCAACAACGTACGGTGACCTATAGTTGTTAATTTCTGTTTCATTTGGTCTCTTGTGGAGAGTTGTCTCATTGGCAATTATACCACATCTTCTTTTTTTTTATATACATGTATATATAAAGAATAATGTGCGTCAGACAAAAAAAAATGGCGTGTACGCGTTTCAACTGAATTAGACTATATAAAATATCAGTCTTATAGAAATTGACCAAGTTTCCTTCAAGTAGAAAAACTTGAACAAAATCAGGTAATGTAACGCTGAATATAAGTTATGTAGTGATATATATATCTCCTAAGCATCCCTTAAAAAATATGTCGTGCTATTGAACAAAGTCATTAAATACATGGCCACTTATATTTTGCACTTCATTAATATATATGTCAGAACTATTTTAAACTATGATTGCTGATATAAAGTAGTTAAAAACAGTCTGTCTGAATAACAGTAGACGTAGGGTTTAAGTCAATGAGACAGCAACCCAACAAAAACAAAACATTTATGGGATGATTATTGTTTTTATTGGTATTAAGATCGATTTTGTTATCAGTAAATTAAATGCAAACTAAATATTATTGTTATATACATAGAATCATATTCAAAACAGTGTGGCTGTGGCCATTGATTGACGACCTAAATTATCCTATTGACTGGGACAGATTAGGTGAACGTTTGTCTGTAATGACCACTGCTAGCTATGTACTTGCTAAAGACACTTAAACTGTGGTGTCACCAAAGGTTATCAACGCATAAATAAAGTAATTAGAAAAACTAATCAGTAATATAAATCAAAACATAAAGGTTATTCCTGATTAATTTTTTAATTATTTTAATATTAAAGCTTTAAGAACCTTTGGTGACCCCACATTTTAAATTCTATAAAAAGTAAGTAGTGAGCAGTGGTTTTTACAGACAAACGTTCACCTAATCTGTCCCAGTCAATGGGATAATTTAGGTCGTCAATCAATGGTTTTGAATATGATTCTATACACATTCATGGATCTACAATCTGTCGATACCTGTATCTTGGCATTGCACAAGGTCATGCTTTTCTCTGACTGTTTATGACGTCTTTACACTAAATCCATTGGATGTTGTATGTGCACTGATTGATAATTTAGTCTTAGATGCATGATATTTTTTATTAGTTGTTAGTGGCTTTGAACTAGCTGCCAGTAACTTGAGTACTCTCATATCTGTACTAAGTGTCTTTTTTGTTGTTGGGGTATGCGGGTGCCCCGCCACGTCCACTCTGAGTAGTATTTCTGTTTGTATCCATCTGATGAGTCAAGTTAATACTTTTTCAACTGATTTTTATAGTTTGTTCTAATTTTGTACATTTGCACCGCTGTCCCAGGTTTAGGAAGGGTTGGGGTCCCGCTGACATGCTAAATCTCCGCATTATATATGTGAGTGCCTTTCCTAGGTCGGGAGCCTGTAAATTAGTGGTTGTCGTTTGTTGATGTGTTATATATTTGTTTTTCATTCATTTTTTGTAAATAAATTAGGCCGTTAGTTTTCTCGTATGAATTGTTTCACTTTTGTCATTTCGGGGCTTGTTTTCTATTTTTGTGTCTGCCTTTTATTTGCAGTTAGAGAACTGTTATTGCTTCACAGGAGTAAGTAAAACGTTGTCTGTTATATTTGGCTACCTCTTCCACGAATTTTTCTCGTCTACACTTAGGAACGTCTTTTACTTTTGCCTACCTTTTCGTCGTAGTTCTTCAACTTTTCTTGACAACACTAAATAACATCTTCACATGAGTGGGGTTATGTTGTATTTTACTTTTGCCTACCTTTTCGACGAACTTCGACTTTTTTCGTCTACACTTAATAACATTTTCTCATGAGTAAGTTAATGTTATCTTTTACTTTTGCCTACATTTTTGTCGTAGTTCGGCAACTTTTCTCGACATCTTCACCAGAGCAAGTTAATGTTGCTTTTTTTTTTACTTTTTGCCTACCTTTTCACCGTAGTAATGCAATTGTAATGTCTAAACAACACACAATTACAATTTCTCATGAGCAAGTTAATGTTGTCTTTTACTTTTGACTACCTTTTCGTTGTAGTTCGGCAACTTTTCTCGACAACTTCACCAGAGTAATTAATGTTTCTTTTTTTTTTGCCTACCTTTTCATCGTAGTTATGCAACTTTAATTTCTCATCTTAACTCAATTACATCTCCAAATGAGCAAGTTATTAAATTTGTCAAAACTCTTTTTGCCAACCTTTTCGTCATAGTTCGGCAACTTTTCACGACTGCATTCAATAAGATCTTCATATGAGTATCCTCTTTCTTTTCGCAATTTGTCTAATTCGTCAACATTTTGAACTGGTATCTATAAGATGAGATAAAAAACAAATTAAGTTGATAGTCCGGCCGATTGGTGCAGATATAGAGCAGAATTGTTCACTTGATGAGGAAAGCACGAAACTTTGCATAGTAGTTCTTGGTTATATACCCTTTGATTTCAGCTATGGACCCACTCTGAAAAATCCAATATGGCTGCCATTTTCAAGATGGCGGAAAAACGGTATAAAAATCAAGATTGTCCTAAAGGTATTCTATATAATTTCGGAAATTAAAGTTATGATTCTTCAAAAATGGACTTCATGTTCTTGAATTTGTTATCAATTAATTTTAAAATATAAAAAAAAATAATTTGGTTATTTCTATTACACATACATTTGCAAATATGGCTGCACATACAAAAATAGTGAAAGTCAAAATGTTAATCAATATGTTACATGTTATTCTTTAAACGCTTTCAGTTTTAATGGTTGGTATGAAATAGGTTGAAACGAGTCGATTGAACGTTAATATAGGTCGGTTAAATGTGGTGGAATAGTAGATAACTCATCTGAACTTTGAGGCAGTGCCGAGGGCACTCTGTCTCGTGTCTCTTCAATGTAACGTCTTACGTCACTTATCGCGTTTTCATCTGCCGTACGCACTACATCGTCAAATTGTTCTATGTAATCAATAGGTGTACCTTTCTTCAGGCGGAATAGGCGATTCCCATCATTTAAAATGGTTAAGGGGCTACTATTTCCTTTTCCAACGACGTGCGAAACCAATTCGCAACTATTCAGCGAGCATGGTCCTAAAATGCACTCCTGATCAGCACTTTTATTAGTTTTAATGGTAACAGTCATTTCTGAGTTTGGTGGAACTGTGATGGTTCGTTTTATGCAAACTTGCTGAGTTGAAATCTCGTTTCCACCGTTAACAAATGCCGCATTTATCACTTTATTGTTGATGGTAATTGTGGGAGTACTCAGGTTTATCACTGCGCTCAGTATGTCCAAAATATCTAGCCTAAGTATAACATCGTCTGTTTACTCTATTGATGTCGAGAGTCGTTCTTTATAGTCTTCCCAATAACAAGCTGTTAACACAAACCACGTCGCGTGGTTTGTGTTAACGGCAATTAATTAATTACGGCAAAAAATCTCCATTTTTTGCCGTAATTAATTTCTCATTTACTAATGTTATCATTGCAGCAGTGTCCACAATCATGCTCACATTCTGGTCATGTATAGTACCTCGTTCTGCTAAGCTCTTTCAAATGGTTTGTCTGATGACAATATCGGACGAGGCCGTGGGCCTCTGTTCGATTTTGTGATGAGGTGATGTTTAATGGCCATTGGACTTTGGAATCGTGCGTTGGCCTACTGGCCCGACCCTTTGCTGTTTAAAGACTCCATTGTTGGAGTAGCACTTTGATTTGTTCCGTATCCTTGTGAAGGTGATCGTTGTCTGAAATAACCGGGATTTCTGGAGTTTGCCCGTGGAGATGCTAACCGTTGTCTTTGGGGACTATATGATCTCTACCTTAGTGGGTGTGTTGCTGATCGATAGGCATTAAGCTTGGGTGTAATCTATCAGGCGATCTACCGCGAATGTATTGCTCAGGAGATCCTCCATGTGTATATTGATCAGGTGATCTTCCATGATTATTTGATCAGAAGATCCGAGGTTATATTGATCGGTCAATCCACGGCTATGCTGATTAGTTGAAAGCATAATATCAGCTAGTTTTGTGACAATTTGTGCGAGGTTATGCCCCTCATTATCCAAAGGTCTACTCATATTTCCTTTATCGGTCGGTGATACTGCGCCATCAGCAAAGTAGATTTGTCGATGGTTATAATTGGCACTTTTTGATTCATATATCGCCATCTGGTTTGCTATTGAGGTTTTTAGTTGATTCAACGCGTCGTTGAAATTTTCTGGGTTCCTCTTTATAACATGCCTTGAAGAATCTTTGTCTTTAAATTCTCGATGGAATGCTTCGATTCCAATCAGGTTTGGTCGTCTTTCTTGCTGAAGCGCTGCTCCAAATGAATGCTTTTTTAAGGCCTTGGAATCATCATCTGTGCGAGCGTACTCAAAGCCAACATCGGCCTGCAATATGGGGCCTACACACATTTTTCTGTTTTCCCATTGTCATCTACCGGCAAATCGTTCAAATTGGCAAATGAACGCCTCCCAAGTCATGGATCCTCTCCAATTGAGTTTTTTGAATTTTTGGGAGCTGTGGGCTTCGTCTCCGGTCCCTTGCACCAAGATTTTCTTGCCATCGGGTATATTCTCTCTCCAATGAGGAGTCTGAAGAAGAGGTGTTGCCACACTCTTTTGGTTTCCTCTGCCCTTTCCTGGACCGGCCAGTGGAGTCAGCTTGCTGTTATGGGAAGCCTGTTAGAGTTCCAGGAGCTGACGAGGTTGTCATAATTGGAGTGATAAATGTGGGATTTGCCATTGACTCGACGGGGATGATACCGTAAGTAGGAACTGCATTCAGCATTGGAGAAACTTGATAGAATCCTCTTGCAGTCAATTGTTTCTGTAATGGTGTGCTGCTCTGAACCAAATATTATTGACTCATAGTAGATGGTAAGTGTGCGTAAGACGACACATAAGCCTGTTGCTGGTATCCTTGATAAGTACTAGAGGGTTTTAGTATGTTCTAAAAATTTTTGAGATTGTTGTTGAATAATTTGAACTGTTTCATGCAGGGCCAAAAACCCTGAAATAGGACTTTTGACTTAAGGTGAAGACACTTTCAACAGAGTTGGCGCGGTTGCTGGTTCATACGAACTATAATTGGGGAAAGACCCAAGGCATGGATTTTGTTGTGTACTTTTGGTAAACTTGCGTTGTACTGGCTAAGGTCAAATTTTGACTTAAATGATGTGTCAATTTCAGGAATTTTAACTTCTTTATTTCGATTGTCCACTAATTCATTTACAACAGATGCCAGTTGTTGGAAGGTACCCTGCTTTTCAAATGCACTTTTAAATTGAACTGTGTCTACTTCCTCAGGAATTGTCAGCTTGTCCATTCGTCTCACAACAGCATTGAATATCTTATTGGTCTGACCATTAATTCCGCCAAGCAATTATTGTGGTCTATCCTGTCTTCAGACTGCTGAAGTTGCTGAGATATTGCTCTCATCTGTTCGTAATTAATATGCATTGCCTCTTTCTGTTCAGCTTGAAACGTAATGAGACCAACACATATTTTATCAATTCGCGATGATTCGCTCTGTTTTATATTGCGGTAATCTCAGCTGTTATTTGGGCATTAAATTTACTACCTGCTAAAAATTCTTGGTACAATTGTTTAAAAGTCATTTCTGAGCTGTCCTCTATTAAAGCGTCCGAGTTCAGCTGTGAGTTTCTCCATATCCCCAAGTGATTAATGTTCTGCCATTTCAATGTTCTTGTCCTTGTTGTCCCCAATTCCTGCCATTTCACTGATATGTGTTTAAATGATTCTCAATTCACAGTTTGATATCTCAAATCACAGCTTTTATGTGTGACCCAAGACAACAAATAGTGCAGCTTTTAATGAAAGCTACTACTGCAGCTTTTTATGAAGGCTTCTACTGTGTGTATGAAATGACAAGCAAGGCAAAATCAAAAAGGACAGATACTAAATGACACTATATATCAATAAAATGCTTATATTCAGGTCAATTC
The DNA here is from genome assembly GCA_019925275.1 of Mytilus edulis. Taxonomy (NCBI): domain Eukaryota; kingdom Metazoa; phylum Mollusca; class Bivalvia; order Mytilida; family Mytilidae; genus Mytilus; species Mytilus edulis. The sequence goes on along the minus strand of CM034362.1, from coordinate 25,629,592 downwards.
TCAATAATGAATATTTGCTCCTTTTTAAGGCGGCCATTTTGAAAATAGCCCCCATTTTGTATTTCAAAGATAGATCAAAACAAAATCTTGCAAGAGTACACCAAGTCATTCAAATATGTTGATTTTTGTGCTTCCAACATCAAATCCACTGTGGTTTGTGTAATACTGGAAAATATTTTAGAACGTACGGCAGCCATCTTGAAATAAGCCGCCATATTGAATTTTGAGGGTGGGTCCATAGCTAATATTGCTCAGTACACAAAAATGTACCATCATGCAAAAACTGGTGCTTTCCTCATTATTTGAGCAATTTTTTCACCGATCGGCCGGACTATGATTACTGTAACTTATCAAGTCGCCTACTATCCAACACCAAATAGGGGGATTTATTTAGAAACACGCATATTTACTGCACTGTATCAAACCGACTGGGACCCAATGCTGTCTGTTTTTCAGCATGCTAGCATCCTTCCTTCAACACCAAATGTCATATGCTTAACAGAGTCTGGTTCGGCCTTATAAGAATTTGGAATAACAATCGCCAACGCACAACAAAGAAACTTTAAGGGCATACGATACAGTTACAGGGGAGGTAATGACGTTGCTAACGTAAAATGTTATTTTCGCGACGTCAAACTATGACATATTGGGAAAAGATGCATTTTTCGACTGATTTCTATCGTTCAAACTGATTTAATTTGAAAACCAGTGCATGGACCCCTATTTTTAAAACCACATTCTGTTTCATTTTGCAGGGAGATTATGTGGACCAAATTTTATAAAACTGTAAATAGTGCAATTTTTTTGATTTTGATAAATATACAGCAAAAAATTAAGTTTATTTTTTCTCAATTCATGACCATTTGATAAATATGACTTATTTTTTAATTAAAAAAAAATGCATAATTTTTAGTATACTTATAAAATACAGAAATTACAAATTATTTAACAAAAAACAATTTGTGTTTATCTTTTAAAACAAAAAAGTTATGGATTTCTTTCGAAAGGGAAAATACGGCCAGAAATCCGATTTTTTAGCAAATATACAAAATTTCGACCTCATTTAACTCAAAAAGTAGCACATGAAGGTATATTTTTTATTACATATTTGATTTAATCAGGCAAAAATTAGCCTATATAGAAATTTTCATCAAACTGTAAATACGGGATCAAAACTGTATCGTATGCCCTTAAGGTTATGTAACTGGAAAGGTTATAGCAATTTTTCCAACAACATTTTATCATTTCATTCAAATTGAATATTCAGAATTTAAAGTACTGCACAATGAAAATTAGCTCGCAACATGTACACACTTATAAAAGTGACTAGCTAAAAAACAACCGTACGTTTAATAGTAAAGTGTGACTGTCCTCTATAAATTTCTTTTTTTCTGCGATAAGTTCAGTTTGGCAAACAAACAAAAAACTCCTCTGTGCAGTGGCTGCAAATGCCAACAAAGACGTTAACTTCAAAAATGAACAAAAAAAAAAATGACCAATTCAGTTTGATTTTCTCAACAAGACTTTTGAACATATAGTTATCAAAGGTACCAGGATTATAATTTAGTACGCCAGACGCGCGTTTTGTCTACATAAGACTCATAAGTGACGCTCTTATCAATTTCTTTATAAAGCCAAACAAGTACAAATTTGAAGAGCATTGATGATCCAAACATTCCAAAAAGTTGTGCCAAATACGGCTAAGGTAATCTATGCCTGGGATAAGAAAATTCTTAGTTTTTCGAAAAAATCAAAGTTTTGTAAACAGGAAATTTATAAAAATGACCACATTAATTTATTGATATTCATGAATGTCATAAAATATATTTAGCATAGCATGTCAAGATCAGTCATGCTGACACTATTATATCATATTCAAAAGTCGACGTATTGTATATTGTCATGCTCAACGAAACAATTTTACACGACAGTAACCATGCCAACAGTGCAAAAGATGCTGTCAAGTATGGCGTGTAAAAAAAACACCCAATAAAAACACTTTCTGATTTAAATCCAAATAAACGTTACTAATCCAGTAACCAGTTCATAACAAATGAACAAAAAATTGTTGTAGTTTATACAAATCAAAAACTACTATGTCAGTAGTATGTGTACAGACTTACCTGTCCTACATGATCTACATGTACATATATCAATATGTAAAGATTACAAGAAGGCGCATACTATTTAAGTTTTAGACCTGGCATCCGCTAAATATATAAAAGTTAAAGTTAACGCATTTAGCATTTCAGAAAGATACATTTAAAAAATTTAATTGACATTTTTTTTTTCGTTCCTGCAGAACGTGTAAAATAAACTGAAGTTGGGATAAAACTTTGAGATGTCCCCTCTCAGGTAACACTAATTTATTTGTACCGTATTAATTGTCCTTGATTGGCAATCATGTTTTAGATAGTTTTAAATCCTAAATTGTCAAAATTTCACTACGACTTACCTTCCAGTACAAAACTCCTAAACTTTTTAAGTCATCTAACGTGAGGTATTGAGGAGGGACCCTGTGATGTGGGGCTCTTTGGTCCTCTTCAGAGGAGTCCATCAACCACGCTTGCACCATGTTTACCTATTTTGTTCTATCTTTAATCAGCTGTTTATTTGGGTCAATATGTATATCTAAAAATAGGTCAAGTTTATATAACAGTATGTTAAAACGGAGCCGAACAAGCTTTCCGGATTACTTTAAAGATAGTATTTCCATGTTGCGATAGTGTTTTTAAAAATATTCTTTGAACGTTTTATAAAGATATTAAAACAAGTTATCATAATTTACAAATTGACCTATCCGTTTTATGTAGTATCATATATATATTTATAGATTTAATGATGTGCATGTACACATCGCATGCTTAACTTTTAGATAATTGAAAAGTGTCGTCAACTTCGTACAATTTTGTATAGTTAAATCAAATATTGTCAATAGATATTTGATCGGCCTAGCAGATGTAAAAATTCCTGTGGAATTCTGGTCGTCACAACAAATATCAGTGGCGGATCCAGAACTTTTCATAAGGGGGAGGGGGGCCACGGACTAACTTAACCTATGAATATTATATGTACCCTTTATTGTTTTGGAAAAACAGGGCTGCAAATTATGAGAAACATGAAGTCAGTTGTCTCTTAATAGGGGCCGTCAAAAAATAACGGAGATAAAAAGATAAAGATTTTTTTTTTATAGTTCTTAGTCGTTTTCACATTGATATGACTGTCTTGGCTACGCCAAAGAACAGCTTTCGCACTGGTGACTGACATAGATCGTAAACATGTCAAACCGAAAACCATTTTTACATTTTTTCCATGTGAATGATCCTTGCAGAAAAACTGCTATCTATTACTGAAAAATCATTACACTAGGGTTTTCAATATCACAAATTAAACAAAACTTTAACTACATCTTATCATCGGTACAAAGACACCATTCGTAAATATAAATCAGCATGCAAACATCTTATAAATTCAGGTATTTTTCCAATAATTTATGGTAATATTCTTTACAAAGCACAAACATGTCGACATTCACCTCAAATGCTAACAATACCTTTAAACAGATTGTTACGATACTGTTGTCACTTAGGTCATTAAAGATTGCATATTATGTTAGTATTAATACAAAAAAATCTAAAACCATGATACTACAAAATAACCCAAGTAAAATAAATAAACCCTTTTTGAAATTTAAAGAAAAAAACCTTGAAAAAGTATATGAATATAAATACCTTGGATGTGTTATAACATCTAATGGCAGTCTAACTAGTTGTAGTTCAGATCTTGCAAAAAAGGCAAGAAAAGTTTTATTTGCTATTAACTCTTACTCATCAGGCTTTGGACAACTTCCTGTGAGAGTGTCTTGCAACCTTTTTGAAACTTTGGTCAAACCTATTTTAACATATAATAGTGAAATATGTTATATGGACACTTATATTCAATTTTATAGAGCTAAACTCCGAGCTAACAAAAATAGCTCAACATCAGATGCTATTCATTTTATTGATAAAACTATTTTAGAAAAAACCCAGCTACATTTTATTAAACAAGTACCGGGGACAAAAAGAAGTTCAACAAATCTAGCTGTTAGAAATGAACTAGGACTTCTGCCATTAGAAACTTTCATAAAAACCCAAACTATGATGTACCTATCTAGATTAAATAATGAAAATCTAAACCCACTTCTTAATGAAGCCTTTAAATTAACTAAAAGTTTAGATACTAAGGGAACATACTCTTGGTATACTTTTGCAAAAAATGTGTCACAAGATATAAATATTGACATCAAACTTATTGAGGAAATTAAAACTTTAAAACACACTAAAATGTTAAAACCCCAATTAAAAAAGAGTTATGTCAACTACTATCAAACTCTTATTGATGATAAAATAAATAACTTAAACGAAAATAATAAAATATATCTATATAAATTTCTTAAATCTAATATAAATAACCATATGAAATACTACCTATCACACCCAAGTAAAGAAACAAGAAAAATGTTAACCAAATTTAGAATAAGCGATCATTGTCTCTTAATAGAAACTGGACGATATACCAAAATACCACGAAATGAAAGAAAATGTAAAATATGTAATATCTTAGACGATGAATTTCATTTTTTCTTTAACTGTAAAATAAATGAAAATAAAAGAGAAATCTTTCTAAAATATTATATACAAAATATGTGAATTTTAATACACTTGATTTTACTGATAAACTCGTGATTATACGATGTAAAAGCAGTTGTTTCTTTTATTAAAGAGTCATTAGAACTGAGGAAAGGAGAACAATAACTGTTTTTATCATATATCTCTTATAATATTGTCGAGTTTTAATTATGTTTGATCATGTTTGTTTTGTATTTGCCATAACCTAAATTGGTTTTTGTCTGTTTTGCAAATAAAGAATTATTGATTAAAAAAAATTAATATTGGTTCCCTCTTGGGTCTTTGCATCGGAAATCATATTTATTCTGAAACCAGGTGTTGGCATGATACGGGTTATTTTCTTCTTATATATTTATGATGTTATGATACTAAAACCCTAACGTACCGTAAATCAGTTTAATCGATGTGTGGAGCTGGCATGTCAGTAACTGCTATAAGTCCTTTGTTAATTTATGTACTTTTGTCAATTTCCTGAGTTTCTTATTACATATTCTGACATCGAACTCGGACTTCTTTTAAACTGAGTTCTACTGTACGTATTGCTGTGTGTTTGTTTTAGGGGTGAGTATCATACCACTATAACATATATAAGAAGAGCATAACCCGTTGCATGCCAACAACTAGTTTTAGAATTAATGCCGACATTTTTGTGCGCCTTTGTAAAAAATATAACCATAAAATATTGGATGATATCCTTGTATCGATGAAGTCCAGTGAATCTGGGGTTTTACCCTAAACAAATTCCAACAGAATTCTTTTTTTATATGAAAAACGAAGGTTATAACTATAGAATTAACATATCAAACATCGGCAAAAATCGGAACCCGGCAAAGTTGCATAATTTTGTAAAATAAAAAGTTTAAATTTTACTGAATGTCATGCAACGTCTTGCAGGCCATATTTCAAAAGGGAAATAACTTTTATAATGCAACTTCAATGTCAACAAGCGGCATTTATTTTGGACTTGGATTTGACCCATTGTAACTGAACATTGGTGAGTAAAGCTTGATTAATTACAATAAATGTATAAATATAAATACATTTATCTTGTTTTGACTCCGTAAAAGTATTATCCCCCGAGTAGCTATATTTCGTCGTATCCCCTCAACTTGAAATTTTCGATTCCAACATATTTTACTTTGATATATTCAAAGAAATCCTGTTTCTTAGGCTTGTAAATGGGTTTAAGTAAAAATAATTGTTATGGAACGCCGTTGGTGACAAAAGGAATGAACGAGTGAATACAAGTATTTGTATTTTCATTCCTATAAATGCTTCTGTAGTAATTGTGTGTTGTTTTTAAGTATCTTATAATGGCCCGCTGTAGGCATCGGGATGTTAAGTGTTCTATTATCCATGTTTGTCCGTCTGGATTTCGATTTCGGGAGCATAAAATCATTTAATTTGTAGAACGTGAACGTAAAAAAGATATTCTTCACCAGACTGCATTGAAACTGAATTATATTCATCATATATGTCCGGAAGTAGCTGTGTGATATGCAAAGAACCTTTTGAGAGTTGACAAGTTCTGATAACGATAAGAGACAAAACAATCAATGAAGTAAACCAACATAGACAACAAAACGTATGTGTTCAATGTAGCCGGACAAATACTACATCAAGAATGTCGAAAAAATATACCAATGTTAAAAAGATTCAGAAAATTTGTAAAGTAAATGCTGATAAAGACAGATTTAATCGAGACACGCGATCATCACAGTATTTTAATCTTAGAGAGCATTGTTTATTTTGTCGACAGCCAGCTCAAATGTCAGATAATATATAACATATAAAAAAAAATATCCAGTTAGAACTTTTGAAATCCAACAGAAAATTGAGGCAATATGCAAAGACCGAAAGGATTCCTGGGCTGCTGACGTTTTTGCAAAACTTAAGTATGCACAGGACTTACCTGTAGCAGATGCTATTTAGCATCAGAAATGTAGCGTTAACCTCAGGAAAGGGAAAATATACCTATTGGAACACTAGATCAAAAACAAAATAGTAAGGCAGACTAGATTACACTGAGTCAAATTCTGCCTTTCTGAAGACCATGGATTATTTGAAAGAAAATGAAGAGGACCACTTGACAGTGATAGATTTCGTTCTTCACTGTGCTTTTTGTCATCTTATATTAAAGTTCAAAAACACGGCGTGATTTCTGCTTTCCGGGTTAATGATTAACCTCTAGAATTTGAAGGACGATGTATTCAACACGTGACAGATAATGTCGACCATAAAACCATATTTAGACCTTTTTCTCGAAATGACTACTGATGGTAGGTTAATACCAAAATTTATGACAAACGCGATGATTTTAATTTCCCTATACTTTCCATATCTGTGTAGCAACATCCCAGCGGCACTAGCATATGGAGTATATGTGTCTCAATTGATACGTTACTCTAGAGCTAGATCAAAGTACGTTGATTTAGTTGAACGAGGAATACTGCTTTCTCAAAAGTTGTCAAGACAGGGCTATGAATCAATTAAGGTAATCACTTAAGAGATTTTACGTTCACCGTCATGAGCTGATTAGCCATTATGACAAAAGTGCGTCAGAAATCATATCTGATATTCTTCCTCAGTCATAATAACCTTCCATCATTACCGAACTGAACAAAGAAATAACACGACGGGTACCGTATACGGTGCAGGAAATGCTCACCCTTCCAGAGCACCTGATTTCACTTCCGGTTTTAAGTGGAGTTCGTGTTGTTTCTTATTTATTATTTATAACTGTTGATGTAAAGGTCCTTTGGTTTTGTGAGTCTTTGTTTACTACTTGGTTTTGATTGTTATTGTCGTTACCCGATAACCTCGATCACTCTTCTCTGTAGTACTCTTTGACCAAAGAAAAACATTGGTAATCAGCGATGTGTAGTTTAGTGAAAGAAGGAGCATACCCTGGTAAATCGACAATTAATTGTTTGCCTATGATAGACCTTGAGCCGGGAAACCTTTCATGTATCTTTTCGCCCATGCAGTTCGTATGTAATGAAGCGTTTAAGTACAGAGCTTATCCAATGCCTACAACCGCTTTACTGGAAAGCACTCACAATTATCGATAATGAACCAAAGGAAAGCGATTTGAAATCAATACTCCCCTAAGCAGGAGGTTTTCACCTCGAGATGAGCTTCCTGGGATCGATTGGTAACATTATGAGCGGATCTGGACTAGCTGAGCTCAAGGAAACTGTACGCACCTAACCTCATATGTTAACCAGAAACGCAGTTGGTAGAGCACTATGCGGTCATTTTCTCATTCATAATGCTTTAACTGCATTATTGATGTGCGAACAGTTTCAGGTATCTTCTGTTGTCTTGAAAGATAAGGACATTGCAAACGGGAACATGTTTCATTTCTTGAGGAAACTTCGGGTGACATGATCAGCGAAACTGATGCATGTATTGAAGACTCTGAAAATCACAGTAAAAACACCTTTCCCAAGGATTTTAATGAACTGACTTCTGTTTTTGATAAAAACCCACGAACGACGTGTTCCAGTAGATACCCTTGACCAAAATGAGATATTAAGAAAAATACGCGACAGTATATCTTGAATAGCGAAATCCATTTTCGATAGATAAATAATGATGAAATTTAGTAAATGGGTTGACTAGTTTGTGATATCGAAACTCCTTGTATAAAGGAGTAGGTCCGGTAAGGGCCGATTTTGGCCTCAAATTTCAGTTTCATCTAACGAGATATTTAGGACACTTTTTAAACACTTAAGTGTCTATTTCAATTGATTCGATAAGTTTGTGTAAAAGATTTTAACTGATTCAGTCATTAAAAACGATCCGATTGAAGCTTAAATATGAAAAATCTATCAAATATGCCAAAAAACGTCACTTTTCAGATGGTTTTCGTCAAAAATGAAAGTGGCCGCATCCGTGTTCATCCTCAACATTTATATATGTTATGTATTATCATCAAATACAACTTCCATTTCAATATTATGAATGAACACGAATGCGGCCACTTTCATTTAAGACGGAAACTGTCTAAAATTTAACTAAAATGCTATAATTGTGAATATTTCAGTAATTTAGCATGACTTTATGATGCTAGTACACGATATATGTGCATTGTATTGTCAAAAACAGCACATATTTATGTAGCAGAAGCATTCTACTTTCCAAAAAATAGCTAAAAGATTACATTTTCACAATTTTGCAAAACTGCTTAATTTTGGGGCCAAAAAGGGGTCTTACTGAACCTACTCCTTTTTCATTTATACAGATATTACACAGTAGTACGTTGTTACGGTCGTGGTAGTTTTGAAACCCCCAACCCACGAATTGACATACCGATCACGCTTCATTTGAGAAAGAACTCCATACATTTCAGTGCACCGTTAGTCTAATTCCGAATTTCTGTGTATTGAAAATAAGGGTTGATTGTATTTTTCCTTTTCTTTCGGGCATGGTTTCTATTGTTTGACTTTGGCTTTGTTCCATCTGAATCCTCTGTTTAACCCGTTTTTGTAAAAACTACTACAAGAAATATCAAGTATTGCGAATTGCGACATTTCTACAGACTGAGGGGGAACAGACTTGAGTTTCAACATTTTATTTCATATTTAGAAACACATGACGATTCTTGAAACGACACATTGTCTTATAAGAATCCGGCCACACTGCCTTGAATTCGAAGTACCGGTGATTGTGTCATAAAGTTTTTTAGTATATTGTATAATGGTGGGCGATAGTGGTAGTCCGACGTTCCAATAGTCCGACGGTTCGATAGTCCGACGGTTCAACGTCCGACGATTTTTTAGTGTCCTACAGTTCGATGATCCGACGGTTTAGTCGATATAACGCTGTCCTGGGCATTCTAAAACAACAAAGGTCCTGATTCAAGCATTAAATCCACACTTTACATTCAGATGACGATAGCATTAGTTGTCATTAATTAATTACGTTTAAAAAGTGTCGAAGTTTATATTCCTCAAGACAACTTGCGCAATGACTTGTTAATATTGTTTATATTTTCCTGTAGCTGTTTCCATTGATCTGGTTTAAGTCTAATACCTCGTCCGACTCGGAAAACGTTTTTTTCTTCCGAAAACTCGCGAATATCAACGACCACTTCTTCTCCGGAGGCGAAGACACCAACACGACGTTTCCATGACAGTGAAAACAAAATCCAGTCTGCAAAAAAGAAAAAAAGAATCTTTTATATTCAGAGAAATATTCTTTACACTATGAACGTTAATGGAATAAATAGAATTGTAAAAGAGAAAAGACACTTCAGTATTGACATAAATGTTCATTAGTTGCAATAATTATAATATATCCTCTGTATCCAAAACTTCGAATTTTTCGAAATACTAAGGTATAGAAGTCCTTAGCTGTATTTTGCAATTACTTTTGTAATTTTGGGTCCTCAATAGTCTCTAAATAAACTCATCATAGATACCAGGACTCAATATTGTATTTACGCTAGACGCGCGTTTCGTCATTTCGTACTTTCACTGATTCGTCTTCTGTTGCCGGTAACTGGAACGGTTCTTTCGTCAAATTTTGAGTATTGTTTGTTCGCATTTTTAGCTCACCTGGCCCAGAGGACTAAGTGAGCTTTTCTCATCACTTGGCGCCCGGCGTCCGTCGTCCGACGTCGTCGTCGTTAACTTGTACATAAACCTGCTCCTCTGAAACTACTCGGTCAAATTTAACCAAACCTAGCCACAATCATCATTAGGGTATGTAGTTTAAAAAATGTGTGCGGCGACCTAGCCAACCAATCAAGATGGCCGCCATAGCTAAAAATAGAACATAGGGGTAACATGTAGAATGTGGCTTACAACTCTGAAACCAAAACATTTAGAACAAATCTGACAAGGGGCTAAATTGTTTATGAAGTCAATATCTATCTGCCCTAAAATTTTCAGATGAACTGGACAACTGGTTGTAGGGTTGTTGCCACCCAAAATGGTCAGTTGACCCCTTAAGGAGTTATTGCCCTTTATAGTCAATTTTTAACAATTTTCATTAATTTGGTAAATTTTTACAAATATTTTCCTTTTTATCTTAAGGGCCAAGTTTGTTAAAGATAGAGAAAATTGTAAGTAGCAAGAATGTTCAGTAAAGTAAGATCTACTAACACATCACCATCACCAAAACACAATTTTGTCATGAATCTATCTGTGTCCTTTATTTAATATGCACATAGACCAAGGTGAGCGACTCAGGCTCTTTAGAGCCTCTAGTTTAATTTTATTTTCTGTTATGTTTTTATTTTACTTTTTGTAAATTTGAAAACTTATGGGTGAGTATATTCAGTACAACTAGAAGAAAGCACGAAAAACAAAATCTTTACCTGGAAATTCTTCTTTCCCCTGTAATTTGTTTTTATCTTTGCAATCTTTTTTATCTTTCTCTTTTTCTTTTTCTTTCAATGTTTTCTGTGTAGTAGCAATGGCACTATTGATATCATCTACTTGTAATTCTAATTTATTCCATTGTTCACAGTTTAGACTGATTCCGTACTTCGTTGGTTTCGCGCATGTGCGTCCTCTAGGAATAAAGTACTTCCGGATGCTCACGTGCAGGTTTGTCTGCACTTTGGTTACAGTGCAACACACTAAATTCGTCAAATCGAAAGTGTTGTCATCAAGTTCATAATCACCATCCGCTTCCGAACCTTCATAAGGAATTTCTAATTTAGATCCAGATTTTCGTCGACCAATGGAGGGTGCGGAACTGGCATCGGTGAGAAGTCTACTTTTATCACTCGGAGGAATACCGGAGAAACCGTCCACTAGTTCAGCAAGTGTATTTCCATCAACACCCCGCAAATGGTTTCTATAGTAACAGTTTGTCCAGAAACAAACATAATGAAACCAGGAACTAGATTTATATTCCCGTACACCAAGTCGAAGTTGATCTGAATTGATCAAGGATTTACATCCACAACAACGAATATCAACTTTTGTTGGTTGTGAGCTTACAATGAATGGAAGAGTTTTAACACGCTTCATGTGTGTATTGAATATGTCTGACAAGCTGAAAATTCCTTTTAAAGTGTATATGATAAGTTATCTCCCTTCCAATTTGTTTATACGTACTCAAATTATACGCAATATACTATTGATTTTATCGATCAAGCCATTACACATTTAAACAATTTAAATGTATAGTCAGGTATATTGAATCTTTTTACCTATTTAAGATAACGTTTTAACCATTCAATGAATTGGATTAAACCCACACGAACATGTTTAAAGATTTCCAATGCGAGGAATTCTTTTTAGCCCAAGAGTCTAGTATTAGTAGAAAAAAAGCTTGATTTAATCTTTAATTGCATATAACATAAATGTGATTACAAGAACTGAATGCTTCTTTTTTACTTATTTTCAGTATCGTAAAATCTAGTTGATCGTGTGTACATTTTGGAATTAAAATTAAGTCTTGCAATATATATATTCAAAAGGTGCTTCAGATTTCTAAGGTGGCATGGTTAAGGACACTGCATACGGAGAACCTGTTGGTGAATTTGAATTCGGGAAGACAATAATTCAAGAGCAAATTCCTTTATAAAGATTTCGATAAAATTACCGATTTTCCTGAAAAAGATTTTGTTCAAGTGTTTAAGTATCTAAAACATATTCATCCTTCTTTGATTTAAGGTATCATATTCCTTCTTTTTTTTAATTCAATTTATATCAAATTACTTTCAAGTATATACAACATCTTCCTCTTTTATATCATGTATATATCAAATTTTAAATATCATATGACTTTAAATCTAAATTGAATGTGAAATATTCTTGTGATACATTTGAATACTTAAACTTTTACATACGTCTATTGGATACTGTCCTTACTCTGACCTTGCTGCAATGTTAACTGGTGTTGTTTTTACTTAAATATAGAATTGTTTTGCAAATTTAAATGTACGTTTTCAATGAAATAAACACAATACTTTTTTTAAACAGAGTTTTATAGTGTTTATTGCTGTATTCTAGTTTATTCCACCGCTCAATTGAAGGTATGATGCCTGATTCAGATCTTCGCAGGGCAAGCAATGCATGCATTGCAAGAGACGCCAATCCTTTCAACTCACGTGGTCTTGGTTCTCATGGCGTTCATGATATTCTCTTAAGTTCACTCAAAAGTTTCACCTTGATTTGTGTTTTCTTGGTCGATTTCCCAGATTTTTATAATCGGTTTAAAACTCAGTTTTGGTTTTTGACCCGGATTTGTTTTTGACTATTGAACAACGGTATACTACTGTTCTATTTACTGTGCGTATTGCTATATATTTGTCCATTCCGCCGCTTGAATGTATGCATGTTGCCTGACACAGATATACGTAACGCGGGTGGTGCATACAATGCATGAAGCACTTACCATGTTTATACACCCGGTCTTTTTTCGTGTAATGTTAGTGCGATACCATCAAATATATCATACCTTGATTTATTTTCTTTAATCGGTTCTCCATATTTTGAAAGTTTACTGCTAATTGTCCTTTGTTAATTTATGTACTAGTAACATGGTCATTTTGCTATAAACTGTAAATGCAGAAATTATTACAATGTTTTATTATTGCGAAAAATGCGACAGGGTTATACTTTTTATATGAATCAAACAGGATTTTCTCTAAATATCGAAAAAATTAAAACCGCATTTTAGTCAAAAATGACAAAATAGCAATAAGAATAGTTATCAAAGGTATCAGGATTATATTTTAGTACGCCAGACGCGCGTTTCGTCTAGAGAAGACTCATCAGTGACGCTCATATCAAAATATTTTTCAGTTTACAGAAGTTTCTTTTGGTACATATTCTGACATCGGAATCGGAATTATTTTAAACTGAGTTTTACTGTGTGTGTTGCTTTGTGTTTGTTTTACTATATTGGCTAGAGGTATAGAGGAAGGGTTGAAATCTAACTAAACATGTTTAACCCTGCCACATTGTTGTGCCTATACCAAGTTAGAAGCCTTTTTCCTTTGTTAGTCTTGTATGATTTTTAGTTTGAGTTCATTTATGTTTTGGAGTTTATTTGACATCCATTTTCACTGAACCAGTACACATTGTTGTTTAGGTACTACAAAAGGCCGCCTCCGGTTGCGGAATTTTCTTGCTATGTTAAAGACTCATTGGTTGTCTTCGGTTGGTATCTGTTTGTTGGTCTGGTTTGCTGTCTCTTTGACACATTCTCCATTTTATAACTACTATTGCCTTAATGTATAAGATTAAATGGACAAAAGAATTCTCTTGAGTCAGTGAAAAACTCATATCTTTGCATCACACGCAAGCTTCGTCCTGTATGGTGAAAAACCTTATATTGTCTAGATGTAATGCATGGCTAAAGGAGACAGCCACGGTCACTGCACGGTCAGACCCCTTTGACAGTTCCGTAGGTAGCTTGTTGGAAGGCAACCTTTCTATCCATTTCCAACTTACCTACATTCAAGCGGCATTTGCAACTCATGTCCTTTATCTGGGTCCATCAATTGCAGAATATACCTTTTTAATATGGTATAATTGTTTTCTATTTTTTTTTTTTTTTTTAACTACATAATAATTTTATTCATCAAATATTGCTTGTTACATAAACCATCAAGATTTCCTATGTGGTGTTCTAACAAATCTATCTATTGGGGGTTGTGCTTTGTCTACATTGTCACTATTTCCATCTTTATTTCTTTTTGGTGCTACTGTCTTGCTAGTAGATGTTTTACTGTTATTACTCTTTTTTTTCAGAATGTTTTTTTAGCAGGTAGTATTGTAGGAACTTCTAATTCAGTGTGATCTACATTTTCATCCTGATCTGTGTTGTCAACAGATGCAATATTGTCATTCTCAGGTTGCTGTCTAGCTACATCATGATCATGTTCATCAACAGTCTGAAAATGTTTTGGGCAGTCTATCATTTTGTGACCGCTTTCCTTACATATTTTGCACACCCAGTCATTGGGACATTGGAATAACATATGGCCAGGTTTAAGGCATTTGTGACATGTTCTCTCTTCTCTTTCACCAGTGTTGTTATTTTGGAATTCTGGTTGACCAGCATGGAAAATTCTCCCAAAATATCTTCCAATAGGCAAATTTCTGGGGATTGGTTTGTCTAGAGTCTTGCTGATAACAAGCCTATCTCCTGTTTCACAAGCTGTCAACTTACCATCTATTCTTAGATACTCTCGAAATAAACCTTGTATTTCACAGCCTTGAAGGGTTAGGGCTCGGTGTATTTGCCCATCATCCGCAGAAAGGGGGATGTTTTTCACCTTTATGCGTATTGTGTCTTTTTGTAGCGTTGATTGATTGTGAGGGTTTTGTGAGTGAAGGGGTACTTGCCTGCAACGTAAGTTTAACCCCTGTACCAACAAAGACAGTCTGTCACCCTCATTGTCCATATAGATTCGCCACATCTCTCTGATTCTCTGTATTCCCTTTATACACTGTTTAGGGACTTTCGCACTAATAGATTTGAAGATTTCAACATTAGTTAGCCATTGCGCCCGAGGAGGTTTTTCCGAGCCATGCACATCTAGATCTTTTAGAAAAATTGGCTTAACAAGATCACTAGGGTCACTTGATTCCTTTGGTTTACTATATTGACTGTTTTTTTCAATGTTAGTTTGTTCAGATAGTGTGTTAACTTGACTAAAATGTGTATCTGAAATTACTTCATCGTAGGTCGCCATATTTTCTGTGTTTACATTTTGATGAGCTGTCGCTTCTTTGTTATCTATAAACGGTTCTATACCTTGTAGACCTTCTAAAAGCCTCAGAAAGCGATCCTGGGTCATTTTCTTACACAATGCTTCCACTTCTGCGTTCATTTTAAGTTTCGAAACAACGATTTTTATCACTTTTTGACGGAGTATTGTGCGATACGTCTTGACATATCAGGGTTTTCTATTTCTTAGTATGCATGAAATTTTTACGACTGAGCGCAAACAAACAACAAGTTAAGCAAAAAAAAAAACCGTCATCCTCTATCTCTGTTTTATAATTAATACATTTAACTTACGTATCTAGATATTTAAAAAAATTGGGTTGTAAATTTGTAAAATTCAAGAACCTTAGAAGAATATCATGCAATAACTATATGAAATAAAGCAGTGACTAGTATTTTTATAATTTTATAAATGCCTGTCAAGGTTAAGCATTTCATAAATTGCACGAAAGTTCAATTATTTTACAGAGTACAAACAATTACAAAAGGTCGGTAACACATATACTGTACAGTTTTAGAGTAGAAAATCTTATCCCAAAAACTTGACTCGTATAATTACTCATATTGTTATCAGATCACTTTGACAGAAAACTGGATACTTTGTTATAATAGTTCGAATTATTGTTTTAAAATTTCACTTTTAGTCAAATTTTATTTTAAAAACATCAATATACTCTCCTCCAGCTATATACACTGTGTTGTCGTCAGTGCTAACCCACATGTCCCAAGGATCAACGACTTTTTCGAACTTTTGCAATAGAGAAGCTTGCTTTTTGCCATCGTTAGATAAAGCATGTAAAGCGCCGTCCCTGTCAAGAATTATGAGGACATTGACGGACAACATAGCAATACTAACTGGATCTCTTATCTTGTCATTCTTGTGTGTGAATATATGTCGACCATCAAGGGAGGAACATTTTATTTCTTTATCAACTGTAGTGTAAAATATTTTCTCCTTGGAAATGGTCATACCATTCAGTCCTCTAGAATTGGTGTTGGTGGAAAAACTTCTTGCCATTTCCACTGTCGGATCAGATGCCATGAATTTATTTACTGAATCATCGACTATTATATAGATATATTTATCGAATCTACATAAAGCTCCGACAAAGTCCGTATTGAATAATAATATATTCATCTGAGAAATGGTTGCACCTTTGAAATCAGCATAAAATAGTTTTTGACCATAGCAGGATATAAAAATTCGACTGAGGTCTTTATCGAAATATAGCCGTTTTACACCTCCAGTTATCTCTGTTTTATTTATCGTCAACCCTGTTGTTTTGTCAACCAGATGAAGAATTTTTTGTTTGGTAGAAGCGTCGCCCATCAAAATGAATTTATCGGCGATGCATACGCCACACCTTAATTTCGACCCAGGAAAGTGCATTGTTCTTAAATGCTCAATTCTTATGCCTTCAAATCTCGGATTACATATCCCAAAGTTCGAACACATTTTGAATACATCACCCATCTGATTAGTATCTTTCTCTCTTTCTTCAATACTTACAGATCCAATTTGATCAACACTCTCAACCTTCTGAAGTGTTTCATTTTTCTTGAAACTCAGGTTAATGTCGATATCACTACCGCAAATTTGTTCTAGCTCTGTGGTGCTGGTCTCGATTTGTTTTTTAACTGTTTCCACGTGTAAGAAAAGCTGTGTTATGCTTCCTGATGTTTGAACAACTTCGGTTACTTTTGTCCAGTGTTCGATGCTTTGAATAAGTTGTTCTAATAACCGTATTCGTATGTTGAGTCTGGTATTTTGTTCATCATGAAACACTGTCAATTATTTCTTGAATGTTTCGAAGCAAATATCTAACTTAGATCTAATCCCTTGGATGAAATTAGCAGCATCACCTTCTGTGTTTTCTGCCATCACTTTGATATTGTCCTTTTCCTGTTCTTTTGCCTGCAAAAGAGTTTTCGTTGACTCTCTTATATCATTAAGTTTTTTAAGCAATGTGTTATACATTCCACTGCTGTGAACAATTTCTTCGATTGACTTCACATTATCGCATTTTCTATGATTGATGCCTGCACATAAACCGCAACATGCAGTTTTATGTTGAAAGCAAAAGACGTCGACCATTTTCAATGGATGCATCCCACAGTATTCTGAAACTGCCCTAAGATCTAAACCACCTGTTTTACACCCAACGTCCTCAATGGGAACAACATCATGTGTCATTAGAAGTGTCATCCTATTATGCATTGAAATGCATTTCTCACAAAAAGCTTCATAGCACTGTTTACACCAGGATTTCGCCTCGAATGTTTGATTATATCTCTTGCAAGTTTGGCATTCCAAAGCTTTATTTCTGTGATCCATAGTTAACACAGTGTTTATGATAACGTTATCCTGTAACGATTTAGCCCATTGGTCTAGTTTAGCTTCAGCATCTTTTGGTTTAACCAGTGTTCTACACACTGGGCAATTAAAGTCCTTTATTGCAATATCCTTCTTTCGAGCTGTAGACAAAATGAATTCATGAATACATTGCTCACAAAATGAATGTAAGCATGGCAATATTTTTGGCGATTTAAACGTTTCTGAACAGACTGGACAAGAAAATGAATTAGAACTTTTTGATAAATCCATTGTACGCTTGTTCATATCACTTCCTGTTTGTGTCATTCACTATTAATATATGGATATTTATAGAAATTCACCAGTGCACTTTTGATTAGAGAGAAAGTAAATCATATATTATTCAAAGCGAGATAGTCAACGATTTGAATTCAAAGTGTTATTAGTGTTTTCTATTTATTAGAATTCAATACAGACCTAAATATGGATTTTTTTTAATTTAGTTTACCATAAGCTGTCATTCTAGAATACAATACTGCCGGCAGACAAAAACCAGTGAGAACAATATTTGTATACCCTTTAACAACCCCTTTAAAAGTTTAAGGATAATACCAGTCTTAATCCTATATTTAATATACTCAATAAAATTTAAAATAAGAAGCATTTAATTCTTAAAGGGATATGAAATGGATTTCTGGCATATTTTATGTTAAGAAAATTATTGAACATATCCATGAATATATACCAAATTAAGTCATTTGTGTACTTTATGTTACATTTAGCTTGAATCCGTTACGTATAATCAACATAAATAAAGTGATTGTTGAGTAAAGATTTTAACAACTAATTAGGTCTTTCCTCTTTTACGTGGAAAATCCTCATGGTTTGGTGCTGATTATTATATTTTTTTTTATCTTCCGCTCCTTTTATATCACAAGATGTCGCTTAGATTTTTGGTATATGATATCGTACAGTTAATGTGCATTTGAAACTCTCCCTGTTAAACCGAAAACTTATCCTTGTAAGATCTACCTCACAAAACACTGTTCTAACATTTCCTTCGTAACACAAAAAAGGTACCGACAAGTTCTTTTTCTTAATTGTTCGTCACATCTTTATAAATTTTGACTGACTTAGACCGAAGCAATCCACTAACATCTGATAGGAGATATCTACTACTCACAACTACATTTTTCGGCATGTTCCAGTAAGCCGTATAGACATGGGGATTTATAATAGAGGTCCATGGGTCCAAACTTTGAAAATGAGGTAAAGGTCAAATGTTGAGTCCTTGTTCTAAATTCTGTCTTATCGGATAGTACTAAATTTCTTCTACGATTACTAACTCTTTCTTCCTTTGCATTTCCCCTTCGCACTTGCACTGAGATGGTCGAATTTTTAAGGTATCATGGTTAAGGTCACTGCATACGAAGAATCTGTTGATGAATTTGAGTACGGGAAGACAACAATTCAAAAGCAGTATATTTCTGAAGATTGTGATGAAAAATAAGTTTCTTTAAAAAGAAAGTCGTTGTACACGTGTTTTATGGTTACACTTAGCCATTCAAGTATCTAAAACATAGTCATCCTCCTTAAATTTAAAGTATCATATAACTATTCAGCGTATAAAAACATCTTCTACTTTTTAATAAAATTATCCAATGTATCTAATGACTTTCAAGTATGTACAACATCTTCCTCTTTTTTTTCTCTTAAATTTGAAGTACCATTTGACTTTAAATTCATGAAATATATTCTTGCTGTATATTTAATATATATAAGAAGATGTGGTATGAATACTGCATGAGTGCTAATTAGACAACTCTCCATCCAAGTCACAATTTGTAAAAGAAAGCCATTATAGGTCAAATTTCGGTCTTCAGCAATGAGCCTTGGCGCACATCGAACAGCAAGCTATAATAAAGGTCCCCAAAATGACAAGTGTAAATCCATTACAACGGGAAAACGAACGATCTAGTATAGACACATATATCAACGAGAAACACTTATGAACCACATCAACAAACGACAACTACTGAACATCAGGTTCCTAATGTTCATTAGTGTTTTAAAAAAAGTACTTTTACACACAAATGTATGCATCTATTGGATATTGTCATGACCTTGGTGCAATGTTTACTGCCTTTTTAAAACGTAAACTGGTAATTGATTTGCAAATTTACTTTTACAATAAAATTAACACAATACGTCTTTTAAACTTAGTTTTACTGTACGTATTGTTGTGTGCTTCTAAAACTCCGCCGTTTGAATGAAGGTATGTTGCCTGAAGAAGATTTTCGCAGGGCGGGCAATCCATGCATAGAAGGAGACGCTTACCCTCCCGGCGCACCCGGTCTTGGTTCTCATGGAGTTCATGCTATTCTCTAAGGTTCACTCAAGGTCTTACCAAGATTTTTGTTTTCTTGGTCGATTTCCCAGTTTTTTAAATCGATTTAAAACTCAGTTTTGTTTTGTGACGCGGATTTTATTTGCTTAATTAATGTATGACTATTGAACAGCGGTATACTACTGTTTCCTCTATTTACTGTGCATATTGCAGTGCGTTTAATTATTCCGCCGCTTGAACTAAGGTATGTTGCCTGACGCAGATTTTTGCAGGGCGAGTGGTGCATGTATTGCAGGAGACGCTTACCCTCCCGGCGCACCCGTTCTTGGTTCTCATGGCGTTCATGCTATTCTGTAAGGTTTACACAAAAGTCTCACCTTGATTTGTGTTTTCTTGGTCGATTTCCTAGATTTATAATCGGTTTGAATCTGAGATTTAGGTTTTGAATCGGATTTGTTTTCGCTTAAACGATGTATGACTATTGAACAGCGGTATGCTACTTTTGTCTTAACTTACTGTGAGTATTGCTGTGTATTTGTTTATTCCGCCGCTTGAATGTATGTATGTTGCCTGCAGCAGATCTACGCAAGGCGGGTGGCGAATCCAATGCAAGAGCTGCTAACCCTGTCAAAGCAGCCGGTCTTGCTATTAAGAAGTTCATGCGATTCCCTCAGGTCAAATGTCTTAGTATGAATTGCGTTTTCATAATCGATTTCCAGGATTTTAAAATCTACTCTACTGTTGCCTTAGTTCATCAGATTTATAGGACCAAAGGGTTCTCTTGAGTCAGTGAAGATAAAGAAACTCATATCCTTGCACAACGAGCAATTTATGCCCTGTATGTGTTATTGTCTACATGTGATGCAACTTGTAAGGAGAGTGAAACGGTCACTGCACGCTAAGAAACCTTGACAGTTCAGTAGGTAGTTTGTCGGAAGGTAACCTTTCTATCCATACACTACATACCTTCATTCAAACTCTTTTATCCGGGTCCATCAATTGCAGAATATACCTTTTTGATTTGTTATCATTTTTTCCCGTCTTAATTATGCATGATGTTGTGATACTAAACATAAACAATCAACAAAAAGTCAAACAAAAAAGATAGTCCTCCATCTTTGCTTCATATTACACACTAATATTTTTAATCTAGATATTTGAAAAATTGGTTTGTCAATTTTGTTCTTTTCAAGAACATTGTTTCAATTCTTTCTGTCATTTATCATGTTTTTATCATTATACAATTACTATCTGTAATACAATGGGGAAATTCGTAATATAGTTTCATTAAAACGAAAATAATGACAAGGTATTTTACACATTTTATTAATGATTGTAAAGGTTAAGCATTTTTATAATTTTGGACGAAGTGCATAAATTACGAAAAGACCTGTAACATATATATTGTACAGTTATAGAGCAAGAGATCATATCTCAAAGACTTGACTCAAATGGTTATAATAACAGATAACTCATCTTATAATCAGATAACTCATCTTATAATCAGATAAGTCATCTTATAATCAGATAACTCATCTTATAATCAGATAACTCATCTTATAATCAGATAACTTGTCTTATAATCAGATAACTCATCTTATAATCAGATAACTCATCTTATAATCAGATAACTCATCTTATAATCAGATAACTTGTCTTATAATCAGATAAGTCATCTTATAATCAGATAACTCATCTTATAATCAAAGAACTCATCTTATAATCAGATAACTCATCTTATAATCAGATAACTTGTCTTATAATCAGATAACTCATCTTATAATCAGATAACTCATCTTATAATCAGATAACTCATCTTATAATCAGATAACTTGTCTTATAATCAGATAAGTCATCTTATAATCAGATATCTCATCTTATAATCAGATAACTCATCTTATAATCAGATAACTTGTCTTATAATCAGATAACTCATCTTATAATCAGATAACTCATCTTATAATCAGATAACTCATCTTATAATCAGATAACTTTGACAAAAGAATGGACAAATTCTTTTAAAAGTTCGAATTATTGTTTTAGAATTTCACATTTAGTTCTATCTTATATACATCTATATGCTCTCCCCCAGCTATATACACTGTGTTATCGTCAATATTAATCCACATATCACAAGGATCAGCCACCTTTTGGAATTTTTGCAATAGAATAGAATGTTTCTTTCCATCGCTAGATAAAGCATGTAAAGTACAATTTCTGTCAAGAATTAAGAGCACGTCGGCAGACAACATAGCAATACTAACTGGTTGTCTCATCTTGTCACTCTTATATGTGAATATTTCACGGCCATCCAAGGAAGCACATTTTATTTCTTTATCAACTGTAGTGTAAAATACTTTCTCCTTCCAAATGGTCACACCATTCAGTTCTGTTGAATTGGTGTTGGTCAGAAAACATTTCGTCATTTCCTTGGGTGAATCTGATGGAATGAATTTCTTTATTGCATTATTTACCGTTATATAGATATGCTTGTCGAATCTACATAAAGCTCCGACAAAATCCGTGTTGAACGACATTTTAAATATCTTAGCAATGGTTTCGCCTTTCAAATCAGCATAAAATAGTCCCTTACTATAGCATGATATAAAAATTCGATTGAGGTCTTTATCGAAATATAGTCGTTTAACATCTCCAGTTATCCCTGTTTTACTTATGGTCAAACCTGTTGTTCTGTCAACCAAATGAAGCATTTTTTGGTTGGTAGTAGCGTCACCCAACAAAATGAATTTATCAGCGATACATATGCCACACGTTAATTTTGACCGAGGAAAGTGCATTGTTCTGCTATGCTGAATGCTTATGTCTTCAAATTTGGGGACGCATATCCCTATTTTTGAGCACATTTTAAAAACGTCACCAAGCTGATTAATCTCTATTTCCTTTTCTTCCATACTGAAAGAACCAATTTGGTCAACACTCTCCAACTTCTGAAGTGTCTCGTTTTTCTTGAAATGAACAAGAATGTCGGTGTCACTGCTACAGAGATGTTCTAGCTCTTTTATGCTTGTCTCTATTTGTCGTTTAACTGTTTCCACATGTACGAAAAGTTGTATTATGCTACCCGATGTTTGGACAACTTCGATAACTTTAATCCAGTGTTCGATGCTTTGAATAAGTTGTTCTAGTAACCGTATACGCATGTTAAGTCTGGTATTTTGTTCATCACGAAACACTGTCAATTGTTTCTTAAATACTTCAAAGCAAATATCAAACTTAGATCTTATCCCTTGGATGAAATTTGCAGCATCCTCTTCTGTGTTTTCTGCTATCACATTGATATTGGCCATTTCCTGTTCTTTTGCCTGAAAAACAGTTTTCGTTGACTCTTTAATATCATTTAGTGATCCAAGCAATGAGCTACCGGTATACATTTCGCTACTGTGAACAATTTCTTCGATTTGCTTCACATTATCGCATTTTCTATGATCAATGCCTGCACATAACCCGCAACATGGAGTTTTATGTTGAAAACAAAAAACTTCGACTATTTTCAATGGATGCATACGGCAGTATTCTGAAACTTCCCTTAGATCTAACCCATCTGTTTTACACCCAACGTCCTCAATAGGAACAACATCATGAGTCATTAGAAGTTTCATCCAACTATGCATTGAATTGCATTTCTCGCAAAAAGCCTCAGAACACTGTTCACACCAGAATTTCGCCTCGGATTTTTGTTCATGTCTCTTGCAAGGATTGCATTGAAATGATTTATCATTGCCATTATCCATGGTTAACGCGGTGTCCATGATATAGTTATCAAATAGCGATGGAACCCTTGTACTAATTTAGCTTCAACATCTTTGGTTTGAACACTATTTTACGCACGAGACAATCGAAATCCTATTTTAAAATGTCCTTGTTCCGAACTATAGACAAAATTCGTTAAAACATTGCTCACAAAATTTATGTAATGATGGCAGTTCATTGGACGATGTTAGCGGTTTAGAACACACTGGATAACAAAAATGAACCAAAACATTTTGATACGGCTATATATATATTATTATTTATACTCCTGTACCTTAAACTTCCTGATTATGTCACTACTGATATGGATATTTATAGTATTTCACCTGTGAACTTTAAATTTGATAAATCAATCCTGACAAAAACATATAATTGTTTGGTGTTCTCATAATATCCATTTAAATAAAATGCAAACAATGTGTTTTTACTGACGTTTTCGTATTCTAAAATCATTATAAATCAAGTAATCTAATCTTAACAGACAACATTTATTGTACGTATATAAATAAACTCATCATAGATACCAGGACTAAATTTAGTATATACGCCAGACGCGCGTTTCGTCTACAAAAACTCGTAAGTGACGCTCGAATCCAAAAAAGTTAAAAAGGCCAAATAAAGTACGAAGTTGAAGAGCAATGAGGACCGAAATTCCTAAAATTTTTGCCAAATACAGCTAAGGTAATCTATGCCTGAGGTAGAAAAGCCTTAGTATTTACAAAAATTCAAAAACGTATGTCTGTATCATACAATTTGGCTTATTATTTAACCCACATATTAGTATTTTGTTTTCAATAGTTATTATTGCGTTATACAACACAATATACTAAAAGTTTATGTAAATAATATAAGTCAAGATATCAAAAAGGCTTTCATAGAGACAGAAATTTGAATATTTTTTCACCAGCTTTATTATTCCACACATGTCATTACAAAGAGATCTAGCTTTTTCCATGGTCTTGAGAGAAAACAATTCAGACAAAAAGTTTGGATGCTCTTGGGAGCTGTATGAGAAAAAAATACTGAACTCCGAGGAAAAATCAATCGGAAAGTCCCTAATCACATGGCAAAATCAAATGACAAAACACATCTCACGAATGGACAACAACTGTCATATTCCTGACTTGGTACAGGCATTTTCAAATGTAGAAAATGGTGGATTGAGCCTGGTTTTATAGCGCTAAACCTCTCACTTGTACGACAGTCTCAAGTATGAAACATCTAAAAAAAAAAACGTAAAAATGTGTCTAGTTCTATTACACATGCACATAAATTCTTATAATATGTGTTCCGCATTGAAAGAAGCCGTCCCAATCATTTAACTTAATTTTTATAGGCAGTTGAGTATCCAGAAATGTTAACATTCACATTGTTCGGTAAAAGGCATAGAGTAAGCACCTTTTAAAAGGAACAACACTTTCAAAACGATTGTGTCTTTCCTATACTTGAAATGCAAATGCATTATCTAATCACTATTTTGTTTTTGGTGTAGGAACAATGAGATTACCCATAGTCCTTTAGATTCTGAAAAGGCGAATTATGTCAGTACAAGTTGAAAAAAACATCACATTGATCCAGGTGGTTAGTATAGAATGAGGATTGTTGTGAATGTCCCTGTGGCAGGTTTCAGATTTAGATACAAATTATGCTTGCCTTATGAAAACTTACCTGTACATTTTGTCTCTTATTTCCGTTTTGAATTTTTCTCAGAGTTTTTTTTTTACAATTTTGTTATCAACAAATGACGGAAAGATTTGCTCTTCATATATGCTTCAATATAAAGAAGAACCAAGTACTTTTATTAACATAATTCAATTCAATCATTTACTGCCTGTTGTGACAAGATTCTGACTGGCATTTTGCAAAATGTTCAAATGGATAAATACTTAAAAAATAATTTGATAAACAAAATAACAAAAAATCAGTTTTTGACTGTATTACTACCTTAGCATGATGAAACAGCCATATCTCATGAACAGCGGTAGGTTATGAGGTTTTTTTTTCTTTCGAAATACGTAATTACGTCTTTACGTAATTAGAGAAAAAAATAGTGGCGTCGATATAGAGTTCCTGCAGTGTTGCTTGTGGTTATTAAATAAGGCGATCGTTATAGGGGAATTCTTGTATTTCTGTACACCCATTTCTACGTTTGAAGCAAATTATCATTCCTTTTGCTTTGACAATATCTGCCTGAATTAGTGCAGAATGTTGAGTCTATCCTTATTTATTTTCAGTTCCTATCAGGCCAGATTATTCCTCTCCAAAACCCTCCTGTACGTCTCTTATTAGATGCTTATCAGAGTAAACAGTAAAATCGCAAAAATACTGAACTCCGAGAAAAATTCAAAACGGAAAGTCCTTAATCAAATGGCAAAATCAAAAGCTCAATCAGCTCAAACGAATGGACAACACATGTCATATTCCTGACTTGGTACTTGTTTTTAACAAAAACAATCAAATACCCATGGAAAGACATACATCCTTTTCATATACAATTATTTGCTTTATACTGTCATAAATTTATTCTAAAGTTAACAAATTAATATCAAGTGGAATGGAAAATCTCTTTAACAATTGACAAATATATGTTCGGATATCTGCTGTCACAAATTGATTATCCAAGATGGTACAGGAAAACAGAATGTAGTATGGACAGTTGGGAAAAAAAAACAAATTAAAAATTGATTTGTGTTTTGAAATAAACCTAACAGGACCTCTATCAATGACGACGACCTTTTTTACAAATCCGTAATCATGTATCCTTCAGTAAAATGTATTAGCTGGAGATTGGTTATGCATGAATTAGTCGTGTTTAGCCATTAAAAGGAAAGGGTGTCAACATTGAAAATGGAACACAGTCAAACTATTTCATTGACTGATTCGATTCACAAAAATAAAACATTATTATACAAGTAAACACAATACAAAGATTTGTTTACTTCAAATCACTAACCTTTGAAATGCTGTAACTTTCTTATGAATGCATAGAAAATATAAAAGAGGTATATATAGATAGATAAAAGATTGATCTTTTAAATGAATGCAATATTTTTATTATGCAATCATTGTGTAATCAATTATTATGTAATTAGTGGCAAAATCTGGGTAAGTTCACTTGAATGAATTTAGCTCTATCATCTCTTTAACTATACGGAAAATTTTAACGAAATCGTAATCAACACATCATGAGCTTCAAAAGGGTGTCTCAGATTGCCTCTATTGTATTCTATTCTCTCATAAATCTCTAATTAGTGTAAACATCCTAACCACATAAAAGAAGATAATGTTTAAGTAGGTGTAAAATTTGTTCTATACATTCTATCTAAAATCTGAGACACCCTTTTGTAGATAATGGTCATAGGAACAACATATGATAAAATCAACCCTCTAGGTATACCTATGCAGAAGCTAATTTCATTTGAAAGTGGAAATTTAGTGAAAAATATTTTAGACACAGTTAACATTATAATTGGTTACATAATTGTTGCATAATACTAACATTGCATTTATTTGAAAGATTAATCTGTTAGCTAGCCAAAACTACCACTTTTATAAATTTTCAAGCATTATTAAGAAAGTTACAGCATTTTAAAACTTGGGAGTTGGAGTTATAAAATCTTTGTATTGTGCTACCTTAATTATGTACATTTTTATAAATTTCCTGTTTACAAAACTTGGAATTTTTCGAAAAACTAAGGATTTTTTTTTTTTATCCCAGGCATAGATTAACGAAGTCGTATTTGGCACAACGTTTTGGAATTTTGGATCTTCAATGCTCTTCAACTTTGAACTTGTTTGGCTTTATAAATATTTTGATATGAGCGTCACTGATGATGAGTCTTGTGTAGACGAAACGCGCGTCTGGCGTACTAAATTATAATCCTGGTACCTTTGATAACTATTTTTGTATATATAAACACCTGTCTTTTATGTAAAAGAAAATACTTTAACTCTGGGTTTTTTTTCGGTCATATTCAGGAGCGATAATTATATGTTCTATATTCTGTATTAGAAATAAGTGAAGTATAACAAATTTTTCTCGCAATGAAAATCTGAAAAAAATATTTTGTCAATCACTAATTCACTAGTCAGAGAGAGATAACTCTAGCTGTTTCTTGGAATGCTTTTGATTCAATTTATGCTATGATCTTTAATGAAACATAGTATGCAATGGTCTCACTTAAGTATAATTTCTGAAAACATACCACATCTTTTCTTTATCATCCCTAATAGAAAATATGCAAATTTAGTTCGAAATGGAAAATATGGATGTCTATGTTAGTATTTACATCCATTATCTCATGCATATCAAGATGATTATTCCGTCATGTTGACCTACCAAGACATTGCACATTATTCAGACTCGAGGCTGATCAATCATATTTATTACTTTTACATACTGATTGACTAGTGAAAAAGTAGCAACTTCCAATTTTCTAGTCTGTGGTATGACATGAGTAGGGATTAAAGAAGGTCTGGCTGAGGGGTCCTTCATTATTTAGAGCATCTCTAGAGCTTTTTTCTCTCATCTTTTATTTATATTGACACTATTTTCTCATGTTCCAGCTCTTAATTGTTCTATATGTTTGTTCTTATTTTGCCTACTTTTACATTTTTTACCCGTTATTCTGCAAAATTTACTCATTAATCTCTTTTCTGAAATCAAGCCCCATTTCAAACCCCTAAAGCTTCAGCACTTCACGTGAGCAGGCTACCACAATCTCACTGAGACCACTAATACAGTAAAACAAGAAAAACAAAACTTCCTTTTTCTTTTATTTGAATCAACAAATAGTAGAAACTCTATCATCAATGGTGTAAGATTTTTACATTTGCACAAGAGACTAAAGTTGTAATTATATTCAAATTGAAATGATTTATCTGGGTTTTGATTATATACAACATAATGTAGTGGATCATTGCCTTGTGACATTTCTTGTGTAATACTGTCTTTTTATGTTGAATATTTAAATAAAAGTAAAACATAACTATAAATATAATAAGTAGCTGTTTTAATAATTTATAAATACAAGGCCTTTCTGGATAATGATATGAATTTTTTTTTAAACCAGTTATGAATAAAGAATCAAGAATAAACAAGGTTATAAATATTTATCTTTGATATATATTTATAATATATATAATGAAAAGAGATCAGCCTATATGTATTCATATTATTTCATACAAAATTTTTCTCCTGGAAATAAAAAAATGATATGGACATAAATATAAAGATCAAGCTAACAGAAATATTGCCTAAATGTATGGGTATAACATTATAAAGTATGTAGATATAACAATGATAGAATTAAACTAACATGATGATATAAGTAAAAAAGAGGGAGCATACAATTTATGCAGCAGTAAAATATACAGTTAAAGTAAAAAGAAGGCTCACTATAGGCTCATATAGAAATCACTTGAAAATGATATGATGCTATAGGCTCATATAGAAATCACTTGAAAATGATATGAGGTTAGAAAGAGACATTGTTATCTCCCCTTGGTCTGTAATTGTTATCTCCCCTTAGTCTGGAATGTTTGAATATATTCTGTGGATTCATCTATTTTCATCGGCATTTCATTGGTTTTCATCTATCGTTCATTTAACCAATCATATGTACTGAAAATGGTTTTCATTGAATAAATGATTTTTACCAATTAAATGAATCAAGACGAATAGAATGAATAATTATTTGAAACAATTCTATGATCTGGTAAAATGGGTTTTCATTGGATAATTATTTAAACCAATCTTATGTACAGATAAAATGATCTTTATAGTAAAAATGCATAGATATTTTTTTGAAAGCAATGCAAGTCCATAGATTTGAAAAAAGGGGGAGGGTCTACCAAAAAAACAAAATATGAAGATTGACTAGTAAAAAGTCTATGCAATAACCATATAATTAGCTTCTTAAGGGACATCATACCCAAACTAAAGTCTCATATGTATTGATATTCAATATATGGTCAATAGTAAGGGAGCCACCATGTGATTTTTATGGGGGGGGGGGGGCTAGGATGAAATTTGAAAAAAATAAGCAGGACAGGAGTTTTGAGTTAAAAAAAAAAGGCAGGATGAGACACTTGCAAAAAAAAAAAGTCAGGACGACAATTTAGGTTAAAAAAAGTCTGGATAAACTAAAAAAAATCAAAGTGCTGGATAGCACCTCTGGAAAGTTTGCAACTGTATATGTGTATTATTTCAAATAGGTTATTGACGTGTATTATTTTAAATATGTATTTAAATCACTGTTTTGATTTTTAAAACTAAACCATTGTCTCGCCAGCAATTTCCAAAAATCACTTTTTATGCCCCATTTATGGGCATTATGTTTTCTGGTCTGTGGTCCCTTCGTCCGTCCGTTCGTCTGTCCCATTCAGGTTAAAGTTTTTGGTCAAGGTAGCTTTTGATGAAGTTGAAGTCCAATCAATTTGAAACTTAGTACACACTAGAACACACCCGTGATATCGCGGGTCTGTGACTGAATTAAAGTATATAACTATGCCTACGCCTTATTTTAGTATTGGGATTGCCATCTGATAAAGTCATGCCGATTATAAGATGCACAGTGTTCTCTGCTTTCAAAATCTGTCTGTTTGAACCCGTCGACCTGGAACTTATATCAATTATTGGTAATATTAATTGAAAACAAAAGGTCCTGGAATGGAGTTTTTTTTGATCAACAGCATTGTCCTATATTTATTAATTTAGTTATAAATAAAGTTGAATTCTTTGATTCGCTGTTTCATGTCATCCCCGCTAACAAATTGAAAACTGTACCTATATACGCCTTATTTTAAGTCCAGATTTTAAGTACTCGTATTGTCATCTTAGAAAGTCTTACTGCTTAAAATACTACAATAGGGAACAATTTGACAATGATTGAATTTAGTAGTGTCAACCCTGTGACTATGACCCGTGTACATGGCAAAATCCGAAATACACTGTTTGGTGGTGCGCCTGTCAGATGAGAAACGTACCGATAAGTAATAGGTAACAGGTGAATATTAATTATGTGGAAGAGTGCTGTAATTTTTTTTAAATCAACACCATTGTCCTATATTGGATATATATAAAATTGAATTCTTTGATTTGTCGTTTTTACCCCATGACGGCTGATAAATTGGACCTCGTCATTTTAGTATTATAGTTGTTCCCTATGATACAATCTTTCTAATTTTAATGCCAAATTAGATTTTTTACTCCATTTTCACGGTCCACTGAACATAGAAAATGATAGTGCAGATGGGAATGCGTGTACTGGGGACACATTCTTATATATCTATACTTCTAAATCTAAAGACCGTTTTTATGTTTATGTTTTATATATAAAGGTATATACTTGATAGGGTATACTGAAAATTTCACCCCTTTACATCTAGAATGGTAAAAGTGACGCCAACAAAATTCAAACTTGACTAGTGTTTTGTGGTTGCGTATAAGTTTCATAAAATTTGGTTCAGGAAAACTAAAGTAAGAGAACAGAAATCAATTTTGGGATGTATGGACGTACGTACAAGTAAGGGACGTACATACTTACAGAAAAAAACAAGGATAAAACTCAATATGGTGGGGGTATAACAATAGTAGTATGACCTCAGGAATATAAAAGTTTATATACACTAGATTCATACAATGTTGATCTGAGGTGCTTATAACCCTGTAACACATTTTAGTTGCTGATGCGTAATTGCCATTGAGGCAATGACATTTGAGATTTTTGTTTTAAGCCATTTATTTAATCATTGCCTCTGTGGGGACACATTATTAATTATAGGTCAATCTTAAAAAATCATACTGCCCCAGGAATAAAGTGAAGATAAAAAGTTCTGCATCCGCCACTGCATTGTTAAGCACTAAGAAAGTCATTTTGCTAGTACATGGACAAATGTTATTAAATCATTTTAATAATTTCTACAGCACTTGTCTTTAGCTTGATCTCGGTCTTGATACACTGAACTATTAATAATAATATTCTTAGAAGTAGTTGATGACTCAGTTGCTTTTAAATTATACGGATGCAATGATACTAATTGTCATTAAGACAATGTTTTTTCTGTTGTCAGTTTGATCCACGTGAACATGCTGAACGAGTGAAGGTCTTTATATCCACATTGGAATGTGAAACAGCTAGTACTTAACGAATTAAAAGTTTTCAAATGATTTTTGGCATCAAAACTTTCAGATCGATGTCAGTTTGACAAAAACAATGCACTTTCCTATTTATTTCTATAAGCCGGTATTTACCTTTAATCGTCCTTGGAGTGAGACATAAGCCATATAATTATCGATTATTTTATATTCTATCACCTGTGTATTGTTAAAATAAATCAAACCATTATCACTTGTCAATTATCCGACAATTTTGTCAAATATCAACTTGTTCTCGCATACCGGACTCTTTCGATGCACTCGGGCTTTTACTTATTCAATAATAAACAGTTGTAAATATCGTACATAGTAAAAAATAGTGCGGGAAAATGTTCATTCATGAAATATTCATGAATGAAACGCTGTCTCGCGTAGATTTCTTTGATTTTCTCTTCAGCCAATGGCCGATCCGCAAAGTAGTGTTTGTGATACTTATTTTCAATATGAAGCTAAATTCATCTGAATTGTCGTTGAATATTCATTCCTTTTTTATTCAAGCTGTAATCTTTTCAAAAGAGTAGCAACTCAAAGTATCCAAGAATCAGAAGTCGAACACTAGTACTACATTATCTTGGAGCAGAACATTGGGATAGTCTGTCTCACCGGAAGTTGAGGCCGACGCCTAAGGAAAGTAGCAATAGCAAGCTATAGCAAACTTTCCAAAAATGCAGGACCGAACAGAGTGAAAAATAAAAAGGCAGGACAGAGATTACAGCTAAAAAAAAATGCAGGACAAAATTTTTCATCCTAGCCCCCCCATAAAAATCAAATGGTAGCTCCCTAAGAAACAAATTCAAAAATATAACAAGAACACAAAAGTAAACAAATAAGACAAATGCAAAATATGTAAGAACAGAATATAAAACATAACAACTTATACATTGAAACTTTTATGTTTTGGAAGATATAAGATTACTACAATAAAGGCAAGACCTCTTGATCTTGTTTCAAAGCATAAACAGTTAAAGCATTCAACAACACAAAAATGGTACTGAAAATATCACTAATGTGGCAATCAAATGTTTCTAGTTAACCAAGAGTATTTTCTTTAACGCTTATCAGTGGCAGATCAAGGGGTTGGACCCCCCCCCCCCCATTTTTTTTGGTCAATCAATGCATTTGAATGGGGACATATAGTTGGAACCCCAGCTATATCCTGTGTTGGGAACCCCCTTTTTAAAATGGCTGGATCCCAGCCCCTGCTTATTTACATAATAAAGCCTACATTGAAATTTACAACATTAGTTATCATTTAAAATGGCAAGAAAGAAAATTAGGCATTGAAGAACAAATTTTGACTAGGCACGTACTACAGTTTGAAATGGTGTAGACAAAGTAAAATAACAAATAATGAATAATCATACTTCATTGTTAATAAAAAATAAATTAATAAATCAAATATTTGAATAATAATAATATATATAAATCATTAAGGTAATCAATTAAAAGGATATAATCTAAATTAAAAGATAAAATGTATAAAGATTATACATTTAACAGAAATAATTAGTTAATGAAATTGAACTTTTTAACAGAATTCAGGTGGACATATTTTAAGTCTAAAGTGAAATCGGTATATTTCACCATTGTGTAAAAGTGCATTAACTGTAAATGGAACAAGAAAAATAATTTAACAATTTAAATTTTATATAGGGCATAACTCAAGAATGGTTAAAAGCAATGCAACCAAATTATCAAATTCAAATTTGGTCTTTTTTTAAGGTAATAAGCATTGTGTAAAAGTTTCAACATTTTTGGAAGAAGCAAAGTAAAGTAAATGGAAAAGAAACAAGAAATTCAGCCATTTTTCTATTTGTAAAGGGGCATAACTCTATTATGGTAAAAGTGATGCTACCAAATTTAAACTTGATCTGTGTTTTGTAGTAATAACCATTGTGTTTAAGTTTCATAACACTCAGTTGCGGCAAACTAAAGTGAAAATTCTTACAAACTTCTATTGTATAAAGGAATTCGAAGCTGAAAACAACAACATTTGTGCTGCACCAGATAGAAATCGACCTTATACAATTTCAAGTACACATAAACATGATTAACAAGAATGTGTCCATAGTACACGGATGCCCCACTCGCATTATCATTTTCTATGTTCAGTGGACCGTGAAATTGGGATTTAAAATCTTATTTGGCAAATAAATTAGAAAGATCATATCATAGGGAACATGTGTACTAAGTTTGAATAAAAAAATTGGACTTCAACTTCATCAAAAACTACCTTGACCAAAAACTTGAACCTGAACGAACGAAAGAACAAACGGACGGAAGGACGCACAGACCAGAAAACATAATGCCCCTCTACTATAGTAGGTGGGGCATAAAAATGTGGGCCTATTTTGTAGGGTTTAATAACAACTAAATTTTCAAATAGTTACAGACTTTGTTTAGAGAGTTTGTCAATTGTCAACCCGAAATAATTTATATATACATGTATTGATATTTATTTGCATAAGACCATTTTCAATCCGACGCAGCTCATTTACTTTTCTTGAGTGCCTCCCAGCCCCCCCTTTCTTTAAGTTTTTGAACAGCCCCTTTATCATAAAATATAGGATCTGTTCTATTTTTAGACAGTTCAAATAAAATTAAGATACACCTACCTTTCCGACCTGCTCCCACCATTCTTCTGTTTCAGGTTTTCCTCTCAGTCTCTTAGGTATATACCAAAAACACACATTAGTACACTGGGGCTGAAATAGTATGTATACATTTGTACATATAGAATCAAGAGATTTTAATAATAATTCTGTACCAAAGAATGAATAATGAAAAAAATATCTAAGTGTATATAACTCATTCACTTTCATGTTCCATGTTTTTTCACTCTTTCAATTGGTTGACAACATTTGATTTTGTAAGGTTTAATGAACTTCTGGATTTGACTTGGAGATGGGTATTTATGTAATATAATATATCTTTCTTTTTTTTTTATATTAAACAAATATTCACACTTTTTTGTTGTTAATTTTCTTATTTAGGGGGGTTATTTTCAATTTTTATTTTTATTTTCAGGCTGTTTTCTTTATTTGTTTGGCCAAAAAAAATAAATCAATATTCATGCCAGTTCTCCTTATTCCATGAAAAAAATGAAACAATAGTATCTGTCATTAATACGTTTAAATAATTATTAAAATATTAACTCACTTCTTGTACCATTTTAAACCCATCTCTTGCCTTAGCTAACTGTGTAAGGTACCTGTAAAACAACACTTCAAAATTACACATAAAACACATTTATTTTTTTACTCATAAAATAATGCCCCTCTACTATCATAGGTCACCAGGGACATATAAAAAAATATAAATTTCTACACATTGTCTAAAATACTTAAGAGAAACAGACTCCGCAACCAAATCTGGTGCAATACTATATATCTCTAATCTTGGCAGTTGAATTTTAATTATCTGAAATGCTTATCAAGCCTTAAAATGTGTCTTAAAATTTGATAAGATTGAAATATGATCATATCACACTTCCTACAATGATCTGATAGAGTCCAGGGAGCCTCTGTGGTCTAGTGGTCTAAGTAGTTCTACTAATGTAATCATTAGCCAGTCAACACTGAGGTTGTGAGTTCAAACCCCGCTTGTCCAGGTGCACTGGACTCCAATCTTAATTGACTAGGATTGCAAGTTTTCCTAGACCACATTAATTCTGTGTCTGGCTTCCTCCACCAATAAAAACTGGTGACAGACAATAACCCAAAAGTAGCGCTTAAGGAGGTAGACCTAGGTTAAGGGAAATAACTCTTAAAATCATCAGTACGTTTGTGTCAACCCTTTTCATAAATATACTCTAAGCTTCTAGGTTACATAGATTATTTCCAATCTGTTTCAGGTAAATGCTTGAAAAACATTGATGAAACTTGACTTTAACAAACACATAACTGATTTAAAGAGTTATCTCCCTGAACCAAGGTCTACCACCTTAAAAGTGGCTTTAAAACACTAACAATCAATCAACCAATCAGATGGAATCCTACTTGACATATGTCATACCTTGAACAGGAAAATAAATTATCAATATCTTCCTCTAGTCCAGCGTCCCCTTTAGCCTTCCACATGGTCCACACTTTCAGAGCGTCCACTTTACGTCCACACTGTATAGATTTGTCTCCTGTGTCATAGGAAACATCGTAGAATTTGTCTTGTTGAAACAAATACTTGGCCTTTGCTGAATGGGCATCTAACAGGACTGTCTGAAAGTCAATATTAAATTTATAAATATTGATAAATACAATTGAATGATTATAATAAGTGTTGAACACTCATAACTTAAGCACAATTTGCAAGTTAAAATTCATGCATTTTTATCACATCAGATTTGCTAAATACAAAACATTTTCAACAATTTTTTAAACTAAATACCCTAAGGATGACAATAAACTCATCATAGATATCAGGACTAAATTTCGTATATACGCCAGATGCGCGTTTCGTCGACAAACCATTTGTAATTTCAAATAGATGATCATATGTGTTGAACGCCATTCATTTAGACACAATTTGCTAGTTGCAAGCCATGCATTTTTATCACATCAGATTTGCTCAATACATAACATTTTTTACTAGATACCCTAAGGATCCCAGACCAGTTTAATTTCAAATAGAGTTGTCTTATTGGTAGTCATACCATATCTTCTTATATCTTTTAGTAGTATTAGATTTATTGATTGATGTTTAACGCCACTGTCAGCACTATTGCACTGTTTTGTGGTGGTCAGTTTTGAGGCATTCAGAATGCCTGAAGAGTACAGAACCCCTGACCTTCAGTAAGAAAACTGACAATCCTAGTCAACTAAGATTGGAGTAAAGCCACCTGCGGGATTTGAACTCATAACCTCCATGTTAACAGGCTAGTGATAAAGTTACTTTGACTACTTAGACCAGTAGTCATAGAGAAATTATCCAATAATTTAGCAGTTGACAGATAAAGATGGACTCAAAGTGATAGCAATTTCTCACACTGGCCAATTAACTAAACAGATAGAGATAGTTTTCATTGAATATCAATATTGTTCTTACCTTATGCTTAGTAAGGAAAACTGCAGCTTGTAAGTTTGTTCCCATCATTTTATGGGGATTCCATGTTAAAGAATCTGCCCTGTAAAATAAACAAACAATACTTTAATATTTTAGGTAATTGTTCATATATATATATTTTCTGTTTCTATGTAATTTGTAGTTAATGAGAAATAAGAGGAACCAAATAGATAAAAAAAAATTAATTCAGTATTTAAAAAAAAATCTTTGGCTAAGTAGACTCTTGTTCAAAAACTTAAATGTATTTTTTTCATCTCTTGTCTTATGTGTTTCTTTTAAAGACTTTGAAGAGGAGCTCCGGGTTCTAGAATAGGTGGTTTTTTAATGTGTAGAAGTCATTTCACAGGACATTTTCTATGCACATGCCTAGATTTTTACACAAGCAAATTCAACAAAAGCAATTTATCATTTAAATAGATTTGCACTTATAAAAGTTGACCAAACTGTTCTTTTTTAATTTCCTCATCTTGATGAAAAGGTAATGTGACATTGTCTAACAGTGCATAGATACAATACATAATCACAAGACTTGTATGTAAAAAAAAAAAAATCAGAAACAGTAGAACAGACAGTCTCGAAAATAAGTATTAATCTTGGCTATCACTTGTATCTTACAATAATTCCAGACACAGTACCGGGGTAATTACATTTCAATAATGTCAAAGTCCCATATCTCTTGTCAATAGCTTCAATAATGTCAAAGTCTCATAACTCTTGTCAATAGCTTCAATACTGTCAAAGTCCATAACTCTTGTCAATAGCCTCAATAATGTCAAAGTCCCATAACTCTTGTCAAAAGCTTCAATAATGTCAAAGTCCCATAACTCTTGTTAATAGCTTCAATAATGTCGAAGTCCCATAACTATTGTCAATAGCTTCAATAACGTCAAAGTCCCATAACTCTTGTTAATAGCCTCAATAATGTCAAAGTCCCATAACTCTTATTAGCACAGTAATTACCTTTCAATTCCCTTCATGAACCCCTTATATTTCCGTGACAACAAACAACCTGCTCCCCATGCTCCATCTACATGCATCCATATTTTGTATTTCTCACAGATGTCAGCTATCGCCTCCAGGGGGTCATATGCTCCAAGTACAGTAGAACCTGATGTTGCATTGACCATATATGGTACTATGCCCTGTAAATCAAATAGGAAAATGATGGTACAGTGATAAGACTTTGATCGATTTTAGAACATTTAAAAAGGAAATTAAAAGCTGGTTGGTGGTATGTTGTGTACAGGGTTCTTATTTCATGTATATCTCCAGTTAAAGACTTTGCATAGAGATTTTTCCAACCCTAAATAAGTAAATAGATGTTCTGATATCAATTTGCATAAGGATGATTTCTATTCGAAGAAGGTAATATTAAAAATTTTCTTATAAACTTTTTTTTATAATTACGACATCTCTGACATTATATAGTTACTTTCTAATTTACCTAACATACTTTATGAATTATCTTGCATAATTCAGAACACATTTTATGGACATATACCTTTGATATACAGTCTTGTATAGTTTCTTCCAATGCTTTGGGACACATTCTACCCTGATCATCAGTTTTAATAGGTAGAACATTGTCCATACCAATACCTAGAAAACCAGCTCCCTTCTTCAATGAATAATGTCCCTGTAGAACAAATTAAATATCTTCAGTAATACAAATCTGATATTTAATGTGCTACTTATAAAAAATATGGGTGCCACATTTTGAGCAGTATCTGCTACCCTTCCAAAGTATCTGAGATTACCCCTCGATTTTAGGTGGAGTTCGTGTTGCTTAGTTTTTTTTTCTTTCAATGTCGGGTTTTTAATACTGTTGTACGTCTTTTGATCCTTTTTTTGTAATTAAAAAAAAAAAATTGATTTTTGCTGCCATGGCATGGTCAGTTTTATTTCAACTAATGAGTTTGAATGTCCTTTCGGTATATTTTGCTTTCTTGTATGTTTTTTGTCTTAATTTGATTTTAGATTTCAATGTTTTGAGACTAAAACTCTGTAATTAAAAGAGAATGAAAAAAAAATTTAAAAGCCCATCTGGTAAAATGGGCAACTATTAAATGTAGAGTATAAAAAATATTCTATTAATAGATTAAATTTTTTGGCTTTTCACACTCAGAATTCAAAATAGTTTTCTTTAATTTATAAGCTTTCTCTGTCTGATGAATATTTAGTGTAAGCTTCTATTTTATTGAAAAGTTGATATCAAAATACTGTGGATTAATTTATTTTTTCGCTGTCTTGGAGTCCAGATGAGAAAAAAATTGTGTTTGCT
The DNA here is from genome assembly GCA_019925275.1 of Mytilus edulis. Lineage (NCBI taxonomy): Eukaryota > Metazoa > Mollusca > Bivalvia > Mytilida > Mytilidae > Mytilus > Mytilus edulis. The sequence continues at coordinate 25,590,292 of CM034362.1, read as the reverse complement.
CGGATATTTGTTTGCATAGTTTTCCAAAGTCTGTGTACAACGCTATAGCATATAGAAATTTTTTTCTTTAAAATTATCGTTGCCTTTAACCATGAAATCCACGAAATTTGGTATCCCACGAGTAATAATGAATCTGCAGTAAGGCGAAATGTTTTATTTTCAATAAAACAAATTTGAACACGAGACGAAAGGACAAGAATGTAGTATGTCAGACTACTGAAAACCAGGCTACATCAATAGACCAAAATAAATCATATAGCATCAAAACTATTTACACCTACATAAATTTCCCATATATTTTTTCATATGAATTGTTTTATAATTGCTTAATGTCAGACTAATTATTAGGGTCTAGAAAGGGTTAAGAGAACACAGAAACAAGAAAAACAGCTAGGTAATAAATAATAGAGAATCATGGGGTGCTAAAATATAAAGGCTAGTGACAAAATGGCCACAAAAATCATATAGAATATTGAAATTTTTAACTGTTGCTATGGACTACCTTCTCTGAGGTCAATACACAAATTTTAGGTAGGGCTTGCATCCCCTTGGTTTTGCAATCTGGAAATCGTTGATACCGGGCTACGTTAAGTGCATACATGTTGAAAATGGAGCCGCCTGGAATAAATCGTATTTTGTACAGGAAAAATAATGTCTAAGTGCAAACATATTGATTGGAATATAATATAAAGGTATGAAATTTGATACTAATGAAATAAGCAGAAAAATGACAACATATTCTTGTAATTCTTGAATGAGGGTTTGCTATTCATTATCATGATTATGTGCTATATCTAAATTGGTATTCGCTATCCATGGGGTGTTTATGAATAAGTTTCATCCAGTTATTATTAAAGTGCTTTATGAATTTGTCTCCCCTGTTTGTCATTGACTTATGAATTCTTTTTGTGATGTGATGTATGAATTCTTTTCTGTGAATTGTCGAGTGATTCATTAATTCCTCTCCACTATTTGTGCTGTAATATATGAATTGATTTGAGCTATTCCTGATGTGCAGTATGAACTATCTTTGGTGATTTTTTATTTGGAAATAAAGACCAGTTATTTTTGGTTCCTAAAACTTGTCTGAGTGGCTACTGATGCCTCTGACCTTGAAGATTATGAAGATGTTAATCATAATCTTTTTTGGATTTTTTTTGTGTTGCTATTTAGTATGATTTTAAAGTATACTGGTAAATGATTAGCTTTTGAACTTAAAACCCCATTGGCCAACCAATCCATTTGATATAGTCCTTGATCATATTAAAGTATTGAAGTTTGGTAGATTTTGTCAGAATTTCCAAACTGTGCCTCAAATGCATAATTAAATATGATTCAAATTTGTCAATTTTACAAATCAATTTAAAAAAAAATAATAAGGAAATAAATTTCATCTGAATGCAGCATAAAAATTTACCTGGACAAAATATTCCATCTCCATTTTCAATTCCTGCAAAATTCAGCATTTTCCTGATGACACATTGCTCCATCAAAGTAAACACTGGGCTGACTTCATATGTGTACCTGGTTAAGTTTAAAAAGCATGTCAATTTCAGTAAGTCATATCAGTTCATTAGCAAATGTCATAGATGCTAATCCTTGATTTGATGTTAGGTGGGGATGAGCCATTAAGAACTACATCTTTTTGGACTTGGCAGCTAATTATAATTTTGTTTCCAATACTTTACAGGGAGCATATGCATGTGGCGCCACCTGTTGTCTGAATCCTAAGCTGCATCATAAATACAAATCATAATACTTTCTGAACATTAAAAAACAAGAAAAGCAAGAAATTTTAAGCATGTATTGTCACATATTAGATATATATGAGAAAAGCTTTTTTTTATATGACTGTCTTCTAAGAGAGTTACCAATTGATTTTAATGGAGGGACAAGGATGAAAAGTTTGGTCCTGCATTTGTTTAGTTGTTATCACTGTCCTGCCTTTTAATGTTTTGCTCTATTGGGTCCTACCTTTTTTTATAAGTGTATCCTGACCTTTTTTTTTTACATAAATTGTCATTCTGCTTTTCTCTTTTTTTTGCCAAGTCTTTTTTTCACTCAAAACTCCTGTCTTGCCTTTTTTCAAATTTCATCCTAGCCAACCATTAAAGTCAAATGGTAGCTCCCTTTTACTAGTATCATGTATATATGACAACCTTTCAAAGACGGAATAACAACTTACTGGCTAGAATTCAATGTTTCTGTAAGCCATGCACCACCAAGGGTATACTCATCCAGACCACCAAACAACTGATTGAAAAACCTAGGATGTCCTACAACAATTACAAAATACTTCTATGTTTGTTGTAGTACAATGAAACAATGGAATTTACACACATTATCTAGTAATAACATGAATAATGTGTTTGTTAACATGCAATGCAGTATAAATTTAGTATAAAAGTGTCAGGCCCCCTATATTTTGTTGGGTTGCGGTTTCATTGATGTAAACCATGCAACTCCTTTAACTCATAAATAAGTGAGTACATTTATTGACATATCAATTAAAAATTAGAGTCCAAACATTAGAATTGTATCGAATAAGTGGACGGACAACTGAGAATTAAAGTGTATGAAACCTGATAAAAAGAAAACAAATTATCTCCCTTATTTATGTTCAGTTTGAGAAAATAACAATATTGAAATTAAAACTATTAAAGTAAACAATTCATTTGTATATATATTCCTCAACTGTTTGGTTGTCATCAAACGTTTTATTTGTTGGTGTTTTTTTTTATCTTTTTTTTTAATCTTTTTTTTTCTAGCTGGGGAAAAGGGGGGGGGGGGAAGAACTGTGAAAATTGCAGGAAGTTGTGCATAAATACAAAAGAATATTTTGGGACTGAAAAAAAATCACAGACATGAAATAGGGAATTAAAATGTAAGATTTTGTTTTATCATGATCCACTTTTCAAAAATTGCATTTAGTCTTATGAAGCACAGAAATTCAACCCCTCCCCCCCTTTTTTAGGGTTCAAATATATCTTATCTATGCAGTGTTTTGATGATTTGTTAATCAGTTAGTTTTGTTTTCTTTTTTTTTTTTAAACATGGAGTTTTCAGTCTTTCAATTATGAGATAATGATTCAAAAATACCTTTAGTATCTATTCCTTTTTTATCACGATAATCAAATTACTAAAATAAGACATGATTTTTTTTTAGCACTTTTTAACATTAAAATTTTTCAACTTATTGCAAATTACCTCCCTTTCTCCTAGCAAACATTTTGTCAAAGTAATCTAACCCGTTTTTACACTGTATTTTATCACATCATTACATATATCCAGCAGACGGTCATCACTGGTTGGGTCCTTCAATTTCAGATCTACAATTTTCTCTAGTTCTTTGGGGTGTTTGAATTCCACAATTTTATTTTTCCTGTCATTTGCTTTGTCAATACCCTCTGTGATCATCAGATCCATAAGTTTTGTCAGGAAATGGTGCTGATCTTCTGCTGGGGCACTATTACCCCATTGGTGGCTCCATTACGTTCCATTTTTAACTTTTTGACATCACTGACACCATTTCTGGTTGAAGTAGTTTGGCCGTTTTCCATTTTTACTTTTTACCTATGAAATAAATAGAGTAAGTTGAAATGAGTAAAATTATTTAAGGCACTGGCTACGGTTACATGGAAATGTAACAATAATAAAAATATTATTGTTACATTGGAGACTAATTGCCGGAATGCAAAGTTGGGTGAGGAACCGATTAATTACAAATGCATCACCTCTCAACATGCTAATCATTGATTGGTCAGTTACATGTTGAGATCTGAGAATAACAAAAAATATTTAAAATTGATTCTTGGTCTTGACCTTGTATAACGATTTCACCTCCTTGCACTTTACAGCATTAAACGTGTTCTCATTACTAAGCCAAGATATAATAACTTTAATTCCTTCCTTCCCTATCTGTAGCATAATCTAAAATGTCTACGCTATTAGGCCACCCAAAATGAATAACGTTTTAACTGTAATTCGTAGCAGATGATTAGTCAAAGCGTTCGTATTTGCCCCCTCCTTTATTTGCTTTTTTTTATATATATCAAAACAGATGCGGAAACAAGCAACAGGGCTTACTACATATAAAACCAACAGAATCTAGATGACACTACCATTTTCTGTGTCCAATGGACCGTGAAATTGTGGTAAAAACTCTAATTTACAATTAGAAAGCATGATCATATCATTAACTCTCAGTGGTTCTTTCTTTCTTATTTGTAGGTATACCAAGAATTATAATCCTAACCACTTCTTTTTGGTTGGGAAACAACGTGAAATTTAGAAACAGATTCCGAAGGGGCAATAACAGATCATCGTTAGCAGCATAGTCGAAGTCGAAAGATGAAGATGCTCAGCATGATCGAATGGGTAGAAAAGTCTAACTCTTGACAGACGAACAAAAAATTGAAGTTTTTTTTATCAGTGCATAGAAGGTGTGCTCCGGAAAGGAAAGAGATTATTGTTGTGCTAGTGATAGACTGTTACCCGTGTACTAACAACTGATTCTTAATTTACACATTGTGTTTTTTGTATTCTTTCTTTTATACATTGTGATTTTTTTTATTATTTCTTTTACACATTCTGATTTTGTGTTTTCTAATTAACACATTGTGTTTTTTTTTGTTGTTCTTATTAACACATTGTGTGTTTTTTTGTTTTTTTTGTTCTTAATAAAAATTGTTGTTGTTGTTATTAACACATTGTGTTTTTGTATATTCCGAAAGCATACTGCATATTTTACGGAGGGAACCAACCTATACTAGTGACTGTTATCGCGTTACCCGCATAAACATCCATTTCTAGCGCATGTTGATACACAAAAGAGAATGGTAATGAGTTTTCTGGACAAGTTAAATAGACAATACTGTTGATTACCATAAAAAAACAACGTATCATGTGAAAAAAAATAAAAAAAAAATACAAATATACATGATATACCTGTCTTATTTAAATCTATTTTCTTTTGCGTCGTTAACAGTGTATATACAGTGTATCAGGCAATGTATGTATGCATACCACGGTTGATATGTGACCTTCACCAATCAGAAGCATATATTTTCATTTGTAGATATGTCTCTGTATTTACCTTGTGATACCCTTTCATACTATTTAACATGCTTAAACTATGCTTCAACTGCATTTACATATATATGAACGTATAATGTGTACGTATGGCTGACTTTCTCCTGACATTTGTGAAACAAATCAATACTAAATCATTTATTCATCAGCCTTGGAATAAATTCATTATCAAAACATGACCGATCTCAAGGTTACACTAAACCTTTAAATCGGTAACGTGTAACACTTTCTTCTTTTGTTACTACATTTATTACTTTTTAAATTTAATAAATCCCCCCCCCCCCGAGACATATTTTTAAACGTACGTCTCTACTTCTCCACAACCTTTCACAGTAAATAGGTCGTTATCTTACTTTGCACTAACCCCATATGGAATTTTCTGCCCTCCCCCTTTAAATGTTGTACAAGGACAAAATCACACTATATAACGTATGTTTTTTTTCCTTTAGTTTGTCACAAACAGGTTTTAATATTATGTTTAAGTGATCATACCCCAGTCCCACTAGGCCACGATCGTACTACGATCTGTGAAAAAAATGCAAATTTTGATGATCGTGGTACGATCGTGTAGGTCGCAGTAAGGTCGTACCACGGTCGTGGTGAGGTCTTCAAGATCGTGAAGAGCGTGGCCAACTTTGAACATGTTCAAAACAATCGTGGTGCGGTCGTTGCGAAATTAGGTCGTAGTAGAAGCGTAGTGAGAGCGCACTGAGATCGTAGTAAGATCGCAAAGGTCGCTGTACAATCGTAGCGTAGCGAAAGCGTGATTCTATTCAGAGAGATTGCGCTACTATCTCGCAGCGACGTTATCACGACCTTACTACGACAATCACGTTCTCACCGCGACCCAACTACGCTTCCACTACGACTTTACCACGCTGTTCACGACCATAGTACGATTCTAGCACGCCCTTGTCGTCCTCATCACGCTCTTCTCACGACCTTACTACGTTATCACTACGACCATCATTTTTATTGTCATTTCACATTAAATATATAAAAAAAACTCCCTAGATTTTGTTTGTCTGAATGTATTTATCTATGTGCTCTAACGGCTCAACCATGCTTCTCGTTTTTATATAGATTAGACCGTTGGTTTTTCCCGTTTAAATGGTTTAACATTAGTATTTTTTGGACCCTTTTTAGCGTGCTGTTCTGTGTGAGCCAAGGCTCCGTATTGAAGGCCGTACCTTGGCCTATAATGGTTTACTTTTATAGATTTTTACGTTGATGGAGAGTTGTCTCATTGGCACTCATACCACATCTTCCTATATATATTGACACATCTGTGTCATCTCTGCTATCGTTCACTAAAATATCGTCATTTGCATGAGCTTTATGGACCAGCAATAGGTTGTAATTTAGGTTTGATTGGTCGTTCCGACATCTCTTGATGACAAGTATTATACTACTTATGAGTATAGTATCCGTTTAATTGAAGTCTGGAGCTGGCATGTCAGTTAACTGCTAGGAGTCTGTTGTTATTTATGTATTATTACAGAGGATGACCTTGAGGTCACTCCGATGTATTGTTATCGCTTAAATTTCCGTCATTCATAAATTATAGTCGAATTAGTTTTGGGTTTTCAACACCAGTGAAAAAAGTGCATTTTCATACCTGCGATTTCTGTTCTCCGGTTGTACGATGTTTCGACAAAATATGGAATCATTTCAGTTGTTGATTTAGTGGTGAAAATTTGACTGAATTATATCTTAATAAATACGATTTTATATGTTTGATTGGTGTTTCAGAAAGAGGTCAGGTGCTCTTGTTCATTCATAAAATTATCGTTCATTCATAACTTGATTTATCGTAAAATAAAAATCACTACACAGGTTATACGTGATACGTGTAGTGTAAATGACCACCTGTAATCTAAAAATAGCGGTCTCACTAATAACGACAAGATGAATTTTAGCGACAAGAAGCGTCAAGAACGGACAAGAAGAATAAATTAAGCGACAAGAAGACTATTTAGCGACATGAAAACTTCTCGTATCGCATGAGGATGACACATATCAAATGAACAATTATGTGTGGGACTTAGTTTTAAGAAATGATGTCAAAGTAACACTATGAAAATATTTTTAGAAAGCTGAAATATATATTTAGTTTTTACATGTTTATGTCTTGTAAGTTATTTTATTTCTGTCCCATTTTTCAACATTAGCGTCTCGAAAGGTGAAATGTTTTAACTGAATGGTTAATTTAAATTAATTATGAAAATTGTTAAAATTAAATAAATAAAAGTAATTATTGCCCAGTTACAAACACTACCAGGGGATAATCCATAATTACCCCCAACTTTAGCCTGGTAAACTTGTTGTCTCCTTGTGAAATACAAAACATATTAAAAATGATTTCCTGCTTAAGTCTTTTATTGATATAAAGTCAAAACCTTCTTGCTTTTCACTAGACAACCATGTCCTGTCAGGTTTAATTCTTATATATGTAGATGAAAAATAAAAGTCCCCAAAACATTAACATGGCAGCAATTGCTATACAGCCTTTAAGGCTTTGATTTTTTTACAGAAGAGTGTCCACCATGCACTTGCACTGCACTATAATAATAGTAGAATACAATTATCATATACAAATAGATGAAAATTATATATACATGCAATCGTAATATTAATAATATATATAACAACAAACCAGTGTATTCTCTACGAATATTATTATATAAGTATAATAGTCCAAGGTATACTGATTTCTTGCACTACAATATGAAAGTTATTACGGTGAGGTTGAATTTCCTGTCATTTATTCATCATCCAAGCACGAACTTCTATCAGAAACAAATATCTCTGTAAGTTAACCCAAGTTTCAGGTATAGAGATGTGATCTGTTTCTGTGACATGCGCTTTTGACCATCCACAAGAACCTGCGGTCATCCGATGTTCAGTACTTCAGTACTTTGATTGTCATTTTGTTTATTTTCTTTAGTCACATCTTCTGACATCAGACTCGGACTTCTCTTGAACTGAATTTTAATGTGCGTATTGTTATGCGTTTACTTTTCATTGGCTAGTCGTAAAGGGGGAGCTTTGAGATCTCACATACATGTTTAACCCCACTATTTTTGCGCCTGTCCCAAGTCAGGAGCCTCTGGCCCTTGTTAGTCTCATACTATTTTTAATTTTAGTTTCTTGTGTACTATTTGGAGTTTAGTAATGGCGTTCATACTTTGCTCCCTCTGCCTCTACATCAACCCCTACCACCACGCCCACGTGTTCTAGTAGATTTTGGTGGCATAACTGTATTGTTTCCGAGAAATCTCCGTTTTAATCAGAAATAGAAGGAGTGGAACTATATTGATATCAAACACGATATTGACGGTATTGTTGATAACGTAGTAAGATCGCGGTATTGCTGAGAACGTAGTAAGATCGCGGTATGAACGTGCTATAATCGCAGTAAGATCGTGTTGCAATCGGATAACTCGTGGTATGGTCGTAGTGAGAACGTGAAGAGCGTAGAAAGATCTTTATAAGCGTATTGAGGTCGCAGAATAGGCGCGGTGAGAACGTGGTTTAATCATAGCGGGATCGTTGTAGAAGCGTAATTAGGACGTAGTAGCATCGTGAAAGCAACGAAAATTGACATTTGCATGCCGCTCATACCGCGACCTCGCCACGATCTTAATTTATTTTAGATCGCGGTGAGCGTGGTGCGATCGTGGTCTAGTGGGACTGGGGCTTGACAACAAAGATTATTATAAAACTAATATTACATGCAAATGCTGATTTATATATTAACATTGTTTGAGGTTTGATAAATGGAATTTATTTTCAATATATTTATATTATACACACACAAATTCCATATTAATGAAGGAATTTTAACAGGTCAAACCGTCTACGTATTTGTGTTTATATATCATATACACATGTAGATACATGTATATAAGGGAATGTGTATAGATACAAAATGCTTATCTTGATTTGGGTATATTATATATACCGGTACATATATATTTTAAAAATATATACTTTTTGTTATAATTAAACCATCTTAGAAAAAGATAAATATGTTCAAATTAAGTTTCATATGAGTTAATATACATGTACTTGAATGGGGAAATTTCTTGCATAATTAAATGTTTTATAAATAAATATGAAAACAAAACAAATGTTTTCATCTATAGATTCTATTTCTATATCTAGCTGGAATGTTCATGGATTGGGACAGAAACACAGAGACCCTGATTTCTTGGAATTGATAAACCATGACATAAATATATTGATAGAAACTTGGAAAGGGGTAGAACCTGATGTCCAAATACCTGAATATAATTATTATTGTAAGCAAAGAACTAAAGCTAATAAAGCAAAAAGAAATAGTGGGGGTATTATTGTTTACTATAAGAAAAAGTTTGAAAAAGGAATTACTTATCTAAAAAATGTAACCAAATCTCAGAATAGATTGTGGATGAAACTTGATAAGTCATTTTTTGGACTTCAAGATGATTTGTATATATGTGGCATATATATTCCACCAAAGAATTCCCCCCATTACAATAATGAATATGAAGGTTTGGAATCAGAAATAAGTTTCCTTTCTAGCAAGGGAAATTTTTTGTTAATGGGTGATTTTAACTCAAGAGTATCTAATTATTCTGATTTTGTAGCAAATGATGAAAACAACATAAATTTGACTCATATTTTACCAGATAACTACAAGTCAGATTTTCAACTGACTAGAAAAAGTCAAGATAAAATCATAAACCCACAAGGGAGGGATTTACTAGACCTCTGTGTTTCTGCCCAACTCCGTATTCTAAACGGGAGATTTATTGGAGATTTGTTAGGAAATATGACATTTTTTAGCATGAAAGGATGCAGTGTAGTTGATTATGCAATAACTAGTGAAAGTCTACTCTCCTCAGTGAATTATTTTATAGTTAAAACTCCATCATACTTTTCAGATCATAATCAAATTGTTACCCATTTAAAATGTGATGGAAAACTGCCAAATATAAATAATATTTATAAAAAAATAGATTTTGAATTCAAGTGGACAAACACTTCAAAACTCTTGCTTGAGAATGAGCTTAAAGAAAAATATATATATGAAGAATTAAACAATTTTCAACAAACAAACTTTGAAAACACTCAAGATGGACTGAACAGAGCTACAGACTTAATTTCAGACATTTATATAACTTTATCACATAAGTGTATGAGAAAAAGATATTTTAAAAAGAAAAGAAAAAGAATATCTAACTGGACAGACTCAAATTTTTTTGCATTAAGAAGTACTTTTAATCTGTATAGTAAAAAATTAAAGTTATCTCCCTTTGATCAATCTATAAGACTGAAATACTTTTTTTTATTCTAAACAATTAAAAACAGTTTCTAAACTTAAAAAAAGAGAATTTAAACTTAATGTTCTGAATAAACTAGACAACATGTCACCAAATGAAAGCAAGGAATTTTGGAAACTATTAAGAACAATAAAAATTAATAAGGACAAGAATGATGATAACATGCTAGATTTAAGTCAGTTTGCAGATCACTTTAAAAATCAGTGTAAACCTGAAAAGATAGATAAGAATTTTGAGAAAAGTATTTTTGAAGAATTATGCAAAACAGAGAAGTTGCTAACATCAAAAGAAAGTGATACACCAATAAATATATCTGAAATAAAAACACAAATTAAAAGATTAAAAAGTGGGAAAAGTTGTGGACCAGATAAAATATGTTATGAAATTATAAAACATAGTAGTTCTGTAATGTTAACAGCCATAGCTAAATATTTTAACCTTATATTATCTACCTCTCTATATCCTGAAAATTGGAATAAATCATTCATAATTCCATTATTTAAAAGTGGGGATCATCTTGATCCTTCAAACTACAGAGGAATTTCTCTGATGAGCTGTCTAAGTAAATTATTTAATATGGTTATAAATTGTAGATTACTTACTTTATTTGAAAATAATATATGTCACCATCAACTAGGCTTTAAGAAGAATAGTAGGACTTCAGATGGTGTCTTTATTGTAAAGACTCTGTTTAATAAATATATAAATTATAAAAAGAAAAAGATTTATGGTTGTTTTGTAGACCTAAAAAAGGCATTCGATTCAGTGTGGAGGTTAGGTCTTTTGTACAAAATAACAAAAAATGAGAAAATTGGTGTAAAATTTTACAATTTGATAAAAAATATGTATAAGAATACTGAAGCTTCAGTAAAATTAAAGGAAAATATATCTGAATATGTCTCTATTGATAGAGGAGTGAAACAAGGGGATAATATGAGTCCAAACTTATTTAATGTTTATATAAATGATCTACCAGAAATATTTGATGAAAGTTGTAAACCAGTGACTCTGCAAAATATGTCAATCAGCTGCCTTATGTTTGCAGATGACATTTTGTTATTATCTGAAACTCCTGAAGGTTTACAGAACTCTATAAATAAACTAAATTTTTATTGTAATAAGTGGCAGCTCACAATAAATACACAAAAAACTAAGATAATGGTCTTTCAACAGAAAAACATTTTATATAATAAATATGATTTTTACTTAAATGGTGACAAACTAGAAAAAGTTTTAAAATATAAATATCTTGGAAATATAATTGAAGCATCTGGGAAATTGACTTCATCACACACTGAATTGGCTAAGAAAGGTACTAAAGTTTTATTTTCTATTTTTAAGTATCTTTCTCCTTTAGAAAATGTGTCTATAAAAGTATACAAAAAATTGTTCGAATCACTAGTTAAACCTATTCTTATGTATAACTCTGAAATTTGGTATATGGATTTTTATGAAAAAATAATAAGAGCTGAAAAACGAGCTCAAATTAAGGACATGAGTAAATTTGATATTTTATCAATGATTGATAGTAGCCAAGTGGAGAAGACACATTTAAAATTTTGCAAATATATACTTGGGCTTAGGCAGCAACCATTTGATTTCCTGGGGGGGGCTATGGTTTTTTTTGGAAAAAAAAGTTTGTTTCCAGTTTTTGGAGAAAAAAATAATTTGTTTTTGATTCTGAGAAAAAAAAATTGTTTGTTTCACCCTCAGCTGCCACTATATGTAATGCTAAAATTGAAAGAAAAAAATTGTTTTCGACTTGTCGCGAAAAAAATAGATTGTTTTTCGCCGCAGGCGAAAAAAAAAGTTTGCACAGAAAAAAAAACCATAGCCCCCCCCAGAAAATCAAATGGTTGCTGCCTTAGTAAACAATCTGTCAATATAGCTGCAAGAGCAGAACTAGCTCAGTATCCCATAGATGTCTTTATTAAAGTACAATCATTGAAGTACTTAGCAAGAATGTCTAGTGATGAAAATAACCCTTTATTATATGATGCATTTTGTTTATCTAAATGGCTTAGCACTAACGGTATATTTTCATGGTTTTCATATGTAGAAAATATAGCCAATGTAAATAAATTAGACATAAATAAAATTCAGGATATAAACTATAAACAAGAGAAGAGGTAATTCTCAAAAAATATTAAAAAAGAACTTAAAGATAGCTTTGAAAATATTTTCTTTGAAAAATTAAAATTAACTAATGAAACCAGTAAAATATTCTTGTACAGTAAAATAAAAACAAAATATGAAATAGACAAATACATTTCTAAAAATAGTTTTGAAAATAGAAAATTATTATGTAAAATGCGAGTAAGTGACCATTTCTTGGAAATAGAGAGGGGTAGATATAAAAGAATTCAAAGAGAAAATAGAATATGTAAACATTGTAATTTAAATGCGGTTGAAGATGAAACCCACTTTTTCTTAAAATGTAAAATTAATAAATCTTTACGTAATCAGCTTGAAAAAGATATAAATAATATATGTCCAGAATACTTTAATTTGTCTGAAACAGATAAATTACAATTAATTCTATCTTCATTTGATATTATGCAGCTTACTGTTCCGTTCATTAAAAAGTCATTTGCACTGAGGGGAGTGGACACAACGCCTGCATAAATATTACTGTTTTACCACTTTATATATGATGTTTGATATGTTAATTTTTATATTGTGTATATTGTATTGTATTGTTTGTATATGCCTTCAACCCCCAGGGGTATAAATGTGCATTTCATTAATAAATAAATATAAAGTTTAAATAAAAAAATGAGGTATGACTGTCAATGAAATGACTCCTTCTGAGACCAACTGCTACAAACTCCGAAACAGTGGTGACATCTAGCCATGCTTCTTTACAGAGAAAGGGAAGTATGACCCGAACGATAAAGCTGTTTGGAGTTTGAAACTGATATAGAAGTTAGCAACCTTCATAATTCGGTGTATCATTTTGTTCTCATCATGAATATACGTGTAATATTTGTCACTGGCCATGAACCAATGAAACAACATTAAATTCATATCATTGTTACTTGGCCAAAACATTAAGAGTTATTGCCCTTTTCCCAGTTTTCCTTGTTTAAATTCGGTTTTTTTCCATCAGAAATCAAAACAGATATGCAGTAGCAATTTTTATACAAACTTCATAGGAATCAGCAAAACATATTTGATTTAAGATGTCTTTCCGAAAGTCCTGATTTTTAGTTGTTTTACTTCCGGAAAACTGGTGTTACTATATCAAGGGCTATTCATCAAATAGTGCGCATAAATATCGGCGCTATTCGTGAAAATGTATGTCATTTTTATCAACGGAAAACTGTTTGCCAATAACTGGGTTGCTATGACCTATTTTTTTTGTGCCAGTTACTGTGTGTATGTTTTGTATTTCTAAGAAAAACCTGTTGTAGTTTCACATGCAAACGGCAATTGTCAGTAATCTTTATAAGTCAATTCATTTGATATGACATAGACCTCTACAGTGGATTCATTTATTTTCGTTGGTACCAATTTTCGTGGATTGAGGAAAACTTGCATATTCGTGTATATTTGTCGCTAGTAAAGAGTTTTCTCATTGGTAATCGTACCACATCTCATATTTATTGGACGACTGAAATAACCACACTTAATAGCTGAGGTACCGCAAATATATTACTACTAGTAAGCATATTTACGTCATGTGACAACATTTTCACTTTGTTGTTCTAGTGGCTCATCTTTTTCTTATTCACTCCTCGTTCAAGGTAGGTGCAATTTTTTGGAAATGAATTCAATTATAACTTTATTTTTTATTTCATAATGTTTCAGAACTACATCAAGGCAAGACGATTTTTTGTTGGAGAGCCCGTGTGGACCCCTATTAATAGACCAGCAGACGAGCATCCTGTCAGGAAGGAGTATATGACCGCCTTGGCAGTTGAAGCATAGTACTGAAATCAATCATCCATGAAGTTATATTAATCATCCCCTAGAGAAACATTTCAGCTTTTTTTAAAAGCTGCCTTTTGTATTGAAATCGTTGTGATCATTGATTTAACTAAGGACATTGCAATAAAGATTTATGATGTTGATTTATATTCTAATTTTACACGCTAGCATATCGCTGTGAATAATCAATAATCGATTAATCCGAAACAAATTCGGGTCTCAAACGAAAACGGAGAGTACCACAAAAACTGTTAGAGGAAAATAAGCCCGAACCAAAAACTAAAGAAGTAAAGGCAAAATTAAATTCTCTTAGCTAGTGCCTAGAATGAGATATGAAATTGGGAACATGTCTCGGACAGAAAACAATATTTATTAATAAGGATGTACACCTCTGAGGAGCCGAACATTTCTAGAATTAAACTTTTCTTCTAAACCTGATTTTTGGGTAAATATGACTGTAAAAAAATAATTGGTGAAGAAAACATCATATAGTGGTGCGCTTCTTTTTTTTGCTACAGCCCTCTGAAAGTACCCAATTTTGAGGAGTTTTCCATTTTCCATCAATTTTTACCCATTTTGGGGCTATTATCGTGAAAAAAATCATAGTTCCACAATTAAAGTTTTTTTCATACTCTCAATAAAGATGAAGGGGACCAATCTGACTAAATTCAACTCAAAAAAACTATAGGTAGGTGTTAATATAAGAAAGTTTTATCATATTTTGATGCTTTTTCGTGTCAAATTTGCCATGTTGTCAATTGTCAATTTGTAATTTTTCTCTGTTTAAAGAACAAAATGCATATTATTTATAACTTCCTTGTTATAAATGGTTAAACAAATACATATCTATGAAATTTGAAAAGAAAAAGTAATATGGGATGTTTATGTTTCTGGTAAAATCATTTGTTGTACCCCTCACCCATTTTTCTTAAAATTTTGATAAAAAAGACTGACTTGATTAGTAATAAAACTTGAAAATTTCATTACTCAAAAACTACTTATTGGAAATACACAATTCTTTCACATAGTTAAGTTTGATTATGATAATTATCAAATTCATTGCTATTTTCCACTTATATTACATGTTTTGGAAATAATTCCAGAACGAGATTTCAATGAGACTGAACGAGACTGAAATGTCAGAAGAATACAGAATACATCCTTAAGTACAGATTAAAATTGCTATATGGGTATTCTAGACCAACTCCGATACCCGATAAATGAATAGCACCATTTTCAAAGATGCTTAATCCCCTATCCCTGTTAAATTTTTTGTTAAATTCTTGTTCCTTGATTTTTGTGAATGTATTTGTTGTGAGCTGTGTTGTGCACTACTCATGATTTTTCATTTAACCATAGTAAAGTGTGACTTTCTGCGACTTCTGGGTTTAGACGGTTCCATTTGCATCTGTTTTCGTGTTGCTTATTCTTTAATTTTCTACGTATGTTGTGTCATGAGTACTATTGTTTGTTTGTCTTTTTCATTTTTAGCCATGGCGTTGTCAGTTTTTTTTCGATTTATGAGTTTGAATGTCCCTCTAGTATCTTCCGTCCCTCTTTTTTCGTAACAACAAAAACTGCCGCGTTTTCAGAAATTGTTTTACGCAGCGTTAAACAATTCACTTAAAAAACTTAACATTTTATTTCAGATAAATTAATGGCTTTCATGTTCGTATAAGAGGTTTAGATGTAAACTTTGTAGATTGTGTTTGTCGTCTGCATGACAGACGCGCACCTTCCGGTATTTCTAAATTTATAATTGATTGTCTCTGTGGTACCTGTTGTGTCGACATGCTTCGGGAAAATTGTTTATTTGATGATACTTGTTTTGTCGACATGCTCTGAGAAAATTAAGGCGTTGTTGGCCTTCCATTTCCCAAATTTGTATAATAGTCAATTCGCTCAAGCTTTCTCGATATTGAATTTGAAATTATGCCATTTCCTTGGTTTATTTTACTCTTATATCCTGACAGTACGCGTCCTAACGGTAAAACGCTTTTATAACCATGATGATGATGTGCTAATCCCGGTCGTTCAATACTACCTGTATCTATAGTTACACTTTTTGCTAAATCGACAATTTTCATTTCCCCGCCGAAACTACTTCTCGGTGAATTTAAGTCATAGTTTTCCCGTACACAATGTTTAATTTTTCGGCTTCTCTATGCGTCATAGCAGTCTGTGGTCTTTTTAACAACATTCGTAAAGAGGTCTGTTGTGATGAAACTTTCGTGTTTGATGGCACAGCGTTTTTACTATTATATCTTGGGTTCATTTTTGGTTTAGGAGATTTCTGACTCTCTTCTTTTTCAACGTTCAAATCAAGACTTATGTGCGTACAATAAAGTCCATTCGTGTTTGTTTTTGTTGTTTTGTCTTATGTTCTCGCACAAATCTCTCGTTAGCTGCTCTTATGTGTTCAACATTCATTCTAGGATCTGTGTTTTGTCTGACTAAAATGGCCTTTTGAATTTTCTTGAATGTTCTCAAACGTGTATACAGCAGATCTACTTCGTTCTAGAATTGGGACTGCCTTTTTGTGTTTTGATTTTAAAAGAGATAAATTCACTCCATTGTCTCCCAATTTTTAATATGGAGGCAAGAAAAAATTTATGACAAATTAAAACGGATATGGGATAAATTTCAGTGACAAAGTTAAAGAATAATACTAAGACTAAAGGCCAGCAGGTTCTGTGTTTCAAGTAGGTCATGTTTTATTAATGATTCCAAATTGTCGGGGGAAAAAAGCTTAGTTAGATTCACCAAAAAAGTAAAACCTACCAAACCTTTTCACCCGAGCATCGATCTGTCATAGCTTTTCCAGTGGAACTAAAAGCTCTCTTTTTCCTCTCTTGTTTCAAGAGGTAGACTTATATAACCGAATTTGTACTTATACATGAGCGGGTGTCTTAATTATGCGTAAGAAATTCTGCTTACCCGTCCGGAGCACCTGAGTTCACCCCAGTTTTGTATGGAACGCCATGACTGCCTTATGTTAATGATCAGCATTATATGCAGTGCTCACAACATTATATGCAGTGCTCGCAACATTATATACAGTGCTCACAACAGTATATGCAGTGCTCACAACGTTATATGCAGTGCTCACAACATTATACGCAGTGGCCAAAACATTATATGCAGTGCTCACGACATTATATGAAGTGCTCACAACATTATATGAAGTGCTCACAACATTATACGTTTTTTGTTGATGAAGGTGATGATCGGTGATTGTGATGATGATGTTTGATGTATGATGAGATTGATGTATGATGAGATGATTCGGTAAACTTCGGGGTTTTTTTTAGCGGAAAATTACCGAATCCATAATTGGTAATGCCCAGCAAACAAATTTAAACAGTTATTAAAGTCATGTTATCATTAAGGCAGTATACAATATTTAAAACTGATTGAAATAAGGAATTAAGAAGTATGATCAATTTACCACAAATTTATTCCACACCAGGGCAATTTAAACTTATTTTGATTATCATTTTCATCATATTCACAACTTAATATGTATATACTTTAAGTGTTTAATAAATTGCTTCGCCGAACGCAGCTGGATACGACCGCAGAGGTCCAATCCTGAACCGTTGGGACAAAAATAGACACACTATTCACGCTTGATACAGGTCTGAATTTGGAATGTAATTAAATATTTGACACATAATAGGTTTCTGACACAGAATAACTGTAGTCGAAGAACTTAAAACTGATTATCTATACTATTAAACGAGAAGACCTCATTTTGGGTGTCGCTTCTCTTCCTTCCACAATAAATCAATCATCATGCCTCTGTGTCCTATAGGTAACATGCATAGTCGCATTTATCATCCATTCTTATGATTATTCAGATTGAGTTATTTTGGGAGAAAAAACGACAAAAAGGAGTCCGGATATGATTCCGTCATCGGACTGACTTTTAGTCATAGATAAGACTTCCGGTTTTAAAGATGCACAAATACAACCAATCGTATGATAGATAACAAAAATGAAAAATAAATTAGCCAATCAGAGCGTTCTCCATATCATGGTGTTTAGATCGCAAGAACCACAACTATTATACCTCCTTATATTTTTCGCGTTTATCTACATGTAAACTACGATTATACTACTTTAATATATAGAGACTCTCTGTATTCTGTCTACTGTTTTTTTTAAATGTTTACTAATTAAGGGGTCATACCAGTTGTATATATATTAAAATAAGTAAAACATTTGACACAAGTACAACCAATCGTATGATGGATAACAAAAATGGAAGAAAAAAAAAGCCATTCAGAGCGTTCTCAATATCATGGTGTTTAGATCGCAAGAATCACAACTATTATATCTCCTTAGAGAGGACAATTATTTTTCGCGTTTCATATCATGGTGTTTAGATCGCAAGAACCACAACTATTATACCTCCTTAGAGAAGACAATTATTTTTCGCGTTTATCTACATGTAAACTACGATTATACTACTTTAATATATAGAGACTGTTTGTATTCTGTCAGGGACTTTCTATGTTAGTATGTTAGCATGTTAGTATAGAAAGTCGGCCCTGATTCTGTCTACTGTTTTCTTTGAAATTTTTACTATTTAAGGGGTCATACCACTTGCATATATATTAAAATAAGTAAAACATGCTCAACTTCATCTAAAACTACCTCGACCAAAAACTTTAACCTGAAGCGGGACAGACACGGACGGACGGACGAACGAACGAACGAACGGATGTACAGACTAGAAAACACAATGCCCATAAATGGGGCATAACAATTTATTGTTGAAAGGGAAAATAGTGATTTGGCAAAAATAAAAGTAAGGTAGAGATTAGAAGTAGGCAGAACCTTTTTCGGGGCGTCGGGATCGGGTGTTTTTAAGCTCGGGATTTGGGGATTGATCCTTACGGGATCCGGGAATATATTTTTCGATTTCGGGATATGCATTTCTTTAAATTCTGCATCTCGGGATTTCATGGTTTTAAGCCCGGGATTTCGGGATCAGGACCCGTCCGACCACCCCTTAAATTAGCCTTAGTCATTTATACATGATTCATATCCTACCATTGGCATGTTAATAAGGCTCTCAAAAGAAAAAGAAAACACTGATGGATTATCCTAGAAGCATATTTTATTAGACTAATAAGGGTCTATATATAAGCAGTTACATTTATTTCATGTTTGAAACGGTGCAAATTGTTAATTTGATTTTACTTTTACCAAAAGAAGCATTGTAGCAAAGGAGAAGAATAATTGTGGTCTGAGGCCAGACACACGAAAATAATTGAATTTAACAGAAAGGAAACAAATATCGGACTTTGGAAAAAGGGAGAGGGCTTTTGATACCTTTTATGAAATTCTCCATACATAATATCTTTTACAAAAAATCATCCTACAACAGTCTTCAAGCTGCATATGCCCGCGATTTCGCGGGTGTGTTCTAGTATAATATAAAATTATACTTATTTTTTTGGTTTTGCACTTCGCTGTTGCGAATTGCCCCACCCCCTCCAAAAATTAAAAAAAAATACCCCCCTTTTTTTTGTTGATTTTGTGCAATACACTATGCTGTTGCATATTGACCCCAACCCGAAAAAAAAAACAGAAAAATGTATCCCCCACTTTTTTTGCAAAAAAAATATATGAAGACATTTTCTTTTTAATTTCTGAAATCTGATATGAGGAAAAATTTCTTTACACATAATTTAAAAGCAGTGTAAGAGAGGTAATCAAACATGTTTTGGATTACCTCAATATATTTGGATTACCTTCCTTACACTGGTTTCAAATTGTCTTAATTGGCCATTAACCAAGAACTCTTGTTTCCCCCTCTTTTTTGCCTCTAATTCCTAAACGTTTTGAGCCATAACACCTCCCCTCCACCCACCTTTCCAAGCAAATCATAACCATTCCTTTGTGGTAAGGAAACTTGTGGTATAATTTCAGAGAGATTTATACACTTAAGGACTGGAAACTACAAAAATGTTTATCTGGACCCCCTATTTTGCCCCTAATTCCTAAACAGTTGAGACCATAACCCCCAAATCAATCCCAAACTTTCCTTAGTGGTTATAAACCTTGTGTTAAAGTTTAATTGATTTCTATTTACTTATACAAAAGTTATTATCCGGAAACCATCTGTCTTTGGCGACGCCGACGACCGACGTGATAGCAATATACGACATTTTTTTTAATTTTATGTTTGCAGTCGTATTAAAACATATAGATTTATACACATATATAATTGTGCATTTCTGATCATTTAACTCTAAATAAATATCTTCAGATTACTCGGGACTGCAATTAAGATATGTTATGACCCAGTATTTTTTCAAGGAGAACCCAATATCTGTCAGAAGTATACTGTTCATTGCATTTTTTAATTATTTTGTTTATTAATGTTGGTCAGCGATGTTATTCGAAATAGAATTTTACTTAAACATTTACGATTTTCAATCTTATTTTAAAAAGGCATGGCACAGCAATGTTTAGTGCAAAATAACTAGTTTGTGAATTTAAATCCTTTTAAGTACATGTATATAATTCGGACTATGCTATACATAAAAGTCAAATTAGTTTCGACAATTTTCCAATTTTTACCCCGTGAGTGATCCATATACAGGAGAAAGAATCCCCACAGAAACAATCAAGATCCATCGTCAAAAGTAACTTTCCAGATAACGAAAAATATTCAGACATGAAATTTTCAACCTCTTACATTGATCCTAACATGGGATATGGAGAAAAAAAATGTTAGCAAAAATAACAGAAATCCCCAGACTATAGACAAGCTTGTTTGTGAGAAGAATTAGAACGCCAATAACAACAACGAGAAGAATTCACAGTAAAACAATACTAGTAGTTCTCCATTAATATAATTAAATTACAATTATTTATTGACATAATAACGAGTATCGTGTTTTTTTGTGCTTCTGTAACAAAAATCCCGCAAGCTGGCCCCTAAACAAAAATGTGTACTAGTTCAGCGAAAATGGACGTCACACTAAACTCCGAAACATATAAATGAACCAACATAAAAAAAAACAAAAAAAAAACAAGACTTACAAAGGCAGAGGCTCCTGACTTGGGACAGGCTAAAAAAATGCGGCGGGTTAAACATGTTTTGTGAGATATCAACCCTTTCCTATACATCTAGCCAATGTAGAATAAACAAACAGACAGCAATACATGAATGTGGCAGGTGTGATCGATTTCAATCTTAATTGATTAGGGTTGTCAGTTTTCCTGTCGGAAGTCGTAGGTTCTCTTCGGGTACTTCGTCTCCCTCCGCCAATAAACTGACAGCCACAGATCATCTATTTAATACTAGTATATACCGTTAGATGTCTTAAGGAAGTTTTTGTCGTTGGATTGATGTCTCGATCATTAGCATTCATCCCGCATCTCTTTTTCTTCATATCTATTATTCCTTATATAATTGTTGATTTTTGGTTTCATCTCTTTTTATCTCACCTGGTCGATTACTCCCCTAACCCCGGATCCACCCCCGACATGAATATTCAGTACAACATCATGTTAATATATTAAGATATTGGATAACACTGACTCTGCATTATATAATTTATTTAAATCAAGATGATCTTTCAGTCTGCATCTTCGCTAGCCAAGGGTTACGATCCACTCCCGTTCTCTTCACCCTTGGCAGATTGAGCTAACATTTGTGATATCAATGTTGCGCCATCTATCGGAAGATTAAAGTCAAGCCCATTCCGAATACATTATTCTTGACCAATGGTAGCACTTGAACTCTTCAATTTGGAGATATAAACACGGTAGCGTCTAGATTCTACACACTTGGTAAAGCCGGAAACGAAAATATACGTCAACATTCATGCATTTGTGCATGAAACATACACAGGAACTTCTATTAGTTGATTAAAAACATTCAAGTTGTCACTAAATATAGTCGTATGTTTAGTAATGTAAAGACATGTTGCACAATAAACACGTGGCAATTGTTTACAAACACTTTCTGCATTTACACGTGATCATGTTATAGACGCTTTTTGATTGGATACAGTGAGTTTCTACTGCAACCAATTAAAATCCTTTCCTTGTGTCTCTGAAATTTTATCTCAATCCGCCAAGGGTGAAGAGAACGGGAGTGGATCGTAACCCTTGGCTAGCGAAGATGTCAGTCTTGGAAAACATGGTGTTTTTACTACTACAGCGATCGATAACTACGAGTTATCCTATAGATGCATAGGTACTTTGTGCCTCTTTTCTTTTTATCTTTCTATTAGATGATTGTGTTCTTTAGGTCGTTCTCATGAGACAAACCCTTTCCACCTGGTGTTTACAGTTTCTACTATAATGTTGAGCTGTAACACCACTGGGCGTTTCTAAGATATTTGAAAGAGGGGGCGTAGAATGAGGGCCCTCATGGGGTTTTTGATTATGTGATTACTTGGCCGTTTTTTTAATGATTATTTGATTATTAAGCCAAATATTTCATGATTATTTGATTACCTAGGACTGTATTTTTAGTTTATGATTATTTGATTACTAAAAATAAGCAAATATTTAATGATTATGTGATTATATTGGCAAAAAATGGTGATTATGTGATTACTAGGACCCCCATGAGGGGCCTCTAGAATGAAAAAAATTGGACTTTTTTTGCTAAAAATTGATAAATTGCCATATTCTTTACAATATTAGTAGATTACGATCGTTTTTTGTTGTTTTTTGAAGGGGGAGGGGACGTACGCCCATTACGCCCTCACCTGAACCCGCCCCTGGGTTAGGTGGGGTTAATCACATACAGAACAAATATCCATTTTTTTTTTACTTTTCAATTTCTTTTTCAGACATATTGATAAAATATAAAACTATATCACTTAATTTACCAAAAAAATATGTTTATTAGATTTTGAAAGCTTTTAATTTAATGAGGAAATAGAAGTCATATCTTGAATTCCTGCAAAGTGGTCCACTTTCTGGTTAAATTTTCTGTTGTAAATGCGTTCTGATATTATAAACATACTGCCCTTGGATGAAGGTGTTGGGGTAGATTAACTAACTAGGGGGAAAAAATATCACCCAAGACGAAGTCGCGGTTGATATTTTTTCACCGAGTAAGTTAATCACCCTAAAACCTTCATTCAAGGGCAGTATGTTTTTTTTTTATTATACTTCAATGCCCTATGATTCAATTTTGCACGATGTTTTTAGAAGGACAATTGTAAAAAAAATAAAGTAAAACATTAAAGATAGTTTACTAAGAACAACAACAAAACGATATAAACTGAATTAGAAATAAGAATCGGTTAACCTCGACCGGAGCGGGTGTAAATTGTTCCGGTCGGCAAACTTCAGGCTCAGCGGGTGTTATTTAAAAATTGAATGCTTCCCTTTTGTAACTTCATTGGGGTGTAAAAGCGTTGACCGAAGTACATTTTGTATGAAGCGCAAGCGCTTCATTCTAAAAATGTGCGCATGGTCAACGCTTTTACAACCCTATGAAGTTACAAAAAGAAGCATTTAATACTTATAATTACATTTTTAGCTAGGATCATGAAAACACGATTTTTAACAAGTTTTTATTTAATTTACCTGTGCACTTTATTGTGGGACCTCGGTCTTCGTGAATGATAAATTTTATTGTGTAATGAAGTTGATTAAGGAATAACGCGAGATTGCAGTTAGCCAATCAGAATAACGTATTACTGAATTTACTTTTTAAAATCGATTAAAACTGTTCATGGAAAATAACTACAAGTTGTTAAGGTTCATTCAACCTATGCCAACATTTTGAAATTTAGGTATAAAATTGTGTGAAAAAATGTTGGCATAGGTTGAATAATTTGTTACAGATTAAGTGTTATAAAAACATAAATTAATTAGGGGTTAATCAATCTACAACCAGTTTAAACCTAGCGTTGATACAATTTCTAGTATACAAGTACTAGTGAAGATGTAGGTAATTGTGTGTGTTGAGGATCTCTATTTCATAAAGGAATAAGTTTAAAATTAGTATAATGAAATAATGGGTGGGGGGGGGGGGGGGGGGGGGAAGGATTTTATGAATTTTTATTTAAGGAACAATCATCTAGTCATATTGAATATCTATGAGTGTCATTTTCATGAATAATATAGAAATATAAAATTATAATAAAAATATTCAATTTTATGTAAAATAGATTCCTTCAAATACAATGGCATACACCACTATTGAAACTCATGCATTTCATAAAACCTGACTCATGTAAAATATCTATTTTAAATGTTTACTATTAACACATTCAGAGAATAAGACAAATTTCATAATTATGATTGCCTCAAAAGTCATTCTATAAGATTATGAATTGATGCTGCATCTGCACAAGCAACTGATGTCATGTTGTTATCCTTCAGTATCAAATTTGAATAACTTTCTTCAACTATCCTGGATTTGTACCAAACTTGGACAGAAGCTTGTTCGTGATAATTAGATAGTATCCAGAAATAAATTTTGTAAAAAGAAAAGATAATTTTTTTCAGTATTTTACTTATAAAAGGACTTAGTTTTTCTGCCAGGATACAATACATTCACTCTATTGTCAAAGTTTTAAAATTTTAATAACTTTCTTACACTATCCTGGATTTGTACCAAACTTGGACAGAAGCTCACAACTCATTTTGTAATGAATAAAAACAAACACAGAGTACTTGAATTTTCTAAACTATCCGTAAAACAAAAATGCAATGTCCAACTGGAAAGTTGCTGCCTATAAATGAACCAAAAAATCTTTTTTTTTATATTTATTTTAAATTTTATATTGCACTATTAATTTGATTTAAAAAAAAAATTCTGTTGAAGTATCTTATATTTGTATATGCTGTTGCT
Organism: Mytilus edulis; assembly: GCA_019925275.1. Taxonomy (NCBI): domain Eukaryota; kingdom Metazoa; phylum Mollusca; class Bivalvia; order Mytilida; family Mytilidae; genus Mytilus; species Mytilus edulis. Next base: position 25,565,101 of record CM034362.1, on the reverse strand, counting down.
TGTTAAAGTATTTTTCGTATTTAATACAACAAATTAATGAAAAAAAATATTAAAATTTTTTTGTACAATTGAAACATTTTTTTGTCACTTTTTCTCCAGTAGTGTTGTGTGATTAATTTTAGAAATTTAGTCTTATTTCATTTTTATAATAATTTAATATGTATTTCAACTTAATTTTGCTAGTATCAAGGGTTCTATTTTACAATTTTTGTCTTTTTAGAATTTGTTTATAATTCCATTTTTTACTACAACACAATTTTGCAAATACTTCATTTATGTTTGTGAATTTTTAAAGAGTAATATTTAATGCTTAAATATACTGACTGTATTTTACCTTTTATTAATTAATAATTGTTATAACAACACCTATTGTATTTTGTTTGTAGGCATAGATTGAATATATTTTTATCAAATGTTGGCATAGGTTGAAGACACCGTTGTTAATTACCGTGTCATAGTTTGGTTTACCAGTGATTAAAAATCAATAGGATTAAGTACGGGGATATTGCCCTTAGGTAATATTGTTTATGACAGGAACATTTATTTTCACACCTTATACTTATATCACTGTTTATTAGCACATACTTTCAACTTCTCGTCCAATCAAATTGCTTGAATTTGCCTTCTAATTTTCATAGTACATACTTTTTCGTGTACTAAGTAACTACGCATAAATGACCACAAGGGTAAGATTTCATTGTATTGTAATCAAGATATTAGAACAAAAATTGCTTCTGGCTATTTTGAAATAAATGATGTGTTCCAAATGTAACTAAATAGTTTGTAATTAGTTTTCAAACAGATTTTTAACATCCTACTAATCAATCTTTTGATCTAAATTTTGTTTTGACAATTAAAAAAGTTTCTTTCATTTAAATAAAGAGTAATAATAATGGTGCTTTATACCTTGATTAAAGTACAACTCAATCTAAAATTTGTAATCCTTTATCTTCCATGCAGTTACTTTGCACACAAAAAGAGTCAACCATAAATCTTTTGAAGGGAAATTATTAATAAAGCAATTTGATATATTTAGTCATAAATTGGTCGATAATTGGTTGCCTAATGTCCAGTGACAAATATTTCATGCATATAAACTATCCACTAGACTGCCTATGGGTACATACCAGGGGCAGATCCAGCCATTTTTAAAAGGTGTTTCAACCAAAGATGTGGGAGGCGGATCCAACTGTTTGTATTAAGATAGTTTTAGGTTTTATGTGAAATTAAAAAAATGTTTTCAAGAATGTAAAGCTTTCATTGCAATTTAAGAATTGTCTGCTCTTGGTCAATTCATTTTGTCATCTTCCCATGTAAATAAAGTACATGTATAGTAAAACAAAGCTTCGTTCATATCAATAAACATACTTACACCAGCAGCTACCTTCTTTACATTCTAAAGTCGAGGGCCTTTTGAAATCCCATTTTTACAATGATATCATAGTGAGTAGATTTACAAAACTACGTAAATGAGCTACAACCAGTCAGCCAAAACATATCAATAGACTAATTACAGGATTACTCAAGTTGTAAATATGTGCTAAATTGGATATTGTATAGAAAGGTATATACTATGAAAATAAGAGCTTGGGGCAAAGCCCCTCGCTCTAATTTTCATAGTATATACCTTTCTATACAATAACCGAGACTTAGCACAAACTTTCAACTTCTCGTCCAATCAAATTGCTTGAATTTGCCTTCTAATTTTCATAGTACATACTTTTTCGTGTACTAAGTAACTACGCATAAATGACCACAAGGGTAAGATTTCATTGTATTGTAATCAAGATATTAGAACAAAAATTGCTTCTGGCTATTTTGAAATAAATGATGTGTTCCAAATGTAACTAAATAGTTTGTAATTAGTTTTCAAACAGATTTTTAACATCCTACTAATCAATCTTTTGATCTAAATTTTGTTTTGACAATTAAAAAAGTTTCTTTCATTTAAATAAAGAGTAATAATAATGGTGCTTTATACCTTGATTAAAGTACAACTCAATCTAAAATTTGTAATCCTTTATCTTCCATGCAGTTACTTTGCACACAAAAAGAGTCAACCATAAATCTTTTGAAGGGAAATTATTAATAAAGCAATTTGATATATTTAGTCATAAATTGGTCGATAATTGGTTGCCTAATGTCCAGTGACAAATATTTCATGCATATAAACTATTCACTAGACTGCCTATGGGTACATACCATGGGCAGATCCAGCCATTTTTAAAAGGTGTTTCAACCAAAGATGTGGGAGGCGGATCCAACTGTTTGTATTAAGATAGTTTTAGGTTTTATGTGAAATTAAAAAAATGTTTTCAAGAATGTAAAGCTTTCATTGCAATTTAAGAATTGTCTGCTCTTGGTCAATTCATTTTGTCATCTTCCCATGTAAATAAAGTACATGTATAGTAAAACAAAGCTTCATTCATATCAATAAACATACTTACACCAGCAGCTACCTTCTTTACATTCTAAAGTCAAGGGCCTTTTGAAATCCCATTTTTACAATGATATCATAGTGAGTAGATTTACAAAACTACGTAAATGAGCTACAACCAGTCAGCCAAAACATATCAATAGACTAATTACAGGATTACTCAAGTTGTAAATATGTGCTAAATTGGATATTGTATAGAAAGGTATATACTATGAAAATAAGAGCTTGGGGCAAAGCCCCTCGCTCTAATTTTCATAGTATATACCTTTCTATACAATAACCGAGACTTATATCGTGATTAGGGAAATGAGTTTTCAATCATAAAGTTTTGAATGCCTTATAGAATTCAGACAAGAATTTATAAATTGTTAGTTGTCTCTGTCCATTATTGTAATTGAAGTTATCAATGAACACTTTAACCTAGAATGACCAAGCGAGCTTTTTCAATTATAATAATCTTTATTTGTCATATAAGTAACATTATACTTAAACTTACATAAACAAAAGTAACAACAACAATAAAATAACTGAGTCAAACACACACATATCTATATATATACAAGTAAAACTAACTAAGATTCCCCTGTCCTCAGCTCTAAAGACTGTTTTATAAAGGAACCTGTTTTTTTCACTTGGTTTATATTAGAAGGATTTAGTAGGACTACTAGTTTTTCAGTATCAGATAGATGTGGAAACATAGGATTATCTATTGCCATGTCATTAAAAAGTTTTATACGTAAAATTATAAATTTTGACAGTGGGGGAGAAAGTGATTTTCATCTTCTAAGGTTTTACAAGTTGGACATGTTCTATTGTCTCGAGGTATTTTTAGATATCTGCCCTTCTCAATGAGCAAATTATGGTCACTAATTCTAATTTTTGTAAATAAACGTCTAGTTTCAAAATTGTGATATTTTAGATAAAATTCTTGGTCTTGTTTGACTTTAATATTTTTGTAAAGAAAAAGTTTGTTATTTTCGTTCAAACTATTAATTTTATTTTCCAGTAGTTCTGAATAAAATTTACTTGTAATATTCTTAATCCAAGTCTTTAGTTTGTTAACTTGTTCCATATTTTGACAGGACATTACTTTTTGTATATCAATATTCATTTCTTGTGTTGAATCTTTTATAAAAGTGGACCAAGTATAAACTCCTTGTGAATCAAGGTGTTTACTTAATGTATAACTTTCTTTCAGCAATGGGTTTATGTTTTCAGTATTTAATCTAGCCCAACAAAGAATTACTTGTGTTTTTATATATTTTTCTATTGGTTGCCTACCAAGTTCAGCTTTAACACCTAAATTAGCAGATGTTTTTTTAGTACCTAAAATATATTTACAGAAATTAACATGGACCTTTTCGAAGGGAGTCTTATCCAAATATTGGAAATTATCTATATCTTTGTTTTGGGATTTTAATCTGCCTTTTGCTCTATAATAAGATTGATATGTATCCATGTATGATATTTCAGCATTATATGTTAAAATTGGTTTTATAAGAGAATCAAAAAGATTACAGGATACATTTACAGGAAAATTTCCCAAAAAGGCTGCATGTGTTTTTAATGAAAACAGAGCTTTCCTAGCTTTTTTGGCTAAATCTGTTAAACTTGCATTTAGATTTCCATTATTTTTTATCAGAGTGCCCAGAAATTTATACTCAGTAACGTTATCAATTTTTTCATTATTGAACCTTACAATGTATGGTTCCAGTTTTGTAGTTCTTTGTTCAATGATCATTGTTTTTGTTTTTTTAGTATTTAGACATAACTGCCATTTTTCACAGTGATTTGATAAGTTATTTAAGCTATTTTGAAAACCTTCTTTACTTTCGGATAAAATTATAAATGAATTCCTTCTTTTTTGTTTTGTTTCATTAGTGATCAAAACAAGGAGGTTATATGATCTCCTAAATCAAAAAGAAATCCACGAATTACGTTTCTAATTTTTTGTTGTTGTAATCAGCGATCCACGAATTTACGTATACCACGAAACGTCTTTTTTTCTCTATCCACGAAAATTGATACCCACGAAAATAAATGAATCCACAGTATATTGAAACATACATCTAATTATATGTAATTATTAGGCATTAGCAGGGTGGGCGGGGCATTTGACATGTTAGTAAAAATAACAAATGCCGTGTGTCCAATGAAATGAATGGATAAAATATTGCATAGAGTATAATAAACCTGCTTACTTTTATGAGTAATTTCCTATTACGGCAAATATAATCTTTACCATTTTAGAATTTACACTTCTTAAGGTAAGGTTGCAGATAGTTTTTCAAATTCAGTTAGTTTAACTATGTGATACATTCTCGGTTTTTGAGGGTCTTCATGGGATATACAGAGTAAACAATAATAGGCAAAAAAGAAAATATTAAGGGTGGGGGTGAAGAGTAGAGAAAATATGGAAAAAAGAAAAGGAAATAGAGAGAAAAATTAAGTCCTTAAATATAAAGAAAAGAGAATAGATAAAAACTGTAAATAACAGGGTGCTCCAATATAGAAAATTTAAAATTGGTCATAAATTGACAATGAATTCAGGTATGATTCCCCCCTTTTTTCCATTTCTCCGTTATGTAAAAAAAATTGTGCAAACACTCGTTTTACCTGTATAGGAATACATAAATGTTTATTCCTGGTGGCTCCCTTATTACACTTTTCAACAGGCATTCGTTTCTTTTCAATAACTGAACAAGCGCAACCCATCTCCAGCTTATGGCGCATGGACACGGATTCGGGTATGCTTTTGATCTTACTTTCACACTCGCTTTCACAAAATTGAACCAAATAAACTGACTGCTATCATTTCAATATTTCAATTTTATAAATGTTTGAAACAAACACAAAATAAATATGATGTGTTTGTCTACTGAATCGTTGCTAATGCCCCTATAAAACGCGTAGCCCTACTCTTTTTGTGAACTCCGTCACTCAGGCATAAAAGCTATAAATACAACAAAATCAATATCCCAGTAAGTTTCCATCGTTAAAAATAGAATATCTTGTCCTAAATCTAGAACTACATTATTTATTCTTAAAAGAGGGGGGGGGCAAGGGGGTCCCAATAACAGCAAAACAGCAAATTGATTTGGCTTATAACAGATAACAAGGAATTAAAATGGACAAAAACAGATAACAGTAAATGAAATATTAAAATAATTCGGTCTTTGACAAATCAGTATTTCTTATTACGGATATAATCCTTTGTAATGCATTCCATTTTCTATGACTTTGTTTTTAGTATTAATTTATGTACCTAGAATGTGTTTAAATTACTACTCAATATATTATAATATTTTTTATACGCTCGTTTACGGAACGTATTATGGTATACAGTTGTCCGTCTGTTGTCAACATGTCGGACATTAATCCAAAAACTCTTTAACCAATTTGCATTAAACTATGGGAAATTGTTTATATCTATTGACGTGAGCTCCCTTTTTGTTTTTTTCATAAATTTTAGATTTTAAGTTTCTGGGTAATGGGTTTTTATTCAATAAAATTGGTGTTTTTTCAGTTTTCTGATAATATCTCAAAAATGCTTTCACAAAGCAAGGAATTTTGGTGAATTGTTTATATCTATTATTAACATGAGGTCACTTTCAATTTTTAAAATTTTAGATTTTACGTTTCCGAGTTAACGGGTTTTATTAATTAAAAAGGGGGAATTTCCAGTTTTCAGACATTAACACAAAAATGTTTTCAGCAGTTCTAATGAAACTTTGCTGAAATGTTTATATCTATTGTTTTAAACTCCCTTTCGATTTTTATTAATTTTAAATTTTATGTTATTGAGTTAAGGGATTTTATTCATTAGAAAAAGGTGGTATTTTCTAGTTTTCAAAAATAACTCAAAAATGCTTTCAGCAGTTCTCATGAAACATTGGTGAATTGTTTATATATATTGACTGAAGCTCCCTTTGTTGCTAAAAAAAAAATGACCTAAAAGAGTTTGAATATTCTGACTTTTTTTAAATGACCATTTAATGAGGTGTGTAAATTTTTCTTAATAAGACTATGAGGCAAAGTGGTATATAGGGTAGAAAAATCAAAAGCACCAATTATAAGCATGCAATTTATCAAGTACTTCGAACGAATTTTGACACTCCAAAGGCAATTTATCCCACTATTGTCAAAGGCCTTATTTGAACAATTTTTTATCAGCTGAGGTTTTTGATTGTACCAAGTGTACTAGTAAGTAGAATACATAGTTTAGTAGGGAAACAATGGCTTGAAACGAAATAAATCTTTGTTTGTAATGAGTTATGTGCAGCTTCGGACCCAAGTACATGGTTGGAACTTTCATTGTACAATGCATTTGGTTCTGCTTTGAAGAGAATCACAGAGCTGAGTCTATGCACCATGTTATATAAAAGGTTAAGTGGTTGTTAGGACCTAGTCCTTAAAGGGAAACTTCGCAAAAAAATCAAAAATTGATATTATGTTTATTCTGTATAAAAATGCTCAAATTCATAGGTATTAAAGTTCTATTCTGCTAGATAAGAGATCACCATCGATTTTAAATTTAGAGTATCAATTCTCTCCGGTCGGCCATTTTGTCACCTTGTCCGATTTGCAGTCGCGATATGTCTAAGGACCAGAACTACAGTAACCCGATGTAGTCGTAATTGCGTGTCGATATCTCGTCAATCGTACGGTTGTTTTATCCGACTAGTTAACTTGATACGGAAAATTTTCTTTTTCTTTTTAATATTGGTATACAATATCTGTTAGTTTAAGACTGATAATATAGGAATTAGTGAAAAAGTCAAAATTTCAAATCATAAATAAGTCTTCCGTGAAACTTGAATTGTTTTCGGCAATCTAATTAGTTCATAATTCTTTTATGTAATAAACTTTATTCAAATAAATTAGGATCTTCGCTCCACTGATCACCCGCATGGCTAAAGGTATTACTCCCAAAGGTATTGTAGGGGGTGTGAGGTGACACGTCCAGGTATTCAAGCGATTTCCTGTCGAGTTTGCAAATTCATGCATCGTTTCACTTCTTAGTGTATTGATAAGTGTACACGGCCGATAACTTATAACTTTCCATTTTGAACTATTAGGTGTATAATATACATCTCTATCTTGCGTGTCCGAAAGTGATATAATATATAGTCATTACTAAACATATACGCTTGTTTATGAATAACATTTCTGGTTAAAAGAAAATTATTTATAAAAATATAAATAATACCAAAAAAACCAACAGATCTGATGAAATAAAAAAAAAAAATCCAAGAGTAAATTTGGTAAAATGTAATATATACTCGTTGTCAATGGTGAAGGACAGATTGGAACATACCAGAAATATATTGATTTAAAAAAAGGTACGCACTTGTCGACCATTCGTATATACGCCTGGATTATAAGTTACGGAACTATAGCGCCAATTAAAATATATACATTTATACATAGAACATAAGAAAGAATAATATATTTTGCGTAAATTGGGGTAAAAGTTTTGTAAAATGAAAAGTCCACGTATGCCAACAGTAAGTAATCATCAAATGTCGATAGATTATTGTATACCAAACGAAGAAGGAGAAGAAGAAGAGATTCAAACACAGGTCGATATATAACTTTATTTGGCTCATCGAAGTTATGGACATTTATAATTCAATTAGATTGTTCTCGAAAAAAGGAAGAAATTCGTCTTCGTCACAATTGTTCCAAAATGCATGTAATATATACGCCACTGGAAGTACACTTATACCGAGGGATGTGAATATTTTCCGGGAAAACTATAGAGTATCAAAGTTTCAAATCAATTTCGGGATTTATTTTCTCTCTAGATATTCAATGACAGCAATTTAAAGAAACTGCTTGTCCGCTTTAGTGGTATTCTTGCCAGTTGAAACAGACTTATAATTACATTAAAAAATAGGGAAGGATGACATTAAATTCGTTGTTTTTTTTTATACATCGTTGGTCAAATAGCTAAAGTATTAATTATATATAGTTACGGTGTGAGACGAAGAGTATTTTAAGAAGGACATATTCCCGATTATGTATAAATTTTGTTGATGTTTTTCACACTTGAAAAGCATATCTGTTCGTAATTTGTCGATTCCATTCCAATTAGATCCTTTAATTTCCTGTCAATTTTTTAAAACATTTTTCTTTTTAAATATCTGAAGTCTTCATGTGTTGTCAGATTTAAAATATTTTGATGAGCACATTAATTTCTAAATAGGTAATTAAAGATCACTTTGGATGGACTAAAATATATAATTGCAATTGTTAATGATCTGTTTGAAATATTTAAGGCTGCCGATCCTTATTTGAAATAGTACAATTTTTAGTTCATAAACTCGTGTTTAGAAGGCTATTTTTATTTATAAATTCTTCAATTAAAATAATTCAGTGTTTTATCGTTACTAAGGTAATCAAAAGTCATAATTCATTAAAAAGTGATCTTATGCAAAATATAAAAATATACAACAGCTATCCAGTTATTGTGCGATCTTATTATTCCCGTTAATTAATTTTTTTTTTTTTTTTACATTCATGTGTCTGAAATTTTGTCGGAGTCCCGTTTACAATTATGTTGTTCACACCTGAATGCCAGTGAACCGTGACGCCTAGATTTCACTGAATGAGGATCAAAGGATTAGAATTACATAATGCTAATCTTTTAATTACCTTTAGTTAACCTACGCATTCAACATTCTTTAGGTGTCACAAAACAATACACATTTAATTTCCACCGTACAAGCAAGTGAAAATGTTTGCTGTAATGAAGCAAAAACGTCAGAATACAAACATGTATTTTTAATACACTATTGATCATGTCAATTTCATATGTTTGTTTAGAGTATTTGTACAAAACAAATCATAAAAATGTTCTATGTATGAATTAATTTTATTATTAAAATTCGTTTTAAAATATCCACACGATCTAATTTTAAAAGTTGCATGGCTATCACTTATTTTATGTTGGTTAATAGCTACACCAAAAGTCGTCGATGCGCTTTAAATCGCGTAATTAGATTGTTAACGAACAAGACTTAAATGAGATATTTTCACTCCCGGCATGCATCAAAGACTTAAACTACGTCACATAAGTCAGGAAGCTTCAAGAAATAAAATAAATAATTCCCAATTTTCTTCTTTATTAGATTTCATATCAAAATAAAACTTGGTGAATATGTTTTTTATGGTATTATGAACATAATAAGATGATAAGTGAAAAATCGCGAATTATCCCTTTAATTGAGATCCTTGTCAGATATTCCTGGCCATATGTTTTCCTATTTGTCATATTAAGAATTGTTTTAATTTAATATGTTCGTACGGGAAACAAGGAACATTATTCTCATACAAAAATTAAGATAATTCTAAATACACATTCATAAAAAAAAATGGAATTTATTACAAAGGATAATCATAAGATATACTTGAATTGTCCTGGACCTCACTTCTGAGATGGGTATATGTTAATGGAATCCTTCTCTGAATACGGGAATATAAGTAGTGGTAGACCCCAATGTCCAATGATCTTCAATTTATACTGTATATTGACTGTAAAAAAAAAATGCTAACATTCCAATTTTCAACAACAGTGAACAGCAAATACATTATCACAATAACAGATAACAAAAAAAAACTAAAAGCCCGATAACATGTACAGCTAACAAAGAATAAGACAATAACAGCTAACAGCAAATATATTTTCAAAATAACAGATAACAAAAAATTAAATTGCCCCATAACAACATAACAGTTAAACCCCTTGCCCCCTCTTAAAAATCAATACTACCTCACGTGGAATCTCGAGAAGACTGTGTGAGAAAGGTTTTGCATTATACCAGGTGAGAACATCATGCTTGAATGTTAGAATAATTAACCATTTATAACATGTAATTTTGCTATATAAATAATGATAATTAATGTCGTATTGTCTTCTGCTACGGTAGGACGCACTTGGTTATTAGGGAAAGCCACGTACTGACGTAACCGGTTATTAGTTAAAGCCGACAATACACTATTTTTTTCCCCCCGTGCAGTACCGAACTCAAAGTTATATGAATAGTATTATTATAAAAATAATAATATTAATGATTATTCAACTAAAGAACATAATTAAAATAAGCACAATATATAGTAATCGCTTTGCCAAAATCACACTACATTGCAATTCAGTATAGTTCAATAAATAAAACATAAATACATAATTTTCGGACTAGTTTTAACCAGAATTGTCCAACTCCCGACAGCTGTAACGGTCTGTATGCTGTTTGCAATGAGTTCCTTAGAAAAAACGGTCTTTACCGGTCCATGCCGGAAATAACAAGACGATAAAACAACAGAATACTTTAATTGTTTATTGAATATAATGCACATTTGTACCCATATGGGTTGAAGGCATACATAAATCAACATAGTAATTTTACAATACATCATACAGAAAAAAACAACAAAAGAACAAAACATTATATACATATATGTATCTATCATGCAGTTGTTGAGTCCACCCTCCTCAGTGACCATGACTTTTTAACAAATGAAGCAGCATACTACATAATTGACGGACAAGAGAGACATAAAACCAATTTATCCAAATTATCCATATTATCTATATCGGAATAGATATTTTTTACTTTTTGCAAAAATTCAAATCTCAAATCTTTATTTTTTTGTAAATGTAAATAAAAAATGCTCTTCATCATCTATTTTATTTAGACAAAAATGTTGACATAAACGTTCTTCTCTTTTTATATTTTTGTATCTACCCCTTTCAATTTCCAAAATATGGTCACTCACCCTTAATTTAGTGAATTTTTTTCTTATTTCAAAGTTATTCTCTTTAAGTAAATAAGGCTCAGTTTCATATTTCTTTTTTAATTTACTATAGATAAATAATTTATTATTTTCTGTTAAAGAATTTAATTTGTTAAAGAACAGCTTTTTATAGTTTTCTTGCACAATCTCTTTTATGTGTTTATTCATTTTACAATGCCGTATTTGGCGAAACCTTTTCAACTTTTTATCTCCAGTGCTGTACAACTTTGTACTTTTTTCACTTTCGATCTTTTATATCTGGGCGTCACTTGTAAGTCCTGTGTGGACAAGGCGCGTTTTTGGCGTATTGAATTTTAAACCTGATGCTTTTTGTTATCTATTAATCATGTTTTTCTTTGTCTAATATGTTCTCCTATTTATTTGTATTGTAGTCCTGTAATATTATGTTGTCATTTCAATGTTATATTTAACTTTGCCATTAAAGTGCGAGGTTTGGCATGCCACAAAACCAGGTTCAACCCACCACTTTTATTCCCCTTTAAAAGTGTCCTGTACCAAGTCAGGAATATGGCCATTGTTATATTATTGTTCGTTTCTGTGTGTGTTGCATTTTAACGTTGAGTCGTTTGTGTTTTCTCTTATTTTTGAGATATTGAGATCAGACGTGGCACGGTACTTGTCTATCCCAAATTCATGTATTTTGTTTTCATGTTATATTTGTTATTCTCGTGGTGTTTTGTCTGATGCTTGGTCCGTTTCTGTGTGTGTTACGTTTCGGTGTTATGTCGTTGTTCTCCTCTTATATTTAATGCGTTTCCCTCGGTTTTAGTTTGTTACCCCGATTTTGTTTTTTGTCCCTGGATTTATGAGTTTTGAACAGCGGTATACTACTGTTGCCTTTATTTATATTTTTCTTTTATAAAGTCAATATTTTGTATATCAGATATATTTAAATTATTTTCATGAGTTATATTTTTTACAAAGGTATACCAAGAATAGGTTCCTGTTTCATCCAACAGTTTAGCTGTGCAATATGCATCATGATAACCAATCAACATGATCAAGGGCATATACATACGGGAGAAGAATATCAATTAGAAATATAAATCAATTGCTTCTAAAAAGCAATTGGAGGCGGTCTTTCCCCCTTTGAAATAGATTGAA